>CM020510.1:7705272-8327772 GCA_009823395.1 Thamnaconus septentrionalis | reverse complement strand
GGATGTAAAAAAAAAAAAAACATCATAAAAGTATAACTGGCCTAGAAGGTTTGAAATCAAATGTATTGAATCTTAACTCCTGGTCTTTTGAGACCGTTATTCGCAGCAAGAAATTCATGAAAATTGGAATAATGTTTTCCCTGCACCCACATCTTTATGTTCAGTAACTTTAATGTGGTTGAAATACAGGTTTGCTGCTTTGTAAGAGCTTCTATATGTTCAGAGAGCGACAGAAATAAAGTGGCAGACTCAAAGGGCAGAACCAACACTGGCAGCGGTCACCAATGCCCTTTGTGACATCACAAATGCCAGCTTTCCAAAACTCCACTGTTTTTCTCCAACGCAAAAGAAGTAAAGGATTCACTTTTCTCATTTCTTTAGTCAAGTGACGTGTCTTTATCTGTATATAATATGGGCTCGTTAACATACCTAAAGTCTTGTGACACACTGCAGTGGGTCGCCAGTTCTCTCTCTGCTGGAACAGCGGTGCGAGAAAGGCGAAGGGCCAAAACTGAAAGGAGGACGTGGGGAGCGGGGGAGGGGAGGAGAAGGAGAGGACGGGATGGATGGAGAGACGGGGTGAAAAACAGCAGCAGAGGGAGCCAACTAATGGCTTCAAAATGTCCCGATCCTTCCGTTTCTCTGGCCGAGGAGTCAGCTGAACACACACTGGCACCCGCCTAATTGTTCCCATGCAGCGACGGCCGCACAAAGCAAACACACTCGGCAACATTGTCACTCTTGTTGCAGTGAGACAAGAAAACACTAAAATCCCACTAAATATCATAGGTGAAATGGGTCTCTCACTCTCTCTCACACACACACACATTCTCACACACTGTTGTCCTGGAACTAAGTTCAGGGTCGAGTCTGTTTTTCTCTTTGTTTTCATAGGCTGAGTGAGCCGCACAAAGTGCCGCGCTGTAATTTTAATGATATTTATGACTGTGTGCGCGCGCGCATGTCCGTCTGCAGCTGTCAGCTCTGAACGCGTGCACGTGAACACAAGCGCACGCATACACGCCGTCAAGCAAAAAACAAACGCGCGGGGACTCGCAGAGAGAGGCACCCAAAGATCTGCGCCCCTATGCAAAACACACTCCAGCGGATGCAATATGCATGCTGGCATAAATAAATGGAGGAGGGCGAGCGACGTCGCTGCAGACAGGCTTTCAAGGATGGGAATGGGAGGAGAGGGTGGGATGGGGGCGGGGGTCGCGGCTGAACCCGGAGGAGGGTCAGGGGGTTCAAAAAGTTGGGAAGATGCCGATATAACGTTGCAGCGTTCGGACAAAGGATGGGAAAAAAGGAATGAAAAGAGAAGAGGAGGGCTGCGGTTGCAGGTTCGCACTGCAGAATAATAGATGGTATCTGTGTGTGTGTGTGTGTGTGTGTGTGTGTGTGTGTGTGTGTGTTCCTCTCATGGGGAGCAGATGAAGTATTCCTCGGCGTCCGCGGCCATCGACCAGAGCTGCGGCACTCCAGTGATGGATTCCACTGCACTAATCGCTCCTCCGATGCCTTCTGTTTCTCTCACACGTACTTTGCTTCGCTCTCACTCATTCGTTTATCCACCCCTATTTTTTTCCCTTCTCCCCTCCCCTCTCATTCTCCGTCCCAACCCGCCGCCACCGCCGCCGCTGCTGCCGCCACCACCACCACCACCCCCACCACCCTCTGCTATGCAAGCTCACAAACAGAAACAAATCACGGTTTTAATGAAATTAAAGTTGCGAGTGGGGTGGTGGTGGGGAAGTGCGACTCTAGCAGCTGCAGTGGTGCCCGACCGTGACATCTCCTGAGAAACTTATTGACGGCGGCATCAGATTATGGAACGCTGCATCCAGAAATGCAGCACGATCTTCCCCTCGGGGGTCGATGAGTCATCGCGGCTCCCAGAGCTGAGAGTCCACCAGTCCAGGAGCTGCAGTGTCTCTTTGGCTCTTCGTGAAAAATCCTGGAAATCACAGCGACTTCATTGCAGCAGGATCGTCCGGTCAGTACGTGCACTGCATATTGAATGGCGCCATTTGAATGTTGCAACAAATCGGAGGAAGGTTTTAGTGTGTCAGTAAAAAGATGTTTCGCTGCCAAAAATGGCAATTGCAGCTCAACCGGTGAGCACAGCCTGGGAAATTCTCCCGGTTTCGCAAATTGCAGTGGATTTGTTGGGGACTTTTGTTCAAAACTGTGTCAGAGTTGACAACCCATGACAAACTGCCTTTATCGGAGTTCCAATAAAAATGTATGATGTCCATTAAAGATGTGGCATTGCAGCCAAGTCTGGCTGTGACACGCCAGCTGGAAATGTTCAAATCATGCAGTAGTCACTTTATACCGATGTGTCAAGCAACAGCAACTGCTGTCTTCTGGGCTTTAAGCTTCACAGAAATGAAACCTCTCACATGTTTGTAACCCTTTTTTGGTCGATCAAGTATCAGATTTAAGCAGCAAAACAGCGAAACCCAGTCTGTTTGTTGTTGTTATGTTTGCAGGAGGCTGCAAACAGATGTCTAAATATGTATATTTTTATGCAAATGAATATGATACAGGACATGTGTCATGCACATCCTGGTACATGCAGCAATCTTTTATTTCAAACACATTTGTAAGCAGTGTCCCACAGTGTCAGGGGCACCGTCAGCTGCGTTAATCAGTTTGAAACTATCAGGTGTATTAAAAGGTTTCAGCTGTTCAGGTTCATCCACTTTGACACTAATCAGCATCAGGTGGCTCAGGTGGACACATCTGCAACTCGTTGGCCATATGGAGGGAGAAGGCATCATGCAGAGGCTCCACTAATTCCACTGTTATATTCTGGACTGATGTCTGTTTTCCTCCTTGTTGTGAGCACCTTGAGTCAAACCCATGGACGAATCACAAGAATTTCATGTGTGTATGTTTTTTTATTGTTTCTTCTATAAGCCGAGCTCACCGACTCTTCTGCTTACCTGTGTGGTGGTTTGTTCCAATCAAGGCGGGGCCAGGGCCTTCCTATATAAAGCCACTTGGACATAATGCGTTGCAGAAGGCTGAGAGCCCGGCAGTGTGTGTGCATCTTGCAGTTTGTCATGACACTTTTTTTTGGTTTATTTTGCTGATTCTTGTCCATTGTGACTGCCTCAATGGTTGTGTTTCACCAAAAACCTCTGAGATGGCAACAGAGAGAAAGACACTGCAAGATAATATTTGGAGCAGGGAAGACTTTGCACAGCTTTGCAGCAGATGTTCTAGTGGTGTTGTAGATTTAAGCCACTGACAGAAGTCAAGTCTGTCTTCATTTGAAGATTTAGTTCTAGTCAATTGGAGTTGGAAAATTGGCCCAAATATCAGAGATCCTGCTGTTGGTGGCTCTCATCTCTCACCTCCAGTTTCGCACATTTATGTTAAGTTAGACCACTGGTTCTGAAACTTTCTGTCACGCCCCACCTTGGAGGAAGAAAATTTTTCATGCTAGAAGCCCCAAATTTGATGTAGCTGTGTCTTGAGGGATCCCAATGAACCTGCAAGTGGTCCCATGTCTCTAGGACAAAGTTGCCCCCATTGACTTGCATGGCGTTAGGGTTAGGGTTACTGCTGGAATTAGGGTTAGGGTTAGGGTTTCGGGGTTCCTCAAGGGCTAGAAGCCCCAAATTTGGCGTGGGCGCTTCTTTTGGGCTCCTGATGAAAAAGCAAGTGGCCCCATATCTCTAGGACAAAGTTGAAATTTCACCCCATAGACTTGCATTGAATTAGGGTTAACAATAAGGCTGAAACTAGGGTTAGGGTTAGGGTTAGCTGAAATTAGGGTTAGGGTTTCGGGGTTCCTCATGGGCTAGAAGCCCCAAATTTGGTGTGGGTGCTTCTTGGGGGCTCCTGATGAAAAAGCAAGTGGCCCCATGTCTCTAGGACAAAGTTGAAATTTCACCCCATAGACTTGCATTGAATTAGGGTTAACAATAAGGCTGAAACTAGGGTTAGGGTTAGGGTTAGCTGAAATTAGGGTTAGGGTTTCGGGTTCCTCATGGGCTAGAAGCCCCAAATTTGTGTGGGTGCTTCTTGGGGGCTCCTGATGAAAAAGCAAGTGGCCCCATGTCTCTAGTAGGGTTAGCTGAAATTAGGGTTAGGGTTTCGGGTTCCTCATGGGCTAGAAGCCCCAAATTTGGCGTGGGCGCTTCTTTTGGGCTCCTGATGAAAAAGCAAGTGGCCCCATATCTCTAGGACAAAGTTGAAATTTCACCCCATAGACTTGCATTGAATTAGGGTTAACAATAAGGCTGAAACTAGGGTTAGGGTTAGGGTTAGCTGAAATTAGGGTTAGGGTTTCGGGGTTCCTCATGGGCTAGAAGCCCCAAATTTGGTGTGGGTGCTTCTTGGGGGCTCCTGATGAAAAAGCAAGTGGCCCCATGTCTCTAGGACAAAGTTGAAATTTCACCCCATAGACTTGCATTGAATTAGGGTTAACAATAAGGCTGAAACTAGGGTTAGGGTTAGGGTTAGCTGAAATTAGGGTTAGGGTTTCGGGGTTCCTCATGGGCTAGAATCCCCAAATTTGGTGTGGGTGCTTCTTGGGGGCTCCTGATGAAAAAGCAAGTGGCCCCATGTCTCTAGGACAAATTTGAAATTTCACCCCATAGACTTGCATTGAATTAGGGTTAACAATAAGGCTGAAGCTAGGGTTAGGGTTAGGGTTAGCTGAAATTAGGGTTAGGGTTTCAAGGTTCCTCATGGGCTAGAAGCCCCAAATTTGCTTTTTTGTGGGCGCTTCTTGGGTGTGGCCCCCAAGAAGCGCCCACAAAAAAGCTCCAAAAAAGCAGAGTACTTGCATGGCATTAGGACAGTGGTTCTCAAACTTTCTGTCACGCCCCACCTTGGAGGAAGAAAATCTTTCATTTTCATTTTTTTATCATGAACATTCATTTCACATTCATTTCACTTTTCTCTTCATTTATGAAATCATTTATTTTGTACAAATAAACAACTTTAGCAAATCACTCTTTGTGACATCAAATCCTGAACATTACTTTTTAAACAAGAATACTCCTTTCACTTTTCTGCTGTGCAAATAACTTTTTTTGGCAAACCACTTTTGTAACATCCACCATCCTGGCTTCCCTGTAAAACAACACAGCTTTATGTTGTGCTCCCATCTCCTCACAAAGTGCAGAGAATAGCAGCGCTTTCAGGGGTCTTGTTTTGATGAAATTGACCACATCAACATCAGTCATGCGACAACGTCACATTTTCTACCTGCCACACGGGATGACGTTGAGCGTTGCGTGCGCTAAGTCATAATATCGCGCCAGTCGCGGCGTACATCACGTACTGATGCAAAGGTGTTTGATTACATTCTATCAGCGCTCGAAAACTGTTCATTGTCCTCTGGCTTTTTCGCTCACGGCTCGTGCATTAGAAAGAAAACAGACCAGACGCCGAAACGGTCGCTGCGCGGCGCGAGCCAGCCGCGGAGGTGCACCCCCCTTCAAGTCTGGCGTGAACGACACCATCGATTCTACAGCCAAAAGTGATCAACAACAAAGAACACTGGCCACCGCCGCACTCCTGAATTCTTCTTTTCGTCCCTGTCAAATATTTGTCCATCCTGTGTACCTGAGCAGCATTTTTCTTAGCTACAACCTACTGAAAACTTTTTGTTAATTGTTCCGCCGTGGAAAAAGTTCCGAGGTGAAAACATTAGTTCCCCCGGGCGCCCCGTCCGTCTCCCTCAGTGCCATCCCACACACTAGCAGCTCCTGCATTCACAACTTATATTCTTGTTCTGGATGCACCAGGAACGGATCAGCGGTCGTCCTTCGAAATGGAAAAGCTGAGGTCACGACCTCTCTGAAAGGGTTCCCTCAGGTGTCCCCCGGCGCTCAGCTGGCGTTTCCCCTCCCAGCACAGAGGCCCAAAGTTCATGCCGGGGGGCCGAGAGCATGCGGGACGTGAGCTCTGATGGGGCAGAGTGTAAGAAGGAGAAGGAGGAGGAGGCAGGAGGTGGTGGCATCTCTCACGATCGCCCCCACACACACACACACACACACACACACACACACACACACACACACACACACACACACACACACACTCTTTTTTGAGCCACTCAAAAGCTCTCGCTTAAACAAATAAACACTCCTCCTCCGACCGTCTGGCTCTCCGAGACGACTTCTCACCTCCTCCTGAAGTCTCTTCTGTTGGTTTGTCCTCCTTCCCTTCATCTCCCCGCCGGCCCCGGACCACATGCAGCGCCTGTCAGAGACTCTGTTTTCCTACATTCAATTCTGGGGGCCGGCTTAGTTTGTTTTTTAAAATAAAAGGCTCATTGATTTGCTGCGGTAAGTGTGTGTGTGTGTGAGTGCGCGCACGCACAAGTGTGTTTGTATTTGTTCTTGCCAGTAGAACCTTAATGACCCGAGTTCCTCTCTGTCCAGCTGTCTCCACTCTGCATCAGCATTTAATCTGCGCAGAGGCTCCAGGACCACCCCAATGGGTCGCTTCACACACACGCACACCCGCGCACTCACACACACACACACACACACACTCACCCTGCCCACCAGGTAATTATGAACCCGGGGAGAGAACAGGAGAACAGTCATCCTCTCCTCACCCTCCCTCTGCCTCCATCTGTACTTCCCTGCTTCCCTTAGTAATCCCAAGGTTGAACGCGAGTGTGTGTGCATCTGTGCGTGTGTGTGTGTTTTTAACAAACTTTATGAATTATGAGGAGTCGGGGGGGGGCCACGCAGCAACTTAAAGAGCTGAGTTTGCAGCTGGGAGAGGACGGCGCCCGGGGAGACGGCGTGGAGAGAAATGAAGGCCTGGAGATCAAATCAAGACCTGCAGAATCTCATCTGAGAAAGCAGGAGGAGAGGAGGTGGTCGCACGGTGGGAGGCATTAAATAGAGGAGGAGGAGGGGATCAAGTCAGTTGCGGGAAGAAAGAAGGAGAAGGGAGAGAGAAAAACAGCTCTTAGGTGATATTTCCTTTCGGCTGAATATCTGGAGTTGCTATTAGCGCTGAAGGTGTGCCGGCGGCTTCAGCATGCATCCAAAACTGTATAAAGGTTTGTGTGTTTTGAGAATCTGAACACAAAGGCCAGCTCCGCTCGGTGGGGTGTGTTTTGCGCAGAACGTCGGGGACAGAACGCCTCAGAGGCGATTATGCCGACTCTCCCGAAATCCGATCGCATCTGCGAAAAGGCTCAACCCCAGCGCAGCGTCTCCGCAGCCGGGAGACGAGCGAATCCGAGTCGCATCTTTGACTGCAGGCCACGCGACTCGTCAGCGGCGGTTTGCAATCGATCATGGTGGAAATTTAACAGCTGGGGGAGTTTGGGAGCAGGGGAGGGGCACTCACAGATCTGTAATTTGGGGAGATTATTGTCCACTTGGAGCAAATATGCGAACAAATCCCATCTGAAGTGTTTCCAGCTGTCAGGAATGACCACACCAGGAGGCGCCGTGCACACCAAACACTGAGCATGTCACGTTTTCAATCCAGCCTGAAAGATTCTGTCCAACGCTGACATGAGTCCATTATTTTCAATGAATTATTAAAGCCTCTGTGACTCCTGCACCTTGATCTATTAATTCATGTTTCTCTTGTTTGAACATTTCAAAATGTCTGCACATTGCTTTCATGTTTCATTTTAAAATATGTTTTATTTAATTTGTATTGGTCTGCATTATTATTCTTGTTGTTTTTGCCATAAAGAGAATCCCGGCACAACAGTTTTTATTTTGTGCTCTCCTTCGAGCCTCATGTTGTGACTCCAACTCTGCAGCAGAAAATCAATCTTCACTAATCAAATGTTTCTATGAATTACTCTGAATTAGTGAGAGGAAGCATGTGGTTTGCTTCGTAATGGGTTTTGCGGCGGCATGATCAAATGTTGGAGCAAGCATGCACGCACGTGCACACCCACTTGCACACGCACACACACACACACACTCTGAAATGAACGTAATCAGTGCCGACAGTGTGATCAGCTGGAGTTCCATAGCAGAGAAAAGATGGATTCCATGCTGAATGGAGCTTGTGTGCGTGTGTGTGTCTGTGTGTGTGTGTGCGTGACTGTGTGTGGGTGTGATAGAGTTGTTATCGATATCATACGGTTGCCTGCCGAGCCGATCAATAGCCGTTTCTCTTCATAAACTTGTTTTGACTGTGTGGGTTATATGAAACCCAACTACACACCAGCAGCCGACCGCCTCAGTCTCTGCTCACACATGCGTGCGCACGCACGCCGCACACACACACACACACACTACACGCACATACAAACGGTGGGCGAAGCAGCAGCAACCGCTATTGAAAGCCATTTTTTCTGCTGATTCTGTCGGAGGTTCTCCAGAATTTAAAGGCAAAGTGAATAAAGTGGCTCCTCCCCCTCCTCTGGATGGCTGCAGCCAATCCGTCATTCAAACACAACTAGATTAAAAAGAGACGTCTGGCAGACTTTCTTTGTATTCCTCCTTTGCTTGCCGGCTGGAGAGAAGCAAAAATGCAGATGTGGCATTGAAGGATTCGGTTCAGAGTGATTTTTTTTTTTAAGCTTGGTTGATAAAATATATACATTTAAAATTTCAACAGATATCCTATGATACACTTTTCCCTCCCTGTATTAATGTATTTGCACCAAATCAATTAATGGAAGAAGTTTTTTTTTTTAATTTAAAAGAAAAAAAAACTTGGCCCTGCGATGAACTGGCCACTTGTCCAGGGTGTCACCCTGCCTTCGCCTAAGACAGCTGGGATAGGCTCCAGCAGACCCCCGTGACCCTGAGCTCAGGAAGAAGCGGGTATGGAAGATGAATGAATGAATGAAAAAAACTTTCAAAACTTCATTTTGTGGAAACTCAGCTTGGCCTAACTTCACATCCTCTCTGAACAGTGCGCAATAAATCTGAGCAGGCCATCAGTGGAGCCATTAATGTGCATTGCTGCTGTAGTTCTTGGAACCTCAGGTGATGCTGTTAGAGTTTACAAAAAACTTGACCTACTGTGCAATCATTACGTACAAAAAGCAACTAGGTAATCCACGTTCTACCGTCATCATCATCATCATCATCATCATCATCATCATCATCATCATCATCATCATCATCATCATCCCCTGTTTCCTGCCAGTGTTACTTCCCCTCCAGTCTTTAGCGTGTCTCCATACGTGTGTCAGACATCTCTGCCACTTAGCGTTGCTCATTAATAACGATTAAGCGGTTCGTTTAATCTCACTCGTCAAGCTCTTCATCCATCAAAGCGGCTCAAAGTGACAGCGACGAAGCTCCCACCGTATGTCGCCAAAACTCCCGTGGGGCTTGATGGATCTATCTCGCTCTGGGCCAGAAGTGGAGAATATGTTGTTTTTCCCATGGTCGAGGCCGCGAGGTGGAGCGAGCAGAGGAACCGGTGTCGGTGTCAGAAGCCCGGGAGCTTCAGGCTGCGTTAACTGCTGCTGTCGGTGAGGCAGCGAGGGGAAATGTCACAAAGATCTCGGTTTTATTAGAAGGTTTGAACTGGAACACAACTTGGACAAGTTGCATTTCATTGCGCCTCATTTCTCAGCCATGCAAGCGACTTCACTCCGGGGATGATAACGTAGTAGCGAAGCTGTCCAGTAAAATGGAAAGGTCCCATATTATTTCCATTTTCAGATCTTCTTTCTTATGGATGGCATTTTTCCAGTTTCTGGGGAGTTCACTGACTGGATGGGGACATGTTTTACTGTAGGAAAATACTGAAAATACTGATTCAGTCCGTTGGGACTTGCTCATTTTCCGTCTCCTTCCAATACAGTATGTGGAAGGTCCAAGAAAGGCCTGAGTTTTAACCAAAGGTCAAAAATCAGTAAACAGAGGGCGAATTGCGCTATTTCTGGGAGACCTCTGGGTGACATTATTAAGAGCTGATTTCCACAACAAGACAAATTTGAAAACACTGGTGAAATTTAGTCTAATATGGGCCCTTATTAGATTTTTAAGAACAGGCTTTTTCACAACCAGACTGGCTGCAACAGGTTTAAGAACACTCATTAGTCATGGAACGTCAGCTTAGAGCCATTATACTCTTCATCTTAAAAAGTCCTCCGCAAATCCGCTGCAGTTTGAAAACCTAAGAGGAGTGTTTCCTTGCTGTCCTGTCTTGTTGTCATGAGGCGTTGACCAGCTGCCAAAGTTATTTCTTTTTTTTCCAGGGTGCAGAAGAATCATGGGTAGCTCACCGTGTCGTACCTCTGGAGGAACTTTACCCTCAAAATGTTACACGTCCGTCCCGGCTGGGGAATAAAAGCCAGTGTTTAACTCCCCTCCAATATGCGTGACAGGGAAGCGGGGGAACAGCCGTGCGTCCGACCTTGGGGGCCAGACTGTGTTTCCTGGATTGTTTTTTTTGGGGGGTAAAAAAAAAATGCAAAATTTATTCCCTCATGTGTCTGAGGTCCACACTCAGTAACCACACCAGAGCCAGAAGAGGGACAGAGTCTCCAGTCTGAGCGACCGGCCGTCCCTCCTGCTTTTCCAACGCTGCCTTAACGCATTAAGACACGGTCGCTATCCTGATCCCTGCAGTCGACTCCCATGGCGAGCACCACTGTCCAGGGAGGCACAACTGCCAAACGTCTCACCTAGCAACAAATTGAGAAAAAAAAAGCGTTTCGCATTAAAAATTTGAAAAGGTGTGGGGGGGCTTTTGGCTTCTTGCATCCAATCGAACACTGTGCACGCTGCATAATCTTTTCTCGGCTGGTCTCGCCGTGTGTGTGTGTGTGTGTGTGTGTGTGTGTGTGTGTGTGTGTGTGTGTGTGTGTGTGTGTGTGTGTGTGTGTGTGTGTGTGTGTGTGTGTGTGTGTGTGTGTGTGTGTGTCCCTCTATTTTGAATTTGAGCAGTGAGCAAGATGAGAGGAGCAGAGGGCACCGTTCTGATGTGTATCCATCCATGCATGGCTGTGTGTGTGAGCAGAGTGCCGATGGGGAGTTTAAGTGAACACACACACACACACACACACACACACACACACAAACTTTCCTGCACATGCTCGTAGCTATCACATTCTTCTCTTTTTGCTGGGCCCTACATTTGAGAGGCCCACTGACAGGTCGACTGGCACTTTTGGACTTTGGTTCCAAGACGCAAGACGGCTCAACAGGTTGCGTCACTGCAGCGTGACCTAGAAAGGCTTGAAACATAAAACACAGGTTTTCAGAAGGCCGCCGTTGCCTCACTCTCTGTGTCCCGGCTCTGCTCCTCTTCTTCTCTTCCTCTGCACCCTTGCCGCTCGCTCGGCAGAGGTTGAGTTAAAGCAGTGTGCGCACATGTGTGTGTGTGTGTGTGTGTGTGTGTGTGTGTGTGTGTGTGTGTGTAAATGTTGGGTGAAATACAGGCTCAGAGTGCTTGTTATGACAAGGTAACGAGTGAGACAGGCCAGAAGCAACTGGTCGGGGCAAAGAGAGAAACACATGCACGCTGCAGCCGAGGCCCGTGACAGATTCGAATCACATGCCACAAGCTGAGCGCTCTCACACACGCACACACACACAGACATTCTCACACATAAGATTAATAAACAGGCTTGAATGCAGTGAGTTGGAGTGCCTTTCTGATGAGAAAGCCAATCCTCCGACTCTGGACCCA
This sequence comes from Thamnaconus septentrionalis, assembly GCA_009823395.1. NCBI lineage: Eukaryota > Metazoa > Chordata > Actinopteri > Tetraodontiformes > Monacanthidae > Thamnaconus > Thamnaconus septentrionalis. The sequence continues at coordinate 8,316,162 of CM020510.1, read as the reverse complement.
ACACTGGCCTGAGACGTGTTATTGAGCTTCCCCGAGGGAGGCACCAAAGACGTTAAAAAATAAAAAAAAATAAAAAATTGACCCCCAATGCTATGCAAACGGATCGTGACGGCAGCAGCTTCAGAAAATTTCCACGTCAAGGAGAGGGAAAAGAAATCTAGCCGTTTCCAGTGCACGCGTGGGCGAGCAAACACGCTGTCAGGGAAGGTTTAATTATGAGTGATAAGCAGCATCGGCAGCTTAATATCAATCAGGGGGAATCCTGAGCGGAGGCCGGTCGAGTTATCCGAGTGAGCGCCGGCAAGCAGGAAGTGCAGAGATGCCTTGTGGGGTGTGGCTAAATCAAAAGAGGGGGAGGGGGAAGGGCCACCAAACGCAGGCCGAAAGTCGGCTGCTTAACGAGAAGTGAAGGGTAAATAAACTCGTTGAGCGCTGAGGCAGGACAGACGCGCCGAGCTGGTTTCTTCTTTTAGAACAGAGGAGGAAGAGGAGGAGGAGAATGAGGATGAGGAGGTCTGACCCCCACAAGATTCAATCTGTCGTCGGGGCCAAATGTCCCCCTGCAAGGAGCCTGTGAAGACCCCCGGCGAGCGTCAGAGGCAGGGGTTACGACGGGTCGTGAAGACGGTGCGAGACGCTTCTCCGTTTTATTTCCACCAATCTCCTGCGTGCGGCTCAGGAGGACAGGGAGTCAGGGATGAGACGAGGCAGAGCGGCGGGTCTCCTCCTCCTCCTCCTCCTCCTCCTCCTCCTCATCTTCCACCTCCTCCCGGGAGCAGCGGAGGAATGTCAGGCCACATAAACAGCGTGTCTGCTGGGGGAGGGCAGGTACTGCACTCACTCCCTGCAGCCACAGGGTGGAGGAGGGGGGAGTGGGTGAGGGTGGGGGGAGAAGAGGAGGAGGAGGAGGAGTGGGGGAGGAAGATGGGGGGGAGGAGGAGGAGGAGAGGGAGAGGGAGGATGAGGAGATGGGGATTGACACAGAAAGGCACTTAGCGCTTGGCATCGCTCACATGCGCGATTATACATGTCTGGGAAAGAGGCGGACGCACAAGGGTCTAAGCGATATGTGTGTTTTTTGTTGTCGTTTTTTTTTTTTTTTTTTTTCAAAGATGACAACGCAGCGCGGCTCAGAGGTTTTTAACGTTTGGACGCGTGTGTGTCTGTGACGGTGATGTCACACTCGCTGGTTCTTCCAACGGTTGGACGTGTGTGTGAGACCCACAAGCCGAAAGGCCTGACGACAACTTGTGTAAAGAACACATCACTTTAACCTGAGATGACAAGGTTGGATTCTGAGGTCGCTCGCTCTGGGATGACTGCAGCCCTCGATGGGGGGGCGGGGGGGTTATGGACGTGTCCCTCAAGATGAGCATCATTTATAGTACAAACTGACTGATGCTTATGGTTAAAACTTTAAAGATGTTTCAAGCACGTCTAGTTTATTTGGGCTCTTTGGCTTGTGAGCGCTCACTAGGACGTCAGTTTTTGCAGATTCACACTCATGTTTAAAGCATTGGATTAAGCTAGAGGCAAAGTAATGCTCAGCTCATGTGAGAAAAACTGATATTCGCAGCCGTCGTGACTCTACCACCACTCTTACTCACGGACTAAAAAAAAAAATCATATGAATATTTAATGTTATATATTAACATTCTCATATTAAGCACATGCTCAGACCCGGTGGAGGAGGCTCACGGCAGCAGGAGCGGCAAAAAAAAAAGAAAGAAAAATACCAAAAATCACACAGTTGCATAAATCAAAGCTACATCAGAGCCGCAGAGGCCTGCGAAATGTCTGTAGCTGAAGGCTGTAACTGAGGAGCCTGACAGAGGGGAAAGTGAGGGATGAAGCAGTGATGTCTTGATGCGGGAACCCGTCGCCTCACCGCTGCTTAACAACAACGATGCGAGCAGGAACGGCTTCCTGCAGCTGTGTTTGCACCAGCTATCAAGCAGATGTTGATGGCCGTTCGTGGCTATCGCAGCGTTATCGTGGGTGGGGTGGGGGAGGTGGCTGGGGGTGGGGTCTTTACTCCATATGAGTGCGACTCCCACACAGCCGACGCTCTCCTGCTCTGTGTCACTCTGCTGCAATCTGACATATTTAGGCAAAGTCATGACTAATCGGCTGCCCGTAACATTAACTTGAAAGGACGAAGAAACCTCGAGGTTGTAACATGATGTTGGGAGGGGAGGGGGGGTCTTTAAAACAGCTGCGATCGAGGGTCATATTTTGGTTTCCGCCAAAGGAGCTGCTGTCGTCGTTGCTGTTGTCGTCCTCCTCCCTGCCGCACGGCACTGAGGCCCTGAATTCACTGAAGGACTGCAAATAAACAGCAGCAGCCAGGCATCGTGTGTCTCGGAGCCCGAAAAGCTAGCAAAGTCCAAACAGCCGCACTCTTCTCTGGAGCAGCTTGCACACATTCAAATGAGTTCTCGCGCAAACATTTACAGGAAGGAGTGCCGCGTGTTTATGTAAATTGCTCCATTCCAGCTCGTGAAGGTCAGCACCGCTCGCCGTTCGCCATGTTAGAGCGACGTATTTAGTAAGGATGGGCCATACTGGGGATTTGATATTGGTATCCATCCAATTTATACATGAATAATGTAGTGGTTTTGCCTTTAGCTGTTTGGTTATGATCATGGTAAAGCATAAATTAACACATTTTAACGTTTTAAAAAGAAAACAATAATTCCCCTTTTACTCTACAGTACTCTACAGTAGTGCAATATTTAAAAAAATATATAAAATTTTCACAAAATGCAAACCGAACAATGTCACCAAACGCAACAAAAATTAAATTTCCATGACAAGCAGATGCTTGAAAATAAAGGACGTCCGTACACCCAGCGCCGTCTGCACCAGCAGTTCCCCCAGTGGTCATGACATGGTTGCTAAGGCGAAGGCATTGCTACGCTGAACACTCTTCTTGAGTGTTTGTTTTCAGCAAGAGCAACACAACAAAATCCCGCACCAATCTCTGGTTGAGGCTTTTCAATAATCTATTCTAATTGAATTTAAAATCAGAGGCCAGGGTCAAGAAGTGAAGCTGTGGGCAAAGACGGACGGCTGAATTAAAAATAATACAGAAAAATCACACTCGCGCGCACACACACACACACACACACAAACTCACACACAATCCTTCTCCTCCTCGATTATAACGTCTTCCTCGGCTTCAGTTTTGCCTGTGACGTATCGTCGTGACAGCGAGACGAGGCGGGAACATCCTTGAAGTGCACTTTAGGCCGTCTGGAACGAGCAGATAACGGGGAGCAAAGTCGGCTAACAGAGAAATATGGGGGAGAGTTGTCATGGAACCTGAGTGCCTCCCCCCTCGGCGCACGCTCGCTGCCCCGAGGCTGCATCCAGCAAGGTGAGCGGGAGAATCCTAATGAAGCTGTGAAGAGCCAGTCAATAGCAGCTGGGGGGAAGAGGTGGAGGGCGGGTGGAGGGGAGGGGAGGGGACGGTGGAGGGGGAGGGATCAGAAATGAAGGGAAGGGAGGAGAGCGGTGAGCCTGGAAAATGGATCAAAGGCGACAAAAAAGCGATCCAGTTTCTCACCAAAGTGGCTGCAGCCTTTAAAACACAGCTCAAAGTTTGGCCTTGAGGAAACTGTCGCCCCCTTGTGGCGGCACAGGTTGCATGTGAATCGCACGCTCCAACGCTCCGTGTATGTGTGTGTGTGTTTGTGTTACAGACTTTGGCATGTTATAGTTTGTTGAATTGTCCACAGACAGCCCTTGACCCTTGACCCTTGACCCCCGATCAGGACAGTGAGGGCGGCAACACAACAAAAACAGCCGCAACAACATGAAAAGTTTCAACCTACGACTTTAAAGAAACGCAGCAGATGTGAATCTAATGGAGCGACTCGGAACAGGCCAGAAAAATGACACTGATGGTTTTGTCGTATCTTTGTTCTCCAGCATATAAATATATAAAGCGAGAAGAGGGAGGGAGAGGTTGGTGGGAAGACTAATTCAGAGTCCATTGATTGTGGTCACGGCTCACTTTCCCTCCACTGCAGAGATCAAGCCTTCCTCCCTCCTCCTCACCCGCTTTTATCTCTCCATCTGAGCTGACTGGGCCAGCCAGACCTGCAACTTTCCTACGGAGCGACGGGGCCAAACTTATAATTGCTTCCTCCAACTTTCCATTAGCGGCTCCTTCTCTCAAAATCAGCAGAACGTTGCCACGCCGGCTGGTTGGTTGGGCTCTCGGGCCGCCGTGCAACACAAAAAAGTTGCATAACTTAGTTTATGTCGGGGTTGTTTACCAAATGCAGATTAGAAGTGCAGGGGTGGAAAGATTTGAAAAGTCTGTCGGCAGTGACTGGAGAACATGACTCAGCCAGGCTTTCCAAAACTATTCTTTGTTAATTTTTTGGTTTATTTGTTTGTTTTGCTCGACTGGATCCAAGGATTCTATTAAAAGCAGATCTTACAAAAGAGTAGAATCCAGGACCTTCACACTTGTAGGTCAATTCTGTTTTTTCCTCAAAGTTTTGTTCTGTTTTTTTGGATAATTCAGGGTGCAAGGCTGCTCCTTTGGAGTCCAAGACAAAGAACTACTTTTGTTTTGCTTTCAATTATTGTAAAATATCGTAGAAGACAAACTGAGTATAAATAGATAAGATAAGATAAAATATGATAAATATCCAAGCATGTAGTTATAAATATCACGGTTATCGTTGGTCCTGATAATTGTCTGGATGCTTCACTCGCAAACTTCCACTAAAAGCAGCTCTTTATCTCCTCGTCTCTCTTCCTCTCTCCCTCATTTGCAGCACAAACACGAACAAACACGGGAACAGAAGGAAAATCAATGGCGAGCTCTGATCCGCAGAGGCTCCGCCCCGGCCCCTCTGCCTCTTTTTCTTTTTTTCACCAGAGGTGTAGCACCCGCATCAGAGCGCCGTCGCCAGCAGAGCGACGTCCTCGAAGCCATCCAATTAACACCGCCGAGGCTCTTTCATCGGTCTGGAGGCAGGAAAACAAACGGGGGAGGCCAGATAAAGAGACAAGGAACGCAAACTCACTTAATGAAGAAAAACTGTCAGCCAAAAAACACTTTGCAGGGAAGGTCAGCAGAGACCAGTAGAGTTCCGGCCGACGGCCACGCGGCTCTTCCAGATATCACCGTGTGGGTGAAGGGAGTGGTAGGAAAAAACCGAACTATCTCTGCTTTTCATTGCGCAAATCCTTGCATCTCCTCAGCCGCTCGGTGATGGATTCCTCCCGGCGGGACGTCCATAAATCCTCCGTGCGGCATCATGTGGTCAGCAGAGTTTCTCTGGGTCTCTCTGAGCTGCAGATGGATGTGCTGCTGATAAAGTGTGTGTGTGTGTGTGTGTGTGTGTGTGTGTGTGTGTGTGTGTGTGTGTGTGTGTGTGTGTGTGTGTGTGTGTGTGTGTGTGTGTGTGTGTGTGTGTGTGTGTGTGCCCCCTCTGCCCTTTTAAAAAAAAAAAAAAAAAAAAAAAAACCCTGCGAGGGGCCTTTTCACCCTACAGCTCAATTAAGCAGGTGTCGCGGACGAGAGGAAATGGGATCGGAAGGCGCGGACACACGCTGTCGCCAGCTGGAGACCCACAATGCCGAGTGTAAAGCGTACATGCATGTATTTCCATTACGCTTCCCGTGCAGAGGGTGTCGAGCGGTTATTTTGGGATTTCGGGTTTTCACACTAACTGTGTGTATCGCCGCATGTAGAGACCCGCACGCGTGTGTGCACACTGCGGTCTGACGCTCGGCACCGCCAGAGTGCATTAGCGCAGCTCGCGGCGTGTTAACACCCCCGGCGCCGCCGCATTAAGTGTCGATGAGAGATGATGCGGCTAATATGTGTTTATGTTCCGTTTGACAGCTTCCTCTGAGCGTGTGTGTGTGTGTGTGCGCACGCGTGCGTGTGTGTGTGCGCGCGCACCATGAAAGCCCTCCGTTCAGACCGTGTCGATGCTCCTTCCAGGGTCACACGGGGATCTGCAGCTGCCCGCTGATCTTTCCCACAATCCTCAGCAGTGACGGGGCAAAGATGCGTGAACTTAAAATTTGAGGGATCTCAAACCTGCAAGGAAAATATAATGGGACCACAATATGGTTGAACACCTTAAATCGACACCTGTCATGTCTTTCAGAGAGTATTTATCCAAAATAAAATCCCAATTCCCTGCTTCTTCAGTCTGATCCGTGATGCTTTTCTTTGTTTCGCCGTCTAATTCCGCCAGCCTCTGATTCCCGAAAAGGCATAAATATCTGTTGCGCAGCCCCATCAGAGCAACACGTGTGCCGCGATAACTTCCGCATGCGTCTGCACCGTTTTCGCTCAACACCTCCGCACGCACGCAAACACACACTCGCTCCTGATTCACCGGCAGTATATCCTGAGGCTCGTGTCCGCGGTAATGCATTTACGTCTCATCACTGTGATTTATTGTGGAGGACAGAGGAGGAAGAAGAGGCGGAGAGCATGTGTGTGTGTGTGTGTGTGTGTGTGTGTGTGTGTGTGTGTGTGTGTGTGTGTGTGTGTGGGTTGTGCACCGAGGGGATGACTTACCGCCAGGAAGCGCCGGGGTCAGGACGCGTCTATTTGAGGATGATGACTTCATCACCTCTTGAAAGATAAATGAAAACATCCCTCCGTCTCCTCCTGCACCGACGCCGCAGCGTGTAAAAACTCCTGTCCCGAGCAAAGAGAGGAGAAAAACATCGGACCTCGCCGCGCTTGTGATGCTGCGTGTTTTTGTTTTTTTTTTTGCTTTTTCATGCTTGACCTATGTCAGGGGCTCAGCGGGGCGTGCTTTGTTTGCTGTTGCCATTGATTTAGCCTCATTGTTTCGACAACCTACCCACCCTGTTTAGCAGGCGACACTGTGTGTCTGTGTACGTGCTGTCCGCGTGTGTGTGTATTTGTCGGGGGAGGGCAACAAGAGAAATGGATTTGTAATCATAATTCAAAGCGGCGCTATAGATCTGCGCCGTGGAGTCGAGCTCAGAGACGTATCGACCGCGGAGCCCCGCTGCGCTCCTCGTCGGCAACAACAATAGAAAAGAGCATCGGAATTTATTCCAGGGGAGCCGAGACTTTTTATCCCTCGCCTAATTTATTCCATTTCCCAGCCTTCGTCTTCTGACATTTTGATTATTTTTTTTATCGTTGCTGAATCCATATTTTAAGCTGACACAACACAAGTATTTATTTTTACTTTTTGAAATTTTCAATGTGGTCGAGCACTGAGGGGCCCGAGAGAGCAGAGGGAGAATATGTCTGAAATTTCAGAAGTCAACAATGTCGTGAGACCTTTGCACAGCAGACGTGAGAGAAACAAAAGGAACCAAAAAAAACTGCATCAGAAACACAAGGAAGGCGGCGACAGTCTGAGAGGTTTTTTATAGGAAACTTCAAGAAAAATAGTTTTCCACCATCCTGTAACTCATCTCTCGCCACTTATGAGGTACATTGTTAATCACCTGTATGCACAAATTAGCTTATCAGTCAATTACATGGTGCATTATTTGCTTTGTGTGTGAATATGCTCATGTCTCAGCAGCAACTTGAATGATTGTGATTGGTTCAGTTCCCTGTAGAGCAGAACTACAAACACTAATAAGAATAATTATCTACCAAGTGACACCCAGTCAGATTCTTCCTTCCTCATCCTTCTCACCTTGTCCTTCCTCATCTCATCCTTCCCTCATCCTCTCATCCTGACCTCAACCATTCTTCCTCATTCCAGCGCCTCCTTCTTCCTTCTTCTTCTAAATTTTGCAAAAAAAAAAAGGGGCCTCCTGAGTCAAAATCTTTCAAATGCAAAAGAAAAACAGAAACCTGAATTGAAATTTGTTAGACTGATCAGCTTTGTATTGGAAAAGGAAATATAAGAAAAACGCAGCATTATTGAAATGGTGAGAAAAGGAAACGTTCTGATTGAGATCTTCACCTTGTGTGCCGTCGTCTCGAGGTGAGTCCGGCTCAGAGAGACTCGTTCACCTGGAAAGGACTCAGTATCATCGCCGCTGTTGCTTATTAGCGGCCGTCCTCCCCTGCTTCTTTGTTTCGTCCAGACTGAAATTGTTTGGGCTCCATTAGCCTGCCCGGCTTTGATGGAAGATTATTGCTTTTCAGAGAGGCCCACTCTTACCTCAATTCATTTATGCTCGCGTTCTCTCTCTCTGCGTGTCTCGAGCATTAGGAGTTGGGGGGAGTGCGGGGGGTTTGTCGTGCAACGGAGTTGTTTTGTTCACCTTGGGGAAAACTTTGAAAACCTTCACGCCGGGTATTATTTACAACGCCGGCCTTCTTCTGTGCCATTTACTCCCCCTCCTCCTCCGCCCTCCTCCCCCTCCCCGTCTGTGCGGCGATGACGGCGATGCAGTCATCCTCTTCACTCCGCCCACAGTCGACGCGGCTGAACTTTAATCCCCGGTGTCCTGCTGCTGAGAGAGCCATCTGTGGTGGCGGCAATGACCAAGGCTGGAGATGGCATTTACTCTCAGGTCTGCTGCACACGGAGCATCGAAGGTCTGCAGCAACATCATTCAGATGGTCAAATAAAGCTCTTGTTGCATCTCAAGCAGGTTAGCTTTTGTTTGCACCCATATTCCGACAAACGCGAAAACAATTTTCAATAGTTGCAGTCGCAGAAAGACATCATATCATTCTGCGCTTCTCTTTACCTTCAGCAGTCAAAGAAAAGTGGTTGCACTGAAGATAAAAGATAAAACAGTTCAGCTCCTTCCATGGCTGTAAAATACACTTCGCTCTCCAATAATCTCTCCTCAGATTGTCAGATTATTCTTTTTCCAGCTCATCTCATCCCAGCATTGCACAAACAAGCAGCTTGATTGAATCACACCAAGACCTGAACGTCCCCAAAAATCCAACAACCGGACGAAGCAGCTGATCAAACTAGCGATATTTTATCCCGCCGTTGCTACAGCGCAAGCTAACGACCCATTAACTCCTCCGTCCCACCTTCACAGTCGCACACGCTGCCAGAGTGGAGCGTCTGAGTCAGACCGAAGCCGCGTGTCTCATCCCGTCTGTCTCTTCCGATCCTCATCGCCGGGACAGAGCGACAGATGAGATGAGATCACAGCAGCTGCATTCCAGCTTCACGGATCCGAGCGTCGCTGAAACCAGAGCGCAGAGTCAAGGCGAATCTTGTACGACTCACAAAGTGCTCAACAAACCTCATGAAATCAAAATGAATTTCTGCAGCCCCGTGTTGACAAAAGGACGGAGTGTCGGAGTTCACTTCCTGGTTACACACCGGCATGCCGCTTCCACCCAGGGCCCTGAGTGGCGCCGTCCGGGGGCCGTGGCGGAAGACACGCTTGTGTGCTCAACCTGCCGATGGGCCCAGAGGGAGAGTGAACCACCCCACCCCAAACCAACCAGGAACCTGCCTACAAAGACAGGAAGTGGGACGCCGAGGGCACCCTGGGGAGAAGCGGTTTAGCCCAACGCCCCCGATGGATTTGCTGCTGGCCGTGTTTACCCAGTCGCACACAGTCGGCACACAATGGCGACCCACATGGGCGAACGTGGCGGAGGGCAGGCGCTTCAAGGAGATGCTGGAGGGTGTGGGGGGGTGACACAGCGTTGATGGGGCTGGCGGGGTCGGGGGGGCTGTTGGAGTCATTCCTCACTGTCACACGTTGTCAAATGAGATCAACTCCTTCGTGGGCTCAGGCCACGCCTCCCCCTCCGCCGCTGCCGCCATCACATCAGACAGGCCGCCTTTTTTTCTTTCTGTTTGTCCTTCACTTTGAAGCCGCTCCAGTCCGGCGGCGCTTTCAGAAGTGAGCGGCGAGCCCGGCGGCAGCAGGCTGGAGGGCTCAGTCAGAGAGGTGGGTCAACGGGGTGGGACTCGGCTCACCTGCCGAACCTGTCCGGCCCTCCTTTGAAGGGAGACGGTGGGAGCTGCGTGGTGGTGGCGGCTTCAGGTGTGGGCCAGTCAGCCAGTCAGCCAGTCAGCCAGTCAGTTAGTCAGACCTGCACCTTGAACTGGAACTGGAATCAGAGCCAAACGTCTGAAGCTGATAACCGACTGTCTGTTTCTGTGTCCGTTCAGAGTCGATAAAAACCTCCTTCCTCTCCCTCTGTCCCTGCTCTCTCCTCCTCTTCCTCCTTCTCCTCCCCTCCCCCATCTCTCCTCTCCGCCATGTCTCCTCTCAGCAACATGTTGTGCAGTCTGGCTCTCTCTGTCTCTCTGTGCCTGGGTTAGCAGACAGACCTGACCCATTTACCAAGTGCTTTCCTCTCCCTCGTCCTCTTCCTCCTCATCTCTGCACACCCCCGTCGTTCTGCGCTGGTCCTCTATTAAAATGCATTTCTTTTCACTCAGACATGTTTGGTATGTGTGTCTGCGCTGCGGCCGTCTGTCCGTCATCGCGCCCTTCTTTTCTCCCGGCGAGCAGATTGATGAGAAAGGCTCTTTGTCCATTTGCATTTGAGACAGACTTTCACAGGGATCCGTGCTCAAATGCACACACGCACGCACACGCACACACACACAGGCAGAGATGTAGCCAGTACGCGTGCGCAACAACTGGAGACGAGGGACCAAGAGTCAGGGTAATAAAGACACAGATACCACAGGACAGGAGTGAGACGTCTCGGCGGACGTCAGGGTGCATGTTCACGCTAGTTTGGTGGAGAGCAGAATTATAAGCACGCGCACTGACATACACACACATGCACGCACTCACACAAGGACACAGGAAAGGCTTCAAAGTCAATGTTCAGAAAACGAGTGGTAAAAACAGTAAAGTTTCAGGTTTCAGGTCGTGTTTGTGTGTGTTGTGATAAATGAGCATTGAGACGGTAAAGATAAAACCCACTTATTTCACCCGCGCTCGTGTGCGTGTAGTTGCGTGTGTGTGTGTGTGTGTGTGTGTGTGTGTACGCGACGCCTCCGGCCCCGCCACTTACTGCACGGCGAGACTCATAAATCCTGATTATTTTGGCTAACGAGGAGTCGCAGTAACTCACTAAAAAGGTAAACAAGCGAGCATCAAACTCAGGCTGCCGGCCAAACACACGTAAACACACACTGGCCATTTGTTTGCTTTTAGCGAAGGGCTTAATAAAGGGCCACATGTGAGAAAACAGTGAGTGACATAAGCTAGGTTTCCATTACAGTTTTTGGCAAAATAAAAGTGATGCAGCCACTAACTTCGAAATTCAAATTTATTCACAGAAGGGTTTTTTTGTTTGTTTGTTTGTTTTAATTTTGAGGAAACGCAATGCTTAATTTCATCTTTGCCTCATTCCGCCACTTAGCAGGCCAACTTTTAAATCTGTTTCCAACCACAAAGTTCCTTTATCAGATTGCTCGGGCTAAGAACAAGCTGGTTGCAATCAGACCAGGAAACCTGTGGCGCACTTTAGTTGTCTAATTAGGTTCAGAATGAAAGAGCCATGAAGCATTTTGGGGACTGTTTACGCCAGTTGATCCTCATCACACCACTAGTCACAGTGTTTAAACTCTCCTGCAGTCTCTCTTACGGTTCCTCTTTTCCTCCTTCATGTGATTGGCTAGAATTGATCAGAATAGAACCAGTGGCTGACCTGCAGTCGTAGCTGTGGTTTTCAGGGGTAGTGCGGCTCGTTGCGATGACTCGGCAAAGCCACCAGCGGAGCGACCTCAGCGTCCGTCAGTCTTCCACCCTCTTTACTCACCGCTGTCAACCACAATGCCTCCCTTCCTCTGTCCAGGCTGTCAGTCGCCTGTCTGACTCATTATTCTTCCAAACAATCAAGCGCGCACACACACACACACACACACACACCTAAACTTGTCTGTCTATCTTTTCAGGGACTTAATAGTATTGTCCATGAATTTTTTTGTTGGTTTTAAACCCTGAGCCTAATCCTGACCTAATCTTGCCTGCATACATAAACTTTCCTCCATAACTGATATGATTTATGGGCAGGCCATATTGTCTGCACAAGACAAAAAAATGCCCTCTCTCACACACACACACACACACACGTCGATCTCTCCTACTAAGGAATTAAATTGGACTTCCATTTCCCGTCCTTTGTATCGAACCTTAATCCAAACTTTATCCCGATTCATATCTGGCCTCTAAATTTAAGCCTTTGCATGAAAACTGGACTGATATGGTTTGTGTCCTCACAAATAACAATGTCCCCGTGTCAGTGGTTGTTAATGGATTCAGGTCCTCAAAATGACATATTTACAAGGACACTCTCAAACACACACGCGCACACATGCACAGAGTTGCTATTTGTGCTCAAAAGCCTGTGATGGTTGGGAAATATACCGCATTTGCATCCTAGTCTGGGTCAAAAAGGACGTTTTGGGGGCTGAACACACACACACACACACACACACACACACACACACACACACACACACACACACTACAATCACCTTGATCCATCTTTGCCATTCTCTCTCACACGCACACTAAAAGAGACAGGTGTCCCACCAAAGCCAGAGGCAGTGTAACAACTTCAAAGATTGAGCCGATTTGCAGGTGCAAAAAAAAGAAGCCCCCCCAAAAAAAGAAAAATCTGCTGCTCCACTTCAGAGCGGCGGGATGACATCAGAGGCTAGTGGAGCGGTGGGGAGGGATGGGGTGAGGGGCGGGTGTCACGACCTGGAGGGAAAAGGTGTCGGTGGGAAAGGGCAGGACAAGAGACGTCCCTGAATCAAGGTTGGCTGTGAAGTCCGGCTGCCGTCACTAACAGGCCTGACGTCAGGCCCTGAGATGGAAAACGGCCGCGGAGAGAAGTTTCGATGTGAGCGGGGAAAAGTTTTAGAATAAATTTGCATCGACTTAAGTCGTTTTTTTTTTTTTCCTACTGCAACTTTTGGACCGACGTGTCAGCTGAAGTTCAGGGTGCACTTGACGAAAAGAGGAAATGGGATATGTGATCCGAGTGATTTTCAAGTCGGTTTGCGTTTTACAACATAACCTTGACAAAATGCACATTTATAGTAAAATAGGAACCAATTGGTTTTCCTCTATTATTGTACTACCTCCACTATGATCATCCACAAGTTGTATTGTGAGATGAGAAAGGAAAAAAAATATTTTTTTTATTTTTTTTACTCATTAGTCTTTACCATATTGTCAACATCAAACTTCTGATGATAAGATGAATTACACTGAAATTACAATGGGTGCAGGAAGTCGAGCAATGCATATCTTTGAGATCTGAGAGGATGGAAACGAGGAAACGAGCTTGGAAACAAAAGCCAAAAAAAAAAATAACATGCTGAGCAATTCAGGCAGCTGAAAATTTAATTCATATCCAATCTGCCTGGATTAATAAGAAACCTTGCTGATGACACTTGTCTTATATTATGTCCCCATTTATTTACTTGCAAACAGCCGTGCAAGACCAGGGAGAATAATATTGTTATTGGAATTGTTTTTTTTATGTATTTTTTTTTTTTTTTTGTCCCTCTGTATTATCCTCCCGACACAGAGGATTCTGAAGGAGAAGACGAGGCAGCATCAGACTGAGGCACTTTTGAGAACGAGCCAAATAACTAATATCTTGTCATTTTGTCTAATGATGATGACATGCGACGCACGGGACTCACTCAGGCTTCTTCTTTTTTTTTTTTTTACTCTCGTACAAACACACTGGCTGCGGCTCTGGTGACTAAGTGGATAAGTAATGGTGGCTGCAGGGGGAAGATGGAGGTGAGCACATTTTAGTGGTCTCACCCGCCACCTAGCGGCAGAAAAAAATAACGCATGCCATTTGAAAAAAAAAGGCTCATTTAACTTCACTGCTCAACAAACATGTTCTGTAAAAATACGAACAGGATCCATAAACTCACTCACTGCCACAGCAAAACAGCCATTCACCAATAAACCAATCACAGGACAAGTCCATAGTTTTATTTAGTAAGAAATGGATTGAATTCCAACAAGAGGGAAATCAACTGAAACGGAATGACATCACCATCTTTTCAAATGCAATACAGGATTCGTAAAACAAAGAGAAACAGAATCAGGCATGTGATTAAAAGGACTACATTTGAGTTTGACTAAAACAAGTTAGTAGCATTCAAAAGAGAGGAGAAAATCCCATCACTGTCCTTTTTTATTTTAGTATGTTTTGACTGCATTCCAGGTCTAATACACTGCTTTCGTTCTATTATTCAAATAAGTTCAACGCCCTGTTTGAAATGGACTACACAATTTATTTTCAAAACATTAAACAAAGTCATGTTCAGGAATGTGAGTCAAACTAATGCCCAATGTATTCTAATAAACGCTATAGAGAAGATCTTGTCAGAAACCCATCAGTGGGCTTATGGAATTACCAGGATTAGTGGAATTTAACAACTCCATGCCATAGATGGAATGTAAGGATAAAGTGGCCAAGTGCCTTCAAAACTTCCCTTGAAGTACCCACCATTCACACACACACACACACACACACACACACACACACACACACACACACGTGATCAAAAAGAGTTTTTAAAAAAAACTATAATAAAAGGTGTGGAATTTGTGACGAACGTTTGAATGTGCAGAGCTCAGTTTGTGTCAAGAATATTCAGGAAAACTGAAAAAAAAATGCACGAGGAATTTTTTGTGGCCATTATGAGCCGCATTAAAGTGCATCGCCTTCAGGAGAGAAACAACGAGCGGCGCTGCTGCTGTGGCCGTCAGCGGCGGTAGCAGGCCTCCTGGTAGGAAGTGGCGTTGAGCACGCTGAACATGTCCCTGCGCACGAACGACAGGAAGTTCCTGAGCGGGCAGAGCGGCTGCCGGGGGCGGCGGTCGCTCTCTCGGCAGAAGGCCGTATGGAAGGTGACGTCCTCGCCGTTGTACAGCACCCTGACGAACGGCTCTCCGTCCTTGACCTTCGACCTCTCACCTTTGCCCTTCTTGGCCGGCGCTGGGCTCCTCCACAGCTCGAAGACGACCCGGGCGGCGAAACGCGGGAAGCTGGCGTCTGTCAGGCCGAGGGCGCTCAGCAGCGGCGCCAGCGTCACGTCGTGCGCCGAGGAGAGGGCGAAGAGCTCCGCCCCTCCCCCGCCCCGGGCGGCGCGCTCCATCCTGGCGGCGGTCCTGTTGAGGTAGGGGTGCATGGCCAGCACGGCGTACTTGCGGTAGAGCCCCGCCTCCTTCCGCTGCCGCTCGTCGTCCAGCTGCTGCCGGCGGATGACGGCGAACTGCGCCGTGGTCAGACACGCCCGGGCGCCACCGCCGCCGCCGCCGAGGACGCACGGGAAGGCCAGGCCGTGGCAGAGGTGGCACAGCAGCGAGTCCACGGGGTTGGCGGCCCGCAGCTGGCGCGTGGCCACGCCCAGGGTCCTCGCCATGTCGGCGTACGTCCTGTCCAGCTCGCCGTCGCCCACCCGCAGCTTGTACTGCCGCCGCTGCTCCTCCTCCAGGTAGCGGTTGCGGGCGGGACAGTCGCAGGACGCGCCGCAGAACAGCGTGCTCCACTGGTGCCGTACGCTCAGCTTGGCCCAGTCGAAGTCCGGCAGGAAGCCGTAGAGGAGCGCCAGGCCGCTCTGCACCGTGCGGCTGCGGCTGGTTGTCTCCAGCCACACCTGGCGGGGGGTCCAGTCAGCGGGCAGGAGGTCGTGGCGGCGGTAGGCCAGCCGCAGGAGCTGCCCGTTGCGGAGGTGCTGAACCACACCTGGAGGGAAGGAGAACGACACCAAGAAGAATAGATTGAGATTATATACATATACTGTATGTATACATATATATATTTGCATGCAAGGGTCTTACCGGTCTGAGTGAGTTCTCCCATCTCACATGCGCTGTGGTTGGGCACGCGGGGAACGGAGCTCAGCGGTGCCTCCCAGGTTCCACGGCCACCGAGGCCCATGTGGCTGATGAAGGCCTTCAGCAGAGGGTGGGAGGGGCTTCTACAATGTTGAAAGAAAAAAAAATAAAGGGATCATAAAATGTGATTTGTTGTCTTGGTCCTACTTTTGATGTTTTGTGTGCACTGTTGTGTGCAACTTTCGCATAAAACAGCTGCTTCGCTTTTGTTCTTGAAACCACATAGTGTCTATTTTTCAATTTAGAGTTACATTTTTTTAGATAAAATAGCAAAAACTGTTTTCACCCAATTGATTTTCAATCAAGAACGTGCTTCTTGATATTCACCACTGATCATATTTTTAATTTCCATTTTCCAGAAATGAGTTTGCAGGCCACTTCCTTCAGCCGCCACCAGATGGCTCTCTTACACAACACGACTAGACAGCAGCGCCATCACGAACGTGGGAGGCAGTGAGAGAGATGATGTAATAAAAAGATAGGAGAATATGCCTCGGGACACACACACGCACACACACACACACACACACACACACACACACACATAGTTTACATACAGACGGGCAAAACAAAGAGGAGCAGTCAGTGATTTCATAGATTAGAGATGGTTGAAGATTATACTTCAATATAACAAAGCTGTGGGCGCGATGGCTCAATTCGCTCAGATTAAAAAAAGCCACGTTTCCATACACACACACACACACACACACACACACACACACACGCACGTATACACACAGTTTCCATAGCGATCACGGACCGATTTAGGAAGGCAGCGTAGGAAGGTTCACGTTAGTCAATGAAAACTGCTGAACTTAATCTGCAGCTTCAGAGCAATGCTCTCATCTCTGGCAGGAACTCCAGCCTACATTTCTTTTTATATCTTGTGTCGTCTCCGTGTCAGTCAGATCGACCACCGACTCTTCACTCAGCAAATCGTTCTGCGGCTCTGCCAGCGGGATCGAGATTTAATTGGCTACTCCGGGAGACTGGATGTCAGAGGACGGGACGCGGGCGCAGACAAAGAGTCGGCCGGCTGTATATCGAGGCCGATTGTTGCTCACCAAAGATTACAGGGTCCAATTACATTAAACGGGGGATTATTAATCACTGGATGGGATGGCGAAGGAGATTATTGCAGAGATGAGAGACGGTAATTAATGAGGTGAGGGGGGGATAATCAGAGGATGGGAATGAGACGACGTGAGAAGGAGGGGATGGCGCGAGGCTGAGATGAAAGTGAACACACCATCAGCTCAGAGTGGAGGCACGGAGGGAAGAAAGAGGAGCCGCAGCCTCAGCTAACTGCAGCCGGAGACAGTCGGTCAGCAGACTGGTGCCAGCGCGCACACGCACTGACGCCAACGCGTGCGTGCACACGCACAGAGCTCGACGGTCGCGCAGCTGGAGGAGGATGAACTGCTGACCATAGAGCAGCTCAGCTCTGGGGGAGGGAAAAAGTGTAGAACAGTGGAAGAGGTTTGTTTGCAGACAAAAGTGCTGCCTTCTAAGGAAACTGATGTATGAGTCAAATAAGATTTTAAAGTTGGGAGTCGACAGGACGCAACAGGAAATGAGGACAATGGGCAATAAAATGCAGATCTTCTGAGAGCACAGAATACAGATGTGGTTGACAAAATACCCTGCAGCATAATCTGAGTTAGAACGGCCAGATTGAATGCAGATTGAGCAGGATTTCTACCTTGCATTTCTCCGTCACATGCAGAGATCATTTCTAGAATCCTGCATTTGAGCCCAACCACATGAAGTCAAGCAAGTTTGTCAGACCTTTGTTTGTTTGTCTGTTTGTTAAATCTCATAGCTGACAATGAGATACGCTAAATTTAATGTGTTACTTGGTGTTTTTCCTGTCTATTCGCAACCCTAAAAATTTCTGTGAATTCTAAAATTGAAACTCCGCCTCCCCTGTAAGAGGCTTGTGTGCTGCCCTGAGTTCAAAGATCAAGGACACGGAGAGGATCCAATAATTAGACACACAAAGCAGCTCAGCAGCAACCTGCCAGTCTGGGCTGCTGTGTGTGTGTGTGCGCGTGTGTGTGTGTGGGTGCGTTGCACGCGCGCACTCTGTGCCAACTCTAAAGATTAAAGCGAGCGCGCCTCGTCCAGCTGTGCAAAGCCGCTGTGGCTGCGGCGACGCTTTGTGCCAAATTAAGTTTATCTAAATCTGGCCAAACACGGCCTCTTGGAGCGCTTCCCAGAAAAAAATACACAACATATGGTGAGAAAATAAAGCAACCTTGATGTGAAACGACAAGCAAAATGAGGTGTGTTGTCGAAGCACACGTGCGCATAAACGCTTTGCATAAATGTGCAGCAGCAGCAGCAGCAG
This sequence comes from Thamnaconus septentrionalis, assembly GCA_009823395.1. Lineage (NCBI taxonomy): Eukaryota > Metazoa > Chordata > Actinopteri > Tetraodontiformes > Monacanthidae > Thamnaconus > Thamnaconus septentrionalis. The sequence goes on along the minus strand of CM020510.1, from coordinate 8,298,005 downwards.
CAGCAAATAGAGATAGAGTGCTGATGAAACACACACAAAAAAGTGCTGGTATGTAATAACTTCCTGTCAGGAAACGGAGCCCGACGGTCAGAGGGTACTGAAAGCAATTTAAAAGCTGAGGAAATGTTACTCATGACAGAATGCGGATGAAGACGCTTGCACGCTGCATGTGTGTTTCATCCACGTCTTCCTCTGCAGGGACTTCCTGCAGCGGCGGGAGCTGCTCGCTGAGTGTGCAGCTCAAATCAGCCGGGATAATGTTGTCAACAAGACTTCCTGAAGAGAGCACACATACATACACACATATACACACACACACACACACCTCTTCAATGTGTTTATATTGCGTGTGCACTCATTGACTGCACATCATATCCACCTGCTGCAGCTGCATTAACGTCAGCGCAACTTTGTTTTTTTTACTCTGAATTCCTTCCGACATTTCAGCTGAGGTAGAACAAAAAAAAAGTAGTTTTTTTTTCCTCTCTCCCTACTTGACACTGTGCGCAGTGAGCTGCGGCGCTAGCTGCTCCTCCACTCCCCGCCAGGCCTCCCTGCTAATTATCAGTCGGAGGGAGTCGCTGACATTTAAGCACCGTTCACTCCGACACTGAGAAACTGATGATGACGCTTTTATCTACAGACTCCGAGCAGCCAGAGGTCCAAGTGTGCACTGGAGTGACCTTTTCTCTCACGCTTTTACTGCTTGTTTGCCATCTGTCCCTGTCAATGGACACAAACTACATTAATATGACGACTGTCAAGGCCTCTGGGCCTTGTGTGGGTGTTTTCTGTCTTTTCTCTTTATTCTGTCTGCAGGCTGCACTGTCCCCTCCCCTCTCCTCTCACCTGCTGCAAACAAACACAGGTGAGGTCACCTGCAATCAAGGCCTGGGAGCAGGATAAAGCCAGTGAAGAGCAACCATCTCGGCCAGTGGGTCAACCAACCAACCAACTGTGAGTGAGTGAGTGAGTGAGTGAGTGAGTGAGTGAGTGAGTGAGTGTGTTTGGTGTTAGTTTTGTATCATTATCAGCCACATTTTCGGTTTGTCTACCTTAGTTTGATCTGGTTTTCTTTGGTACTGCTACTACTTTATTTTGTGACCAGCTCTCATGTTTTAATTTGTTTTGTGCACTTTAGTTTAGAATGAGTTTCCATAGTGCAAGTCTATTTTTTGGCATAGAGTTTTCCTCTCTTTTTCGCCCCATTATCATTCATTGTTACACCCCTTATTCCCTGGACTTGCAGCAGCAGTGCAACGCCACAAAACCGCCACTTTTATGCGAAGACATAAATGTGGATACCTAGATTAGTTAATCCAATCTTATCTTACTGGTGATGTGGCAGGTGTGTGTTAGAGTGCTAGGTGATGCAAGAGCACACTTGGAAGGTACAGAAGGGGATTCTTATAAGAGATAAGAGATAAAATGTGGGCTGTGGTGGTCCAATAAACTCTATAGTGTGTGATAAGTGATAATGGTCAAGTTAACCGTGGAACCACATGATGAATGCGTCGCGCTGGAGTGAGTGACTGAGTGAGTGAGTGTTCACCTGCTGGGCGACAGGGTGCAGTCGATGGCGGGTCTTTTGGTCTTTGGGATGGAGTAGAGCGGATAGCGGTCGCCGTGACGAATCATCACCTGGACCGAGAGCATCTTGTAGTCTGCGGGACTGTGGCCTGTCAGAAGAGGGCGCTAGTTAGTGGTTGACTGCTACTCACCCACTGGGGATAAATTTAATGACTATAAATGTTTTTCTTTTCTTTTCACTTCCTAACTTCTTCACTTCTTGCAACAGAATTATTAATATTAATTTAGTGGGACTATATTACTCAGGATGAATTTACACACAGAGACAGTCATCTAATATTATTACACCATCAAGTATTCATACGCTGTCCATCATATCGGGTCATTGTCGTCACTACATTTTTTATAGACCAAGGAGGGAAGGAGGACAGAAAACAGCAAATGTCACTGAGGCTTCCCGTCAGATGATAATGTGCAGGAAGTAAATCCTGAGTGAGGAGAGACTGTGTGCGCTCCTCACCCTCCCACGCTTGCTCGCTGCGGTTGGGAGTGTTGCAGTAGCCGTAAGCTTCAGATAAGGGGTTCGGCTCCGGGGTGTGAAGCGCTGGGAAAACTCTCTTTCTGCTCTTCCCCACAGCTGAGCCGCCGCCGACGTCCGGAGCTGGGAAGGTTCGATCCTCCGCGGTGGGCGTGGTGGGGATCAGGTTCACTGTAGAGCGGCACAATCAAAGCTGGAGGTTAGTGATGAGGAAAACAAACTAATGTGCCCCAAGATGATCAATCCACAAAATATAAAATTTAAAGACCACTCGCTGCGTTCAGACTGCAGGCGAATCTGATTCAAATCAGATTCCTCCTCAAATCTGATTTTAAGGGCTGACTGTCCACACTGTTTTTAGCAAGTGTCCACCAGTATCCACACCTGGAATGTCGCTCCCTGGTCTGGCGCATTGGGTCTTGCGTCGCGTAGAGTGACGTCACGGACAGTCAAAACCGTTCAGTGTGTTTGGAGCTGTTCAGACTGAGACGCATCTGTACAAATGTGATTTGAAACTGCCTCCCAAATGTGGTTTCAATTTGTTTTGCAAAAATCGGATTTCATGTGATTTGTGACTGTTCAGACAACAAAAGAGCCATTCGGTTTCAATCTGGATGGGCTAAAAATCTGATTTTGGCTGCCAGTCTGAACGCACCCTAAACTTAACAGTAAACCAACGTATCTGGGCCTCATCTCCATTTCCACTGCACTTCACAGCCAATCACACTGGTACCAGTGTGTTGCCTGGACACCGTTGACCTGTGACCCTAACAACCCAATAAGAAGGGAGACATTCTGAGAACTGGAAGGCTGATTCAAAAGAAGCCAAGTCTTTAGAACAGACTGGAGCTGGAGCAGGGCAAGAAGAGAATCCAAGGATTTAGAGGTACGTGAGCCAAAATCAGAGTAACAAACAGACGCGGCTGCTTTACTCAAGCCTGTGGCTCATAGTTCCTATCCAAAATGTTATGATGACGGATTTTAAAATGAAAATAATGAACCAAACAGGCACAGCGCGCGCACACACACACACACACACAAAAGCGGAAGCCATGCATTACATCACAGTGCAGAGACAACAGAGAGATAGCGTTTTTTATTATCATAAAGTGGAAGTGATTGATGGCATCTGGACAAACCTTCAGACAAAGTGGCCCTGCAGTCACCCACACAAAGCAGAAACTACACACAGTATTTACACAGACGTCACTGTCTGCCATAATCAATCGCGACCCTAAATCCACTGATGGGTCGTTTTTGGATCGAAATGGTGGATCGGCCAACAGGAAGCAGGACACTTTACTATTCAGGACACCGGCACTCTGGCGCTCTCAACTTATCAATGCATACATTTCACTATCTCACATCACAGGTTAGCAGAGGTGAAAAAAGTGGAGTCGCCAGAGAAGTCTGCAACTGACGTGGCTGCTGCAGGAACAACAACAACCACAGTTGGACCACAGGGACAGCAGCAGAGGAAGATGAAGTGTAGTCAGGGTGACTCAGAACTAAACTGGCTGGGTATCAACCAAAAGTCCCAATCAGGGCTTCCCCCCACAGCAAAAACTTTTTAAAAAATAAATAATTAATCAAGCCAATTAAGCAGCAAGAAAGGCCTCAATATGGAAATAAAATGTGAAGATAAGAAAGAAAAACCAGTAAAAGCCCCTTTTAATTGGCACAGATTCCACAAATATCTCAGCTCAAAAGACATCATTTGGGTCGAGCAGCCCGATAATTATTTACTGCTTTGAACTGAACTACACCCAGAACAACAACACAACACTGAACATGTCTACAGTACATATGAGACCTGCTCTGGTCCAATACGGCAAGCAGGCAGGTTTCCGTTAAAAAGAGCCACTTAGGATCTTCGTAAAGTAAGACTCACCGCTGAGGGAGAGGAAGAGGAGCGCGGCCGCTGCAGAACCCATCTTGGTGACTGCTGGCTTCACTGTGCGTCCAGGCAGCCACACACACTGGAGCTCATTCATTAGCACAACCTGCCCCCCCCCTCCCAAACTCTGCCTGCCCCTCCAGCCACAGCTCCATGAGCACGCGCACACGCACACGCCTGTCAAGACTAAACAAACAGCTTTTCAGCTCATTCACAGTCACCTACACAATGAGGCTTTTGTCAGTGCTGTTGGCTCAAAAGCACTGAGAAGGTGCACGGCGACAACCCAGACTGTGACTCTGTGCTGCGGCAACGCGCTCGTGGAAAATAAGCACTCGCACACACATACACACATACACACTTTAAACTGCCTCAGCTTTCCGTCCTGCATGAAGAAAAGATTTTAAACGAGGAAGAGAAACCCTGCTGCCAACCCACTCAGTCAAACCATGGTAATTGTCGTTGCATTCCTCTGCTCCTACTCACAACATAAAACGTATATGTGCAGCCACATACAATGCTCTTTGTACTCACAAGTACAAAGCTAAAAATAGTCTCCCTGTTCAGTTTTACAACCCTCCTCCTCGCTGCGAGGCACGTGCAGAGCAGGGAGATAGTTTGCGCAGGTCAATCTGTGCTGGTGGCACTGCCAAAGTGACGACTGGGTGGATGTGTCCTCAGGCAAAGTGTTGAGGCGGCGCAGCGACACCAATGTCGAGCCAAAATCAGCTTCCTCAACGTTGGCAGCCTCAGTTTCAGCTTAAATTACAGGGATGCTGGAAACGACTACCAGCGTTGCGCAGACATACAAGGTTTTTTAAAAGCTTCAAGCTTCTCCGCGACTTGGTACTGTCTGCTCGCTTTTCAGAGGGCAACAAAGTCGGGCGGTGAGTGAGGGGGTGAGTCACTGCCTGTGTAGAAGAATGTTCTGCCAACGCAACGGCCTCACTGTTGAGCGCTGGGAGGCTGGGAGTGGCTGCAGAGCAGCAAGGTCACAGAGCCCTGAAGCCTTGATGCTATCAGCAGCTGGTACCTTGGTAGAATGTTGAGTCCTGCAGCATCAGGGCTTCTAAGGATGCAACAACTGAATAACGTCATGAGCAGAAAAAAGGCGACTTGCAACCACTGCATAGGAGCTCGTGTTTTGTGTTTCGATGGGAGCAACGGCCATCATGTCCTCATGTTTAACTGTGGTAATATGCCACTAACAAACGTTAAAGCTGACGTTAAAGCTGACCCATTTCACTGCGCCTCTTTTTGGTTGCAGAAGAACAAAGATATTTTTGACTGTTGTCACAGTTGTGTCAAGCCTGAAACAACCTCAAGCTGTAGTTGAAAGCTGACAACAGATAACCAATGAGGAGCTTCTGAGTCAACGTGAGATTCACAGTCCGATTAGTTGATTTGACCCAGGACTGAAGTTGTGATGACCCAGTCGTGCTCCGTTAACCTGACACTGCCCTCAGCGACTGGAACGTGCGTTGTGTCTTAAAACCTCAGTCATCTCTTGTACTTACATGACAATGTTCAAATGAAAGCCTCCTGTCTTAGCACGATAAGCCCAGGGACAAACTGCCCGCCGCAGCACTGAGAGTTGGTCTGGTGGGTAGGAATGTGAGGAATGTTGTGGGCTAATATTTGCGAGGCGCTCAGAGCTTTGCCCGATTAACACTTGAGAGCACCTGTTGACAATGGATGGAATAAATAATTCTCTGTAATTCTCAAGATTTCATGAAAACTTGCTGAACCCCATTTTGCTTCAAGTTTACGGAAGCCCTCTCAACTCTTCCCTCCTCTCTTTCAGCAATCCGCAAATGCAAAAACGCTGGCATGTCTGCTGCCGTGTCAGCCATCCAGAGTTCTCCAATGTGATCATTTTGCACCATAATATCAGCCTTCGTCGTCGTGCTGGTTTTAATCAGAGGTAGCCTGGAGCCAAACGGAGGCGTTTACACCAGTATCTGTCATCAGCTGCGCCACAAATAGTAATAAATGCATCAGAGGGATTTACTAACAGGAAGGGACGGACAGAGGACAGTACAGTGCAGAGAGTCTGGATTGAAATGCCCGGTACAGAAAGACACTTTCATAGAAAACAGAAATGTGGAACAAAAACAGATTCTGACCATCTATTAAACATGGAAAGAAATCCCATGCGCCCTCATCCCGCACTTCTCCCAGATAATGGCTCAAATCCTGCCCACAGAGTGCGATGCATAAATGATGACAGAGTAGCTTTTCTCCAAACGTGTTGCTCAGGAGGAAAAGAAAAGAAAGGAGGAGGTTTGCTGGGCTGAAACAAAATCCAACTGGGAAAACCCAGCAGTGAAAGGTACAGGCATAAGAACCTACACACTAAAAAGTTGCGGTGTGTTTTCTCTCAGCGTGGCCTCTTCTCCTGGCGTCTGAATGTTTTCCAGAGAGAGATGATTACAGGGCAGGAGGTACGAGAGGCTGTGATTGCCAGGCATTAAGGAGGGAGGTAATGACGACTGGGGGAGACAAGTGTGTACTCAGCATCGCAAAAATTGCAGTCATTCCAAAATGATCGGTATGAGCCTCATGGGTTGCTGCTTTATTTCAGGCATCTCCAACCTGGAACTTATTGAAATATAAATGCAATGAGCAGTGGAAGAGGTGAACACCTAAACTGTTCTGCATGTAAACGTCTGAAAATGAACGGGAGCCGGGATCTGAGCAAAAGCAGAGAACGGAGAATGAGCATGCAGTCGGAAATGCCAGCTCACTGAATCCCACTCTAATCTTGTGTGTATGTGTGTGTGCGTGTTAGAGAGAGAGAGAGAGAGAGAAAGAGAGCGAGCATGATTTACAGGACTCTAATCCTATATGCTATCCAGACACAAGCTTACCATCATAACAAACAGTTTTCCTGCATCTGCATTTGCTCAGGACTGGAGAATAAATTTTCATTTTAAGTGCGCGCCTCCCCTGCTTCATCACCCACTTTTTAAAAACCATATGAGGAGCATCCAGGTCATGACCGCTCGCGTCTGCTCAGCAGCAGCTTCCTTGCATTCTTTGCAGCTGGGTGGCTGGGGGGGGTGCGGGGGCATGCCCTACATGGACCTACAGGAGATGCTGAACAATGACATGGTGCAAGGCGGACACGTTCGCATTCACCTCATCATTTCACAGCAAGACGTGAGAGTGGCTCAAATGGGGCCCTCTGAGCACAAACGGGAAGGAAAATTTGTAGTTTTGCTTACAACGAAATGTAAACACTGATCAAAGGGTTCTGAGAGGAACATCAACACACAAAGCAGTTCAGTTAAAATCAAGGAGCACACTTACAGAACTGGAGGCTGAGACTGACGATGGCCAGCGTGGCCACGCCCACCACCACCAGGAGGAAGAAGCGGTTGCGAGCCAGCATCGTGTCACGTGATTGGTCCGCGTCCCCTTCTGTCAGCCATCCAGACCCTGGCCAAACCCTGTTGGGACAGAGGAAACGCAGGTTTTGATAAGAGTTGAGTGTGTAACAACACAGCACACAGCAGCATAATAGTAATGCCAATTGTAATTAGAATAGCTCAAGGCCTAATCAGCAACAGCGGAACTTTGACAACATCAAGGTAACGGGGGAAAAATGCAGTCAAAAAATTCACTTTCATGCTTATCTGTAGTAAAACATATATATATGCATACGTATATATACATATATATGTTTTTTTTGACTAATTTTATTCAAAGGACCCTAGCAGCGCTCCTTCTTTCTTTCTTTCTTTCTTTATTTGTTTATTTATTTCATTGTCACAGCTCCGTTTGGAAACCAAACCTAGAAAACCATCAGCAGCGAGAACCCATCAAGACGTGCGCACTGTTGTAAAGTTTTCAGCTCAAGTCAGCAGTTGTGGATGCCTTATAAAGAGAAGAGAACAGGGCAGATGGTTGAGGTGGAAAAATGGACCAAATTAAAATGGGCAGTAAATTGAGCCCTACGCCATAAAAACCCTTCCATTAGACGGTCTGAAATACTCCCAGAGCCGCAGAGCTCGAGCCTACGTGTGACTGAGATGCAGCGAAGCGCTGCTGCTGCTGCTGCTGCTGCTGCTGCTGCTTCAAACATGCTCAAGTCACGATGCCGGTACTTTCATTATGCGTTATCGAGAACAAAGAGCACATATATTTCAACGACACCGAGAATTAAACGTTCATGCAAACAACAGTTACGCGTTTACGTCAATGTGGCTGTCATTCGTTTAAGGATCATTGTTTAGAGTGATATTTTAAAAGCAGCTATTGTGTTATAAAGAGTGAAATCTCAGCTTCATTAAGCGCTCGTTACACTTGCATGTCGTGCGATTGAGCTCATATAAAGGTGCGTTTTCGACAAGAATTTCTGGAATTCGTACAGCTTACTGGAGAAACTTGAGACGACCAGCCAGTAAACTAAACGCTTGTTGGCCGATCAGCTAGCTAGTTAGCGGCGGGCACTCATTAACACGTTACTACAACTACAATTGCGCCGTTCCAGAACAGCACTAACACAAAACGAAATTCCCTCTAAACTTCGTGCGACGAACCAACTGATGAACTTGTTGCTTCTAACCAGACACATAAAAGCGTCGACGGGGAACCTTCGCTTTGACGTCAGCGTACAACGAACCGAGTCGTGCCATTTAAAAGCCACCAAGCCGTTTATTCTCAACGGGAACATCAGCGACCAAACAACAAAGTGCAAACATTTTTCTTAGCGGACATATCGTGGTTTCCCCCCTAATTTTTCAAGTCACGTTCCAGCCATTATTCTTACCCTCAACTGTTGTGGATCTGAGAGCCTTGTCGGTGGGAAACTGTAACACTTGAATCCAGCGCTTCGCTTTCTCTCTCTTGCCACCGTAGACCGAGTGGCTCCGAGCCCACCGGGAAGCTAAACGGAACGAGCACGGACATTTCCGGTGTATTGTTCACAAAATAAAGCGCCACCTAGACACTTTGGGATGGCTACGTGTACCGGTGCACGTTAAACGGCGAACTTCTCTTAAGACCTTTGCATTTAAAGTCATCTGACATCTACAAAACAACACACCGAGAACTTGTTTAGGATACCAAATACTTTTTGTAATAAGTATGGTAATAATCGTTATTCGGTAATTATGATAACTCATGGACACGCATGCAACATTTACATTGCTGAATGTGCAAAAAAAAAAAAAAAAATTTTGCCTTGCGACATGCTCTGACTTTTTAGAGAATAAAAAAATGGCCTTTTGTATATGCCGTTTCCGGCAATAGTTACTCTCTATTTTTGTACTTGACAGCTAGGGGGGGAATGCTTTTTACTCCCTTTATGTGGATGGGCGGCCTCGTCACACTGATGGCACTGCCCCATCTCCTGGCCAAAGAGCAACAGTGCATTTCTTGGTTTATTAATGCAACTGATAAATGTGGTACTTAAAACGCGCTGCGTTAAAACTAACACACACACACACACGCTTCTGCCCTGTCGCTATATCAGTTTCACGCAGAAAGTATTTTATAAGGGTTATAAGGGCAGGACCTTATAAAGAAAATTGATTTGGGGCAATCCCCCCAAAAAATTGCTGACAAGATCTGTGTCACACACAACACACAAGGCATCGTGTTGCTAATAAACCCTTACTGCTTTCTGATCAGAAATGTAGCAACAAAAAAAGCACCAAAAACAAAAAACAAAACAAGCGCTTGTACACAAAAGTTGTTTCACTTATCAGTTCATTTGTCCTTTTTTACTATGGCGATGTATCCCACTACTTGAACATTCATTCATTCATCCTCCATACCCTCTTATTCCCTAGCTCAGCACAGGGTCTGCTCGAGCCTCTCCCAGCTGTCATAGGTGACACCCTCGTGACACCCTGGACAGGGTGAGACCCTGGACAAGTTGCCAGTTCATCGCAGGGCCACATAGAGACAAACAACCATTCACACTCACATGCACACCTACGGACAATTTAGACTGTTCAATTGACCTCACATGCATGTTTTTGGATTGTGGGAGGAAGCCGAAGAACCGGAGAGAACCCACGCAGACACAGGGAGAACATGCAAACTCCACACAGAAAGGCCCCAGGCCCGGAATCGAACCCTCAACCTTCTTGCTGTGAGGCGGCCGCGCTAACAAGTGCACCACTGTGTCGCCCCTACTTGAACATATGAAAGTCCAATGCTGCTTCTGCTGCACAAGATTAGAGAGAAACGTATGTTTTGTCACAAGATTCCAGATTTAAACAAGCTGAGAAGGACTATGAGATAAAGATGATCAGCATGTATCCTCCTGACTAGACTAAAAAAAGAGGGGTGAGGTTGGGTGGACATTATCGCTCTTGTATCTGTAAGGGAGTCACAGGAAAAATCAAGTTTGTGATTAAAGCTGATTGAATCAGGTGACCCACAGGAGGCGTCCAGGGCTTCATTGGGAGACTGCGTAAATGCTCCCTTAACCCCTCTGTTGCAGTAATATCTGAAGGTACGGCAGTCATATGAGCTGATGAGCTGAACGTGCAACCACTTATAGCTTTCTGTCCCACCCTTCTCTGAGACAAGTCATGGGACAAGGAGCGTGATGTGAGTTATTTGCCAAGGCGTGATTCTGTTGGATGTCCAGAAAGTCCTCCAGAAATTTTAAGCAGTTGCCGAGCGACCTATCCTTATTTTTTCCTTTTTCCCCTCTAGTTTTTTTCATTTAATGCACGCGCAGTGGTTAGCGCTGCCGCCTCACAGCAAGAAGGTTGTGGGTTCGATTCCAGGCCTGGGGCCTGTCTGTGTGGAGTTTGCATGTTCTCCCTGTGTCTGCGTGGGTTCTCTCCGGGTTCTCCGGCTTCCTCCCACAGTCCAAAAACATGCATGTGAGGTCAATTGAACACTCTAAATTGTCCGTAGGTGTGTATGTGAGTGTGAATGGTTGTTTGTCTCTATGTGGCCCTGCGATGAACTGGCGACTTGTCCAGGGTGTCACCCTGCCTTCACCCTATGACAGCTGGGATAGGCTCCAGCAGACCCCCGTGACCCTGAGCTCAGGAATAAGCCGGTATAGAAGATGAATGAATGAATGATGGGTTATTGAAGCCATGAGCCAATCAATTAATCAACTTTTATTTACAAAGCACTAAATACCACACTTTGACACTTTACCATAGCGGTATCATTGCTCTAATGTTTCGTGTTATTGTTTTTAACTGGGAGAGTCATCCTTAAAAATTGAAATGTAACCCTGGGGCCCACTGAGATTATTTATTTATTTATTTATTTATTTATCACACTTATCACCTTCACCTAGTTACTGTTGTGTTTTTCATGTTCTCTTGACAGTTGGTCACCTGGCCAGTATGTTTCTATTGAGCCCCAAAGTGATGACACCCTTTGAGACTAAAACCTCACCTCAGATATTTGCATATACTCTTTAATACAAAGTCCAATCTCAGATATTTGTCAAAGCACATGGCACATGTGATTAAAGCATGGGTACCTCTGTAGTGACCGGCAGCTCTGTCGTGATATGCAGCACAAATAAACCCTGTGAACTAATACTGGTTAAACTTTAACTTGTGTTTTCCACACAGAAGTGTCCGGTTCTCAGGGCACACTCTCTTCTTATATTTAAAGTGTGGAACCGGAGTGAACAAATTGTGCAATATAAGCACCTGAACATATTACAGTAAGAAAAATCTACTTAAAAAATATGTCATGTTTTCAAAAATTAAGGTTTAAAGTGAAATCTTCCCTATTGTGTTGACTAAATCACATTGCAGTAGCTTTAATAAAGAAGACCAAATTCATCATTTAGCTTTTAATGAGCAGTTCTCCCTTTTGGAGATGAAATGAAGCACTGAGCTCTCAAACTCACCTGTGGAAAACTCTGGGACTCTGCGATTCTTGCAGAACATACAGCAGTCTCCTAATAAGGGGACTGTGACACAGATCTTATCAGCAATTTTTCACCTGTGAGGGATTCCCCCAAATCAATTTTCTTTATAAGGGAGAACCCTAATATGGTCACCACATTCTTTCTGCGTCAAACTGATATGGCGACAGAGCAGAAGGATGTGTTTGTGCGTGCGTGCGTGTGTGTGTGTGTATTTACATTAGTTGTTTTTTTGTTTTTGTTTTTTTTATTGAGAGGGTACTATTACATTTGATCCTTGAGCGTTTTCTTCGTACCCTTTGGCTTACAGGCCATACCAAACTGCAACAGCAGTTTGAATTCTGATTGACTGACTCACATTAGCAAGCTGTAAAAGTTTGGTATGCCATCGACTGACGGCAGCTGCTTGAATGAAAATGTTTTACAACTCATGAGTTTAGATTTATTCCTTCATGTTGGGAAGGGATCATTTCCATGACACCCAAACCATAAAAAAGTACACTTTACACAAACATGTTCCAAAACACAGTGTGGCTTCTGGCTTGTTTGCTGTCAGCGCCACAGCAAAAAGTTCCAGGGACAATGTTTACTCTCAAAGGTCAGACTAACATTTAATACGATTATTTTAAGAGAGATATGTGCAGAAGACACCAAGATTTTCACTTCTGCCTCACAGATAAATACAACAATAAATAAATAAATAAAAACACCAGAAAAACCAAAAAATGTAGCTTAACAAACTCATGTCATCCAGAATCATTTTATTAGAATGAAAACAGACTATTTTTTCCCTCTCAGTTGCACAAATTCTGCAGTTGGGTTTGCTGGTTTTCACCTTTGGAGGGTTTTTTTCCGCTCTCTTGGGCAACTCGGTTAGTCGGGTCAGACATCTTGGGACATGTGGCTCAACAAATTTTAGTTGCAATGCAAAATCCTGGAAACATTCTCAGTATGCACCACGCATGCTAAGAAAAGTCGGACAAGCACATGCATTATGCACTCACAGGAACCCGCAGCCAGTTGTCCGAAAATAGTTGAACGGTCAACAAACATTTCCACTTGTTTGGGGCACCCAGGACCAGTTTTCAGCAGTCTTCCAAAAGTGGAACTGGGCACTTTAAGTGAGTTGGTCACCTTAATTTAAATGGGTTGGGCCTTGATAAGGACTTTTTTTTTTTATTATGAATACAGTAACTAAAGCTGATAACCGATTGCTGAAACTAAAATGCATTTGCAGTTGAACTATATATTTGCAAGATTAAAACAGGCAAATTACAGTCCGTTCAACTGCTTAATTTCATAGAACCTCCTACACTTTCTTTGTAAAATTGTTACTGCTTTACTTTGCCGGACACATACGTATCAGTTTCAGTGGATTTTTTTACTCAAGGAATGGAAATAAAAAAAGCTTTTCTAGCTGACTTTGCAGTGTGTAAACAGCCATAAGCTACTTTGTCATTAATGGAAGATGCAAACTAACAGGATAGAACAGGATGTGTTCGTGTTACCGCCAAAGCAGCTTTTAAAAATCTTTTACTTTGCCCCACAAAGTAGAACATGGCCCGGCGACCGGCTTGTCTCTGTCTTGCGTGCCATACAGTCAGTTAGTGAGCTGGCTGATTAGATGAGAAAGTGCTGCACGTGATTCAAGTGGGTTGGGTGCCTTTGTAATTATAAAATTAGGTGGTGTGTGGAATTTATTATGCTGCCTAAATTGGAAAACCAAGTTTTCAGTTTAGCTCCGGTTTTGTCGTCTTACAAAGTTACCAAACGTGAGTGCACAGAGAGCCTGCATGCATGATAAAGGTCACATACTGCAAAATTAATTGAGGTCAAGTAAGTCCATAGGTTTCACGCATTTTTCTGCTAGGGCTCAAATTATTCTTAGGTGAAATATGTTGCAACCTGTACGAGGCTACGTGCAAACTTTAACAATCAACCCTTTGCTACTTAAGAACTGTTGCATAATACAGCAACAGTAAGAAGAGGAAAACTAATCTCTATAAATGTCGTTTGGCTACTCATCGTATTTACTTCAAGCATATGGGTTACATCGGTGTAGTATCTTTTTCAGAATCAAAATCTATGTAGTTGACCAAAAACATTGAATTTAAGGTGTGGATTCACCTTCCATGACACTGTGACTCATTGTTTGCACAGCCCGAAACGCACCTTATTATACAATGCACTTTCCCTCAGAACCTGATTTTTCACCAGGCACCTTTCAAACCGTGGTGTGTCCGTGGACAAAAGAATTCATTTGTGCAAGTCAGTTGTGTTCACTTTGCACTGTAGCGTTCCCTCACCAATATCAGCAAGTTTTAAAAGGCCATGCATCCACAAATACGTAATTGCAAGCAGTTGACCTCCAACTGGTAAAATAATTTTATTTTTTTCGAGGGCTCTATGATAGCAAAAATAATATGTGTACTTGATGGGATTGCTAAGCAAGGCCACCGCTGCAGTTATGTAAGCCTGACAGCAATTAGAATCCCTCTTGCGATCATCACCACATTGTGTCATTAACTCTCGTATAAACCATATCTGAACCTATGCCAAGCCTAATGCATCAGCTGTGCGTACATTTCTGCCGCAGACACCTTCTTCTTCGCCGAGACGACTCCTGCCCTTCAAAATAAAAGCAGTATCACGTGAAGGAGTAGTGACTGGGCGGGCTTGCAGGGCACGTCGACCAATCAGCGCCTCTGTTTGCAGTTTCCCATTCGGCAATAAACATTGGTGGAAGCCGATCGACACGGCTTACACGGGGCTGGGTACGGCAACGCGAATGAGGCCGAGCAACTCCCCGGTGGTCGCGTTAGTGTTTGCAAGAGAGCAATTATTCAGCGTTGCCTAGGCCTGACCACAGCATGGTGGAGTATGCCGAGGGAGATGCACAACTGTCGCCGTGACGTCCACCTTTTCGCGGCCACGCAAGACTGTTAGCTTCCCGAGCTAACTAGGGCTAGCTCCTTTAGCCGTTACATATCGTCGTTTTTTCTCCCTGCATCTGACCTCTACCACAACAGAGGCGCCGTGCATCCGTCGCAACGAGGACTGGGGGTCGTTCCTCCCGGTTCCCTCCCCATTGTCCCCTTGTGTTGGTTCCCCGTGGACGGCTCCCGAATATGATACATAATGAGTCAACGAGACACCATAGTTCACCTGTTTGCTGGAGGGTGAGTATCTAAATCTGTACATTTTCCGGCTAGTTAGCCTCCTCCTCCCCAGTGCTAACTGTTGTTGCTAGCCAAAGGGGGCGAGACGAGATGTCACGTCGCCTATGCACTGATCACTGATCGATTTGCTTTGACGTCGTGGAAGGCAGGAGCGTGTCCACACGGCAGCTGTGTCTTTGTCATTCCGAGCGGGTCGCTCAATGTCACGAGTTCCAATGACAATCCGCTGCGTGAAATTAATAGGGGTTGATGTGTCATCGCCGCACGGCTCCGTGTTTGGGTCGCACCGTGCGAGCTGCGGGTCGTTTGGGCTTTGTAACAGTGGATGAAACGTGAGCGTGTCATGTTCGCTTGCCACTTTCGTCGGCGCGTCAAAACACACGTTTATTGAAGAGCCCCGAGCCGGTCAGGAATGCGACGGTTGCGATTGATGCGGCGTTCGAACGTCACAACACGGCGGTGGCTTATCTCGTCCCGCATTCCGGCAGTTTCGCTATGGCTCGGTTGGACTCTGAATTATCGCTCTGACGGTGGCCGTGGAAAAATCGTGATCCCATACGTTCCGATTATCTCCAAATGGCTTGCATAAGTTGCGTAAGATGAGATCGGGTATGTGTCATAACGGGCCATAAAAAATTGCGTCCGTGTTTTTCTCTAGTAGCGTTTTTTCTACTTTCTAGTTGGCCTTGGGCCTGTGTGTGGGTTTTTTTTTTTTTTTTTTTTTTAAGGTAAACGTAAATAAACAATCCGACCCATAAGTGGGGAAAAATATTGAACTATATTTACTGTATATTAGTAGTAGAGTTTGTTTTGATTTTTTTTTCCTCTCGTTTGCAGATGAAAATCTGCCCCAACTTTTATTAACTTATCTGGCCTTGTTCTGCTAAAGTAAACAAACAAACAGAAATTTGTGAAAAAAAAAAAAAATCTTCTACCATAGTCTCGATACAAAGTCTTGGTATAAAGGTTTGTGAACGTGTGGATGTTCAACTGAAAATGGTTTGTCCATTTTCCACTCCATGCAGAATGAAAAACTGGGTTGGAAAGATGGTGGACGCATGATAAGTGTCACTGGCCCTAATTACCGGCCCTGCATCACATTCTTGCTAAAACATGCATCTGTCAGTAAGAACAAGAAAACTACTGACAGTTCAAATCAAGTATTGTGCTGTATTATGCTGATGTTCAGCAAGTACTTGCTGCAAATCAACACCTGATGGTATCAGCCACGTGACTTGATTAACGCATTTGTCTGTTCTAGCAGACAATATGTTTTGCAGACTGATTTTCTTCTCCAACAAACAAACAAACACCAACATTCCTTATGTTCTCTCATATACCTCATTGTGCGATTTTTTTTTTTTTTTTTTTCTTGTGTGTGACCCATACCATAGATTGTTAAAATTCCTGCAACCACATCATATGCCAGTTTAATAATGGCCAAAAAAAACAAAGACACTCTGTGTCACAGGACTAGTCATTGGGTGTGAAAAGCTGCAGTTCCAGCTCTTGCAGCCTGGTAATGCTGTCAAGTTTTTCTGTGTGACCTTCAGCCTGTCTGTCTTTTAATTTAGATGTGGGGGAACGGTTGGAGCTATATTGACCTGCCCGCTGGAAGTAGTGAAGACCCGTCTGCAGTCGTCCTCCATCACACTATACGTATCTGAAGTTCAGCTCAATACTGTCAATGCAGCCAGTGTGGCCCGTGTGTCGCCGCCGGGCCCTCTTCACTGTCTCAAGTAGGTGTTTTACATTAAGCAATTGCTAGATATTATGATTATGATTATTATTACTAATTAATTTCTAAATGATACATTTCAATGGGGTATTATCATTATTTATTTATTTTTTAAATTGATCAGCTCCACGTGCAGGAATCTGATTTGTCTGATGACTTGTACAGACTCGCTCAACATTTCCAAATCTGTACCATTAAATCAATATAACATTTCTTCTCCTCCTAACTCTTTCAATCAAGTATCCTTGCCATATGTATAATCAGTGCTAAAGTCTGGGCTTGTTAAAAGGGCAATGTTGCACACTAAACTGGATGATAAACCAAAATGTTTAGAAAATTGTTAAAGAGACAGCCATATTAGTTGACTGCTCTGAAAAACCTGACCATTATTTAAAAAGAAAAAACCTTGACCAGTGGTTCAGTATTTTTGCAATGCAAACAAGCTCATAAGTGCATATTTGCTGAAGAACGTCCTTAAATTGGATACACTATGAAATTTCAACCTATTCGGTCCACAGGTTGATTTTGGAGAAAGAAGGACCTCGTTCTCTCTTCAGAGGTCTGGGGCCAAACTTGGTGGGTGTGGCGCCTTCCAGGTAAGCTCTACTTGAGTCGTTGACATTCTTTTTTCTTTTTTTTCTATTTGAATCCAGGAGTTGAACAAGAAAAGACTCCCTAGATTGCCCTTTGACTTATTGTTTATTGTTGTGAGGCATGTGTATATGTTTGTTTTTCTTTTATGAACTGAAGAAGTGGTAATCCTAATTTTGTTGTAAACTCGTAATATAATGTATAAATGGTTTGCGGTTTGTATATAAAGTCATACCCAACGAAAAAACCTGGTCACCAAAAATGCATTATGCACAATATAACACACACTTAAAACGTATTTTAAGTGAACCAAAAATGTGTAAACTTTAAAAATGTGTGTAACCGTTAGGCCTTCCGTGAGGTTAGCAGGTGACTAAGGTGTTATGAGGGCTGCAGGTCTCATTCATCACCGACCTTCTTTTAAGACGTGGGAACAGCTGCAGCATTTTGAAAACACTGTTTTATTGTCATGGAAACCCCATTAGTGGCATCAGCTGGGCGACAGCTTTGCACCGTCAGTGTCATTAATTAGCTGTCATGGCAGAATCAGAGAGGAGCCTAATGGCTTTGCACGTCTGCTAATCACTAGTAGGCTGGTGCTTGTGCTTGGCACATGTGAAGTGTTTTGTTAGCATATGAAACAAGTCACCGATGATGGTCCACAGCTCTAAACTGTGACTGCGCATTTTCAAAACAGCATGTGACTAATGAGCTCCAAGCATCATTAACTGTCTAATGAAGCACTTTTGATATATGAGTTTAAAAGCAAGTCTGAACGAGTGTTGGGCTGCCGAAAGAGGACAAACAGTTCACACACACATATATGTGTGTATATATATATATATATATATATATATATATATATATATATATATATATATATATATATATATATATATATATATATATATATATATATATATATATATATATATATATATATATGTATGTATGTATGTATGTATATATATATATATATATATATATATATATATATATATATATATATATATATATATATATATATATATATATATATATATATATATATATATATATATATATATATATATATATATATATATATATATATATATATATATATATATATATATATATATATATATATATATATATATATATATGTATGTATGTATGTATGTATGTATATATATATATATATATATATATATATATATATATATATATATATATATATATATATATATATATATATATATATATATATATATATATATATATATATATATATATATATATAGTCACAGTTATTTGAACCTTTACTAATTCGAGAAAACAAACATAAGACGTGTGCTTTTGCACTGACTAGTCTCTCTGTCCCACCAGGCTCATTTGCTGAAGTTGCTGTTAATACTGGCAGCTTTTGTCTTCCGGAATTTTTTTAAGCTTGATAAGCTCCACACAACTACCGTTTTGTTTAGTTTTTCAAATGCTGTGCAATTAACCAACCATTTATGTGGCCTGGAGCACAACACTGCTTGGGATTAATGACGCTGAAGAATGATATCATGGTGGCAGAAAAGCTGCTGCACCTCATACATATGTGTTGAGCTCTTGTGTCTTCTGCCAGGGCGATCTACTTTGCTGCTTACTCCACTGCAAAAGAGAAGCTAAATGGTGTGCTCGAACCAGACTCCACACAGGTACACATGGCATCAGCAGGAATGGCAGGTAACTATACATCCACTCAGTGCTCGCAAGGAATTTTTAGTTTTTAATGGACAGGACTTAGCTGGAAGCAAAACAGTCATCCAATCACAGTTTTCATCGGTGGTGGATTAAATCCTGTCTTTATTTAACTTGTGTACAATATTTTTTTAGTCATGTTATATTTGATCAAATATTCTCATTTAACTTCATGTATCTTTTTTGTATTAATGGTGGCCTGAAGTCCTTTCTAGAAATAAAGCTTTCACTCATTGTTGTGTGGACCCCGTAAATGATGGGGAATGTTCTGACAGAAGACCTTTTAACAGAGCGTTTTTGTTTACTGTAATGAGCAGTACGCTCATCATGATGTTTTCTGCAGCTCTAGATTTTTTTCAAATCTAGATTTAATTAATATTAAACCATTAATATTAAAAGCCGCTTGCCCATTAATATTAATGAGGCAAGCGGCTTCTCTGTATTCTAAAATGAAGACTTGAGCTGTCATGTCTATTGTGGATAGAAACACACACACAC
Organism: Thamnaconus septentrionalis; assembly: GCA_009823395.1. Classification (NCBI taxonomy): domain Eukaryota; kingdom Metazoa; phylum Chordata; class Actinopteri; order Tetraodontiformes; family Monacanthidae; genus Thamnaconus; species Thamnaconus septentrionalis. The sequence continues at coordinate 8,278,442 of CM020510.1, read as the reverse complement.
ACACACACACACAAATCAGTCGGTTATGTTGGATCCTGAAGGCTCCTCCCTCTCCTTACTAAAGCAGAAGTCAACTCTTGTGCAGTTTCCCAATTTGGGATCAATAAAGTTCAAGATAATCTAATCTAATCTTCTCTTCTCTACTCACGCATTTAATGTTAGTGCTTCAATTAATGTGATGCTATAACCTTAATTACAAAGCTTGTTAATGTGAGCAGGCTATTGATGGTGTCTCACTATTGCAGCACTCTGCCAAAGGTTTTCTCCTGCGCCACGCCAGTTCTTTCAACTGCATCACTACGCCTGCTCAGTCAGTTCAGCCAAACGGCAGCCGAGCCGAGTCTGTGTTTGCACCACTCGCCACACACTGTACACTGCGACTCGGATCCCTCAGCCAGCCAGTCAAGGTCATCATTTATCACACTTTGAAGGGTTAAACCTGACCGTGATGAGATGCTGACGACACAGTAACAGTGCTGTATAGTCGCACTCCATGTTACTTTGCTTCTGTTCCGCATGACGATGGACGTACTTGCTGTTGGAAGTGATTCCAGGTCAGGGGTCGGCGTCTCTGCCCCAAACCTTTGCCTCCACCATTCACAATTGAACTGCTTTCTGCTTTTAGCAGGTCATATTTCCCTTTTTTTGTTTTCCTTTTTTTAAAGAGACTGAACCAGACCTCAGCTGTGTTCTCTCCCTTCCGCTCTCCTGGTTGGGGACGGTCATTTCAGATTAGGATGTGGTGGGTTTCGTTCTGTGGTATGAGTTGGGGGAATGGGGACGTGTAATGGTTGCATGCTGGTCATTTTGCTACACACGAGCCTGTGTCTGTTTTAGGCTTAAACTCTACCATAGCTCTCCTCTCGCAAGGGCATGAGACCCCCACACCACCAGGGGTCTCTAGCTGCATCTGTGAGGAGTTACTTGGGTCTGCGTGAGTACTCACCACAGATCTGTGCTTCTTTGTTTTCCTCTGGTTTCTTCTCTCTCTCTCTCTCTCTCTGTGCCTGTCTGTCCTCTGCTCCCTCTAGGTCAATGCATAAAAAGGAGGTTGTTTTAAATAGCTGTTTGCATGTTTTTCAAGTTTTTTTGTTTTTTTTTGTAATGGCAGCTGCTCCCCTCTTAGCGCACTTTTAGTCAAGGAGGCTAGCTCTCCTTATCTAAGCTGCCTTTGTGGCTGTACATTTAAATTAAAACAAAAATTTGTAAGGGTTAATTTTTTTTTCTTACCCGCATAAACGCAGCTTAAAGAAGTTTGACCTCTGAATTAGAGTTTTAGAGTTTTTGGGCTGTTAATTGCACCACTGGCAGCTTGACAGTAGTACTGTGAGATTTTGAACAAAGTGTAATGCCGGAGGCTTTTTTTCTCCTTCACAGGTTTTACAGCCATCACAGTGACCAATCCAATATGGCTTATAAAGACCAGACTACAGTTGGACGCCAGGTAAATGGGACTGAAAAGCAGCACTTTGTGCATTAATGTCACCGAAAAAGCTGCAGTTGTCACATTTTCTAGTTCTTGTCTTTAATTTTGACACAAATCCGTCGCTGCTCAGGAATCGAGGCGAGGAAAGGATGAGCGCCTTCGAGTGCACGCGGCGGGTGTACCAGGCGGACGGCCTGCGCGGCTTCTACAGGGGCATGTCGGCGTCCTACGCCGGCATCTCAGAGACTGTGATCCACTTTGTGATCTATGAAAGCATCAAGCGTCGACTCCTGGAGGCCAAAGCCCCACCGAACGCGAACGAGGAAGAGGAGGTTTCGAAGGATGCGGCGGACTTTGCGGGGATGATGCTCGCGGCCGCTACCTCCAAGACCTGTGCCACATCCATCGCTTACCCTCATGGTAAGGTTTTTATTTTTATTTTTTTGCGCCCAAAGATAAAAATCGGCGGATTCCTTAACTGTTTGCTTCTAATGTTTTGCTCTACAGAAGTGATCCGGACCAGATTACGGGAGGAGGGCACCAAGTACAAGTCCTTCTTTCAGACTCTAAGAACAGTGCCCAAAGAGGAGGGCTACCGGGCCCTGTACCGCGGCCTCACCACCCACCTGGTCCGGCAGATCCCCAACACCGCCATCATGATGTGCACCTACGAGCTGGTTGTCTACCTCCTGAGTGGTTAAGCCCCCTGCCCCCACGCGGCACCCTGCACCTAGCTGTTAGATGCAAACCAGCCCCCAGTCCAGAGAGCGATGGAGCGACTGTGCACAGAGACCCAGACGGTGGGACCAGCAGATTTTTTGTCAAGAGAGCAGGAACACTCAAGATGTTCCTCACATTGCTGTTGGCATTTGGGTCTAGAAGTGGCAAAGAGATAAGACGCCTCCTGTTTTTGTTTGTTTAAATTTAATCCTTTCTTCCTTTTCGGTTCAATTTGTTCAATCTGGTATCTGAGGTTGGACGCCTTAAGGAAGAACCTGGAGTGTAGTATAATTCTTCCTTTAAACTAATGAAAGAGAACTGCCTTGTGGATAGAAACCCCCTTAGTGTTTTTTGATTGTTTTTGTCACTTTACTGAAGGTCACTTTTGAACATTCTATTAGCTTAAAGGTTGGTATAACATACGAGTGAAGGGTTGAAACACAGGACACAGGCGGATGAAAAAGCACAGTGGTCAGAGAAAAAAATGTAACGCTTTACATTGGTACTGTGTGATTTAGGTGCCCTTAAAGAATGTTTCATTTTAAGCCTTTGTCACAGCGCAGAAATTAACATGCATATAGCTGTGTCGCTGTCAGCTAAAAAGCTAAAAAAAATTATTGACATACTAAAAAAAATAAAAAAACATGAAACGTTTCGCCAAATAGGTTGCAAGAGTTTGAGGTGAACCTAAATAACTATATAATCCTTTTTAACTACTGGAATAGAAGAAACAAACATGGAGTAACTTGGCCAAAGTCAAGGAAGTCTTAACACTGACTGTCGTACCGCAAACTGATCGTAAATATTGTTAACAAATATTTAATACTGACATATATATATATTTACATATGAAGGCAGTGAAAATAAATATTGTGTGTCTAATGTCATGATGGCACTTCATGACTCAAAGTGACCATCTCAGTAGTCTGTGAATCCGCCTTCCCCTCCCCCAGGCTGGGAAGTTTACTCTACAACCTTGTACAGCTTAGCCAGTGTGTGGAGACAGCGGCCCAGCAGTTTGCTCTTCACAAACACACCGACTAACAGCAGTCCAGTATAAAGAATAGCTTTGTCAACCGCCTCCCCCTGTTGTTGTTACAGCAAAGTGTTGTGTCTTTTAACCGGTTAAAAGCAAGGCAACTTTTTTCTTTTGGTTTACTCGTCTTTTCTGGAACCTTTACGTGTTAAGGTAACCCTCCACCCTTTCCTTTTAACCTTATTTTCCAATTCATGTCACATCTCAAAGAGGTAAAAAAGGACAAAAGCATCTCATGTGACTGTTAACTGCAGTTACACCTGAAGTCACACGAAACATTCAGTCCTGATACTCATTGCAAACCTGCAGGTTTGAGGCTATGCTGTTTTCCCCATGATTCTTGCAACGATGCACGGTTACCATCCTACATTAACAGCATGAGCTACTACCAGTGCTCCGGTGTACTCTGAACCTTCGCTTACAACTTATTCAAACACTTGTAAGTGGATCAACAGGGCAGAGTACTCCTCTGCGTGGCGTTAGCATGCCCAGCTACTGTGGAAGGGATTAAGCTAGCTTTCCCCAGCCTCCTTGTGCTCCAGTACAAAAAAGGGTTTAAAAAGAAACAAAAAAAACCCAAAAAAACACCTGCTTCAGATGCTCTGCTTCCCTCCGGAATCCGGTACCATCAACTCAATGTTGTGAGACACCCAGGGGTGACCTCTGTTGCTGCTACAAGTGTCAGGATGGTTGTCTGTCATGGTGCTAGCGACACTTGGTTTCGAAACATGAAGGACTATGCACACAGTGTGGGTTTACTGTAGTTCAGACGGTCAACATGGCCCATTTCCTCTCTTGTTTTGGGTGAAGTTACCCTTTAACCTCATGTTAATTTCCGTCTCTTGTCAGTTTTATCCTATGACGCACTGTTTCCCTGCATCCCATGGTTATGTTGCACCCACATGGTCGCACTGTGCCAGTAAGAGAGCGCGTGTGTGTGTGTGTGTGTGTGTGTGTGTGTGTGTGTGTGTGTGTGTGTGTGTGTGTGTGTGTGTGTGTGTGTGTGTGTGTGTGTGTGTGTGTGTGTGTGTGTGTGTGTGTGTGTGTGTGTGTGTGTGTCCTTGCTTAGATGACAATCCCATGTCATATTCAACTCACATGAGTGTGTGTGTGTTCATGTGCATTGAAAAGAAAGACCTGCAAACAGTGTTTTTATATTTTTAAAATAAATTGTTGCCTTCTCCCAGCGTCCTGTGTTTTATTCCTCGTTGTGAGTCTGCTGCGAGTGTAGCTCTCTTTGCATTCTGCCCCTGTTCTTCTCACAGTACCCGTTTTTTTTTTTAAACACAGAAAGTCAATAAAAGAAAAAAGTGCAATAGGTCAACGTCTTGAAATGTTCCTCCGCTCTAAGTAGTCCTGTTGTGGTGTGCAGAGTCTCTCAGAAGTTTTGCCTTATTTTTTAAACACAAGACTTCCATCACAAACATTCTTTAATGTTCTTGTGTTTATTATCACCTTTTCAACATAATGAAAGGTTTATTGATGATTAGCTGAACTGGAAGTTTTAGTTTGAAGAAAAAGCAAAGTGTTAAGGAAACATTCCATCTGGCTAACCAAGTTGACAACACAGGAACTTATGCAGAATGTCCGTACTTTAAAGATGTATGTGATGCCATCAATATTTTCAAAATGTGTATATTAAATTCTGAAATTATGGTGGAAAATATAAAAATGTAAACTACAATAAGCAAAAGGTCCAGGGTCGGCACCGCGTTGGCTGGTGTCTTTTTGTAAGCCTTAACCACCAGGTGGCGCTGTTGGCGGCCGCAGCTTCCTCTGTTCCCTCACCATCACCATCAGTTGGTGCAAAAATGCATTAAAACCACGGTGTATATTTCTTATTTATTCATCATTCTTTAAGAATATGAATAAAAGGAATGTAGCTGCCTGTGTTACATCTTATCTGCACCTTGAAGGTAACATGAGGTACAGCTTATGGATCTTGCCAAATTATTCATAAGGAAATCAAACATGATGGATTGACTGTCAGAAAAGATGCCAGAGAGGAAACAGCTCTCAATGAGAAGAAGAAAAAAAAAAACATGCCCACCTAATTTACAGCTCATTTCCTGGCCTGAGCAGCATCATCACATTAGTTCCAGCAGGACCAAGCCTGTGTCAGACATTGAACGTATTCATTCTGTGTCAGACTGAGGGAGAGGAATGTGTTCCCAAAACAGGCTCCGCACTCTTGCCAGCAGCGTGTCAGTGTTCTCAGAATAATACCAAATGCCTTGGGGTGTTGGTTGTGCCTCACTTTTAATTCGAGCACTGGGGAGCCAGTGTGGAAGAAGGAGAAAAAGCTGATGGGAGCCACACAGAGGCCCAGGCTGCACCTTGTTTACCTCTGAATCACAGCTTGCTACAGAAAAAAAAAAAAAAAAAAAAAAAAGCACAGGAAGAGCGAGCAAAAAATGTTCTTTTATATTTCCTATGATGGGATTTTGTTGAATTTTATTTCAAGATTAAACTTCATACATATAAAGTTGTTTTTTTTTAATCTCTCTTGCTTTTGAATCGTTTTGCTGCAGCCTGTCGCTCTGCACACCTTCCAATTTCCTCTTCCACCGATGTGACTTCTCATTTCGGAGAACCTACAGGGACCCCTGCCCTCATAGGTCCCCTCCCAACACCAGAGGAAGCAGCTTTAGTTAATGTGGAGTAAAATCCAACGGCATAAAAAAAACTCCTCCTGAACTTCTTGCAACAAAGTATCCAAAGCAAAGAAGCCCCCGAAATTCAAAACAACAGTGACAATATGATCAACAGAGAGTGCAGCAGATGAGTCAGCCAAAGACCACAGGTCAGGGAAGCACTAACAGTTACTCCCTCAGTGCTGAAGTCGTGGACCATCTTGCAAAATGGATTTTAAACAATGGACATTTGTACACCATCTGGAGAATTTGGATTACATTTTCAACTCAAACCCAATTATAAAGCACATGAGCTACGCACACATAGCGCTGGCTGGCGTCGACAGATCCCCCCTTGGGCTGTGAAAGCCACACTGGTTCGGGTGAATCCGGGGGCATCTCTCTGTGGCACACACACAGAAAGATGTACAAATCGCCATCATATGGGCAGTAAAGTGAAAGGAAGTTCAGCCAAAGCTTGAACAAACTATCTTGGCTCGGTCTTGTTCAATAATATGCGGCTCAACTTTTGAGGCCAGTTCAGAGATGAAGGGAAGAAGAAAAACTTGTTGGATGAAGAGGTGACGGATCGACCGAGACAAACGACGGAGAGGAAAAAAAAAGCTGCAGAGAGGGAAGAGGAAGAGGGATAGATTGGAGAGGAAGTGAGGCTCATGATATAATGAAAGACAGAGAGGGGGGAAAAACATTTGATGCAAATTGTGTAGGACTTGAAGGACGATTGGGTTTGTGTCGGTTAGAACAGCAGAGGCAGCTCTGAAGTCGGTACTGAAAAGCAGGCTGACAGGCACGCACACGTACACAGCGCTTAATTCAGTACCTCCTTCGCAAAGAATCGATCGGCACAAAAGTATGCTTTTACGCAACACATAATCTACCGCACAGACACACTAACGCATGTACACACACGGTGTATGGCAGCTCTAAGTCCTTCTCTTATGACTTTATGATATGGAGACAGCAGCAGAAGAGATATATGGGTCATTTCTCCAGTCAAAACTAGGTCAACCACAGCTGACCCTACCGATCCATTTCCCCGGCAGACACGTGAGGGATATTGACTGGGATCCTAATTGTTGAGAAGCAGGACAAGAGAATTACAGAGGTTTTTTATGACTTTGTAAAACGGGTTCCCGAATGGTTCACGGAAAAGGGTCAGACAAGCAAGATCTTCTTTGTTCAACCCATCAGCCTCATTTAGCCCTGGTTTTCCTTGACATTGATTTGAGGCCAGCTGGCTCACAGAGCCCAATGTCCACATCTTCCACAATGGGTCTGATCCAATCCTGGCCACTTGCATATGTTTAGGTGAGACAAAAATAGAGTCATCTTCTCATTAGTCTCATCGGGACTTTTTTCTTAAGATGAGATCACAACAGTGGTCACTGCTTGTCTCTGCCACTGTTTACCTCGCTGTGTAGGGGCGTGGTCGTACAGATGACCCTGCAGCACATTGCACTATGATGATGTAGCAATAATTGTGATGTCGTCTCATGGATTCTTTATTGTAAGATTTTGGTTAATAAGTACAAACACCTCAGCCTCCTCCGTGGGAAAGCAAACATTTATATGCATCCATTTTTACATATTTAATATGCATCCATAGTTACATATTTAAAGCAAATATGTGTGTTCTTTGTGTGTTGTTCTGATTTTGAATGCTTTTGTGTGCCAAAATGCATATGCCCAAAATGTTAGAATTTTGTCTTTACATCACAGCCTATTATTTCTGTATCATATAGAATGTGCTACATATGAAAACTGGGTTTACCAAAATGTATTTTCTCCAGGTGTAATTTGTACGTTTGACTTAATTTCTTTCAAAAGTGCGGCCAAAAGTGACAACATGGCCACGGATATCTAAACATTTGTTACAAATACGCTCTGTCACCACTAGATGGTACTGCATCCAACACATGGGCCTTTGACCATTCCATTACAATTGTTAATTTGACATGAGTATAAAACACACAAGATGACCTTTAAACAACTTTAAACATCGTTAAATAATTTTAGAGGTTTCAAAGTGTTTAAGTTACTTGTGATTTTGCACATATACACCAAAACAATATGTCTCACTTTCAATAGATATTGCTGCAAAACGATTGTTTTGTTTGTATTTTAATTTTATATTAGGTTAACCACGGCAGGTGACACCCTGTTTGTTGTGTTGAGACAGTGTTGAAGAGGTGGGTGGAGGGGAGAGCAAAGGTTCCGAGTAACAGATTTTTCATGCATTCACATGAACCAACTAAGGCCATAAACAAGCTCGAGAAAAACGTGTGTGTGTGAGAGAGAGAGGGAGATAGAGGGAGAGAGAGAGAGAGAGAGAGAGAGAGAGAGAGAGAGAGAGAGAGAGAGAGAGAGAGAGAGAGACGTTAATTGTGGCATGTTATGACGCCAACAGTTATGTATGTATTCACATTAGTTTTCCAAATTGTAATCGACTAATTTTCTCATATGGCTGTGCTGTTGATGTAATGAGCCATTTATGTATGTATGTATGTATGTATGTATGTATGAATGATATCACATTTTCGGCACTCCAGTGCAAAGCCCCGGTTACGGACGGACTCCTCGGGATCTGGCGTGAATGGGTGTCAAATATCGAAAAATCGAAGTTAACCACGGTGCTGAACCGGGGCGTTCTTTCGAAATAAAACAAACGGACTGCAAACAAACAAATCGTATCTTTCAGTGGTAGAACACCGGTATTTCACACAAAAGGGAAGAGCAAACCACAACGCGACGCCTTTTCTGTTGGTCTGCTCGTTCATTTAGAAAAAACTGGAGCGCAAAAGTGGCGAAAGTAGTGCCTCTTAGTCGTCCTAACCGGAAACGCATTCCGCCACTACCACTAACTCTACGCCACTCACCTTCCGTTGATCCCAACTCTCTCAGCCAATCAGCGGCGGCCGGGGACACATGAACCGTGATGATATCCACGGAGCAGGCTGCTGCTGGCAGGGGGAACAAAGAGAGCCGCCCGTTGCGTGTGAAGTGTCCTTCCACTTCGGCAGCGCGGACAGACCTGAACAAAGTGGTGGCAGTGTTTTTTTTGTTTGTTTTTTTTATGCGTCGCTCCTTAGCTCGTTTGTTATATTTACTCCGCGAATATACCATTGCCGCGCGCTGTCACACAGTTTTTAAAAGCTGACGGATTGTGCGCGTGTATTTTTTTTTTTGGTCAAAGGAAAGAAGGAAAGTTGACGTCGTGGGAGCTTCGTCGCGTCGCTTTTCTCGAAAAGGTATTGTGACTGGGACGACGAGGTAACTCGTCGCTCTTTTGTTTCTTTGTTCAACTTCAAGCCGCAACGGCAGAACGTGTTTGCGCAAATGTTCAAAGTGAAACGTGTTGTGTGTTTCCCCCGTTCTCTATCCTGTATTGCGACAACCGGGAAACTCCTGTGCCCAAACTTTCCGCCGCTTGTGACGATGGAGCCGACACTTCCCTTCCCACCCCGGTTATGTGGGAAAGCTTTTCGACTTCATTAGCGTCGGTCACGTTGATTGTTGTCATGCTGCTGTGTTTTCACAGCACGACGAGCAAAAGAGGTTGTGTTGTAAAGAACGTGACACTTTCGTCTGGTATGGACACAACCGTAGTTTTGAAACGCCGTGGTCCGTAAAACAGCTGAAAACTGCGAGCACACACACACACACACACACACACACGGAAATATCTCGATTTGTTTTTCCGATTGTGTTCCACCACATCTGGTAGTTTCCCCTCCAACTTGAATACCTTCAACGTAACACTTATTTTCGGGTCTTTGCTTTCTTCCTGGCGTCCAGCGGAGGCTGCTGGAGTTAGTAGCTAGTAAATCACCGAGGACCTCTAGAAAACAGCAGCGTCCATCACGCTAGAAAAATAAACACGCGGGTTTTTGCTTTGTTGTTAGAGGAGGAGGGATCGCCGTGTTGGTGTTCTCGCCAAAACCCGATCGCTGCGCCCGTGCCCCTTTGTGACATCACAAAGGATACTTTACAAGAACTTCGTTTTTGGGAAAGTGGTAAAGGCAAGGTTAACAAAGGGTGGATTTTATCGCATTCTACCGAGTTTATTAGCAAAAAAAAGTATTAAAGTATACAATTATCAATATATGGCTTTATGCTTTGATGTGAGGTTCCATTGACTTTTCATTATTTCAAATTAAAGACGATTCCATGGAACATGGAATCTTCTTTCAACTTCAACAGTCCGGCGTCCACCAGGTTGGAAGACAAAGCAGCCTCAACCCAACAGAAGCAATAGATGAATAATCGAGTGTTTGACTCCATTCACTCCTGATTCGGGATGTGCCTGCCGTGCAAAGGCTAAATGCTCTCTGCCTGTAACCACACCATCTGCTTTGCACTCCCTGGGCTTTGGCAACCTACTGTCCATATCAAGTGTTATGAGACATTTGAGTGGGTGGGCAGCAGATGGTGAGATGGAGAGCCCAACTTGCTGAGCTGATGAGTGGGTTTTTAAGTTGTTTTTTTTTTTTTTAATGTGGCTTTTGCGGGGGGGATTGGTCAGATCTTTGCAGTTTATCTCATCACTGTGGCTGGTTATGATAAAATATTTTAATTAGCTCTCAAATGGCTCAACTGTTATAATCTATGCATCTTTTTCCACCTTCTGGGGGATGATGACTCTTGGGCGTTGCCAGTTGACCTCTTTGTTGCCGTGATGCATTTGCATCAAATTTGAAGCTGTAGTCAAAGCAGAGCTGGGGTTGCGCTATGGCGGGGCGAACCTCGTGTAATTAACATGACACAACAATGTTAACATAAGAGTAGAGTCATTTACACGCAGTTAATTGTGTTGCAATGGTGTCTCATTGCCTTAGTAGGCTTGATTCTCTCTTGCAGTTTGTCGAGGACTGTGGTTGAGCAGAGCTTCACCTCAACTTCTAACTTTTCCATCAGGTCCTATGAGCCCTTTTTTTTGACTGTGTGACAGGATCGCATTACGCTTAGGCTGTCGGCAGAAACTCCCGAGCCGCAGCGCCGACGAACTGACTTGAGCTTGTCTGCGTTGATTAGACGAGACGCGATGCCTCTTTTCAGCTTCCAGCGACCCTCTCAGAGCATGACCTAATCATCTCTCTGCTGGCGTGCGTGTTAACAGAATAGATTAACGCACGGCAGCCGGCGCTGCGACTGCTTGACGGTGCCAGGTTAGCGACGAGAGCCGATGATTACGTCTCTTGCGGCTCTCCAGTCGGAGCATTCGTGCCCTGCCCGAGAGTGTCGGAGAGAGACGTGCAACCAGGGCTGCTTAACTTTCTCATCCAGGCAGGCAGGATGCAGTGTTAAGTGCTCTTCTTGAAGAAGCATCCACCCACATGTTTCTATACTGGTATGCCCAAGCTCTGCTTGGTGTTCTTTTTTCAGATTCTACCTCCATTGAGGAAAAAGCACTTGTGTTTTTGTTAAATTGACGATGTGTTTACTTAGTGGTTTTTGCAGTCATCCTGATGGATGCTAACAAGGAACACGGTGGTGTTTTTCCCCTTCCGCCCTGCCTCACATTTCACCTTTGCTTTATCCCGGAAAGTGGCCATTCACTGGCGCTCAGTCCCATTAGCATCATCAAACAATGCATTATATGACCCGGTTGTTTTGTAGCATTGTGTTTGGAGCAGAGTTGATTGATGAGAGTCAGTTTGGCCCAAGAGGCCCATCCATTGAGTCCATTGAAAACGGACCTTGATCATCCCAATATTTTTTAATTTTTTGCTGAAAAACTAGCAGATGTTGGTGTCCATGTGGATGCCAACTAATCAATCTGCCAAACACCCTTTGCAAATCAAATGCCCCCCATTGTGGTTGTAGTGTACGCCCTGATGACAGTGGTCCTTCAGTGGGACAGCGTTTGCTGCCAAACCACAAATGCTGTTCTGCTGTGTGCTTAGCAGCTTGGCAAAGAGCATAAGGTGCCCACTGTCCCTCAAAATTCAACTCAACTAACAAAAAAGTGTTAATAAAAATAAAAAAGGTGAACAGTATAAAAGTCCTTTGGCATGATGGGCTTATTCCATGAATCAAGACATCGTGTATGTCTGTGTTGCCACACAGCACACTACACGCAATATCATTCCACCCACCCACGGGTTTGGTGAAAGTAAAGTCTTGTATTCTTAACGAGCACATTATTGTTCCCTAAAACTGCCTGAGCGCAGAGCTTACTGGCCACAGGAAATGATTAATGCATACAGTATTAGTATCCATGGCTACTTACAGGGGATATTAAAAATCAGCTCGTACTAAGAACGGTGACACGTGTTTGGTGTCCATTGAGTCGCTTGCGTCCGAATCAGAACCTGATCCGGTTATTGGATTGTGCTGCTCCCTGCTCCAACACAGAACCCCACCTGTGCTTTCAGCAGCCGTGCGCACCCGGCTATTGTTTGACTACTCTGGCATAAATAATTAAGATGTCCTATGTACTCTCTTGGAATCCGATGGCCCTCCTGACCCACGGGGGTAATGTACAATTTGAAATCACAATTATGCTGCATACAGTTCAGCTTACAGCAGTTTAGTGTTGTTGTTTCATACTTTTTTGTAGTCTACTTATTATATTTTCTAAAATTATACAGGTGTCATGGCACATCATGGTAGTTTATTATTGATTTATTTGCATGGCTGTGTTGTGTTTTTGTTGTAGTTTAGGTAACAAATTGCACAACTTCTTTGCTTTAATTTCATGTTTAACTTAATGGTTTTGTTTGACAGACATGTATGGGGGGAAAAACACTTTAGAACACTACATCGCAGTTTGCCTCACGTTAAATTCTTTGTGGCGGCCCACTTTGAGAAAAGTGCAGTGTTTCCCCTCTCGGTTTACAGCCTCTGGCTGTGCGTCAGACACGCTTTGCCACATTTCCCATATCCACGTCTGCCGCTTTTCAGCCGTTTTTAGCATGTAGCATTTTTAACATGTTGCAACACGGTGTTCCGAGCCCTCTTTAGATGTGCCACCGTGGCACACTGCACACTGTAGTGCTGTGATCGCAATCAGTCACACAGCCTGAGACGTGTGCTGGCGGCTGCTGCTCCGACTGAAAGATGCTACTGTAACGTAGAGCAAAGCAGCAGCCAGCAAACTGCTCCTTCTAAACCAAAGCATGTGAGCTGAGCGACACTGTAGCCTGTTGAAAGTTCACCTGAACACTGTTGAACTAACCAGATGCCAAAGGAGAGCAGTTGGTAGGGAGACTCTTGTTATTGTGACCTGTGTTTAAATAGGTTTATGTCTGATTCTTACAGACTTGGACTTCACGGTAGGAATAGACTGACTTCCCTCCTCCTTCATTTCTGAAGGAATGCTGAACTAAAAGTGTTGTTTTTGCTAGCCATTAGACGGTTCCTGCAAAATTTGTACAGCTGTACTCTGTAGTGATGGGAACAGAAAGTTCAGTCTTCTGCCTTAATTTCACATCAAAACAACTGCCACTGAATGTGAGTGGATGCACTTTATTTAATAGTTATTCAAAACCAAAGGCAACCATTTATACAAAACATCAAACAGGGACAACAATGCGGTGTGGTGACACGTTTCTCTGTATTTATGTATGTTGTATATTGTTAGAGCAGCGTTCACTATCGAGACATTTCTCATTCTAACCATGTTTTTCGATCGTTTGATCGATAAAGCATCATTTGATCCCCCAAGAAATATCCGTTAATTGAAGGCTTCATCTTTTTAAATGTATTCAAGTACAACCCTAACATGCCTCCATGCAGCACCGTGACCTTTATTGTTTGCATGTCATGTAGCCATTGTGTTCAGTCAAGTTCCTCTATGCACGCATTGATAATGCTGTGTTTTGAAACCTCAAAGTCGATATGCACGTACAGCAACTGCTGTGGCGATGACAACTGAAGAAGTGGGAAGCTAAAAGTTGCCAGTTGATCCAAAACACCGGCCACAACTTCAGCTCGACGACATTCTCGACAACAACAAAAAAATCCCCCATTGTATGCAAATCAAATACTTCTAAGTCTGAATAATTATGAATAATTATCCAGTGATGTGATGGAATGACGGTTGAGCAGTCACAGCTCAATACAAACAGGAAGTCCTTACCAATGACTGGGCCGACCACTTTCCCTCAACGGTTGAACGTTTGCTCAAAAGTTTGCGGGGGTCGTTAAAGTTTTTGTAGCCATGATAGCAGCAGCGGCAGCAGCAGCAGCTCGCCATTACTGGAAGTGCACGTGGGCAGAGTGGGAGGGAACAGGTGGTGAGGAGTGAAGGGAGGGCGCTGGAGAGAAAGCCAGCAAGTAAGCCAATGTAAGCCATCCTGCTGTCTCTGTCGAACGGCGCACGCACGCACACACACACACTCTATCAGCGCCTGGATCGGAGTTAGTTGTGAGTCTGTACGTGACGCTGATTATTTGGAAAAAAGCTTCCCCGACCGACCCCAACGAGTCGGCTGTCCTTCTAGCTGCACCTGCAACTCACTGTTGTTGCAAACTAACCTGTTGTGGGCACGCGGTGAACGATCCAAGTCTTTTAACGGTTACAGCGACGACTTGATTAACCTGTATCCTGCTTCGCCCTTTTGTGTTTTTCGGACGTGTGCGGTGTTTCTTGAAAGTGCGCCTTTGCGTGTAATCGGTGTGACGCCACGCCTTTTAAAGACGGCAAGATAATTATCTGACTTTGCCGCTCTCCCTGCAACCATCCAGCCCCGCTGCACTTGCCAAATATTTTCCCCTTCGCTGCTCATTTGCGTGCATAATTATCGAGATAACGCCCGCTGCCTAGCTTGTGTTTTCTGTGTGTAAAACGGTGTGAAGGGAAATAATAGAGTCTGGCAGTTAATCACTGATGTCTCTTGCAGTACAATCGCGGCACCTGGCAGCACACTGTGTGCCTCATTTGCATTCTTTAGAGATTGGGAAACTTTTTCCTTCTTTTTTTTGCAAGACTGTGAATAATTTGACTTCGGCACGCAAAGAGTTTGTTTGAAAACTTGCAGATTGTTGCAGGACTCCTTTTTTTTTTCTGGGATGACCCAGAGTACCACTTGTGTGGAAAAACAGCCAGTTTGAAATGACTTGTCTGCACCCCAATATTTCTTTTCTTAAGGGGGAAATTTGTTATTGATTGTAGGAGTTAACGCTGGCGCCAAGGCTGCTGGAGTGCCACCGTCTGTCTGGTAAATGGCTCTCTGACCTGAACTGATTCACAGGTGTGCTTTCTTGGGCGACATAACATTTTTTTGAAATAGTTTTGTGGGTGCAGGATGACGAAGGGTTGCATCCATATTTTCACTGACTGGGTAATAAAATCCCAGACAGATGGGCAGAAGAGGCAGCATCTTGCGGTCCCTTTTAGCAATGTTTCACCTATCAATCTTAGAAAACACCTGTTTTTACGGAGTGTTGCCATGGCTACAGGACAATTTGCACGAATTTATGGCTGACGTACATACGTTCATGAATGGCAGGATCGCAGCCTGAATAGATTTCCTCCTCGACAGATGGATTTGTTTATGGTGAAGCGTTGTGCACTACGCATAAAAAGTTTGGTATTTATGATTAAACAACAGTAAATAACAATCATCAATCAAATAATGATAATTTTTCTGTCATTACCATGACTTTATTTTCACTGCCACTGTGTCATTATTACTCGAACAAAATACAAAGTCAACATGGGCTTGCAAATCGTACTCACAAATTACACAAGAGTGCTCAAGTAGCACTTAACAGTGCAGCGTTCTGCATTGTTGGGACCGCTGCGTACTGTTGTGTGGTTAAGTAGTCAGTGTGTAAGCTTTAAAATGTGCAATTAGTCAATGTTCTCACAACTGCAGCGTAATGCTCATCGAACCTGCCATGGGTGTGCCAACAGCTTCTCTTGTGTCTCAGCGGCAGCCTTGTTAAACCGCTGCGTCCTCTCTCCACAGGATCCCTCCAGAGCCTGAGTGTTTGCCGAGTTTGTCTGGACACGATGCACGTTGCTCACCAAGACTGACATGGATTAAAAGGTAAGCTTACCCACTGTATGCATGTCGCCAACCTTTCTCGCTCCTCCTCGCTTCACGTTGGTTCTTTTTTGGCTTCACTTGCGTACACTCGGAGGCTCACTGGGTGAGCACTTGGCGTCTGAAGACGCTGGCAGTGACGGAAGGGAAACTTTGCGTTCGCTCACCGGTGAGCGAGGGCCAGAGTGACCTCACCAAGTGCGCAAATACGCCGCTTGTTTGGAAAGCGAAAACCACCGGCCTGCACAACGGGGACTGGATGAGGTCGGTTGGTTATCGGTCGGAGGTGGTGGGGGGTGGAAGGGAAAAGCCACTGAAGCTGATTTTTCAATGAGCCACCTCGCCATCTGTAAGCCATCTGTAGAAACCCGATCCAGCAGGCTCGGGCTCACCTGTAGCCACAGAAACCGATCGAAGGTAGCTGGTAAATATTTCATTGGGGTCCAACCCAAAAACAGCTGATGTGTAGAACGACCTCCAAGAGAGAGGTTGGGATATGGTTTCATTATATCCATCTCCACCACAGATCACCAGCCGAAAAATATTTTAGTGATCACTAAACAATGTATATTTGCTGTTTGCACATGTGAGGCACAATTTCTTCAGCTCATAGCAGAAGATATATATTTGATATACTGTATATTTGATATATGTGCAGTCTTGGTCTTGTCTTGATCTCGATACTCTCTCGTCTTGAACATGTCTTGATCTTGGTTTGATGTTGGTTTGATCTTGCAGCCTCGAATACAAGACTACAAGAGCATAAGGCTCCAGGTGCAGTCCAATACAGTAACACATTCTAATGAAACCATCCCTGCACCGTCTTACAAGGTGATCCCACCTTTCTGTTGCCTCACTGTCCACCGTTAAAAGTCTTCATCAAAGTCGTGCAGAAGCTTTTATTGCAACAGAGCTGCAGCCATATCTGTTGGTTGTGCGTGCGTGTGCGGTAGCATAAGGTTCACAGAGAGGGTTGGCAACGGCTCCCACTTTCACTGTGTGGTTGCTAAAAGACTCTTGCAGCAGGTAAACGGAGACATGGAGGCGGCACACTGCTGTTCATACTTGGTCGGGAAGTCGCTCAGACAAGTGCGCCCGTCTGTACAGCAGCTGGCGGAGAGCCTGATGGTCTACCAGACTCTTCGATCTTTCCGCTGCATTCCCATTTATCTCATTTAGCAGACATTAAGGTTGATGTGCTAATGATGTTTTTGTTTTTATGATCTTTTGGTTATTACATTTTTGGACACTGTTCAATTTGATAAAAATGCCTAATTTCCAACCGTGGTGGAGTTGCAGGTTGATGGCTTAAATGGTGGTTAGGTGTGTTTTGTTACAAGTTTACATTTATATTGGCCGTAATTTGCAGTTGAATTGTGTTCATGCTGCTCTCACAGATTTCTGATATTTGTTTGTTTAGCTGAGCATATCCGTGTGTAGCTTCATTAATTTGCTGACAAGGTTTGCTCAAATTTTGCCCTGTCTGTCATGGAAACGTGAACGAATGAAAGTTGTGTTGTTGGCTTGTTTGTAGCTCACTCACTGTGTCCTGAGTCCATGGTGAGGACACAGTAAGTCACCTGCTAAGCTCTGGTTTCAGTCCACTCGTTCAGACTGTCTCTATTTGCGACGGTCTACAGCTAACTCAAGAATGCAGTATAGCTGGGAGATGTGAATTGATATCTGATCAATAAAGTGCAGCAGCCTGCTGATGTTGTTTTGGATCGACCCCGCCGTCTCCACTGCGCTCCCGCTTTGCCTCGATCCTGCTGTTCACGGCTTCTCGGAAGGTCTGGACAAACTTTCCAAACGCATTGATATGTATTTGCTTCATCTATACGAAGTTGGTTTGAGCCATCATTATTTTTGCACTTACGATAAAACTCATTCAGCTCCGGAGTGCAGGCATGCAGAGAGGAATCCTTTTGTGCATTTGCTGAAGGGGGGAGGGTTAACAAGTGAGGGGAGGGCTTTCCAGCCTCTCGGGGGAGAAAGATGAGAAGCAGAGATGCACAGGTAGCGAGAGGGGGGATGGTGCTGGAGCCGCCAAGAGAAAAGAGAGACGTCTTGAGTGTGGCGGAGCATAGATTCCCATTATGTTGATGGCAAAAAGACACACACAATGAGTACGAAAATATATCGGAAGACCACAAACAAATACATCGGGGGGGGTGGGGGGGGGGCACCGGCGAAATGAGTGTAACGTGGCCTTTTCTCTGATTTTACTCTCAGGCTGATTTTGCTGCCGCCAGTGGTCACAGTGTTTACAAACCTGCTTGCACTGTTTGTAAAAAATTTGCCAGCTACAGTTTAACACAAAAAAACAAACTGTGATTTGCAAAAAATGTCATGAAGTCAAGCAGCACATTGTTTTGGTCAGTTATTCATCCATTTATTGTATAAAATGAGGAGAATTGATTTTTTCCTTATTTTAATTGTCAAATCAGAACATAACTAATAAATGTAGATCAGTGAAGCTGTATGTGGGGAATATTCATAATTTCAATTTTTAAACTTCCACTTTTAAACTTATCGATGGAAATTATAGCAATATAGTATGAAATAAAAACAAGCTTGCCTCAAATTAAACTCCATCCCTTCACAACGCGACATAATTCATTTTCAATCTCAGACAAACGTAAACGTGTTGACAAATGATGAAAGCTGAATTCTTCTAGAGGTCCGTGACTTGCACCAGGGTTCACTCTCCACTGGACTGGTCCAGCTTTCCCCACTGGACTGGTCCAGCTTTCCCCACTGCAGATCAACACAGTTAAGCCGTTAATCTGCAGAGGCGGGAGAGCCGCAGAGGCACGTCCGCTCCACGCTGCACTAAACGGGCCTGGCTGGTGCGACCGTGAATGTGTTTCTGTTCACTGAAACTGAAACTGCTCAAATTGAAAGCAAATAAAATGGAAGTCACTGATAGCTGACTCTTATGTCACAGAACAATTTGTACACTGGCTTGTAGTCTCACTTCAGGGTCCAATGGAGAACTGAGAAGATGATGATTGAATGGTGGCTGTAGTGCTAGGGTTCACACATGATTATTTATTTTCACATTACTGGCATTGATTAACTGTATGTGGGGAAAAAATAAAAACAGGTTGCACAGGAAATTAACAGGTATGTTCATTGTTCAAGCAAATGCTTCTTCCTACTCCTTTTCATACATGTAATGTTAATGTTATTTCTATTTGCGCCTGACTGATTTAAGTGTTCTTTTGTTTTTGTTATTTTTTATATTTGTTTTACTCACACGTATGAAATAAGGCCTTCATCCATTCAAGACAAGATTATGGGGGGGGGGAGAACCGCAGCAGAGAATTGCAGCGGACCTCTGAGCAGAAAGGTGGTGGAGGAACTTAGAGGCCTCACTCCTCTGCAAAACTCTCAACCAGAGGCATCTGGTGGGAGGGGGGGAAACTTGGATGATATTTGGTGCCTCTGCTGGAATTCTTCTTTAAACTGCTTAGCGCGAGAGGAGAAAGCACACCTTGTTGTTGTTGTTGTTGCGTAACGCCGCTCGTGACTCGCTCATTTACTGAGTTTTCTGCACTTTTCAAAAACGCCGCTTTCGTCTTCCTGTGTGTGTGTGTGTGTGTGTGTGTGTGTGTGTGTGTGTGTGTGTGTGTGTGTGTGTGTGTGTGTGTGTGTGTGTGTGTGTGTGTGTGCGTGCGTGCGTGCGTGCGCGTGCGTGCGTGCGCGTGCGTGTGTGCGCGTGTGCGCGTGTGTGTGTGTGTGTGTGTGTGTCCCTCCGCCTGGCTCTCCATCGCTCCCTCCCTCTCATCCCACCTCCTCCCACCCAGCAGCTGTTTTCCTGTCAGAGCTGGAAGTGGAGCCAGGCTTTTTTCCCACTACCCCCCTCCAATCCCACCTCATCCTCACCGCGTCACAAGCAGGAACTTACGGAGTTACTGACATCAGTAAACAGAGGCTCTTTATTTTCTTTTTTTATCATCTTCTCGTCTGCTCCTCCTGGCTGCGGCCCATTTTGGCTTGTCGACTGTGTGCTGACCTCATTTTTTTTTTGGACGACGCACTCTGGGGCACTTTGACTCGGCTGCTGCGATTGCGTGCTCGCACCGCTGTGCGAGAATTGTCCCCGGCTGTTCGGAGAAATGCTCTCACGGCCAGACGCCTCTCACAGGGCCGCCTCTTGTTCCTTGACCTCTTGTTGTCCTCCTCGTGATCTGCAAGGTCGTTCCGTGGCTCCAGTGCGCCGCTTTGGCGAGACCGTCGGTGATGTCATTCGTACCTGAGTGGGAAAATCCATAAAGTCTCTTGGTTTTTCACCGGAACCGCAGCATTTCTGTTGTGAGCCACGTGAGCGAAACTTCAAACAGCAAATAAAAAATGTGTCCGTTTGAGACTTTAAATCTCAAATTTGTTCCAGTTAACAGGCAATTTTGAATCCAAAAGCTTTTTCCTGATACTCGAACATGACCAGCATCAATGTTTACCCCCGCCTCTCCCTCTGTCTCGCTCTATCATCCCGGAGCAGATGCACGTTCCTTTCGCTCCGTGATATTAAGTTCAGTCGGTGCATAAAACTGGGTCTGGATTACCTTAAGAAACTGGGTCAGGATTTCTTGAAAGAGGCGGCGCCGTTAGGTTTTCAGATGTGTGTTTTTTTTTCTTGCTTTGAGCTTTAAAAGCAAAGTGCTGTCTGGTTGTATTATATTTGGAAAAAGGAGGAATCGTGGCCGATCTCTCAAAAGCTCAGCTGAAGAAAGGGAACAATCTAAATGATTAAAGCAGAGGGGAAGGAAGGAACACTTCGGGATAACTCCTCCATTTTATGTTATCGGTTTTAGTCGGAGGCAGGCTGATCAATCAAGCAGCTGATTGATTTTTGATCAAATCGATATTGGCTGATGAAATATAACGATAAATAGCCCCTATTATATTTGTTTGAAAATTATACTTCAATTCAAGTTTAAATGCAAACAAAGACCGCATGATTACACCCATGAATATCTATGAATATCAATTATTGAAACCCATTTTGGTTATATGCAATTTTCTTTTACATTCACTTCATTTTATTCAGAATGTTCCTGCCATTACTCCTCGACACGAGAACCGGAGCTGATGAAGTGCAGCCATCGTACGGCTCCTTTGCAGGAAATAATAGAAACAGCGTCACAACATCGCGTCACCGCTACGTGTTTTACTTCTCTCACATTGTCGTGGATTTCCAGCAGCGGTGTGCATGTTCCCAGTAGATTAGCCCCTATTTAGCTTGTTTACCATCCATCACTGTCACTGCGCGTTGCACAAACGTAACACACACACACACTGCCACTGCACCACGGCTGCTGTTTCAGTGCTGCGGTGCAACTTAAAGGCTGCGTGACATTGAGTCGTTGATACTTCAAAGTGTGTGTTGGGGTTCCTTGTGCGAGCACTGACTGCATATTTGATATGCTAATAACGGCTGTCACACCAGCAGCATCCCCCCTTTTCATGTCGCTGCCCGTCCGAGCGAGCGAGCAGTGTTTCGCGTGGATTCTGCTCAGGCTTCATGTTAAATGGTGCCAGATCTTCCATCGTGTGTGTGTGTGTGTGTGTGTGTGTGTGTGTGTGTGTGTGTGTGTGTGTGTGTGTGTGTGTGTGTGTGTGTGTGTGTGTGTGTGTGTGTGTGTGTGTGTGTGTGTGTGTGTGTGTGTGTGTGTCGGCTCTTCTCCGACGAGGCAGAACCAAATCACCGGGCCCAAGTTGAGCCTGTGAAAAGAAGCGATTATTCTTAGTTTGTGTCCACTGAAATGATGCTGCATAATAAACTAAGGTAAAAATAGCTTCCTTGGCCCACGCTAAGCTGCAGAAGAATTCAACATTTACGACCCCTATATTTGCTGTAAGATCCTGAAAGCTGCTGGAGTCGGACCCACAATAACTCTTAATGCAGTTTTCTCTAAATTGATCTTTAATTTGTGCAGTTTGTTCAGTTATTTTACACAAATCCAGACCAGAGGTTTACTTTTTTGTCTGCCAAGTAAAAACAGCCTCAGGTCTTGGATTGTATAATTTGACCTTACACAGAAGTTAATAGAGTATTTTTTTCATTATTAATTTAGTCTGAGAAAAGGAAAGCAGTTATTTGTGTTTGGCTGGGTAAAACAAAGTATGCAAAATAGTTGTTGCTTTACAGCAGTTGGAGAACTCCCAAAACAGACTTTCTGGAAATCAGTCACGATTTACATGGCGGTTCCATACAAAAGAAACAAAAAAAAAACCACAAAGTACAACAACAAAAAAAGCAGGAAAACATTTTGTCCTTGGCCAAAGAAATGAACACAATTGTTCAGCATCAATTGGATTTCTATGACACTATCTAAAGAGCTCAGTAACTGCTATGTGTATCTGTTATATATCTATATAAAAGTTTGTCTTCTGTATATTACATGAAAAAACGTAGGATGAGCCAAAGGTCAAGCTCAAAGTTGGTCATTTAACAAGCAACAGTTTATCAAATTACACAACACTGCAAAATGACATGTGAGAGGAACGGCACGGCAGCACTAACAATCCTCACTGGTTTGTAAGCTGACCATGGCTGGGTAGGGGGACTAATTTGTTATGACGTTAGCTGTCCGGTCCTGGTATAAATCAATTAATATGTAAGTGCAGTGGGCTTATCGGTTTTCATGGGTTGGAGTCACGCGATAGTGTTTTGCAAACGGATTTTTCTTCCACGAGGTCCACAGGTGCGATTGGTGTCTTCAGAGTTGTTTTTGCATCCAACAATGATTTGTAGAACTTGTGATTTGATGTTCCTTTTTTTCATCCTTGTCTCCTGACTCAAACATTTTGTTTTACAATACATTTACGCAACAGTCTTTCAGAGTTTTGCGGTCTGTACGTGTGTTATGCTCATCAGAGTTTATGTTTGAAGTTGTATAAAGCCTGCTGTGATTGGTCAGCAGCTGCACATTGCTCTGTACTCGGTAGAACGGCGGGGAGTCCGATCCCAAGAAGTGTAGGGGAGTCAGAAAAAACAGACCAAGGCTAATTTATTTATCTTGAAGGACACTCTTGGTATGCACTAGGAGGTCGACTCTAGCAAGCAGTGGGTGCTTTTGTTCATTTGCTTTGCATAATGTACGCATAGTTGGGTGGATTATTGGTTTATGTCTGGATACTTGGGCCATGTTCACACAAAGACGGGATTCTTTTGAAACGAACTGTTTCAAAAAAAAAAAAAAAAAAAAAGCTGCGGACAGATGAAGACGCATCCCAATACATTGGACGATTAGACTAAACCACTGACAGCAACTGAAAATGTTGTAGTGCTTATGCCAGGCCTAATGGGGGCTCTCCTAAAGGCGGAGAAGAAGACTTGGTCCTGGGAGTCATGCCAGTTAAAATTTGCTGACACTTGTGTTAAGTTTTCAGGCTCAACATCCCAGTCAGTTGAGCCAAACGGGCAAAAAAAAAAAAAAAGTAGAAACAAGGTTTGCACATCACTTTTGTTGTGTTTGTCACTTGGCACACAATCCACACACACTTAAAGGTCCAGTGTGTAACATTTGGCTTGATTCATGATTTTTATATTGGTAAAAACTTCTAACAAAACTTAAACTAAATGCATTATTGAAAGTGCATAATTGCAGTACAGTTAAAGTAATTTTATTTTCCTCCCCTTAGAACGGCTCTCATATAGCAAGGGTCTTTGTCCCGGTTAGCTGCCATCTTGCACTGCCATATTTTTAAGGAAGCCTGGTGTGGACAATCCAGCTGCCTGACAGCGTTTTTCATAATTACGGTGAATGTTCGCGTCTCCAAATAAGCCAACACAGAAGAAGGCAGACGAAGTTTGGGTGCATCAGCGTAGCTCACTGGCAAGCTCAGAAGAGCTTGTCATTTTCTTGTAATTTTTCACTATTTTTGTTGTTATGAAGAGTTGTCTGGCACCTTGCTGACGTTGCACAGCGGGGTGATGACACCATTTTCCCATTTTCCCGTTTCCCATGTAAACTGAACACTAAACGTCTCACTTCCTGCCTTCCAGGCCCGTGCTTCCCGCTGGCTGACCTCGGCCTGTGGCCAACAGCACCCTCGCACCCCGGCCTTGGCGTCCATCGCTCCCATGAGGTAACGCCAGGACCGCGCGCTCCCTCATCACCGCCCTCGGCCCGTCCGTCTCCCTCCCCTCGAACCCTCCCACTCTCTCCCCCGCCGCCCACCGACCAGCCATGGGTCAGAAGATCTCCGGCAGCATCAAGTCTGTGGACGTGCGCGGCGAGCCCTCGTACCGGCCGGTGCGCCGCGAGCTGCGGGGACCCGACTTCTGCCGGCCCCCCCGGCTGGACCTGCTGCTGGACATGCCGTCGGCGGGCCACGACGTCCAGCTGCGGCACGCCTGGAACCCGGACGACCGCTCTCTCAACATCTTTGTCAAGGAGGACGACAAGCTGACCTTCCACCGCCACCCGGTGGCCCAGAGCACCGACTGCATCCGGGGCGGGTGGGCTACACCGGGGCTCCACGTCTGGAGGATCCACTGGCCGGCCCGGCAGCGGGGGACGCACGCCGTGGTGGGCGTGGCCACCGCCGAGGCCTCGCTGCACTCGGTGGGCTACACGGCGCTGGTGGGCACTGACGGCGAGTCGTGGGGGTGGGACCTGGGCCGCAACAAACTCTACCACGACGGGAAGAACCGGCCCGCCGCCTCGTCGGCGCCCACCTACCCCAGCTTCCTGGAGCCCGACGAGTCATTTGTACTGCCGGACTCCATGACGGTCATCCTGGACATGGACGAGGGCACGCTGAGCTACATGGTGGACGGCCAGTACCTGGGCGTGGCCTTCCGGGGGCTCAAAGGCAAAAAACTGTATCCCATCGTCAGCGCCGTGTGGGGCCACTGCGAGGTGTCGGTGCGCTACGTCAACGGGCTGGATCGTAAGTCACACACACACACGCATACACACACCTTTTTAAGGCTTGTCCACATGGTGTAATATTAGAGTTTGTTCCTGAATAGAAAATTATGTAATTTCTGTGAGTGGACCACGTTTGGTGGCAAAGACGAAGCAATATCGCCTTGTGCGTCAGAACAGGGTGTGAAAACCAAAATCTATACGTCTCTGTTTGCAGTAGCAGGAAACATTCACTGGGCTCCTCTGTTTTCACTGTGACTCTCTGCTCTTGGCTGCGTGTGTCAGGTCATTTTTCACACAGCCGCGTTGTCGGCGCTTGAAAATTCAGCCTTATATTTAACTTGCTCACCAAGACGACGGCCCAGACGGAACAAAAAAACAACAACAACACACATACACAGGGCTGACTGTGCAAACTTGACAAACAAGGCCGAGGCTAATGTCGAAATGTGAAAGGACGGAAGGCGGCTGCACGCGGTAAGTAGCATGAATTATGGATGATGGATGGATGGATTGTGTCCCTTGACACAACCACTTTGTAAAGGTACTGAATGAAAATGAGTTGCCACTGCCGACTTCCAGTGAGAGTGGCTGAAGTTTACGTTTGAAAAATATCGTTATGTTGGACGCGCTGTGATAAGAACGGGACATATTTACAGAGCACACATTTTTTCTCTCCTCCGCTCCTCCGCTTCAGACCGTACAGCTCTCTCTCTCACTCTCACTCTCACTCTCTCTCTCTCTCTCTCACTCTCTCTCCCTCTCTCTCATCATATATAATCATGGTTGTCTATAAAAAGGGCCGTACGGGGAAAAGACTGGCGCTTTTGTTTACCAACAGGAAGTGGGTCCAGCAGGCGTTCCCCCTCTTCTTTGGCAGCCTCTCTGGGCGCAGTGGCTCAGCCAAGGCGGTGTTTTCTCACGCTGCTGCGCCGTGCCGTGGCATATTGTGGCGGCCTCACCGCGGGATGACGCGCAACCACGCCAGTTTGAGCTCCCATGTTGCTAAACGTGGCATTAAAATCTCCTAGATGCGACTTTGTGCAGAGGGAAGAGACTGTTCGGGACGCTAAGCACTTCTTGTGCAATAGGAGTCTCTGTTTCAACACAGGCCTGGAGCCTGTGTGTGTGTCTGTGTGTGTTTCAGCCGGACTCTGTGCCCTGCTGCGTTTCTCAGTAAAATGTCACCGGTTCCTCGCCAGCAGAATTGCGTCTCTCCTTTCCAGCCCTCCGCTTGTATAACGGCCACCAGCCTCCTCGTCCTCCAGCCAGCCCCCGTTTCTTGGCTGACAAAACCCTGAAGGGAGGCATGTAGGCGTGGACACCATGTACAGCGGCTGCGTGCCGCCAGTGTGTAGCGTATGGCGTTGGTGGACAGCAAACAGTTGGGGGAGGGGCTCCTGAAGGGCGTCCCACTGTGCCTCGGACCTCGGCCCCTGGCCCTGCAGGGTGGGAGCGGGGAGGTCGGGCCTGCCGTCCTGCGTTGAGCGTCCTAAAGGTTAAGTGTGTTATGTGATATTTAGAGATTTTGAAAAGACACGGCGACAGCAAGTGGTTACGTTTTAAATTGCACCGCTCATTCACTCCCTCTCCTGGGCTTGCCAGTGAACTACAGTGGCCTGCGCACACAAACCTGAACACCGCATCCACTTTCTGCATCGTTGGTTTATTTAAGTCAAACATTTGACTCCGCCCCTAAGCTGCTCCGCCCCCCCCACTGTCTTGCTTTATCTCAGATCCGACACCAGAAAACCACGGGATGACTGGTAACCAGGTCAACGCGGTTTAAGCTGGAAACTCGAAAGTTGCACAATATACAGCATGAAAAGACAAACTTTCCTTTCTTGCTGCTTAGAGGAGATGATGGTTATTTTACAATGGTATGGAGGGAACTGAAATAGTGGTTAAAATCCATCAGTCTGTTACTTGGCAAACACTAAAAACATATGATTAAGCAGCAACTCAAGTACAAATGAAACATCCAAATACAAATAAGTGATGGTTCATGTTTGCTGCCGAGGCCTCGACTGTGTTGTGACAGATCGCACAGAGGAGACATCGCAGCAATGCATAGCATCGAGTGTGCACCGCACCTCCGTGCTGCCGTACAAAGACGCACAGATGCATTAATATGTATGCTCGGAAATGGCGCCGCTCCCTTATTCCCTCATCTCGTCCCGCTGCATCCTCTGATGGGAACTCTGAGAGATTTCACCTCCTTCTTTTCAACAGTTTTCTCCTCGCAGTTCTCGGGGTTCTTGATCTCTCGTTCGTCTCCCTGTCTATACGGACTCTTTCCCGGCCCAGCCCGCCCCCGCCCACTTCATCTTGCCTCCGTCAGATGCCTCGACTCTCTGCCTCCCAGGGAAGCCTGCGCTGTCGGCTCCCGCGGCTCTCAGCCACATTAAGCAGTTTCCTCCTCCTTCCCCTGTTTCAGTCAGAGCTTCCTGTCCTTCAGCCCTCCCAGTT
Organism: Thamnaconus septentrionalis; assembly: GCA_009823395.1. Taxonomy (NCBI): domain Eukaryota; kingdom Metazoa; phylum Chordata; class Actinopteri; order Tetraodontiformes; family Monacanthidae; genus Thamnaconus; species Thamnaconus septentrionalis. The sequence goes on along the minus strand of CM020510.1, from coordinate 8,251,263 downwards.
CCAGAGGTGCTTTAAAAACCAGGCCGACTGAGACGTGAATTTTATTTTTTTTAATTTAATCTGTTTTTTATTCCCATGGATTGCCTGGAAGTGCAGCAACACAACAGGGCGTCTGGATCTTCTTCTATTCTTGGAGATCCATCTTCCTTCCCTCCATCACAACAATCCTCCCGACACCTGAACAAAACATCGGCCCGAGAGCAGGAAGCGTCCTTCCAGACCAGATCTGACGTCGCCTGTCCTCTTTTGCAAATGAGCCCCGGCTTGACTTCAACCTGATTGTGTTCCGGCTCCTCCCTCCCTTTTCTTCCAAGACCATCTAGACAGTTTCACCGCTCATCCCACCTCCCCATTAGTTTCCACACACCATTGTGATTGCGTGTTGCTGTGGAAACCATTCAGCCAGACTTTTTTTTTTTTTTTTTATAAATTGTAAATGTGGGTTGTTAATTGTTGACCAGGCTTGTTGCTCAGTAGTTGGCCAGTTAGAGGGCTGGACTTATGCAAACGAGATGTCTACCTCATGCCTCTCTGCTGCTGCTGTTGCACAGATGCTGCAATTTTTGCTCGGTTCTTTTCATAAATTCTGCATAAAGTCTTTGCAGAAGCTGGCTCTGCTTTCTGAATGTGAATGGTTTTAAATGTTCCTTCCCCTGTTTGATTTTTTTTTTTTTTTTTTGATCATGGGTACAGCATTTCTTTTTTATTGAAAATCGTTGTGTAGAGGGTGAGCACAACTACAGTTTCTGGTTCGCTGTAATTTCTACGCTGCTACACTAGCACAGGCTTAGAATTTTACAAGTGGTGCATAACCTGAACAAGCCGGCCCAATCACCCAGCAGGCATGTTGAATCTTTGAGTTTCTCACGATTCGCTACGATTTCGATTCTTGGACTCACGATTCAGTCAAATCGATTCTACAGCTCTGAGATTCAAACAGTTTTTGATTCAAAAATTGAATTGCCTCAACAACGTTGCGTTCTGCCTGCTACACTATGTACTGAAACCTGCGAGTCCACGGAGAGAGATTGAGGAAACGTTAATAAAAAACAATTTGCAAAGTTTATGAATACATCCACGATCGTAGAGGATAGAAAAAAAAATCACGATTCTTATATGAATCAATTTTTTCCCGTCTCTATCACCCAGAGCATCCAGCTAAAACCTTTGAAATCAAGATCCATCTCCAGAGTGTGAGTGATCAGATGCGGCATGAAATCAAGGTCAGACAACACATTATTTATAACAGCTCTTATAATCTGGTCTGCTCCAGCTCGCTGCTGCGCTCAGCCACAACGTCAGCCTTAGTCATCGTCGGCTCCCATACGTGGGTTCTGCCGTTCCTGCGCCTACGCGGCTACAAATTAAGATGCTGTGCATGCATACACAGGTTACGGCCTCTTGTTTCCCCGAGTGCGAGAGCAGCAGGAGGCCTTGATTGAACAACGGTCCCTGCCCTGCGAAGACGAAGACGCCTGTCTGGCAGTCGGATGCGATCGGCGCCGTGACTCAGTCGTCCATCGTGCTTCATTTGATTGGACGCTTGCGTCTCCAATCGAGCGCCGAACCATGTTTTGCTCCAGCTCGTCCCGCCTGCTGCTCACCGTCGGTGGTCCGCTCTCATTTACTTGTTGTTTTGTCAGTCATTGATCTGAAGTCCATCCACCAGTAGACGTCTTCCCCTCCTCCTCCCCCTCCCCCTTCTTACCCTTTGACCCCGTTGCCTGTCAAAGGGAAGTATGCACGTGTTTGCGCCTGGAGGGCTGCCCACTTACAGTTCACCCTGTTTAAAAATAGGCCAGACAGCCCCGGCAGTCCTATGCTAATGTGCACGACTGGGACTCTGCACCTGTTCATCTGTGGCTAATGAAAGAAGGCGAGGACGCCAGAGTGAAGCCAAATTAGCAGTAAATGTGGAAACCCGTGTGGCCGAACACACTGACCCGACTTGGGCCTTTTTCTTTTTTTTCTGCAAGTGTGGCATAGGGATGTTTGCGATCACTGGGGCTGTTTGTGCAAGAAGTGGAAGAAGAAAAGGGGAAAAAAAACTCTGGACTTGGCATCCTTGCACCAGAGGGGAGAAAGCAGCTGTCACTTCCTGGTTCAGAGATTCCTCTTTCCCCCTCTTTTGTTCTCTCCATTACTCCTCGTCGGGGGGGAGGGGGGCGTGCACACCTGCCAGACCGCTCCGCAGTCCAGCGGGCCGTGAGGCGCTCACTCATGCCTGACCACACTTTCCAGCATGCGATCATCCCTTTAAACGTTTCCAACAACTGTCAAAAAACAACCTCTCCGGCCTTCCCTTAAAAGCTGTAAGTGCTCGAGCTGTGAGTGCAGTGAGAGAGAGGGAGAGAGGGAGAGAGAGAATGTCATGACGGAGAAGGATGCAGGTGCAGACAGCTTCTCACAGAGTTTGGTCTGTTGTTTCCTGAAACGCTTCCAGATGGATTTACTTTTGCATAGTTTGGCCACTGCTTCAGAAAAAGGAAAACAGACAAAACACACGTTGCAGCTCCAAAACGAATAAATAAATAAATAAAGCCAGCAGCATATTGCGGCAACTTCCACCTCATGAACTCCAGCAAGCAGCGCTGGACGTCGTCAAGACTGATAGGTTTGAACAGCTTCTACTCACACTGATGTACCTTTCTTTTTTTTATTGTTCGTTTTTCTTTTTCTTTCTTTTCTCTCAAACGCTGTAATTGACAGCAATGCTGACAGGGGACATATCCTTGCCACGTGTAGATCAATAAATTCATTTTTGGTGGTCGACCTCCAACAACAAACAAGATTTGTTTGGTCGAAAAGCTCCCTATTTTGAGCTGTGCAGGCCAAGCATTTCTCTGACTCAACCTGAAGAGGCAGTTTTAGCTCCCCTCCCCCTTCCCCTACCTGCTCCATCCGTGGCTCCGCCTTGAAACAACCCACTCCCTTGTGATTGGCCAGCCGCTCACTGGTGACGCAAAATCCAAACGACTCGTTCAGCGCAGCAGCACAGACAAAGTCAGGACATCTTCAAAAAAAAAGTTGTCATTTTTCATGCCTGTAATGCAACATATGCATTAAAGAGCTGAAAAAGAACATTTTGTTTCTGAAAGGAGTCCTTTAGGGCAGTACTTGGTGATTCAGGCTAGTCACACCTGTCACATCAGTGACCTTACAGCCCTGCGACGCCACCCAGCGCCGGGTGCAAGGTGCCTGGTTGCCATGGTAACCACTCACTTACTTGCATTGGGGCGCGGGGCCGGTCGGCCTGATTGATGGGATTGCGGCGGGCCAGGCTCGGACTGCACCGCCAGGGTGGAGGCTGTCTCCTGGTGCTTTATAAACGGACTCGGCTGCTGATCCTGTAGCTGCGCTAACGAATGACCTCGGCTTGTGCAGACGGACGGTAATGAGGAAGATCAGGTTGTTCCTCAGATACAAATTATCATCTGCACAGCCTTAATTAGCCTCATCGCACCACTTTATTTACCAAAATGTATTGATTTTCTAATTTTTTTGCGGGGGATTTGGCCACTTTACAGCGGCTCCCTGATGTGGGAACAACCACGCTGATGTAGCAGTAAATGAATCGGCTCTCTGCCACTTGTCCCCGAGCTGCTCTTACAAAGGCTTTTCATTAAGCACTTGGCAGTCAAATAGATGAAGACGGCTGCGTGGCTGCTGTTCACCCGTCGACTCCTCCCTTCATCCTCTCCTTTCCTCCCCTGCTTCCCCATGTCGGTTTTAAAGGTCACCCAAAGAAAGGAGCGGAATTCAGTGGAACTTTGCCGCGAGGAAACAAAAGCTGCTGAGCCAGGCGGTGCTGAGCCAGGCGGTGCTGAGCCAGGCGGTGCTGAACAACCAGAGCTGGTTTGACATCAGTTTACCGTTCGTACCCAAGACCCATGTTCAGTTTCCACTTTCAGTTTTAAACGTGTCACAACAGCCAATTATTGGTCCGGTTATTGCAACGGGCTCCCTGGCTCTGTTTCAAATGGGACCTAATTTCATAGGTGTGGAGGTCTGGATTTAATTGTGTATATATTTATATGAAACATATGGGCCTTTCTGATGGGCTTCACTTTTATTTCCCTAGTTTTATTTTTGCACTTTAAACATTTGGCCTAATTTAGGCTTGTTTGCATTGCCAGACTTTTCTGTTCACAGCGATCCAGCTACTGTGTTTATGTGTGCGTGTGTTTTTGCATGAAGCCTTTCATGTGCTGCCGCAGAACTGAGCAAACAATTGGATGGATTTAGTATTCAAAAATGCAGTGCTGGAAAGCTGACGGAGCCCATAACTCATTTCTTGATGATTTGTTGATTGCAGACATTTCAAGGCTTGTTCCTGAGAAACTGCGTATTGTCTAATTAGTTGATTATTAAATCACACCATTGACGCTGTAACCAGGACGGCTGTTTTTTTTTTTTTTTCATATACATTCAAAATGACATTGAAGTGCAGTGGCAGCAGCCACTCTGCTCAACAGTTTCTAGAATCACGGACAGTCGGCAGCTGCCGGTTTCCTCCGTCATGTCTGTATGCGTTGCGAACGTCGCCGCCACCACGCGCAACATGACGCTCACGCGGTGCCTTCACTGGCCTCGGAACAGTGGGAATTCAGCCCAGCCAGATGGCGCTTTCAGGTGGAACAGCGTGACATCTGTGAGAGGGCAGCAGTGGAGAGTGGCCCTCTGCCTCACACACACTATGGTGGTGGGCAGTGATGGAAAAACCTCCAGTACATTGTGGGGGATAAAACAAATGTGAATGACTGTTGTCGATGTGGAGCGCGTGTGAGCGTTGGCTCAGTACCAGCGAGCAATGTTTTACGGTGTTGCATCAGAATGACAACCAGGCGAGTGGAGTCTGTTGCCTTGACCTGCTGGGCTGCATCGCGTTTGTTGCTCTCGCCCTGCTCTGCGTGCAATGCATCACACTAATAATGACAATAATAATAACAGTAATAATGATGGATTGGATTTATATGGAGCTTTTCAAGGCACCCAAAACGCTTTACATTGAACCCATTATTCATTCACGTCACATTCGCACGGGTGGGGGTAAGCTACATCCACCACTGCGCTCCTGGAGCAGACTGACGGAAGCGTGGCAGCCAATCAAATGGCCCCTCCGGCCACCAACCAACATCCACCCACATCCGTACGAGGCAATGTGGGTTAAGTGTTTTGCCCAAGGACATGAGGACAGACCGGAATGGAGCGGGATTTGAACCGCCAACCTGCTCTGAGCTACAGTCGCCCAACTGCACCACTTTAAGCAAAGTGTAGTGGATCAACTCTTAAATAGCCACTGTATAGAATGTTCCTTAACCCTTTAACACATCTTAGTTGTATTTGTTGTGCATTAATGTGAGAATTCAAAGTTGCCATATTATGCAAAATTCCTTTCACCAGAGGTAATCTGCTTTGTTTTCGCTCTTTCACCGACACAACAGACACAGAGTTCCTCCTTTACATGGTTTTCTTCCTCCTTGATTTGATTTGATACTTTCAGTGCACATGAATTTTTTTCCTTAACTTTCATTTATTTATTTATTTATTTATTTATTTACTTATTTATTATCTTCATGTCAAGTATTTGAACAACGCTTGACCGTTACATCTCTCTGATGCTTATGTGTTTTTGTGTTTTTGTTTTTCCCTTCCACTGAACATTAACATGCTGTGTCTGTCTGTCTGCCCCCCCTCCACAGCGGAGCCCCTCCCCCTCATGGACCTGTGCAGACGAGTTGCTCGAGTGGCTCTGGGCAGGGAGCGCATCCATCACATCGACTCACTCCCGCTGCCGCAGACTCTGAAGAACTACCTCCAATACCAGTGACCACACACACACGCACATGCGCGCACACAGAAACACACACCAGGACAAAGTGATGCCTGTTTGTTCTTCTGGAATCCAGCCTCTTCAGAAAAAGCCTAAAAACTAAAGACTGCAGCACATCTGCTGAGGATGTGGCCGACAACTACAAGCAGGTGGCGACGACCGCAATGCAAGGGAGTTTTTGTGTTTACGACCGGTGGAGTTTCTCCATCCTGGAGGTTTTCAATCGTCTGGTTTTCATCTTGTTTTTGTTTGTTTTATTAAGTTGTTACTGACTGCTGTCTTTCCTGGATCCATTGTTTTTCAAGGAGGAGGGTTAATGATTGTAACGAGTATGAGATTAAAAAAAACATTAACAACAATGAACAATGCAATCCAAGTTCCTGCTTTAAAAAAAAAATAAAGATGTATTTTTATGCCTTCAGTTTGGCCCAGAACGCTGGGGTGTGAAGAGATGTATTTTAGCCTGACAGCTGTTTCACACAGACCCTGGCTGCTCAAAAACCCGTTGTTGGTATTTATATTTGTATTCCCAGCAGCAGCAGCAGGCTCTGTGGGGAACGCGGCAATCACCCCGAGAGAAAGAGAGTCGGCATGAAAAGTGAAGTGAGTGTGCACGGCTCCCGGTGCCTGGACTAAATGCAAAGTCGTTTGTTTTTTTTTCTTTTTCTTCTTCTTTTTTTTGAGGTGTGCTGAAAACAAAGGTCCGTCTGTGCACGGAGACGAGCAGTCAGTCAGCCGAACCGGTTCCAACCCGCCACTAACTTCTCTTTCTCTCGTCCTCGCTCGCTGCCGTTTGATTGGAGTCTCGCTCATGTAAAAGCTCTGACTGACGTGAAGGAGAAAGCTGAGCGTCCACTGCTAACGTGCCTGAGACAGTCTGAACACACATACATACACACTAAAAAAAAGCACACGTCACTTCTGGCATCTGTTTTACCCCTTCGCAAAAAAAGATTTTAAATGCTGCTTTTTTCTGTCTTTTTTTTGTTCTTCCACCGTTTTGCCCTTGTTGGGTTTCATTTTTTTCCTGATTTTCTTTTGAGGATTAGGTCATTGTTAGATTTTCTTTGTTTTTCTTTGATGTTCTTGTTCTTTTTTTTTTCTTCCGTGCTGATGTTGAGATTTATCTGTGGGACAAACGTCTCGGTTGTATTTGCAAGAATGTGCCGCCATGAGAATCTTTTTCAATGTGAGAATAAGAATAAACTCTTGTTAAACTCCCATCGCCTGGTGAACTCACTCATCTGTTCCTCCGCTCAACTTAAGCCCGGCTCATCAGTTATCACGCTGTGGCACTGAACCACACGCGTTTTTGACTGGAGTCAGTTTTGCTGAAAAAGGGAGACGCCGAGTGATGCAAAAAACACTCTTGTGACTGTTTGTTTGCATCATCCTGGATCTTTCCATCGTGACGGGAAAAACGTTCTTCTGCTTTTGTTGGCACAAAATCACGTTCCTACGGAAAACCCACTTTTGACAGCAGTCGTCTGTGCTTTGCTTTGTTTCAAACTTTCAACATCATGAATAACAGCCAATAAAGATAACGGTGAGATCATGTCGTCAGCATCATGGTCCTCCACCAGCCAGACCTCTAGATCTTGAGGGGCTAAATTGAGACCTTGTCGGCTGTCCGCTGCAGAAACGTCCTTGTGAAAGGTTTTTTTTTCTGATGTGTCAATGTGTGTGTGTGTGTGTGTGTGTGTGTGTGTGTGTGTGTGTGTGTGTGTGTGTGTGTGTTTCGTCAGTGAAACAGTTGAGATGTCAATTACACGGACTACAAAGGTCCGCCGGGGCCGCTGATCCTCAGACGCTGAGCGTTGACGTGAGGCTGGCTCGGAAACCGCATTCCTCCTCCGGAGGCGGCCTCAGAAACACAACAGAGCCGCTTGTGTGATCAGAGTCGGAGCGCATGGCTTCACCCTGGCAACCCCTGACACACAAAACCCCTTCAAACACTGTACTGTATGCCAGCGAGGAGCGTTGATGCGGGAGGAACCGGTGGACGCGAGCGGTGGGTCGCTTTGTTTGGAAAAGTGACAGTGACGCGAACGCACCACTGTTGAGCAGTTTGATGCGGCTGATCGCTGTGTTTTCTTCTCTTTACTGGACAGGAAAAGATTTTTATTTTATTTTATTTTATCTTTAAAGAAGAAACCCTACCGGAAGTGCAGAGGACCACGTGACCACAGGGACTATCTGTGCTGACCTGCAGTCTGCTATTGATCTGCAGCCGCTGTACAGTGCAGCTCGATAAAGCACGGAGCGGCCCTTTAAATACACACACGCACACACACACACACACACACAAAACATCAACATCGAGCAAAAATCCCAGAAAGTTGGAGCCGATGCTGCCGCTCGTTTGATCTGGTTAAAAGTGATCCTGCTCGGCGGGTTTTTCCATATTTAGCCGCGCCTTGACAGCGAGGCTTCACTTCCATTCATCTCGCCGTCTCTCCCTCTCTTGCCTCACCGCCTCCTCCGCCGCCGCGTTGTGCCAACTCTTTTCCTCCGTCTCTCCTCCAGGGCTATTTTGAATCCTTCCATCAGCTCTTTATTTTATTTACACACACACACACACACACGCAAACACACACACACCCTCCCCAGAGGTGAAGCTGCAGCTGAGTAGCTTCATGCCTCACCTGCACTGCCAACCGCAGGTAAAAGGTGCTTGAGGCGAAGTCTTTGTCCATATCGTTAGCCTCACAGCAGAATTGCCTACGTCATTTTTTGCCCAAATTGTGATATCTGAAAAAAAAAACCTACATACATATATATATTTTTGAAAAAATACTTGTATCAACTTTTTGCCCTCTCCACCTCCGCGCAAAACCTGCTCTGCATATGCACACATGAGTAGCGGAGCTGGATGGAGGCTCGGAGGCCGACTGTCTCCCACCAGCAGGAGTGGATCTATAATTTAATGGATGGGCGGTGGTAGTGGGGTTCCTGCTTATCTTTGGTAAGTGGTGTAAAAACCCACATATTACGTCTCTCCTCGGCTTTCCTTTAATCTGCTTGATCTCACTCAATTTGCTTGATCACCCTCAGGAATGGCCAAGCAGAGTGTAAGAGGGTGTAGATATGATGAAGGCGAGCGTGAAGACGTCGTGGTGCGAAAAGGCAAGTCCCCACAGATACAAAATTCATTTAAACACACGTATTTACATTTGGGGTTTGGTGTGTGCAAACAGTCTAAGAAGGTGGAACATTTTTGTGCAACATTCAAGAAAATAATCAAGATAGTAAGTAAATATTCTCCAATAGAAGAGTACTATTAATATTAAATTCTAAATGCTGCAGCCAAGGTGTGACAAGAACTAAACTGTCACATCAATGAGAAGACAGAAAACATGATCAGTCGCGCGGGGCAGGTATTTCTAACAAGCTAATATACTGGCAAAAGGAAATGTACACGGTGAACTACAGCAGAAATTTCACAATTTGGAAGAGAGAATGCAATAATCTCCTTTTAAATGGGTTTCGTAACAGTTCGGCCTCGCTGACACCGTAGCAGCGTCACTACTTTTAATGCATCATGAAAGAGAGCGATAATGGTGGGGAGAGGAAAAATAGAGATCAATTTATGATGTGCTGTGTCAAAATAGGGGCTCTACCATATCTCCAGAAAACAGGTTCCCCCCAAATACTTCAGACAGGGATGAAGGCTGAGGTTTTATTCTTTTTGTTTCTATATCTAGAAGAAAAGCAGAGCTACAAAATCTTGTCGGATGCTGCTTGTGTGTGTGTGTGTGTGTACACTACGGCTTAATGAGCACATAAATGATGGGAGCGCTGAATTCTTATTTTAGCAGCGCCGGATCAGAATGTTATCTGTGCAGCCTCATGAGTCATACGTTTATATCTCCGTGGCACCAACACTCACAGTGGGGGGTGAGAGGGGCTCAGTGTGAGGCCACATAATGAAAGTAAAGTCTGCAGCCCACCCCTCCCCAACCTCTTTATCATCTCACCACCAACACACACACACAGTTCTTAATCTCACAAAACAAGTTCCTTATAAAAGTAAGGAATCTACAATGGAACTTTGTAGATTCCTTACTTTAATATTCTGTTTCTCTTGTCTTTTAAACAAAATAGACTTTTCTCACCAACTGTTCTTGTGAGTCTCCTTTCACTTCTACTTCTTCTCCTCCTTCATTTTCTTCTTCTTCCATGTCTTGCCGGCTATTTTTTTCTGAAGAGCTCCGCTAGAATTTCCCGCCTGCTGTCTCAACCTTTTCAAATGTCACTCGCAGCCTGTTAGGGCCCAAACAAAACTGCTTCACTGCATGAGTGATACCACATATACACACACACACACCACACACACTGTGAGGTTAATTACCGTCCACGGCCCACAGGCAATACATCTGACTCTCAGGTTTGCTCAAAATTTGTGTACTCAAAACTAGTTTTGTCGCACGTGCAAGGTTTCAGCAGATCCGAGAGACGTAGAGCATGACCTTGTAACCCAACAAACACACCAGCCATATGCAGCTGAACGTACCACCATGCCCAGTTACTGCAGAACCTGCTGTGAAAGATTTAAACACAATGTGAATGCAACCAAGTGGGTATTATCTTAAAGTGATGGAGTTTTTTTTTGCTCACCGATGGCTGATGAAAGGTACCCCTGGTTCGATGCAACCCGTTTGCAAAGGAGCAGCGAATAGTTCTGAAAGTGGCCTGTTAGCTCAGCTTTGATTTAAAAGTACAGCGGCTGGTAGTGCAGAGGACAAACTGCTATTACTCAACAAGTGCACAGAACGCATCTGATGTCCTGCAGAATTCAGAATGAGCATCAAAAGGAGGCTGTTATACGGATCCATATCGAGTCAGAAATGACCTGGTTGCTGCTGCCCCCCCATGGCCATTTGGTGTTATGACAAAAAGACAGTGCAATATAAACTGTGTTTGTGTGCTGTGCTCATCCATTCAAGTGAGTGTGCAATTGTGCAAAGGTCTAATGCACAGAAATGAAGCATGAAGGGGAGCAAGAAATGTGTGTCAGTTATTCTTTCTTAGTTTCCTTTCATGATTGTTGAAACAATCAGACTGTGTGACATGAATTCTGACCCTAACTCCACCTTAACCCTAACCCTGTCCTAGAGACATGGGCCAACTTGCTGCTTCATAAGGACCCTCTAAGATACACCCACAACAAATTTGGGGCTTCTAACCCATGACAAAGCCTGAAACCCTAACCCTAATTTCAGCTAACCCTAACCCTAGCTTCAGCCTTATCGTGAACCCTAATTCAATGCAAGTCTATGAGGGTCAAAGGTCAACTTTGTCCAAGAAACATGGGCCTACTTGCTGCTTCATCGGGACCCCCTGAGACACACCCACAACAAATTTGGGGCTTCTAGCCCATGAGGAACCCTGAAACCCTAACCCTAATTTCAGCTAACCCTAACCCTAACCCTAGTTTCAGCCTTATTGTTAACCCTAATTCAATGCAAGTCTATGGGGTGAAATTTCAACTTTGTCCTAGAGACATGGGGCCACTTGCTTTTTCATCAGGAGACCACAAGAAGCACCCACACCAAATTTGGGACTTCTAGTACTTGAGGAACCCCGAAACCCTAACCCTAACCCTAACCCTAGTTTCAGGCTAATCGTTAACCCTAATTCAATGCAAGTCTATGGGGTGAAATTTTAACTTTGTCCTAGAGACATGGGGCCACTTGCTTTTTCATCAGGAGCCCCCAAGAAGCGCCCACGCCAAATTTGGGACTTCTAGTACTTTAGGAACCCCGAAACCCTAACCCTAATTTCAGCTAACCCTAACCCTAACCCTAGTTTCAGCCTTATCGTTAACCCTAATTCAATGCAAGTCTATGGGGTGAAATTTCAACTTTGTCCTAGAGACATGGGGCCACCTGCTTTTTCATCAGGAGCCCCCAAGAAGCGCCCACGCCAAATTTGGGACTTCTAGTACTTGAGGAACCCCGAAACCCTAACCCTAACCCTAACCCTAGTTTCAGGCTTATCGTTAACCCTAATTCAATGCAAGTCTATGGGGTGAAATTTCAACTTTGTCCTAGAGACATGGGGCCACTTGCTTTTTCATCAGGAGCCCCCAAGAAGCGCCCACGCCAAATTTGGGAATTCTAGTACTTTAGGAACCCCAAAACCCTAACCCTAATTTCAGCTAACCCTAACCCTAACCCTAGTTTCAGCCTTATCGTTAACCCTAATTCAATGCAAGTCTATGGGGTGAAATTTCAACTTTGTCCTAGAGACATGGGGCCACTTGCTTTTTCATCAGGAGACCACAAGAAGCACCCACACCAAATTTGGGACTTCTAGTACTTGAGGAACCCCGAAACACTAACCCTAACCCTAACCCTAGTTTCAGGCTAATCGTTAACCCTAATTCAATGCAAGTCTATGGGGTGAAATTTCAACTTTGTCCTAGAGATATGGGGCCACTTGCTTTTTCATCAGGAGCCCAAAAGAAGCGCCCACGCCAAATTTGGGGCTTCTAGCCCTTGAGGAACCCCGAAACCCTAACCCTAACCCTAACGCCATGCAAGTCTATGGGGGCAACTTTGTCCTAGAGACATGGGGCCACCTGCTTTTTCATCAGGAGCCCCCAAGAAGCGCCCACGCCACATTTGGGACTTCTAGTACTTGAGGAACCCTGAAACCCTAACCCTAACCCTAACCCTAACCCTAGTTTCAGGCTTATCGTTAACCCTAATTCAATGCAAGTCTATGGGGTGAAATTTCAACTTTGTCCTAGAGACATGAGGCCACTTGCTTTTTCAGCAGGAGCCCCAAAGAAGCACCCACGCCAAATTTGGGACTTCTAGCCCATGAGGAACCCCAAAACCCTAACCCTAATTTCAGCCACAACGTAACCCTAACCCTAGTTTCAGGCATATCGTTAACCCTAATTCAATGCAAGTCTATGGGGTGAAATTTCAACTTTGTCCTAGAGACATGGGGCCATTTGCTTTTTCATCAGGAGCCCCCAAGAAGCGCCCACGCCAAATTTGGGACTTCTAGTACTTGAGGAATCCCGAAACCCTAACCCTAATTTCAGCTAACCCTAACCCTAACCCTAGTTTCAGCCTTATCGTAAACCCTAATTCAATGCAAGTCCATGGGGTGAAATTTCAACTTTGTCCTAGAGACATGGGGCCACTTGCTTTTTCATCAGGAGCCCCCAAGAAGCGCCCACGCCAAATTTGGGACTTCTAGTACTTTAGGAACCCCGAAACCCTAACCCTAATTTCAGCTAATCCTAACCCTAACCCTAGTTTAAGCCTTAACGTTAACCCTAATTCAATGCAAGTCCATGGGGTGAAATTTCAACTTTGTCCTAGAGACATGGGGCCACTTGCTTTTTCATCAGGAGCCCCCAAGAAGCGCCCACGCCAAATTTGGGAATTCTAGTACTTGAGGGACCCCGAAACCCTAACCCTAATTTCAGCTAACCCTAACCCTAACCCTAGTTTGAGCCTTATCGTTAACCCTAATTCAATGCAAGTCTATGGGGTGAAATTTCAACTTTGTCCGAGAGACATGAGGCCACTTGCTTTTTCATCAGGAGCCCAAAAGAAGCACCCACGCCAAATGTGGGACTTCTAGCCCATGAGGAACCCTGAAACCCTAACCCTAATTTCAGCCACAACGTAACCCTAACCCTAGTTTCAGCCTTATCGTGAACCCTAATTCAATGCAAGTCTATGAGGGTCAAAGGTCAACTTTGTCCAAGAAACATGGGCCTACTTGCTGCTTCATCGGGACCCCCTGAGACACACCCACAACAAATTTGGGGCTTCTAGCCCATGAGGAACCCTGAAACCCTAACCCTAATTTCAGCTAACCCTAACCCTAACCCTAGTTTCAGCCTTATTGTTAACCCTAATTCAATGCAAGTCTATGGGGTGAAATTTCAACTTTGTCCTAGAGACATGGGGCCACCTGCTTTTTTCATTAGGAGCTCCCAAGAAGTGCCCACGCCAACTTTGGGACTTCTAGTACTTGAGGAAACCCGAAACCCTAACCCTAATTTCAGCTAACCCTAACCCTAACCCTAGTTTCAGCCTTATCGTTAACCCTAATTCAATGCAAGTCTATGGGGTGAAATTTCAACTTTGTCCTATAGACATGGGGCCACCTGCTTTTTCATCAGGAGCCCCCAAGAAGCGCCCAAGCCAAATTTGGGACTTCTAGTACTTGAGGAACCCCGAAACCCTAAACCTAATTTCAGCTAACCCTAACCCTAACCCTAGTTTCAGCCTTATCGTTAACCCTAATTCAATGCAAGTCCATGGGGTGAAATTTCAACTTTGTCCTAGAGACATGGGGCCACTTGCTTTTCAAAAGGAGACCCCAAGAATCACCCACGCCAAATTTGAGACTTCTAGTACTTGAGGAACCCCAAAACCCTAACCCTAATTTCAGCTAACCCTAACCCTAACCCTAGTTTCAGGCTTATCGTTAACCCTAATTCAATGCAAGTCTATGTGGTGAAATTTCAACTTTGTCCTAGAGACATGGGGCCACCTGCTTTTCATCAGGGGCACCCAAGAAGCGCCCACGCAAATTTGGGACTTCTAGTACTTGAGGAACCCCAAAACCCTAACCCTAACCCTAACCCTAACCCTAGTTTCAGGCTTATCGTTAACCCTAATTCAATGCAAATCTATGGGGTGAAATTTTATCTTTGTCCTAGAGACATGGGGCCACTTGCTTTTTCATCAGGAGCCCCCAAGAAGCGCCCACGCCAAATTTGGGGCTTCTAGCCCATGAGGAACCCCAAAACCCGAACCCTAACCCTAACCCTAGTTTCAGCCTTATCGTGAACCCTAATTCAATGCAAGTCTATGGGGTGAAATTTCAACTTTGTCCTAGAGACATGGGGCCACCTGCTTTTTCATCAGGAGCTCCCAAGAAGTGCCCACGCCAAATTTGGGACTTCTAGTACTTGAGGAACCCCGAAACCCTAACCCTAATTTCAGCTAACCCTAACCCTAACCCTAGTTTCAGCCTTATTGTTAACCCTAATTCAATGCAAGTCTATGGGGTGAAATTTCAACTTTGTCCTAGAGACATGGGGCCACTTGCTTTTCATCAGGAGCCCCAAAGAAGCACCCACGCCAAATTTGGGACTTCTAGTACTTGAGGAACCCCAAAACCCTAACCCTAATTTCAGCTAACCCTAACCCTAACCCTAGTTTCAGCCTTAACGTTAACCTAATTCAATGCAAGTCCATGGGGTGAAATTTCAACTTTGTCCTAGAGACATGGGGCCACTTGCTTTTCATCAGGAGCCCCAAGAAGCGCCCACGCCAAATTTGGGACTTCTAGTACTTGAGGAACCCCGAAACCCTAACCCTAATTTCAGCTAACCCTAACCCTAACCCTAGTTTCAGCCTTATCGTTAACCCTAATTCAATGCAAGTCTATGGGGTGAAATTTCAACTTTGTCCTAGAGACATGAGGCCACTTGCTTTTTCATCAGGAGCCCAAAAGAAGCACCCCACGCCAAATTTGGGACTTCTAGTACTTTAGGAACCCTGAAACCCTAACCCTAATTTCAGCCAATCCTAACCCTAACCCTAGTTTAAGCCTTAACGTTAACCCTAATTCAATGCAAGTCCATGAGGGTGAAATTTCAACTTTGTCCTAGAGACATGGGGCCACTTGCTTTTCATCAGGAGCCCCTGAGACACACCACAACAAATTTGGGAATTCTAGTACTTGAGGGACCCCTGAAACCCTAACCCTAATTTCAGCTAACCCTAACCCTAACCCTAGTTTGAGCCTTATCGTTAACCCTAATTCAATGCAAGTCTATGGGGTGAAATTTCAACTTTGTCCGAGAGACATGAGGCCACTTGCTTTTTCATCAGGAGCCCAAAGAAGCACCCACGCCAAATGTGGGACTTCTAGCCCATGAGGAACCCTGAAACCCTAACCCTAATTTCAGCCACAACGTAACCCTAACCCTAGTTTCAGCCTTATCGTGAACCCTAATTCAATGCAAGTCTATGAGGTCAAAGGTCAACTTTGTCCAAGAAACATGGGCCTACTTGCTGCTTCATCGGGACCCCTGAGACACACCCACAACAAATTTGGGGCTTCTAGCCCATGAGGAACCCTGAAACCCTAACCCTAATTTCAGCTAACCCTAACCCTAACCCTAGTTTCAGCCTTATTGTTAACCCTAATTCAATGCAAGTCTATGGGGTGAAATTTCAACTTTGTCCTAGAGACATGGGGCCACCTGCTTTTTTCATTAGGAGCTCCCAAGAAGTGCCCACGCCAACTTTGGGACTTCTAGTACTTGAGGAAACCCAAACCCTAACCCTAATTTCAGCTAACCCTAACCCTAACCCTAGTTTCAGCCTTATCGTTAACCCTAATTCAATGCAAGTCTATGGGGTGAAATTTCAACTTTGTCCTATAGACATGGGGCCACCTGCTTTTTCATCAGGAGCCCCCAAGAAGCGCCCAAGCCAAATTTGGGACTTCTAGTACTTGAGGAACCCCGAAACCCTAAACCTAATTTCAGCTAACCCTAACCCTAACCCTAGTTTCAGCCTTATCGTTAACCCTAATTCAATGCAAGTCCATGGGGTGAAATTTCAACTTTGTCCTAGAGACATGGGGCCACTTGCTTTTTCAAAAGGAGACCCCAAGAATCACCCACGCCAAATTTGAGACTTCTAGTACTTGAGGAACCCCAAAACCCTAACCCTAATTTCAGCTAACCCTAACCCTAACCCTAGTTTCAGGCTTATCGTTAACCCTAATTCAATGCAAGTCTATGTGGTGAAATTTCAACTTTGTCCTAGAGACATGGGGCCACCTGCTTTTTCATCAGGGGCACCCAAGAAGCGCCCACGCAAAATGTGGGACTTCTAGTACTTGAGGAACCCCAAAACCCTAACCCTAACCCTAACCCTAACCCTAGTTTCAGGCTTATCGTTAACCCTAATTCAATGCAAATCTATGGGGTGAAATTTTATCTTTGTCCTAGAGACATGGGGCCACTTGCTTTTTCATCAGGAGCCCCCAAGAAGCGCCCACGCCAAATTTGGGGCTTCTAGCCCATGAGGAACCCCAAAACCCGAACCCTAACCCTAACCCTAGTTTCAGCCTTATCGTGAACCCTAATTCAATGCAAGTCTATGGGGTGAAATTTCAACTTTGTCCTAGAGACATGGGGCCACCTGCTTTTTCATCAGGAGCTCCCAAGAAGTGCCCACGCCAAATTTGGGACTTCTAGTACTTGAGGAACCCCAAACCTAACCCTAATTTCAGCTAACCCTAACCCTAACCCTAGTTTCAGCCTTATTGTTAACCCTAATTCAATGCAAGTCTATGGGGTGAAATTTCAACTTTGTCCTAGAGACATGGGGCCACTTGCTTTTTCATCAGGAGCCCCCAAGAAGCGCCCACGCCAAATTTGGGACTTCTAGTACTTGAGGAACCCCGAAACCCTAACCCTAATTTCAGCTAACCCTAACCCTAACCCTAGTTTCAGCCTTAACGTTAACCCTAATTCAATGCAAGTCCATGGGGTGAAATTTCAACTTTGTCCTAGAGACATGGGGCCACTTGCTTTTTCATCAGGAGCCCCCAAGAAGCGCCCACGCCAAATTTGGGACTTCTAGTACTTGAGGGACCCCGAAACCCTAACCCTAATTTCAGCTAACCCTAACCCTAACCCTAGTTTGAGCCTTATCGTTAACCCTAATTCAATGCAAGTCTATGGGGTGAAATTTCAACTTTGTCCTAGAGACATGAGGCCACTTGCTTTTTCATCAGGAGCCCAAAAGAAGCACCCACGCCAAATGTGGGACTTCGAGCCCATGAGGAACCCTGAAACCCTAACCCTAATTTCAGCCACAACGTAACCCTAACCCTAGTTTCAGCCTTATCGTGAACCCTAATTCAATGCAAGTCTATGAGGGTCAAAGGTCAACTTTGTCCAAGAAACATGGGCCTACTTGCTGCTTCATCGGGACCCCCTGAGACACACCCACAACAAATTTGGGGCTTCTAGCCCATGAGGAACCCTGAAACCCTAACCCTAATTTCAGCTAACCCTAACCCTAACCCTAGTTTCAGCCTTATTGTTAACCCTAATTCAATGCAAGTCTATGGGGTGAAATTTCAACTTTGTCCTAGAGACATGGGGCCATTTGCTTTTTCAAAAGGAGACCCCAAGAATCACCCACGCCAAATTTGGGACTTCTAGTACTTTAGGAACCCCAAAACCCTAACCCTAATTTCAGCTAACCCTAACCCTAACCCTAGTTTCAGGCTTATCGTTAACCCTAATTCAATGCAAGTCTATGTGGTGAAATTTCAACTTTGTCCTAGAGACATGGGGCCACCTGCTTTTTCATCAGGGGCACCCACGAAGCGCCCATGCAAAATGTGGGACTTCTAGTACTTGAGGAACCCCAAAACCCTAACCCTAACCCTAACCCTAGTTTCAGGCTTATCGTTAACCCTAATTCAATGCAAATCTATGGGGTGAAATTTTATCTTTGTCCTAGAGACATGGGGCCACTTGCTTTATCATCAGGAGCCCCCAAGAAGCGCCCACGCCAAATTTGGGGCTTCTAGCCCATGAGGAACCCCAAAACCCTAACCCTAACCCTAGTTTCAGCCTTATCGTGAACCCTAATTCAATGCAAGTCTATGGGGTGAAATTTCAACTTTGTCCTAGAGACATGGGGCCACCTGCTTTTTCATCAGGAGCCCCCAAGAAGCGCCCACGCCAAATTTGGGACTTCTAGTACTTGAGGAACCCCGAAACCCTAACCCTAACCCTAACCCTAACCCTAGTTTCAGGCTTATCGTTAACCCTAATTCAATGCAAGTCTATGGGGTGAAATTTCAACTTTGTCCTAGAGACATGAGGCCACTTGCTTTTTCATCAGGAGCCCCAAAGTAGCACACACGCCAAATTTGGGACTTCTAGCCCATGAGGAACCCCAAAACCCTAACCCTAATTTCAGCTAACCCTAACCCTAACCCTAGTTTCAGGCTTATCGTTAACCCTAATTCAATGCAAGTCCATGGGGTGAAATTTCAACTTTGTCCTAGAGACATGGGGCCACTAGCTTTTTCATCAGGAGCCCCCAAGAAGCGCCCACGCCAAATTTGGGACTTCTAGTACTTGAGGAACCCCGAAACCCTAACCCTAATTTCAGCTAACCCTAACCCTAAGCCTAGTTTCAGCCTTATCGTGAACCCTAATTCAATGCAAGTCTATGTGGTGAAATTTCAACTTTGTCCTAGAGACATGGGGCCACCTGCTTTTTCATCAGGAGCCCCCAAGAAGCGCCCACGCCAAATTTGGGACTTCTAGTACTTGAGGAACCCCGAAACCCTAACCCTAACCCTAACCCTAGTTTCAGGCTTATCGTTAACCCTAATTCAATGCAAGTCTATGGGGTGAAATTTCAACTTTGTCCTAGAGACATGAGGCCACTTGCTTTTTCATCAGGAGCCCCAAAGTAGCACACACGCCAAATTTGGGACTTCTAGCCCATGAGGAACCCCAAAACCCTAACCCTAATTTCAGCTAACCCTAACCCTAACCCTAGTTTCAGGCTTATCGTTAACCCTAATTCAATGCAAGTCCATGGGGTGAAATTTCAACTTTGTCCTAGAGACATGGGGCCACTAGCTTTTTCATCAGGAGCCCCCAAGAAGCGCCCACGCCAAATTTGGGACTTCTAGTACTTGAGGAACCCCGAAACCCTAACCCTAATTTCAGCTAACCCTAACCCTAAGCCTAGTTTCAGCCTTATCGTGAACCCTAATTCAATGCAAGTCTATGTGGTGAAATTTCAACTTTGTCCTAGAGACATGGGGCCACCTGCTTTTTCATCAGGAGCCCCCAAGAAGCGCCCACGCCAAATTTGGGACTTCTAGTACTTGAGGAACCCCAAAACCTAACCCTAACCCTAACCCTAGTTTCAGGCTTATCGTTAACCCTAATTCAATGCAAGTCTATGGGGTGAAATTTCAACTTTGTCCTAGAGACATGAGGCCACTTGCTTTTTCATCAGGAGCCCCAAAGTAGCACACACGCCAAATTTGGGACTTCTAGCCCATGAGGAACCCCAAAACCCTAACCCTAATTTCAGCTAACCCTAACCCTAACCCTAGTTTCAGGCTTATCGTTAACCCTAATTCAATGCAAGTCTATGGGGTGAAATTTCAACTTTGTCCTAGAGACATGGGGCCACTTGCTTTTTCATCAGGAGCCCCCAAGAAGCGCCCACGCCAAATTTGGGACTTCTATCCCATGGGGAACCCTGAAACCATTACCCTAATTTCAGCTAACCCTAACCCTAACCCTAGTTTCAGCCTTATCGTTAACCCTAATTCAATGCAAGTCTATGGGGTGAAATTTCAACTTTGTCCTAGAGACATGGGGCCACTTGCTTTTTCATCAGGAGCCCCCAAGAAGTGCCCACGCCAAATTTGGGGCTTCTAGCCCATGAGGAACCCCAAAAACCTAACCCTAACCCTCACCCTTGCTTCAGCTAACCCCTTTTCGCTCCCAAGTGGCTCCTTAGATTTTTTGTTGCTTCTATTATTATTATTATTATTATTATTATTATTATTATTATTATTATTATTGTTATTATTATTATTATTATTATTATTTTTATTTTTATTATTATTATTTCTATTAAATGATGTGACTAATGTTCATGATATCAACAATATTAAATGTATATTATTTATACAATCATCATGGAACACATTCATTCATCGTGAGTTCCGGCGGTCTGTAAATGCAGTAAATAAACAACTCATGAAAAATGTCCTGGTAAATTCAAGATATATATGTGAACACACACAAATCACCAGTGTAAACACGGCTTAAGGTGGCTGAAAGGTGCGAGTGGTAAATTGAAGAGCTGAGAGAGTCAGGTGAGCTGAGACTAATTACATGTGCGTGCAGTGCGAGTAATGTCCACAAGATGGAGACGTACTGTCACAACCAGAATATATCTCACAATTAAAGGTTATCGCAGTGATGACCTAATCAACCTATCTAATTGCATCAAAAATATATTTAGCACAAAGCGTCAGAATTGAACCATATTAATAAACATTATTTTTACTTTTGATCTTTTTTCAGCCTGTTCTCCCCTAAAACACACGCTCACACTTGACACTAGTTATAGAATACACTTTTGGTGCAACTTAGACACATCTTCAGCGATGTATCCTGGGTTCACTGGATGTTTCGGGTCTTGCAACATCAAACACAAGTAAAACAAAACTCACAGCTCGATTCCAAAACAAGATTTTATTGGCCAATTTACAGAAAGTGCTGTAGTGACCATCTCAAAGAAAAGCAGACCAAAGAGTCCAGAGTAAATAAATAAATCAATACATAAATAAATAAATAAAAATAAAGACTTTTACACATTGTACAAGGGGTTCTGTGTTAATCTCACCTTAATCCTCGTCTAAAACCAATGCAGGACAACATTAGGAGTTTGGGGGCTGATGCAGAAAAATCTACTCGGGGGTTCTGGAAGGGGGGCGAGGGAGAGGGGCGGTGCAAGGAAGGAGATGACATCACAAGACTAGGCGCCACAGTAGATGAGAAAATCTCTTAAACAACATGAACAAAGAGCTACAGTATACACATACAGTAGGTTCTTCCAGCTACACTCACTGGACTTCTGCCAAAAGGTTCACCACACTTCAACCAAACTGTCGTCAGCACCATCGGCTCGTCACTTCTCACGACTCTCCCAATCAGAAGGCTGGAACTAGGATGGCCAGGGTCGTAAGATAGTGGTGCCTTCACTTGGAGTAACAGCCCCTTGACTGAGTTTTCACTGTTTCTAAAGCTGCAAAGCAACTGTTGTGACCGCTGCTACTGATTTTCATCTTGGATTTTCATTAATGCTGCATTTTGTGGTTCAAAAATGTCCACAGAGGCAAATTACATTTAAAGTTTCTCTTTATTATTTTCAGTTGGAGAGTAATAATAATAATAAACAGGCATTCTGTTTACTTCTCAAAGTTTGTGATGAAAACCTGTAGTTCTGCCCTATGGGACTGCACTGACTGCACGTTCCTGCAAAAATGTTAAAGGTCAGTTACAGCAACCTTAGAACTGAGGGTTTTTGTTGAGAAACTGTAAACACAAGGTTGTTTGATGTCTATTGCAGGTCATTTAGAATGCATGCTATTCTATTCTATTCTATGCCAATATTGACCAGAGTTTGAATTTCAAAAACACAATTGCGCCGCGATGCTGCAAGATTGCCGCGTTCATCAATGACTGGTTTCAACATTGTGGCCTCTTATGTTGGATCAAGCTAGAGTTTTTGTTGTCATCTCCAGTTTGACAGATTAGGAAAGACAGAATTAACCTGTCAGCGCTTCAAGTCAAGTACTTTATTAATATCCCAAAAGGGCAATTTGAGTTTCTGCAATGCTTCTGCAATGCAGCATTAGTGAATGGATGTTTAAACCGATTACCGCAATGTTTTTCCAGTGTTGCTCTTCGGGATCATACTCATACACAGGGGCCAAATTTCAACTCGGCCAAACTAAAAGGGCCAGTTCAATGGAAATTTGATTTTCAGGCTGTTTTCTATTCACTACTATTTTGAAAGAGACTGTAGTTACATTTTCTAACAAATCCTGGAGGTTTATAAATGGAAGGGTTTCACCCAGGACCAACAGAGCAGAAGAGCATCGTTTTTGACTGGCAAGTCTTGGTTGCATACCATTTTCCATTTGTGGTTATGGTACAAATGTTTGAAGTTGTGATTGATAGTATAACTGCATGTTTTGTTTTGTGGATGAGGTCCTTTCCACCATCAATCCGTAGGAGAGTTGTATAGATTGCAGAATGGTTCCATCGACAGAGTGGTGGGTGATAAGTTGTAAGATTTCAATTTTGGGAGGACGAACCCAGTCTCTAACCATAACGCTGTCACAACAGTTTCCTTCAACTGTTGGGTCAAAGTTGCCTGTTTGATGCTGACCGACCAACCAACCAACCAACCAACCAACTGAGCTACAGTCCGCTTGAACAATCTGAACACTGCGCTATGCACACCGAGGGGTGGGTGAAGGTTTCAGTCCAGTAAAGGCTCCTGCAGGCTAGGTGTTCGGGGGTACGTACAAACATACACATGGAGATTTGGCATGTGTGTGTACAGGTGTAGAGGAGGGGGAGAAAGTGGTGCTAGAGGGGCCGAGTGGGGGGTCACCTACGGGACTATTTACAAGAAAGGAGCGTATAAAAGTTTACAAGTAGACTCCTCTGACATCCCCCCCTCCCAAAACAAACAAACAAACAAACCCAGAACACACACTTTGTGGTTAGTTCAACATGGTTACACACATCTTTTTTTCTATATATTTTTTTCCCTCTCTTTGTGAACCACTGAAAATATGTTATTTTTGTAAAATCACCTGACTTTTGCCACACAGGCAAGAATAAAGACTGGGAACTAACATAAAGCGTACAAACCAAACCAAAACAGTCAGATTTATTGGAGTTTGCCATCAAGTTTACTTTTAAATAAAAGACTGTTTTGCATTTTGCACATGTGGATATCAGAGATCTGACTGTGGACACATCAGACTGGACGTATGGCAACAACCAAAACATGTCATCTGGATAGTTCATGAAAAGATTTTGCTGTCAGGGACGGACTGGAATTTTGGTAAACTGCCCCTCTAAGAGACACTTGATTGACAAGCAGGTTCAGTGTCTTTTTCATTTTTTAGATATTTTTGAAATCAGCTGTATAAAACAGGAGGTTTTTGTGACAAGGCTTCTCATTGCGTGGTCTGTCTGTTTGTGTGTGTGTGTGTGTGTGTGTGTGTGTGTTTGCGCGCGTGTATGTGTGTGCGCGTGTGTGTACTTCACGATAGTCTGCCAGTAGAGGGAGCTATTACCTCATTTTTAGAACATCACATAAAGTCTTTTTTTTTGTCAGTGTGCGATTTGAGGTTTCAGTATGGAGAGTGTGTGTTTGAGAGTGTGTGAGAGAATGTGTTGATGGATGTGTGTATGTGTGTATGTGTGTGTGCGTCTGTGCCGGGCTGAGCTGCTGTGAACGTGTCTCAGTAACATATTGTCGCTTTGTCCCAGTTTTTCTTGTTCTGGCGCTGCATCCTCGGTAGCTGCACGTCCACTTCCTCCTCGCTGTCGTCTGACTCAGCGCTGGTGATCTCATCGTCCTCCTCCCCCTCTTCCTCGTCATCCTCCTCCTCCTCTTCATCCTCTTCCTCCTCCTCGCTCGCCTCCTCCTCTGTAGCCTGAGCCTGTTGGAGACTCTGTGGGCAGAAATGTTCTGCTTGAGAAACGAAGCTGTCGGATCAAATATTTTAAAGGTCCCCCCTTGAAACCTTCTCTCACATTTTTAACTGTGACTTTGGAATTTGTTTGGAAACAAAGTGTTAACACTGTAGGTTTGGGTTCCCCTTTATGACATTACGACGGGTTGATCTTGCCCAACTTTCCACCAGAGTATACCAGTGCACGTTCTGCAGAGCATGGCACCAAGAGGAGAGGATGGACTTTGCTCATCTAGACGGCTAACCCTGGCTATCAGAGCCCTTTGTGACATCACAACAGGCTCCGATGAGGACTGTTATTTCTAGAACTGTGCGTTTTGGCACACACGTTCTGAAACAGAGGAGCAAACCAAAGAAGAAAAGATGGACTCTCATCTCTCACGAGCTTGTGACGCGTTATTGTGAAACATCACATCAACAATTTCTTTTGAAAAAGAGGAATTCTCACATTTCTCCGGCTAACTGAGAGCAGGTTTGCCCTCTCTCTTACTCCTCCTTAATCCCTGCGCCGTAATCCCTCTCTCATCCTCTTACCTCCATCGGGTTCACTGTGATGGTCAGAGCAGAGTCTCCCCAGGTCACGTCCGCCTCCTTCGCTGTCTCAGCCAGCTTGACCTCCTGCTGGTGGGTCAGGTGGATGCGGTAGATACCCAGCACCACCACCACCACCAGCGCCGCGATGCACGTGACGATGACCACGGTGGCGGCGCTCGGGACGCCTGGGGGAACAAGGTGAGCAGCAGAGTGGGAGGTTATGAGGGACAAGATTAGGGGGGCGGAGCTCGGAGCTAAGATGAAGAAGTGAAGTTCTTTTTATTCTCGGGACTGATAATTTCATCAGGCTAGGTCATTGTTAGCATGTGTTTGCTGCTATATTGTGTATTGACACGGTGTCGGGAGGACAGCTGCAGCCTCGTGGCTAAGTCTGTTAAGTAGCAAATGTGACTGCACTTAATTTAAAAAGCTTCTAAAAGTGGCGGGACTGAAAAATGTCAACAGTCTGGATGGTTCCTAGGTGGGAGGCGCGACTGACCTTTCGGTTTTACATTTGTAATTTTTTTTCTGCGTGCGTGTGTGTTGGAGAAATTTCTTTAAAATGTTATTTCAATTAAAAGAAAAGGGTTTTGACTAAAAATGTGATTTGCATGACCCTCGAGACTGTATTTTTTTTACAGGGTGATTCATCTCTGCTGCAAATGTTTTAACCCTCTTCACGCTCATGCTTATTCATTCCATCCGGCTCCCTGGAGGCCCTTCTGACTGGAGAGAGAGTGTGAGTCTCCTTTGCCTCATGGCTTTGCAAACTACACATTTTAGATTTTTTTGCTCGGGCTATGCCCCTTCCCAATTTTTTTAGATGCAAATTTAGAAAACCTTTGATTCTAATATCTCATATTTTCCTCCCAGTATTTCCGTTTGTGACCTTCATTTTTAATTACTGGCATTTACTTTCAGCTTCACTTTATTTTTTTTCTTATGTCATCCTCTCTCTCAGGAGGGCTGTCGGACTGTGTGGTTTTATCCTTCGGTCTTGGATGACGAACAATATTTCAACAACTGAATTTCACTCGGCATCGCCGCCGGATTCAAACTCTGGTGCTGTGACTCAACAGTGTGTCATCTGCTGATCACAGAGCGGAATGGTGCGGTCAACAACGCTTCCCCCGTCAACACAGCACTGTGATTCAGTGGGCGGATGTAGAAACCAAAGGCCAAACTGAACCGCCGGAATTTGGCTTCAAGTCGTTTCACACAAATCCCCAGGATTCAGCAGGTAATGTTGTGTACACATAAACAAACCCGGCGCAGGTGCACACTCAGGGAAACTGGAAAGTCCATGGAGTTTTGTCGACAAAGAGGGATGTAACAGGCGCAACTGGGACCGTCTGCATTTCATAGAGCGCTCACGTCTCTGCTTTAAAATCTTGTCAACCTCCAACAAGGCAGCAATTTCAAACTGTCTTAAAATTTTCAGGGGGTTCAATAATCCTTCCGTTTACTTTAGAGATGAAAGAAGCGGCAGGTACAAGGGCGGGAAACGACTCCCCCGAGCTGTTCGGGAAAACCACAGAGGGAGAGGAAGAAGAAGGTGGATAAGAAGACGGCGCTCTGACTTATAAAAAAACAGCTGGTGCTGCTGCTGCGGTGACAGTTTTATCAGAATTTGATGGAATTTTCACATTAAAATTGCCATATGGGACGTCACTTAGCGGCTAATCTGGTGATTTTGCACCGCAGGTACACCAAAACAAACCGGCTACCTGCACTGGCAGCTCCATGGACCATCACTACAGTAGGAGGAGTCAGAGGTCAATCAGTGAGATTTATAGCACGTCCTGTAACACGGGGAGCCTGTGTGGTGCTTGATGCTGTGCTTTGTGTTGCAGCTCAGTGTGGCGTGAAATCTAAAACTCTGTCAACTCAGCTGACTTTCACTTTTATGGCCGCCGCCGCCGCTGTCCCCGGACGAGAGGACGAGGAAAACTTTATTTCCCTTCTTAAGGGAAAGTGTCTATGGCTGGCAGTGGGGGGGGGTTTGACAGGGAAAAAACAGGGTGGGGGAGTGAGGGGGCGATATTTTTAGAACATGCCCAGTTCAGGTCCCGACAGAGCTGCATCATAAGCAGCGTTTGGCTGCAGAAATTAGTGACACATGTTGAGGAATTTCTCTTCATCTCAAATATTTATTTATCGGTTCCACTCAAGATCTGCAGCCCGCTGAGATACCGCAACTTCTCCCCCTGCCCCGCCCCTCTCTGAACACACAAGTCACTTTTGGAACGTGTGTGTGTGTGTGTGTGTGTGTGTGTGTGTGTGTGTGTGTGCGCTAACAAGTGTGATTCACAGAGGACTCTTCAGACGATCATTTGATTCAGTCTAGTTCCTCAGATTTTCACATTAAATCTGCAGCCTTTGATCCTCCTTCACACTGAGGCGTTGCGTAGCTGCCCAGAGAGCTACGAGCGTGTGCACACACTCATGCACACGTACCCGTTAAAATATTGTAAAACAAACAAAAAAAACACAATAGGACAAACACAAAATTTGTTTTTAAAAGCTTAATTTAAAATCTTTAACTAACCTCCTCTTTCGCTTTCCCTCCGTAAAACACACACACACACACACACACACACACACACACACACACACACATAGAATGGACTCAAGGTCGCACTATATGCTGCACTCTCCAGGACTCTAAGTAGAATCCATTAGTGTGTGTTCAATAATTCAACTCTGTGCGGTGGATGAAGACGAGTGTCTCTTCCCTCCTCGCCGTGTTCTATTTAGTTCCAGTGACTCATAAAGTCGCCCGGGGACGGTGGAGAAAATCGAAAGGAGGGCAGGGGGACTGGATCTTTTATTTATTTATTTATTTTTTGTCACGGAGGACCACTTTAAGGGCCAAGCGGCGGCGGGATGAACGGGCTGATAAACAAACTGTAAAGCTCGGAGCAGAGCGGCTCTTGAGGAGTGAGCCGTGCGAGCGGCGGGACGGATCGCTGTTATTTCTGGAGCTGGAGCAGCAGCAGCAGCAGCAGTAGTGGAAGAACCCGCTGACTCCCAGAGGTTCCATCTCTAGGTGCGAAATCTTTTCAGGCACAAACCAGCGTGTTCTGCTGAGGAATATATGACCTCAACGCCAGCGTGTTGGACACTGTCGAGGTGAGATGTGCTGGACCAGGAGCCACGGGGCAGCCTGCTGGCCAGCGGGAAAAATTTTTCATGGAGCGATGACGAAGTGTTGAGTCAGTCTCTTTTAAGTATTTTGGGAAAGTATTGTGGAGCATGTGATACTGGGAAGGACCCAACAACAGGCAGAGAGCTATTGGACTCTGATCAGGTTGAACATGTGTGTGTGTGTGTGTGTGTGTGTGTGTGTGTGTGTGTGTGTGTGTGTCTTCTCACCCGAGTTGTGATTGGGATACAGGTCATGAATCAGCGACGAATGGTGGACCATCTGCACGTAGTGGGGCGGAGCCAGGATATGGTTGATGTAATCCCCAGCCTCCGAACTGTGCAGGACGTTCACCTGGTGGGAGAGAGACGATGCACAAGTGTGATGTTGTGTCGAGCAAAACATTCTTTTTATATTGTTTTACTTCATGTGTTTCAGAATTACAGTGTTCAGGGCAAAGAAACTTTTCAACTCCTTCAGGTTTGTTTCACTGTATTTTTTTTTTTAGTTTTTTTGTTATTGTTGTCCATATTAGTCTGTCATTGATGTGGCAGCATTATCAACTATTTTTCTGCAAAAGCAACTTTCGAATTGACTGACTTGTCAAGATGATTGAATGAAATACCAGAAATAAAAGAAACAAGTTTAAAATGCAAGGGGCTGATCAATAGCAGGTACGACGAGAAGACATCATTGCAATTGATTTCAATAATCTGTGATATTTTGTAAGCATTTTCAAATGTGCACTTTTCAAAACAAGATAAAGTGCTCCGAACAGTTTTTTTGACTAATTTCCTGCTACAAATGAAGCTTTCAGACTTTCACCGTTTCAGGGGACCCACCGCTTCCAAACACAGAGCAGCCGAGTGCATTTTGCACATTCCAAGACCTTAAATATCACGTGAAGACACTAATCGCACACGCAAAAAAGTAAACCTTCCTCAGTCAGAAGCCGGTGCGAGCGGCCCGCATCGCTGCAGGCCTCACTGACCTCCAGGTTGAACTCGTTGCTGGTGTAGCGCCCGTTGAGCTCGGAACACGTCAGACGGAACGTTCTCTCGGTCGGCTGCCGGCTGCAGTAGCGCACCTGCCGGATCACCTGCTCGTAGTTGGACATGGAGTCCACACCTTGGAGAGGCAGAGAGGGAGAGACGGTGAGGAAGGTAGGTAGACAAGAGCCGGAGAGGAGGGAAAAGGGCCCGTGGCTGGCGGGATGTACCGACCATATATGGACATGCCGGAGGTGGAGTTGGTGGCGTCGAGGTGTTTTCCCAGCAGAACGCTGCGCTGCAGCTGCAGAGACTCCAGCTCGGGCTTCAACTCCTCCCCGAGCACCAGGATATCACAGTAGTCCAAGTTATGAATAATTTCCTCCAGGAGCCCGGGTCGGTGTGCTGCTGCTGCTGCTGCTGCTGCTGCTGTGCGCACACACGCACGCACACACACACACACACACACACACACACGCACACACACACACACACACACACAGAAAGGATGAGCTGCTGTAAAATGGCATTTTTCTGATCCTTCCAGCAGAGAAATGTCAGGCAGAATCTGAACTGGATTCCACTAAACTCGTTTCTTTTTTCTTTAATTCTATTGGCAAATAAACAGGTTTCTTTGTGTAGTTTTTTTTTCTACTTTGGGTTTGTCAGACAGACTCTCTCTGCTAATGAGCTGCGTTACACCTCTCCTGAAAACACATATTCCTTTTTTGAAGCACGTGAATGGACCTTTTTCACTTCAGCAACCTTCATTCTCGTCAAGCAGCAAATACGTGAAATAGATAACAAAAAAAAAAACCCAGTCAAAATTAGAGTTCGTCACCGGGGAAAGTCGCTGCGTGCCGAGTCGAATCCTTTTACACGGAGCTGCACAACCTGCGGTTATTATTAGTCAACTCTGCCACTGCAGAAGATGCCTGGTGGCTTCTGGTGCTCCACCTCAGCTGTCTCCCTCCAGGGGGAAAGCAGGGAGGCAGCTATGCCCATTTAGCAGCTGGCCAGTGGGCCAATATGTGTGGAACGTGTCCGGGGTGTTTGGCCACTCGGGGGTTGGGGCAGGCAGAGAATGAGGCAAAAAAAAAAAAAAAAAAACAACCGTGAGAGTGGAGGCTGTGATGCTCCAGGAAATGTGGTCGATGTTGTTTCCAGGTCGGAGCAGATCCCTAATGGAGCTGGGTTACACACATTCCCAGCTCAGTGGAACAGCCTCGCGCTGTTAATTATCCAGGGTCTCCGGAGAGCTGCAGGTTTAACCCTCTGTTTGCAGCCTCACTACCAAAATTGATGCTTGTTGGACCTTCCAGGTGGCAAAAAAACAAGGGCTGCTATCTGTGATGTTACAGAGGCACCATTTTAAGCACACTCACCCTCTGAAACGTGGAGCATGCAAAAGAAGAATGGAATTTTGTCATTTCTGCAGCGTTCATTGACAGGATGATTGACAGGAGGCACACTGCAGTGAATTCTACATCATATGGGCCTTTAATGGTTCTTTAAATGCTGCTGTCTGTCTGCAAAAACAAAATAAAACCAAAGAAAGAAGAGGAAAGTTGTGCAGAGGAATACAATCAACGGAGGGTTAGGTGACTGGGCAGGAAGCGGAAAATGAAGCTGAAGATTCCGAACTCTGGTAGCAGCACCGCAGTGGACGGAGGTGGAGCGTGAGCTGGAAACCAGATGGATCCAGATTTGTTGCCCTTAAAAGATGATGAGTCACGCAGGGAACCGGCGGCGTGAGCGAGTGAGTGAGTGAACCCCGCCGAGTGAGAGAGGAAGAGAGAGAGAGAGAGAGACTTGGCAATGAGATGTGGGAGAGAAGGAGAGAGGAGAGGACAGAGAGAGGTGGTGGGCTCGACAACGGCGAGACAAATGAGTGATGGAGAGATAAGACGGAGGAGGGCGAGGGCCGATAAACACAGTCCGGCCCCGCCAAAGAGAAATCTGTGATTTATCTCCAATCCTTTAAGCCTTGGGAGAACAAAAAAAGGAAAAAAAATCTTCTCATTATGGAACTCCTTCCTCTATTTCTCTCTCTTTCACTCACACACACTCTCCGTCTTTCTTTCAGTTTCCATGTCTTCCTCTGGCTGCTGGCTAATCTCCTTCCCCCAGCCGCCGTCTCCATTTCACCGGCAGAAGGAGCTCCGCCGGCTCCTGAAAGCTGCGCCTCTTTCAGCGTTTCCTCCTCCGGCGCCGCGCCGCACAATGGAGGGCAACACAAGCTCGCGCTCACGCTGCTTATCTGCTCCTAATTGGCTGGAGGCGGCGGCGTAGGCGCTGGAGGCGTCGAGCCCAGGGGCCGAGCCGAGCCGAGCAAAGCCGAGCCGAGCCGTGGCCCTGTTCCGTTTCCGTCTCTGTGCCGCTCGTAGCGCAGGACGGAGGTGAGAAAAGAGCCGGTGGGATTTAAATGTCACGCTCATTTACCGCCGGTCAAGGTGGCGAGCGACCCACGAGAAGTCGTCCCCCACGTCAGCGAGAAGTCAGTCGTGCCGTGTGTGACAAAGAGGAAGAAGAAGAAGAAGAAGAAGGTAAGCGGCTAAAAGCGTGAACGTTTCGCCAGCAAAGGTTAATGGAGATGACGGCTTTGGACAGACGGAAATGGTTCTGACCTCTGCGGAGGACTCACAAGATGTAATGTTCTAAGTAGCAGCAAAACACGTCGAATGACGTTTTCTCGCTAATACGCATTTTCTTTTTCTTGCAGTTTATTCTTTGACCAATGAATAAAACTGTGAAAACTCTGGGCCTGTCAACTTCTGACCTGGGCTCGGAGTCTCTGCCAGGAGCATTGACGTCAACGCTCCGCTTTGTGTTTTCCCCTGTTGTCTCCTTTTTTTCTGTCAGTTTATGGCAGGATGAAGTCCTCAAGGTGACTCGTGTTGCAGCAAACTTTTGACTGCTAGTGTATATGTACTACTGTATGTATGTGACACTTATAATAACATTAATACATGCTTTATTTATTTGATCGCAGCCAACCTTTACTTCTTTAAAAGTACCGAAACTAAACTTTTGGTTTCACAAACTTGCCGTTGTGTGCAGATGTGAAGGATGAAAGAAATGAAACTGCTGCTGCTGCTGCGGCTGCTGCTGCTGCTACGTTCTCTCCTGTGGCCACCTCAAACGTCACGCGGCTCTTTCTGAAGGCCCTGTTTTGACGGTTGGACAGGTGGCGCCGCGCCATGCCATGGGACCTCATGAATGACTCAACACATTATCAATATGAAACACAACTAAAATATTTAGCTCTGACACCATTCTACCTGCAGCTGGGTGAAGCGTCTCCAGCTCCTCTGAACTACAGCTCCATCTATGGGAGGACCAACCCGGCTTGGACCGGACTCGGACTTGGAACGGAAATTTGCCATAAAGCTGCATTACTATATGAAATAGTGATGGGATGGTTTTACTGAATTAATGAGCAAATTTAGCATGAACGACTCTTTGGCTTATGCTAGCTTGTAAATACGCTGATAAAAGTTCTGCCTGCTTCAACACCTACTAAAAATTCAGTTTTCGGGCTTCTTTTGAAGACGATTCCGACTCTTCACCCTCACCGTCGCCTAAATGAGCTTTTGCGTCGCTGCTGCCTGGCAGACTGTTCTGCCTCTAGTCTCAGCTGCGGAGGCAACTTCAACCTGCTGTATTACTTTTCTCACAGCCGTTTGGCTGAAGACCGGATGAGATGTTGAACGGCCATCTAAGTAAACGGCACGGATCTCGAGGTTTGAAGCCACGACGGCCTGTAATGACTGGGCCACAAAACTGTGCAAAGCTTCCAGGGAGCGAAATAACTCGGAAGAACACGGATGGAGAGCATTTGATAGGCAGCCAGTACACACACATAAACACATACATACACACACACACGCGCACACACACACACGCGCGCGCACACACACACACACACACACACACACACACACACACACACACACACACACACACACACACACACACACACACACGCACACACGCCAGCAGCCTGTCACTCGGACCCGGCTTTCACTTTAACAAAAGACATGAGTGAAAGGCTCGCCGCCTGAAGAGACATGCGGCTCACGCACACGGAGTCAAATATCAGAAAAAAAAAGAAATCATTCTGCAGCAATTCTGCATCGTGTGCACGCCGGCGCGTTAAAGACCGCAGCGTAAGGCCAAACAGCGCTGCAAATGGAAGCGAGATGCACTAAAATAAACATGAAGGTCCAAAACATTTTCAAGGTGGGATCCGCCAGCTCGCCTGCCTTCGCCTCCTCCTGCGTGGCGTTCCTGTTGCTGGGGCAACGGCCAGATCTTGCAAGTCGACTACAAGTCTATGGCACTTTCTTTTAGAAAAGTGTGATCTCAGCTCTTTCTTCACTTTCTTGAAATAAAGACACAATTATTTGATGAAATGTGCATGATAACGACAAAAAAAACCCTCAAAATAATGTTTTTCATTATAGAAATTCAGTGACTTAGTGCTGATTTGCACATTTGGTGTGTAATTGTAGGTATCTAACTGCTCCAAGTGGTTCTGTGATCCTTGAGTTATAGCAAAAATCTTAAATATCAAATTTTTCCCCCTTTAGAAGTGACGCTTAAAGATGTTACAAGTAGAAACAAAGAGCAAAATCAAACATGTGACGTGAATCAGGTCATGTGAGTTGACATGAAGGCCCATTTGTTGGGTAATGTAATCAGATTCTATATAAAAAGAAGGTAAAAGCACTGGAACACCAAAGTGCTTTTCAAAGCCACTCACTCACTCACTCACCATCGCTAATGAGTGAGTGACTTTTGCAACCACCGGTGAGTACTTGGATTCTCTGGCATGAGTGCTACTTTGTCTCTCGCTACCTGGACGCCGTGTGGTCGTGTGGTCGTCGTCTCCATCGGCGTCCGCCCGGGTCACCGTGCTGACGATGTGCAGCTCCTGGAACAAGGCCACGCCCCCGGCCGCCGCCCCAAAGTCCGCCGCCGGCCGGGTCAGCCTCTCCACGCCAGTGATGGTGATCCGGGGCTCGCTGGGTTGCAGCACCATCACCAGGGCGTCGATGTCGGGGATGGTGATGCAGGTGTCCTCAGCAAAACACCTGCAGAGAGACAGACAGACAGAGAGAGAGAGAGCGCGAGAGAGAGAGAGAGAGAGAGGGAGAGAGTGAGAGAGCGAGTGAGAGAGCGAAAAAGAAAAAGAAACACATTTGAAGGATTTCTGCTGAAGGGGAGCCGGGAGTGAGGTGGGATCAGGATGACATTGAGGAGCAGAAGCCGGCTGACACCGCTGGCGGCGTTTTTCGGCTTCTCCTCCGTGCAGCTGCGGCGGCTGTCTTTAGCCGTGACACGGAGATACGGGCTTTTTGACTCTCCATCCTAATGAGCAGCAGAGCTTTGAAGTTGCAAAAAGCCCAGACGCAGCCGCGGCGCCGCGATCAGATTCTGCCGTAATGTCAGCGAGAGCAGCCTGATTAAAAGGCAGAGTGACTCCTGCCCATGTGACCAGCAGCTGTTTAGTCATTTTGTCTAAAGAGTCGTTCGCTCCGATTCAGCCCTCACAATACTGGGGGGGAAAGAAGCTGTGATTATAACTAAATTGGCAAATAGCCACAATGTAATGTTTGTACAAATTACTCATTTGACTGAGTCATCATTAAAAAAATCTCGAAATGACAGTGTAGGCGGTTGCATAGCAGGGGGAGCATGTGCAGAACACACAGCCCCCAAAAAATGTGATTTCCTTCAACAAACCAATTTTTCCAACAACATATCAATGTGAAAAGATAAATGTTCTACTTAATGAATTAATTAGTATTCCATGATCTATCTACGTATCTATCTATCTATCTATCTATCCATCCATTCATGTGGTTAGAACATTTTTTTAATATATATATATATATATATATATATATATATATATATATATATATATATATATATATATATATATATATATATATATATATATATATACACACATATATATATATATACATATAGACATATATATATCTGCTTATATCTGTATGTGTGTATGTATGTATAATAAATATTTTATATATCATTGAAAATTAATGAGCAGTATGAGGGTCACAGCAAAATAGCACATATCCTCTTATAAATCACATACCCACCAACACACACACACACACACACACACACACACACACTAATGTAATCAAACCATTTTATTAATCACAGCTCACGATGGAAAATGAATAATTTATGTTCAGTGGGAATGACCCAGGTTGTTGTTTTTTTTTTCCAGACAGTGTCGGACACTTCATCATGACCCCTGAGTCTAGCGCTGGAAGGAATATGGATGCATGAGGCGCATCCAGTTGATACACTGCATCCAAATGTGATGTGCACAGTATGAAACAGCTCAACAGCATCTGCTCCAAAACTACAGAACTGCAGATTGAACGGCCAAAAGTTTATCAGCTGCAGCAGCAGAAGCTCTCAGCTGCACTGGTGGCTGTGTATCCCAGCAACACTGAACCCACACACACAAACACAAAAAACATACAGGCCATCGTTAATTCCCAGACTAAAAGAAAAAAAAAAGATTAATAAAAAAAAAAAAATCTCTGTCAGCACAAATGGAGGAGCCGTTTGGCCTGCTGCGTTTCCAAATGTGTGCGTCTGCCTTTGCTGTCAGGGTGTGACAGCGCACATTTAAATGCACAGCTTCGTCTGGCAGCCTCCAAAAGGACGGACCCACAACAGCTCCCCAGGACTCGGGTCTCTCTTTCTCTCTCTCTCACACACACACACACAGAGATTACACATCAGTGGAACGGAAAACAAAAGATATTAAAATGAAAGGAGAGGATGGAGAGAGGGAGGGAGAGTGGAAGCTGAACAAACAACCAGATTATTTTCCTTTTTTATTTATATATATTTATCTCACTGAAGGGTTTTCAGGCACACACAAACATCTGTCAGTGGGAGGGACTTCAATGCTTTCTGTCCCTGCAGCAGCTCGCCCAGACGCCGCAGGAAGACGTCCTAACAAGCTCATTTCCGCCGCTGAGAACCCGGACAACAAGGTTCCAGCTCCTGCTCGGATGCAATATATGTATATATATGAATATGTGTGTATATATCTGTCTCTATTTTTTTTTTTCTCATTTCCATTTCGATGTAAACAACTCGGCACTGTCTAGTATACCATATGTCTGTGATTCTGTGGCTGTGGAGCAGGTTTGTATTACACCTGAGACCTGGCAAAACTTCAATTCACTCCACTGTGGAGTCATTCCCTGCAATTATTTATCTTTCAAGCACAAGGACATGGCGAGCAGGACTGCACTGCCGTATGTTATTATTGTAATTTAAATGAGAATTATTGCAATATTCCATATGCAACAATGACAGCCTATTGAACCGTTCAAACTTGTTCCAAGTTTCCAAGAAGTTCAAAGGGGAGAGAGTAAAAAAAGCCTGTTTGACATCAGGGGTCAGAGGTCAGGATGGGCGGGGCTGGTTGCAGAACTGCCAGAACAAAGCCAGAATTAATGCACGAGCGCAGTGGCGCACGCCTGTGTTAGTTCGTGCTGGCGAGGTGTTCCTAATAAAGTGCCGTGTGATTCCAACAGGTCTGCCTGCGACACGTGACCTCTCCTCCTCCACCTCCTCCTCCTCCTTCTCCTCCTCCTTCCCTCCCTGTGGCTTCCAACTGCTCGGGCACCGCGGCACCGTCGGTAGCAGCGGAGTCAGCGGTGCGGAGAGGTGACAGCAGCGTGAGCTTTCAGTGCCCAGAAACAAAACAACACAACAGAGAACCGGAGCTGGGCCAATTTAATTATAGAAGTATGACAAAGGGAGCCAAGTGGCTCCGTCGCCAAGATTACCCCCACTTATTTTTGCTCCACGATGCCACCAGTGATTGCCGCTTATTAGTCGACGGCACCGATCCATTCCAATTCGACTTGGTGGAAAAACTTTGTTTTGCTCACTAATTATTTCTTTTAGTGTCTCTTCAGATTCCCGTGAATGAAAAGACAAAAATCAATCGTTATTAGAATACGTGTTTATTTCCAAAGAGGAGGAGGAGGAGGAGGAGGAAGAGACGGTCCTCATTCACAGTAACGCTGCTCTCAGATGGCTTTTCGTCGTATTTCTTTTTAACTCACTTGATTTTTTTGTAGTGCGGTATTCAAAAGTCACTCACTCACATTTGTGACTCTCTGTGGTGTTACATTTTTTTGTTTCAAGCTATTTCAGCTTGACTATTAGGGGTAATAGCTGAGTGTGTTCATGTGTATGTATGTATATATACATATATTTATATGTATTTGTAGAGTATGGATAATATATTTTAACCTAAAACCAAAGAAACACTTAGGTACAACCAGAAATGGCCAAAAAGTTATTTAGTGTCTGCAGTCTCTTCTGGTTTTAATATGAAGTGACTTCCAGAGTGTCTAAATCCTCCAATGAAGTTGCGTTTTCAATGTTTAGTCAGATTATTTAATATTAGAATCACCCACGGACGATGTTTCTCAGCACGCCCCCCCCCCCAACCAAAATTGCCCTTATTTTCCCAAAATGTGCTCCCACTACGGGCAAGATGCAGCACGAGTGTTGTTTGTGTATGTGTTTCTTTGCCGTCTCGTCGCTGATCAAAAACTCAGCCTTCTGCTTGTAAAGAACGTCAAAATAAACACGTTGCAGTGCGACTGGGGAGCCGGTCGGCCCGCTGTTCAATATTAGAGGCTTGTCAACTTAAGTTATACGATGCCTGCAGTAATTAAAGGAAGGAGGCGTCAGCGGGAAGACGGGCCTCAGCGGCACGCTGGGAAATATCAGCTTATTTATTGGTGAAAAAAAAAAAAACCTGTCTGATTCCAAAAAGGAGGGAGTGAAAAATAAACTGGACGTCGATGCAAACGTGGCGAAGGAGTCGGCGCCTACTGCACATGCTCGCAGAAAAGGTTCCGGTAACGGGCCGTCAGCGAGTCTGCGGGAGAGTCTGGCGTTAAGCGGCGGAGCCATTAGCATAATGTATTCCTTGATAATCAGCACGCCCGCAGCTACAGTGACTCCTCTTCATCGGCGGCTTAAATCGTGCAGCAGCAGCAGCAGCAGCAGCAGCAGCAGCAGCACTTCCAAGGCCCAGGGCGTGCAACACATCCGACAGGGTGGTGGGAGTGGGGATGAGGAGGGTGAGGCAGCGCCTCCTCACCCTCCTCCAGGGCCGCGCCACAGGGCTGTTCGTATATTTAAATCAGTCATGAATTTTAATGGGCCGCCACCAGGGGGTGCTGGGGGAGGCTCGGCAGCCTCGACCCTCCCACAAGTTGCTACACTACTTTGTTTCTTTCTATTTTTTTCAATTCCTTGGGCGAAAGTCGGACAGAATTGTTCATACACGACATGAAGATGTGAAAAATGAATAAATAAATGAATAAATCGTACCCCCCCCCCCAACCCCCCCACCCCCCGTGGCAACGGCCACACCGGAAATGGTGCATTTAAAGAACGAGAGAGCGAGTAACCAGCAGCGGAGGGTGAGAAGGGGGAGGACAAGGTGGTCTTTTGATTGTGTAGGCCGGGACACATATCAGTGCCCCTTGTGACATCACAAAGGGCTGATTTCCAAAACTAAATGTTTCAGGATACACTTTTTAAAAAGTGCAGCTCCACAAGCAAGGGAAACAGGCAGATATTAATCTCTAGTGAGTTTGTATAGTGCTAGCATCAGAAAACAGAGCACATATTGACACTATTGAGCTGAAGCAAATGTATGAAAGTGGAATTTACAAAAGGGGTGTAAAGGAGGAGCAGTGCGTTACGTACTGGACGGAGGTGGAGATGTGCAGACGTCGGGGGCCTGGGGTGGGAAACTGGCGCGAGTTGATGTAGGAAACCTTCCTGACAGCGGCGTTGATGTTTTCCAGGTCCTCTCCCTCCATCACCAGGATGGACTGGGCCGGGTTGAAGTGGAACTGCAGGAGGGAGAAGAAAGATGCAAACAGTGGAAGGTGAACGCTGGTTGAAAACAGGTTCAACGAATAAACTCTGACATGAAGTCACACTACTGGTAAAAATCCACTCCATTTGCACTTCACCACTGAACCAGTATATTTTTGTTAGTTTCACTCCATCTGGACCTTGTGCTGAAATTCTTTTATTAAATCATAATTAATGAAACTGCTGATGAGGGTGCCACTCTGCCACTTCTCAACAACTATTTTAGATACTTTTGGGGAGAGAGAACTCTTCCGAGAGGCTTGCAGCTGATGTGGCGACCTCTCACTCCTCCCTCCAGGTCAGATATCGATTTCCACTCATGCCGATGCAAGGCGGCTCGTGGAGCAACATGACACATGAGCTTTAATATCTTAAAAGTGAAAATTCTGTTTGCATTTTACGAGCGTGCAGCAGCAGCAGCAGCAGCAGCAGCAGCAGCAGCAGTAGAGCTGTACAATCGGATGCTCTGGATGGGCTGCAATCCATCACAGCGCCAGTCAGTCCTGGACAATCTGCAGATTGATTTTTTCCTAACACATAAAAACTGCGTGGAGGCCTGTGCCTACACGCTTCTGTGCGTACTGTCCCTTTAAATCAGCCAGCGGGCATCCGCAGCGAGCGGCTGGACTCTCTCTGGCTGAGTCCAGTTTGAAAGAGGTGTGATTCCTCCTGCGGGGGTCTAGCGGAAGGGACCCCTCTCACTTTAAAGAGACCTGAGCCGCCTCCCATTTCCTGCCTCCGGCGGGATGACGATGCTTGAGCGGTGCACGGGTCTCCACCGTCATTTTCTCCTTCACGCCCGCCCAAGCTGTTATTCTGCTCTGATTGTGCTGCGCCAGGCCGGTTAAAAGCAGCCCTTAAGCTTCCAGCCACCTTGTGTGTGTATCTGTGTGTGTGTGTGTGTGTGTGTGTGTGTATCTGTGTGTGTGTGTGTGTGTGTGTGTGTGTGTGTGTGTGTGTGTGTGTGTGTGTGTGTGTGTGTGTGTGTGTGTGTGTGTGCAGCTGGGAAGGAAAAACGCAGAAACGGCTCTCCAAAGATAAACCAGAGCTGTGCAGGACCCCTGAGATGGTCCTCAGCTCGTCTTTACTTCCTCTCTGGAAAGCTGGCAAGGTTTGTTTCCCTTCTCTGTTTCTGCACTGTTGCACAAGAAAAAAGCAAAAGGAGGGAGTGAAGACGACCGAGGAGAGGCGGATGGGTTGGTGGGGGTCGGGTCACAGGGCGGCAGGTGGTCGGACGCGGGTACCCGGCTCTCCACAAATGGGCCTCCATCCATCTTGTCTGGTCCTCCATCTTCCACGGTGCAGGGAGATGGATTATCGGCGCTGCTGAAGAGTGAGCGTCGGGGTTGAGGGAGGCGGCCCTCCTGGGTTCCAGGGAGCCGACCGGCGATCAAGGCGGCAGGCGACCTTGTTTTTTTTCTTTCAACCTTTTGGTCGTTTCATCGTTTGTGTCGTCTGGGTTCGCAGCATGTCAGCAGGTGTGCAGAAAAATAAAGAAAAATCTGAAGGAACGGTTTGGAGGTGAACTTTCCCCGCCTCGTTTTTCTACCCCCTAGTGGTGAAAGGATGTAAAACAGGACGAGTCATAGTTTTATTTTCGCAACTTGAACCTGTTTTTAGGTGACACGGTGGCGCAGTGGTTGCATGTTCTCCCTGTGTCTGCGTGGGTTCTCTCCGGGTTCTCCGGCTTCCTCCCACACTCCAAAAACATGCATGTGAGGTCAATTGAACACTCTAAATTGTCCGTAGGTGTGCATGTGAGTGTGAATGGTTGTTTGTTTCTATGTGGCCCTGCGATGAACTGGCGACTTGTCCAGGGTGTCACCCTGCCTTCGCCCTATGACAGCTGGGATAGGCTCCAGCAGACCCCCGTGACCCTGAATAGGAATAAGTGGGTATAGAAGATGGATGGATGGATGGAACCTGTTTTTCATGAGAAAGTCAGACATGTCGCTCCAGGCCCTGCATCCTTTTTGTATTTTCTGTGCGTGCATACCTTGATGCTCTTGTCCAGACTCTCCAGGGAGTTGATGTCCAGTCCTTCCTTGCAGGCTTGCAGACAGGAGATGACTTTCTGGCTCTCGATGGTCCCTGGTCGGATGGTCAGCCCTGATAGGCTGCCCCGGAAGTACTGGGTGAAGCGCGGCTTGGTCACCTCCCCGCCTGCAAGCAAAAGCCAACCAGACATTAATGCACAGACAGCTTGAGCTACATGTGGTCGCTGCAGTCTGAACTGAGCTGCACAGAAATCAAACACGTTGCTGCTTTCTCACTCTGTTCCAATTCAAGTGCAAAGATTCTGCAAGGACTTGAACACAAAACATTGAAATTCCACCGCCCGGCTGTTGAAGTTTGAAACATTAAATCAAAGAATGTAAGCTTGGTGGAAAGGGCTCTGCGTCTGATGACGGCGGGAATTAAATCAAATACTTCTACATTAAATATTTAATATTCGGCTTGAAGACATGCATAACATTCCCAATGACAAGCATATAAATAAAAAGGCAGCATGTACAAGTACTGCTCCAGAACTCGAAGTGGTCCGAAAATCAAGAGCGGAGCCATGGACATTAATTAAATTGCTTTGTCCTCTTGCGGAGCTGTGATTGGTTGGAGTAAAACTTCTGGCTCGTGCCAGTGAGTGAAGCTTTTGGCTGTTTCATCTGCATGCAGCACCTCTGCCCTGCCACTGTTGCCGGGTTAATCCACCCTACAGTAATCGCCACGCTGTCACATCCAGCTTACACTGACACACACACACCCCACCCACCACCCCATGCACACGCTTATCACATCATTAAACCAACATTGACCTTGCTCGGTGTTTAATTATGAATGTGGATGACCAAATTAGGACTGTAATTGGCCTTCGGATGCACGTTTTATACGGCTCCGTCCTGTGACTTGCGCGTTGGTAAAAAGTGTTTGTGAGCCAGAGCCTCCAGGCCGGATTAAATGAATAGAAAAAAAAGAGAAAAAGAAAAAAAAATTGTCCTCTGAACTGTGTAAAGGCCAAAAGCAGCAAGAGGAGTCTCCAAACCACTCATTATCTGAAAGGTTACCTGCTATGGCTATCCAAACCTCACCTTTCCGTTTATTTTCTCCCTTTTTATGAATCTCCCAGCCTGCCTTTTGCTGTAGTACATTTTTGCAGTTCTGATACCAGTACCACAAAAAATATACAGAATTGTGGCATTTTTTTAAAGGTTGATTCAGGGGAAGAAATCCCAGATGGATGAAGATTAAGCAGGAAGTGAGAAACACTTTTTTTTTTTTTTTCCGAACGCAGACACGTCGCTCTGCTTCCTTGTTGTGCTCGCTGTTCTTC
Organism: Thamnaconus septentrionalis; assembly: GCA_009823395.1. Taxonomy (NCBI): domain Eukaryota; kingdom Metazoa; phylum Chordata; class Actinopteri; order Tetraodontiformes; family Monacanthidae; genus Thamnaconus; species Thamnaconus septentrionalis. The sequence continues at coordinate 8,209,117 of CM020510.1, read as the reverse complement.
TCCTCGCTGCTGGTGTTTGGATCCGGACGGCCTTCCCTCAGGACTTTTACTCTCTCCTCTTCTCTTCCCTCCCTTTATCCCCTCGTTTGCATGCTGCTTCTCTCTCTCTCTGTTCTCCGCGGGAGGTCGTCTGGCTCAGGTCCTCCATAATAATCTCCCCTAAGAGGTCTGTTTGATTATTTTTTTCCCCTGACATAATCCCCAAATCCCAATTTGCTGTTGTAAATGTATGTTTTTTTTTTCTTTTCATGCGCCCCCAGATAAAAACATTTTCTCATAGGACGCCTGCAGCTGTAAAAGCTGGGCTATTATAGGTGGATGGCTCATCATTTCCCCTGCGGAAGAACGACCCCTGAGACTGATGAAGTCCTGTTTGATGGCAAATCTGATGTAAACATGAAGGATGATGTACACGTTCGGGATTTCCCACTTTTCCCCTGAGAGCGTTTGCGTGACTCCTTTCACTGAACCGTTCACGCAGCGTTTTTCATTCTCAGCTGCTGCACAGTCTGTCCTGAGACGTGCCTGTGCAGAGGTCAAGCACTCTCAGGCTGAATCACTGTGAAAGTTCTAGAAAAGAAAGCGGGAGGAAAAAAAAAAAAACTTGCACTGTATGAAGTGGGACTTTTCCTGTTAACAGGCTTACTGGTCCACAAAATTAACTTCATTTCAATTCTGAGTCCCATGCAGTGAATCAACTTTGCAAAGTCCTTTTGAAAGACGGATCGTGGGAAAGCTTTCAAAATCAAACTTTTATGCAGTTTGCTTTCGCACCAATGGGATTAAAAGGATAGATGGTCCCTGTGGTGACATGGTGATGTACACTGGCGTTGGGCGGCACTCCTTCAGCTGAGCAGATTAGGAAATGTCACCTGAGGTGAATAGTGGGTGAACTTTCAATTCTGGGAGGATTACCCCTTTAATTGAACAGCTTGCTTTTCTATTTTTCCCATTTGAAAGCCTGAGGAGTTCTAAATAAAGGCCGATTGTGACTCTATTTGCCAACTTACTATAAATAAATAATAAATCAGCTTCTTTGTTTTGCTCTTTTCTGCTGGAAAACATTTTTCGTGGCCTTCGGTCTTTTCACTCTCATCAACAGTCAACGTCTAAGCTGAAATATTATTTTATGAGCTTAGTGGCTTTGCGCATTCAATAGCAGTTCCTGCTCCACTTCTTGTTGATACACAGCCAGGTATCGAGGGACCAGAGTCCATCCTCTCATAAGACAAGCAGAGATTCACTGTAATTCACTGTATCAAAATATTAAAATATCAGTCCGTATGTTTCTCCTCCTCCCTCCGACCTTTGACTTGGTTAGCTTTCATTTTTTCTCTTTATTTCCACCTGCCCTTTTGCTGGATGTCTGCCAATCCACTCCATCCCTTCTTGAAAGATGTTATCAATTTAGCCCTGAAAACCATTAAGGGTCCCAGACAGAGGGTAAAATCAGGAGGTGGCCGAGAGGAGGGGGATTACTGCCGAGTGGGAATCATACGGCCGATAAAACCGCTGATCGTTCCACTTTACAGCCGATGCTTTTTTTAGGTGGTGTCAGCTCTCTGTGTGCCGCCGTCCTCTCAGCCTCTCCATCTCACCCCATTTAATTTATGCCGAAATATAAAAATGAAGAAGCAGGGCTGAGCTGGAAATGGCAACCCATTGTTAGTACACTTCATTACATGACGTATTGTGTTAGTGTAATGCGTAATGGATATGTGTTACTTTGTATAGCACACACAGCAGTGTGTTTCACTATTTTGCATTATATCTATGATATTGTCCAAAATAACCGCAGAAATATGATACCAGGGATTCTGGACTTTATCGCAACTCATTATACATCAATTAGGGGGTGATGTGGTGCACACTGATGGCTGAGTTGGACTTGAAAGTTGGTAGTAACACTTCAACACACTTGCTGGTTGAGGCTTGGTGGCGCAGTATGCCAAGGTTTTTTTTTTTCTACAAATGCATCACGGGGAGGCCTGTCTCTACTTGCCTTTGATTGGCCGATAGTAACCCTTCTGACACTACTTCTTGCCTCTATCCCGAACCCAGTCGGAAATAAGTTGCCGGGTATTCACTGAATGCTCGCGATGCCACTTCCCCCTTGATGCTGCAGCAAGAAAAGCAGTGATTTCCCACTGATGTGTGGTGACAAACTAAGAACGTTGCTTCTTGCAATTCTGTAAAGTCAGCAACAGGAAACAGTGTTTCACTGCTCCTCTCTTATGAAGCCATGGCGTTGATGGAGTCAATGAATGGAGCATAGATTAAACGTTGTAAGGATATAATATCAACAAAAAAAACCCCAAACAATAATAGCAACGACTCTTCAATACCTTGCACATGGATCCGCCACCAGGGATTATATGGTGTGAAATTCCACAGCTGAATTTCTGCACATATCTGGTGATGATATGAATGTGCATTGTGGCCCATGTGTCAAAGTGATAATTGAAGCCGCAGAGGACGCAGGGCGGCGTGTGACCGCAGTACAGTGGCTATGAGTCTGCCGGAACATCCCACAGTTGTGTGAGTGAACATCCTTTGTCGGATCAAAGGGATAAATATAGGACACCTGCGAGGAAATACCACATCTAGTCTCAGGCGTCAAGGTAAAAGGCAGGAGGAAGAGTGAACTGTACAATAAATGACGTCCCCTGCCTTGTCTTTGCTTATTTTAATTTAATTTTATTGTTTTATTTTGTCTTGTTTTATTTTTTCTATTGCACCGTGGGTCTGTGAGGACTGAAATTTCATCCGTGACACATGTCCAGTAAATGTGTGATGTTTGACAATTAAGTTGAGTTGAGTTGAGTTGAGTTGAGTTGAGATAAACCTCTCTGATCGAGTCTTTTTTTAGGTCACACAATATTATCATCTTTGGCAGAAATTTTACTTGTAACATTTTTTTCTAGATGCGTTTTCATAGTCTGAAAAAGTGTGTAGCGAAGAGTGTTTACTTAGAGTGGCCAGGCAGCAAAAGATTACCGCTGCAGGTTTTATTAGACAATACAGATGAAGTGCCACATCCCATTATGTCTGCAATAGAACAAATAATTGTCCAATTTATTTCCCATGGCCAGAACAATCATTTACTTCCTCTCCACGACGCTGAATGACCAGTTAAACGCTAAAGTAAACCGCAAAATGAGATCTTAAAATTAAATCATATAACGCAGATAAAACAAAACAAAACAATGCAGCCACCTCGGCAGCCTCGAAGTTACACTGTTTCCAGCCCACAAATCCCCAAATTCATTAACTCCGCCGTCCGTTTGCTTCGTGACAATTTCATCACCACACAGCCGCGGTGTACTTCTAATGCGGCGGCAGCGCAGCGGAGAGAAGCGATAAACCCTCGCCGCGGCGGTTTGGCGAAATGTTGCGTTCCTCTCTTTTGCTTTCTCTCCAAGCGGCGAAGCTTAAAGCTGGAAGAGCCGGCGTGACAATAAATGAACTCATCTTTCGCAACATGTTTGCAATCAGCGTCCTAAACGCTTTAAGCCGGGTGCTTTGAAAGGCCAATCCGTCGTGGCTAATAGCTTATGTTATAAGAATTTCAGCATCACACTTAACAACTTTTTTTTTTTTTTTTCACCTGACAGAGGCTTCTGCTGCCCCATCTATGAAAGCAAGAATCGTCTTTGAACTCTGCCTTTTCTTTAAAAAAAAAAAATCCAGTGAAGAAAAAAGGGCTAAAAAAGGGCTGGCGGTGTTCAGTGAAGGAAAAGAGGAAGAGAAGGAGCCGAAGAAGGAGGAGTTTTTTCGGCCTGACAGATGAAAGTGCCACCAGCCAGATGACCTGCTCGTGCTCCACCGTCCCTCCACTCTTTATTGGGGGCTAATCGCCGCTAAGCCGTCTCATTTGAGCGATTAAATCAATGGTGCCGAGAAAAAAAACGAAGGAAAAAAAAACTCCTCGTCTTCTACCTGTGTGCAATTAGCGGCGGCCGTCAGAAGGGAGGGTGGTTCAATCTCTGCCTCTTAATCAGGTTACGGTTCAACCGGCTGTCAAAGGCGCGAGGAGTTCTTCCCTTAATTGCGTTGTTCACCCCAGGGGGTCAAAGGTCGCACTCAAAGAGTCCTTTTGTAATTCAACCAGCCTCACTTTTATTCCCCCTTTTTCGCACCCCGCCCTTTTTTCCATTCTCGTGCTGTCCTCCCGCCGCTGCTCACCTTGCCAACAGGCGCCCACCGTCAGCTGCACGTCGATCTGCGACGTGTGGATGGGCCAGTCGTCGGTCACCAGGTAGGGGTCGTAGGTCACCCCGTCCACGTAGAGCGTCACCACGGGGAACTCCACGTTGATGACGTAGTAGTGCCACTCCTTGTCGCAGATCTGGAAAAAGAGAGAAAGAGGAGTTACTTCCTGTCTCCACCCCGCCTCCGCTGCCCTGTTCCAGGCTCCGCCCCTGCTGACCTCGGAGGGAACATTGAGAGTTGTTATTCAAAAATGCTTGTACTCTCAGTTTGATTCATTTGTTCTGTTGTCATACATATTCATCTGAACTTTAGAACAGAACCAAAAAAGAAGTGAATTCTGGTTTACACAAGAAGCAGTGCCTCATGGGTAGTGGAAGGAACGATTTCCCACTCAGATCCAACTTGACCTGAACAATACTTTCAGACTTCAGGTGTTTATTTTTTTCTTTTTTAAATAGGATTAGATCATGAAAGGAAACTGTATTATACACACGGAGGAAAACAAACAAACAAAAAACAGGCATATTTTTCACACCAATTCTTGGCGCCGTGAAGTCCTGCGGCAGCAAAGCTCTCCACCACGTGCGCTCCGCTCTCATTGAAATGCATTAGCACATTACCTGTTTAACCTCCTCTGAAACATACTTGACTGCGCCGCTCTTGACCGTTTGCCCGCGCCTCGCCCCGCAACTTTAATTGATTGCACGAGCCCCACTGGTGACTGTCTGTGCGCCTCTCTGCCGCCGCTTCAGGGGCTCCTCCACAGCAGCAACACTTGATTGGGTCCGCGCGCTTCACCTCTTCCCACCCGGCTCCTCTGATCCGACCTGGGAGGGCCCCCTTCTGAACACTTAACCCTGGGTGACCCTCCTCGCTCTAATGAAGAGCGCTCGGCAGCTCGGCTTATTAACGGCAGGGCTTGTGCAGCAGATGGGAGTTCTAATCAATCCGGTTCATTTTCGCCGGCGCCGCTGCCGGGGTGCTAGCTACAGCATCTGCTCTACTGGTGATGATTTCTGCGCAGCTGCTTGCCACATATGCCGCGCGTCCACGTGCTGAATCACAGCTTTGGAATCACCGGGAGGTGTTTTTTTTTTTTTTTGCAGTGCCGGTGGTGCAGATGTAAGATTCGGTGGTGATGTTAAGATGGGTGTGCGAGAGGTGGATCTGCACCAGTGACATCAACAGAAATTGCATCCTGGGTTCAGCCAGTACAACACTGATCAACACCTGATCCAAGAAACAAAGACGTGACAACTAAAGTAAAGCATAAACACGTAGTAGCCAGAACTGAGGGGACCAACAACACGAAGTTGCCAAATCCTGCGTCACAACACCTCCTGTGCAACATGGTCCACCGACAACCAGCGGAACTCAGTGAAGGCGGAGCAACAACAGACAACCACAGAGTGAAAACTTATGAAATCTCAGCAGACCTGATTTCAAGGCTTGTTTTCCCTTTTCCGAAATAAACCAATATGGGTCTTTGTTTAGCCATTGTTCTTGTGCTAATGCTACGCCGGGGGAAAATTCCGCTAGCTAAGCTAACTGACAAAACCAGAGCAAACACCGACTTCTCCCGCATGGATCTGGTGGCTAACCTTTTAATTTGCTTTGATAAGACGGCTAATTAAACAGTCACCTACACCTTGAATTTGTTTTAGACAGCATAGCTTTTAATTCATTGTAAAAAAAAATGTATTGCTGTCAAACGCGGATGGGCAGGTGGCAGGCCAGTGTCTCGTGTGAGCGGCACTGGTTCTGCCCATTTACACATTTGTTCACCTTCACCTGCTCCGCGAGCAGAGTTTGGCTCCTCCTCGAGGGTTAGTAGGTATTAGAGGAACTTGTGGGATTTTGCTCCTGGACAGGTTTCCCCGCAGTCCGGTCACGCCTCGTTACTCGTGTTCCGAAGTGTTGAACAAGTTATGTATATTCACTGGCACACATGCTAATCCCGGTGACATTTACACATGCAGACAGCCCCCACCCTCGCTCCACCCCTCTCCCACTCCGTTCCTCGCTCCGCCGGCGCCCGCCGCTTCCCTGTCTGCCTTTTTCAGCGGTTCAAAGCGGGCTCGGGCCCCAAATGGGATCCAATCACCAAGCGGATGGCTTCCGCTGGCAGGCTTCAAAAGAGGCGGAGAAGGTCGAGGCTGCCCTCGCCCAAGACGAGACCGGTTCAGACTGCTCGGGATTACAGATGGAGATCTCTCGCGCTCTCGCTCTCTTTCAGGAATGGAGGGAGGGAGCAGAGGAGAATTATGCAACCACACATGTCAATACTGCAGATGAAAGGGAATGGAGAGTGTCTACATGGGGTCAGAATGTGATACCAGGGCTATAAAAAAAAAAGAAAAGAAAACCTGTTGAAACAGTATTATTGTTTAAATACCAGAAATGAACATTCTACAGAGTCAAAATACTCTTTGATATTTTACATGACGAACCGTGTTCTTGAAAAAATATGTTTTTTTTTTAGTAAATCCATCAGCGTTGCATGCAATTTTTTCCACCAAGTCTGAAAAGGCAGGCTGGTTTATATTGTATTATAGGTTTCAAGGTCATGTATTCTTTATAGGCCTCACATCAGAGTCTCTGAGGACACCATGGCGGAGCAGCCACACACTGTTCAAAACACCCACAACACACAGAGAAACAGCATATTTTTGGCTCTCTGTTTAGTTGATGGCCCTGCGATGAATTGGCGACTTGTCCAGGGTGTCACCCTGCCTTCGCCCTAAGGCAGCTGGGATAGGCTCCAGCAGACCCCCGTGACCCTGAAAAGGAATAAACGGGTATAGAAGATGAATGAATGTTCAGTTGATATATCAACAGCTTCCTGTTTTACTTTGGAACTGTCCAAGGTCCTGGTCTTCCAGGCAAATTAACCAATACAAATGAAATCAGAACCCTATCAGTAGAATATTTCAACAGTGTTTCTGCACTCTCTGAAAATACAGCCAACACAAGATGTAAATTATAGATTTTTCTTATTTTGGGGGCGTTCCAAGTCTGCAGAAAAGAAAAGAAAAACATATTTAACTTGTTTTAAAAAGTGTGAAAATGATCTTTGGTGTCATGTTCAGTGTTTAGACACAACATAAGCTGCCGCAAGCACAGCATTTGCTGCCAGAGTTACACAGTGCGAGTGTTAGCGATGCTTCTCTGCTCCTGACAGCTCAGACTAAATATTCAGCAGGAATCATAACTAACACGGCGCCAAACGAGCTCTTTGAAAACACACGCTTCCCCCACTAAGCCTTTCAGCCGACCCGAATCAACCTGTGTCCGGCGCAATCACACCGAGCTGCATTTTCACACGGCCTCCACCTCGGGAGGGAAGTCGGAGCGAGTGTAACGTGACAGTGAGCGGACTGCGGTAATGTCTCGCTAAACAAGAAGGGACGTGTACGACGAGGCGAGAGCGGGAGGAAAACAAAACCCACAAGAAAACAACTGGGTGAGATGTGAGTCGAGGAGACAACAGACTTTCTCCTCCCACAGGTAAACAACTTGTTTTTTTTTCCCACCACTTCCAAATGCACTATTTTATGCCTGCGCTGTAATCAGCTCACTGATCTTTTTTGCTACGAGTCATCGGCTAACCACAAAGCCACGAAATGAGCTCCGCTGCCGCTGCTACTCCCACGCCAGGGTTGAATCCAGTCGAGCCAAAGTGTGAAAAAAGATTACAATCAACTAACTGCAGATTTTTCATCTGTGGTTTTGTGAAAGTCAGCCGGCAGCAGTGGCTTTGCCTCTGACCAATCAGAATCAATCACGCCTGAGCCAGTCTGTGAAAAGTGACACAATGTTGTCCAATGAGGAAAGCCTTAATTCTGCGTTCTCTATTTTATTTTGTTATAATTCTGTTATAACGGCGTCCTTACAGGGAGCTCCTTCTCTTGCTTTACTTTTCCACAGTCACCTCTTTCTGTCTGAAGAAAGCTGATTGGTTGAGGAGTGCAATGATATTTTTGGACTGGTTGAAAAACTGTCTCAGTCAGAGGTTGGCAACATGCATGAGCCGCATTTCAGATTTGAAATGCGGGCGATGAAGCTGCTGAGCGAGGTCAGCGTGCGAAATGGCCAGAGGGCAAAAGAATTATCGTGGTGAAAAAAACCCACAAAGTTAGCGCTCTTTTTATTCTGCTAAATGTCACGGATGGGTTGCTAAATGATTTTGCGGCGTAAAAAAAAAAAGAAGAAGTCAAAGATACGTTTGTATGACTTTATAAAGCAGAATTCAGAAGCGTGTGTAGAAAAATGTGCAGCAGTCAGAAAACGAAATGAAGGAGTGGAAGAGACCGAAGATGAGAAGAGGCTTTATGAAGGAAGACAACTTTAGCAGCTCTGTGGCTCCACGTGCACTGCTGCGCTTTCATGCTCTGAACAACCGCCCAGAGACGGCCAAGCATGACTCAGGTGTGTGTGTTTGTGTGTGTGTGTGTGTGTGTGTGCGTGGCGGACGGTCAACTTTGAGTCTGCCATCAAATGAGTTTGCTGAGATGGCTCTTCGTCAGAGAAGATGATTAAATCTTGAGTGAGCCGGAGCTCTGCTGTGCTGTGGGAGGAGGCCAACTGGACCCACAGCACACAAACTTTTTTTATTTTTTTTTTCGTTGTTGATGTTGCTGCAGACTGTGTGTGTCTATTAATACAAACAGGCATTAGCCCAGAGGACACTAAATAGCTGCAGCGAAACCTTTGGTTTTTTTTCTCTTGGGCGAGTGTGAGGAGGACGACGTGCGTGTAAACTTTGCATCCAGAACCACAAAGACGAACATCCGAACATCACAAGATGAGATCAGAGCGGTGCCTCGAACCGCCAACTTCAAACGCTCTCAGGCCGAAGCTGAAGGTCGGGCGGGGACCGGGGGGGGGGGCGGGGCTTCCGCTACCCTCGCTTACCGAAGCGAGAAGGAAAGTTTTTGTGTTTTTCTCCCCAGCGAAAAAAAAAAAGCCTTCCCCTTTGTATCCCGCCGCTTCTCCTGGATGCAAATTGACAGACGGAAGGAAGGAATGAAATAAATAATAGCACAAAACAAAAGGCGGCGATGACGCGAAACATCCAGAGGACAGAGAATAAAAGTTACGGCAAAGGGAGACGGAGGGGAGCGGAGGAAGCGACGCACACTTCAAAGATCGCTCATCATCTCTTGGGGCACTCCAGAAGGAAACAAAAAAAATTCTACCACCATCACCCCCCCCGCCCCCGCCTCCCCCCCCAAACACCCCAGTCTGTAGCTTATTTGGTCTTTTTTCTTTGCCTTCTCTGCTTCATCTCTTTTTTTCTTCCTGTCCTCGCGTCCCCATTAGAAGCCGACTGTGGGAGTCGTCGCCTCAAGACCCTCTGGAGTTGAAAGTCTTAAAGTGATCTGTCGCCGAGCACCCCCCTCCCCACCCCCGACTTCAAACGGGACGCGGGTGGGGGAAGAAAGACGGCAGGCGAGATGACGGAGCAGCGATGAGGTGAGCAGCTCTCATCGCCGAGCACAAAGGCGACGGCGCCGCTTTGGTGAGTCGAAACGTTTTCTGTGGGCGCAAAAACCAAAAAGTTTGCGAGTCGTCGAGGAAACGAGCAGCTTCCAATCGGGCGCGCGGCTTCAGCGCAAAGTTTGACCCTCGCGACCACATCTAAACGATTTACAATATTTGATGTCACTCTCGATCTTGTGTGTTTCCTCAGCCTGATGTGATTTCAGAGTAAAATAATAAACAAATCAAGAACATGATGATGCAACATGGCCTCTGACAAACAGCAATGAAAAATCTAGAATTATTTTACTGACTCTGTCTCCCTAAAAACACAAGTTTAATATCAATTGTATTCCTATAATGTTCCTGAACATCCCTTTGATACGTTATGCACTGACTCTTTAACTCAAGCAAAGTCCAAACACCCACTCGGCTACTTTTTCCCCCAACAAGCCTGCCAGCAATCACAGGGTTTGATTGCACCAGGGTGAGAAGAACTCGTTTGGCAATTTTTAAAATTTTTTTTATCCTTTTTTACAATTCCAGTTTTCACTTCCTCCCAGAGGTGGAGAAGAACCTGGATGGGGCGTCTCAAACCGCCAGTCTGAGCTACGACGCTTTCACTCCATAAAGCCCTCGTTTTAAGGGAGAATGGCAGAGGAGCGCCGGGAGAGCTCTGAGGACGGAGGAGGAGGAGGAGGAGGAAGAGGAGGAGGAAGTAAAGGGGTTGGAGGGAGGGAGCTAAGGGGCGGAGTCGGGCCTGGAGGACCTGCTGGAGGAGAGATCCACGGCAGAGATTGATGAGCGGCAGAGAGAAGGTGACTTTAAGGAGGGTGTGTAAAAATGGATGGATTGGACTGGCTGAGGGGAGACGGAAAACATGGAGCCAAATAAACCTGGAAATGGTCACATCTCACTCTGGAGCAACATCTGACTTCTGTCTGTCTGTCTGTCTGTCTGTCTGTCTGTCTCTCTGCAGAACATCTAGAATCAAACAGATACTAGCAGCTAGCAGCTGCACCGCAGAGGACTCAAGCCGCCGATGACTCGAGTGAAGCAACCATGCAGCGTTAATATAAGATGTATAAGATGTGCATCTACTTCCTGCTGTTGTATTTTGGAAATGCCCTTCTTTCCAAATCGATGATTTTGTAACATCACAAAGGGACGTTTCTCCCTGTGTTTCCAATTTTCCTGAAAGGCCGAGCCGTTCAATTGAATCAGTGTCAAGCCGAGGTCTCCCATTTATTACAAAAAAAAAAATCAGTTGCCTGCTCCAATATAATTGCCCCAAATTAGCCTCGGCTCAGAATTAACATGGAAATCATTATTATGTGAAGTGTTTTAAGTGGCTGAAATTTAGAGACTGAATGCCTGTAATTATTAAAATTGAAAAAAAGGGAAAACAATTACAAAGGAAATGATAGCAGAACAGCAGTTTTTGCCAGTGTGTGTGTGTGTGTGTGTGTGTGCGTGTGTGTGTCCGTCCTATCCATGTCTGTCTGTTTGTATAGGGGAGAAGTACTTGAAGGTGACTATGAATTACCAGCTGCCAGAAAAAGGACTAATTAGGGTTGCAATTATACAGCCGCTCCCGGCAGAGACAGGAAGTCAACAACCAAATGACCTCTCCATCAGCTCATAATGGGCCACACACACACGCACACACAATATCCCACACACACATGGGTAAATACCAACAGCATTGCAGACTTTGGCTGGTTTTGTATAACAAGGTTCCCGATTTCGCTATTGTTAGTATCCAATACGGTTTGTGTTTTTCTCTTTTCGATTAAATGCATTGGAACTTTGAAATGACCAACATGCATATACAACATTTGTCTAGCAATCACTAAAACAAGTTAACTAAACAGGACAATGGGAGCAACATTTTGCTATGAATGCAAGTGGCGTGATGCTACAAGTTAGTCGTGGAAAGAAATTCAAATGAGTTTATAGTTGGTGGTAATTAGTTTGTAATTTGTTGTGGGATTTAATGGGATGTTCAAAACGTTGTTTGCCTCACTATCGTGTTGCAGGGACCAATTTGAACTCAACGCCGGCCAGGTACGTCAATCCTCTCATTCATTTTCCATCTCTGCTAATTCTGCATTCAGTCCCGGTGCAGCCCATCCTGACCGTATCAGGGCGAAGGCGGAGCTACACCCAGGAGGAGTCGACCGCAGGGTCAACAGTCGGAATCGAATCTGTGACCTTCTCGCCGTGAGGCGACTGTGCCAACCGCCGCACCTCCGTTCCGCCCCGGCCCAGTGTGGCGTGAAGTTAACAGAGCCGGCTGTTTACAATGTTTCAGAGGAGTTTTAGCGAGTCGGGGTGTTTGATCGTCTCACATCCTGTAGACTGTGGGAAGAACTGGACAGGGTGACAAAAATGGACTTTTTCAGCTTTTGAAACATGTCTTTTTGTTACTGGCATGTCAACTGAAACCCCAAATATGAAAAATGACAATTCGAGATGAGCTGACTTTTTCCATCTTACAGCAAATGAACCGAGTTGTTTGGATTTTGCTCCACTTTCCACATCACGAGTCGAGCTGATTATCATCGTGTTTGAATGCTCGAGAGGCGTCACTGTGGGAGAGCTAGTAGCCATCTTCCCTGCTAGCTAGCTGTAGTATTGAGCGGCTAGCCAGTCACAAGGAAGTGGACAGTGTCAAGGCGGAGCCTCTGATGAAAGAGAAACATTTGCTGATGAACTGTACAACTTTGACCAAACAAACCTTGTTTATGGTTGAAAGTGGACCACAAAAATGAATTTAGTAAATCTGGAAAAGTTCATAATAGGATCCCTTTAAGTGACTGTTCTGCTCTGTGATTTCCGCTCTATGAAACTTCCCTCTGAACCAGGTTTTAATGTTGCCTAATGCTGGAAACCCACATGCATAGACACGATTTGTTTTCTGTCCATTGCACTGGATCTCTTACAGAGTTCTCTTAACACAGAGGTACAAAAATTACTGTCGTAATTCAAATCTGGGGGCTCTCACGGTGTCTGGGTGACCCATGTGATTTAAACTTCGCACACTGCGAGAGAACAAAAAAAAAAGAGAGAAAACAATCCTGGACATCTTCCTCCACAGCTTCATAGCGCCCAATTTTAGAATTAGTTTGGCCCCAAAAAATGAGACCTATTTTGGAACCGAGAGTCCCCGACGTTCCCTCTCTGCTGAGGCCTGCTGGGATATTTGTTGGACGGTTTGGTTACAGGAAACTCAGATTACTTCCTTCCCTTCGCCTCACATCACCTCCTGAAATGGGGAAGAGGCGCCGCCTCACAGCAGCAGCAGCAGCAACAGCAGCAACAGCAGCGCCTCTGTGAAATCTGCGTTGCATCTTTCACATCCAATTAGCATGTCGGCATTTTTACGCGGCGCTGGAGAGCTCAGGGTGAAAACTCTCACACACAATGTAAAAAAAACCCAGCCATATTTCTGGCATTTTTTCAGATTCCGGAACGGAGCGGCTCTTCCGTCCTTGTCAGCCGGCAGGTGAGCTGAATCAAACATGAGTGGGCAACAACCGGCCGGCGCGTCCCGGCGCTATCACCCTCCCTTTTCATCCGCCCTCGTCCTTTAATTCTCCTGCCCGGGTTTGATGCTGCAACACCTATGCCCTGACGCCGCATCGCTTCTTAAATTCTGACAGAAAGAAGCGTCTCTCATCTCGAGGCAGGAGCCATTAGTTTGGAATTGGGGCGGATCAGGCGCGGAGTCTCACACTGATGCCACGGGGGAGGGGAGGTGTGTGTACAGTATGATCCGGGTCTTAGGGAGGGGGATTTGAAGGAGGGAAAGCCGAGGCCTTGAGATGTTTGGGGAGTCTGCTTGAAGGCGGAGCGGCTGCACCTTCAAGGCTGCGTTTGGGGCCAAACAGTCGAGGCCGCAGCTGTTAAACGGTGTGAAGAACGAGAGCAGAAATACGTCTGGACTGAGAAATGATCCGAGGGGACGCCGCCGCTTGAATGGCGATTCCACTTGTGTTTGCCAACTATTTTTTTTTTTTTCTTATTTGGGTGGGGAGATCCTTTAGAATTAGCCGGCCTGAAAACTCATCTCAGTGGGCTCAGACCGTGTTGATACAGGGAGACGATGAGATGTCAGCGAGTCGCGTTTCAGGATTAATTCTCCTATTAAAAAGAAAAACCCTCTGATATTTACACTGCAAAAGTTTTGACCAGTTTCATGTGGGGATAAATTTGCTCTTTTTTTTTTTTTAATCACAAAAGTTGACAGTTGCTGCACGACTTGCAGGACCTGCTTCCCCACTGGCTGGCGGGAACCGCTTCACCTTGAGCTGTTAATGTGAGCTGTTCGGCTGTGTGAAGGTACTGAAATGCGACACTCCCACACGCATGCACACTCACACGCAGGCAGGCAATACACGCTCCACTGGGGTGAGACGCACGGCACTGATGGCTGAGTACGGGCGAAAAAATGCTGTCTGGGGAGGATGGAAGCTGAAAAAAAGGAATAAAAGGCTTTACGTAGTGCTGCACCATAAGGTTTGAATAAGTGGAGGATCCAAGAGAGCAACTGCGGAACCTAATTAAGATGTTTTACCTTCCCAGAGAGTGATAGCCGACTGTTTTCTTCAGAGGACTTGATCTTAAAAGCTGTTTGGTTACAGTTTTAACGTATTATTAACACAAGACATTCTTTCAAGTCAAAGAGTAAGAACAGAGTGTCATCCAGTTGCTATAATTTTGAAACAGCCTCAATTTTCCTTCTGTCCTTAAACAGCTGAATCCCGTTTTTTTTTTTTCTTTCTTCAGTTATTGTATTCAAAGGAAAGTCATCGCTGATGCACACTGATAATGTGGCCAACAATAACTTTGGTGTTAAGTGATTCACAGCCGCTCTTGCGGTTGTCACGTAAATCAGTTTTATCCAGTAACAAAAATAATAAATCAATAAAAACCTCGCTGTGCTTGAAAATCTACACTCTTTCTTTCTGAAATGTCGCGGGGGAAGAAAAGCCGATAGTGAAGCCAGACAAAGACGGGATGTTTTTCTCTTGTTTGCCCTCGTCCGTCCTCCAGGTGAAACTACTCCACCTCGCCTCGCCGCCTGATGCAATGGAAAAACACTCTCTGAACGGCTCGCGGCCGTTTGCCTCCTTTTGTGTTTATGCCGGTTGGAGAGCATGAACGAATCTCCATGGCAACAAGTATTGTTGCTGTGACATTTTCCGCAATTCTTGCTTTCTTTCTTTCTTTCTTGTCCGCACTCAACCCGCCATCTCCTCCCTCACCTCCTCCCCACCTCCCTCCCATCATGCCTCCCCCACATCCCCCAGTGTCCTCCTCCACGGGTGATAATGACTTTGCTGCTCCTGCGACACCTCCGTCCGTTTGCTTCGTTTTCCATCGCATATTTTCAGGCCATTTTTCAGCGTGGGACGATTTCGCGCGATCCGACGTTCAGTCGCATGGGGCTCTCTGAAGAGTCGCACGTCGGGCCTCATTAGGCAACAATGAGCTTGTCGCGCGGCTCTGAAGAAAAGTTTTTGCCGATCGCCCCCCCATTAATCGGGGACAAAGGAAGGCGCGATCAAAAGTAGTAGTTGTAGTTTCGCTGCGGTTCGGGACAACACACTTCAAAAAGGTTTGCACACAAACTCACTTGCACATCAACATGAGCAGCAGCTCACGCCGTCCTGCAGGGGAGTTGATCTCATCAACTTCTCCTGCAGGGCCACAGCACCACAGAGTCTCGCCCGGGCAGACTGGGTCGTATCCAAACTAATGTTTCAGTGATCTGCACACTGGGCTGCAGACAAACACAGAGTACTCAGCCAAATATTGAGCCGCGTCCCGTCTTAATAACGCAACTCAAGGCCATACAGTTATTATTATGTGCTGCTGTGCTTATTTCCCCGAACAGGAAATTAAAAGCGGAGGACGTTGGAGAGATTTAAAGATACAACCCAATGCTGGAGTTTATCAAAGTGGTAAATGTGATCTAGCGCAGTTCACAACAGCGCTTATACATCCTCACTTTGCTAGCTTACTTAACAAGTGGACCCGATCACACGCACTCAATCATGGGAATTTCAGGATCAGGATTTCCTCCAGGTCACGGCTGTCGCGGCTCACTCACCGATTCCCTGTCTGACCTTTTGCTCTCGCTGACCATCGCTGGGGGGGAGGCGGTGGAGACCACAATTCCTGACAAATAAGACGAACACAAAGCACGCGCGGGATCTCTGAAACAGCGAGGAGCAGGTTCGCTAGCACGCTTGCACAACACGGCCGACATGCACTTCAAATACTATTTGAGGAGCACAGTGAGAGTGAGGAGGCACCTGCGGTGTCTATCAGCCGTTCGAAGGTTGAGGCCGTCGGCACTACCCGCCACCGCCAGTCAGATTAGCACGCTTGTCAGCGGGAAAGCAGGCGGCGTTGAAAAAGTTTCCACGGATCTTTAGTGGCACAACAGGAGGAGACAGAGCGGGGAACTGGAGGGAGGGTCCTCCTGCCATTTGGCTCCCTGCCACAATCATCCATCACACGCCTCCTCTTGATTACCGGGGACCCTGACAAAGCGCCAGCGCCGCCGCCGCCACCGCTAACGGCTCCCCTACACCAAAATTTACCTCCCCTCCGCCGGGCGCACCAACTGCTCCCCTGCCTCTCCGTACCCATCTCCCCCTCCATTCATCTCTCTTTCTCATCCTCTTCTTTCGCAACACTTAAGGTCAGGCTGCGATGTGCACAATAAATCTTCGCCGCCGCCCCCTGACAGCGACTCTCAATCCGGGGGAAGTGCAACCGGGCCCGGTCGGAGTGCTGAGCCGAACCCCGCGCGCGTGCAAAACTTTCCCTCTCTCGGAACTGTTTAGACAGTCGGAAAGTCTGAACGGGGGAGCTTAGGAGTGTTACCGGGCCGGAAAGTGAGACAAATTGTTGGAGTTAAGAGGGAGGGGAGGCGGCGAAAACAAAGCACAAGAGGGGAAAAAAAGCATGGTGGGGTTGAAGGTTAAAGGGAGGGATCGGCCACGAGGACGGAAATCCGAGGAACTCGTTTGGTCAGAGATTAATATGACGAATGGCCGAGAACAGAAGGTCTCGCCGCGGCGCTCTCCTCCTCTATCCGCCTGATACGCTCTGATGCGCTGCGGCGCTATTAAAAGTCCCCGCCGAGTCAAAGCAACCCACACACAACAACAGCAATAAGCTGCCGGTGCTAAACTGTGCACTGCAATGCTGCTGCAGAAGCTCGATAAGTGACTCCGCTGCACCTCTCGGAGAGGAGGAGAGAAGAGGAGAGAGGACAGGAGAGGAGAGGAGAGGAGAAGAGAGGAGAAGAGACCTTTAACCATCCCTTTATTGTTTCAATTAGTTACATAATAAGGTTTGTAGTAATCATCACTATCATCACAGCTATCAAAAACATAGATTAAGAGATTCCAACAGATTCCGACTACAAAATACATTCCCCAGATAGAAAAAAATCCTGTAAGTCAGAAATCAACTTTCAACTGTGTGGCCACCAAACCCTTAGGAGAGGAAAATAGAAGAGAGGACAGTAAAGGAGAAGAGAAGAAAAGAGGAGAGGAGAGGAGAGGATGACCTGCAGGATCTACACTATCACTGAGACTGAGGGAATACTGAGGGAATCAGACACCAGAAACTTAAGGCGACGGCTTCAGCCACCCGCTGGTCGCATTGCAGAACTATGGCAACGTTCCGCAAACAAGAAGTGGGCCTAATGCACAACCGTGTGGAGTATATACATAGAATATCACAACACAACACGCACTCAGATCCTCACATCAGCCGCTCAGTGATCAGAAACTAGAACTCTGAAAGTTTAGGAGGAGGCTCCAGGCTAGTTTGCAAAGATCTGACCTGATTTCAGTGGAAGTTTGGGAAGTTTTCAACCTCTCTGCTGGAACAGGAAACTTCCTGAAATGCTCCTGTGCATTGCACATTTGAAACCCACCTCACGCCATTGTCAAATCGTGGAATTGCACCATAACACCAAGCAAAACCGTAAATAAAAAACTTTGAGAATCGTCGGACAGAGAGAGAAATCTGCCTGGCTGCAGCCTCACTGACATTTGCCATCTCACGACGACTCGTCCTTTCTATATACATCTCTACCAGGACGTATGAATAAAAAGTTATATGACATTATATTGACAACAATGAGGCGTCGGTCAGATGGGGAGAAGGCCGAGGTGGAGCACAATACCTCTATAGCTGCTGCTGCTGCTGCTGCCGCTGCTACTGCAGAAAACCCTGCCGTACGCTACCTCACGCACAACGTGCATACATCTATCTAACCCACCACACACACACACACACACACACACACACACACTCTCTCACACGCGCACACAGTCACACAGCCTGCGGGATAATAAAAGCCATTGCTCCTCCGCCCTGTCATTTATTGGCCTTTCCAGCGCGATTTCCAGCCGTCTCACAGCCGCGGAACTTCCAGCCCTCATAAGACGCAGGTAATATCATCCGGGGATGGCGAGATATGAAGGGAATAGAAAATAATAGAAAAGTGCTTGCAATAGGGGTTTTTGGGGTTGGGGGTCGGAAGGGTGTCAGTGTGTTTGCAATAAGGGGTTTGTTTCATGTGTGACAGTGAAGCCACGCTGGAAAAATTATAATGCCAGGCGGGAGAAAGGAAGGAACAGCACCCAGGTCTAATTTGGCGGCTATTTCCCCATGTTCACCATGGGTTCTCTTTACATTTAGCACGTTGCGACGTTAGCGACGTCGTACATTTCACATTTCAAGTCTGACTCATTATCCTCGGAGGTCAGATGACGCTGGGCGTGACCAACGCTGTCATCAGTGTGAGACAAAATGGTGCTGACGGAATGCACCCCGTCGCTCACGCCAGCTGAATGTTTCACTGCGAGTTTGTCCACCAAACCCGTTTCCACCGAGGCGTTGAAGAAACCCTGTGGTAGCAGGCAGCGTTTTATTTTTCATTTCCCGCCAAAATGTTCCCATTTCCACACATTCTGCAATGCAATATTCTTCAGTAAGCGCATTAAACAGCCGGGTGGGGTCTCATCCAATGGTTCAATGCTATCATTGATAGCAAGCTAAGGTGCTGTGCAGTGGCTGATATGTTGTTTATTGGCCATTTTCTTCCCACCAGCTAGCGGCCCAGTGTGCTGCACCACGCTGGCACGTGTCTGTCCCAGCAGGAGGCCATTACACTGATATTTATTCCCTTTGTTGCCTTCCACTGCCAAGGGGTTCCTCTCCACCAGCAGCTCTTTCAAATCTTTTTTTTTTTTATTTCATTTTATCATCATCATGCCCGCACTTCTTACTCTGCCCTCCCTCCGTCTCCGTAGCCTTTCATCTCCCTGCGGTTATTGATTCCCACTGTCAATAAGACACTCCAAACTGAATACAAACGGCTTGATTTGCATGACTGTGGATCAATATAGGAAAAAAAAATAAATAAAGATCCACGGGGCTGCAGTGTCTGTCTGCTGTGCATCTGTGATTTTCTTTTTTTTTTTTTTTCAATGTGGGGATGTGAGCGCCGGGGAAAGGTCGCCCACTCCGGTGTGAGTGTGTGTGTTTGCGTGTGTGTGCAAGTGTTGACAATTTTATGCTCCACACGGTGCAGCTTACACGGAGGATCTCATCTTTTGCCTTTTCGTTACTTCCACCGTCGCACAGCTGCACAGCGGTCACACAATTTAGGGAAAAAAAAATAAAAAAACATGAAAAGCCTCTGGGATTTGAACCTTGAGGCTGAATAAATCACAACATCTTCGTCCGGATCCCAGAGCCAGTGCGACTCATTCGGCGGCGCGGTTTGCATTGAATATTTTAAGCAGGCAGATCGAGGGGCAGCGCACGCCAACATTTCACCATCACAGAGCGCACGGCGGAGCAGAAGCCTCAGCGTCTGTCTGCGGCACAAGCCGGATCAAAAGACACTTTCTGTAAAGTCTCTGTGTGCTCAACTCACGCTGCTCTATCAGAGTCCAAATGAATCTTTGTGGGTCAAACTCACTTTCTGCGTTTCTCTGTGTTGACTTTGAACGATAAAAAAAAGGCTCGGAATTTTAATTGGAGCAGAGAACTTGTGTTCAATATTAGACCATTGAAATTCACATTTACATGTACATCCGACAGACGGAACTGAGTGTGTGTATGTGTGTGTGTGTGTCCGTCCATTATGCTCTTTGGGGCCACTTTGTGCAGCACGGCTCTAAATTTAGCCGGCTCTTCAGCACGAGTCATCTATCATTCAACAGCACTCTCCCATGAGGACGGTGAGGCAGTGTGCGAGTGTGTCTGTGTTCGCCAAAGACAGCAAGACACTAAAAGGTATCAGAAGATATTGGAATTTTTTTTTTTATACCACTCCCAGCACACACACAGCAGTCATGGATTTTGAGTCTGAGGATTCTGCCTCAGATTTGCCTATTCTAAAATATTGACTCGCAACCGGCGGCACTTTCTGCCAGTTTGCACAAGCGTGTGTTCAGGGAACAGTTAGCAAGCTTTTACTGCATTCTCGCAGTGTTCCGCCCTTCCAGACGGACACATATTGTGCAGGAAAACGGCCATGCATCTACACTCTATTGGTTGAGAATCCCATATTATGCCAAATTTATGAAGTCTCGCTGACATTTCAAATCACGTCATGAGCCACCCTTTCTTCATCCACGGTAAAAAAAAAAAAAAAAAACCCTCAGTGTGTTTCTGTGACATTATATTCTGAGGGGAATGAAACAGTCCGATGGACAGAAGGCTCTTGAGCGCCACCACAGTTACCACCTTGAAAAATCCTCTGAATAGTGCCTCCTCAGAACATCCTTTTTCTTCTTTTGCTTTGCCACACTTCTCAGACTTGCCCTTCGTGACATCACAGAGGGCACAGACACCTCCTTGGGACCTCTCCCAGGTGGTAGCAACACCCACATTTAACCCCATTAACCGGTGGAACGCAGCTCCAGTTTTAGCACTTTTAGCTCAACAAAAAGGGTTAAATATTTAGTTTCAAAGAGTTTGATCATTTCTGTGTTACTCCACTGAAACCAACAACGCAAAATAAAGATGTGGAAAATGGTATTGATCAGTCAGAAAGCCACGTATTCATCACATCAACATTTAGATTGTAGTAGTTTCCATTTGTTTTCACTGAGGACGTCCCCTTGCTGTAAAAGTAAAAAAAAAAAAATCCCACGACTGGCCATTTAGTCTTCCAGACAAAGCTGATAGTGGAAGGTGACGATGTCACCTGCGCACATGGGTTTGGATTCCCAATAGAGGAACAATTTAAAGCTCAATTATCCCTGTCCCTTTTCTCTCTCGATCTCTCTGAAAGCCTTGAGGTGAGTTCACATTGATTATCTTCTTTAGCCTTTTTTTCTCACAGTTAGAGGTGGAAGAGGAGGACACACTGAGGGTGTTGTTTATTTCCCTCGACGGGGGAGAAGTTTATCAAGTTCCCGGCCTCCAGGAGAGGGCCAGGTCAGGATGGGACAACAGGTATACCTACAAACTGAGGCTTCTTTCTTTTTTTAATGTCATTCAAAGACTTCAGTGTGGTGTCTTTTGTCATCAATCATTCGGTCAATAAAAGCTAGCACAGCTACCGCTAGAACAGCTCATCTGCAAAACATGCAAAGCAGTTCCTTCAGTTTTTTTTTTCCACCCGTCTGTTGTCAGACTCGCTAACGTTGCATCAAAGCTGAAGACGTTGGTGCAGGAAAAAACAGCTATTTCCCTGTGGGAGGTCCATTCAGGCAGATGGTGAGCAGCTTCATCAGAGCAGCCATTTGGTCAGATATGGCCATTAAAGCCTCCAATGTGGTTTGACTAGATAACAACTTATTGTGGCGCCACTGTTGAATCGCTATTGAGCACACAGCGATTCAAACAAGCCTTCCCTCCGTGTGCCAAAGGCAGTTATTTTTTTATTCTTCTTTTAAGACTGGGATTGAGTCATTTTGTGGACTTGTCCACATTCATGCTGCCGCCTCCTGATTGACTCGTCGATTTTACAAAGTTTGCTGGCGAGTCTGCATTGAAAATAATTTGAAAATCTGCACAAAAAGGCCTGTTCGGCACGAGCTCAATGAAAAGAAAAGAAAAAAAAAAACCCTCTTCAAGCCACTAAAAAGCCCACCTCATCTTTGGGAAGAATGAGAGCAACGAGTACACAGGGCTTAAAACCTGGAATTACATGGAACACAATGGACCAACTTGCATTAAGCCTCAAACTACTTTATGGCTGCTATTAAGAGAAGGCGCACCCTTTTTCTTCCAGCAGGTAAAAGTAATATCTGAAATCATCGTCCGCGGCAGTCATTATGTAGCGACAGGCTACGGCTGATTGGATTGTATAGGAAATTAATTGCACTCGTGTGATAAAACCCGGCGTAGGAGGAAAAGGGCGAAATGTTTTTGTGGGAGGCTTTCTCAGCGCTGGAGGTACTCAGAAGTTCATTTGTTTTAAAGACATTAGCTGAAGTGGAGGAAGTGGCGGGGAAGCCGAGGGGAGATAGAGACTAAATGAAAGTTTCCGTTTGTGCCCTGCAGTTTCAGCCACAACTGAGAAGTATGAGACAAAAAAAAAAACACAGAAGGAGGGGCTCTGCTGAACCAACAGCTTAACAAGCAACTGCGCAATGTCTGTACCTCCACATCCGACTCAGTGCTGCGATTAGAAGGGAGATTGATTTGAAATAATACTGTGTATAGGTTGGACTGACATTTAAATTATTACAGTCAAAATTTAGTCAAATTCTTAAAGAACAATCACGTTGCAGCCATGTAAAGAAGTAAGAAAAAGAATCATGCAGCAACTGTGTAGTACATGTATGGTGAAACAAATAGGTGCAAGAGCGTTCTGCGCAGCCCCCACAGTAGTGAGTGCTGCCGCTAACATGAACATGCTAACGCAATTAGCGGTACAGTCGAGACAACCGGGAAACGAGAACACAGATAACTGCCGACTGATTCCCAGCAGGGAGGCCCAGTGTCTGAATTCCTCCAGATGATTTCACACACACACACACACACACCTACACACCTACACACACACACACACACACACACACACACACACACACACACACACAGTGGGGAGACTGATGGATGACCTCGTTCCTGCTCTCCCCCCCACCAATCAGGAGCAGGCAGTCTGTCTGATCACATTAGCCCTGGAAGCTGCAGCTGGATGTCTGGGCTCAGCTGCGTGTCTCTTCCCCACGCTGAGAGAACTGTCACCGCTGAGAAAGTGGCGGAACTGGAGGGTCGAGGTGACCCGTTCGGCTTCCAGACGGCGTCAGGTCACCGCAGACACCTGCCGCCCGGCCACACCTGCAGCGCACCGCGTGTGTGTGTGTGTCTCTGGCAGAGTCGCGTGCGCCGCGTCGCGGCCCGAGAGCTTCAGAAAAAGTTGGCTGGCCGCACGCTGAAACGACACGCTGTGTTTAAAAAAATAAAAACTACTTCTCCTCTTAATGGAGCAAGAATGAAAGATTTATTAAGATTTTTATTTTAACTTTGTGAAAAATGGGAAATTAAGAAGTTAATGTAAAAAAAAAAAAATCAACCTTGAACATTTTAATAGTTTCAGTTTTAAAGTTGTATTTTTTTTTTTATCAACTTTGGGGATGTTTAATCATCTCTTATTAATTTTTGAAAATAAATAATTTATTTCAATGACAAATTTAAAAGTAACACAATATCCTGAATGTCCAAATGTTAATTAAGTGCTGGGATACTAATTCCATTAAAGACGGGGTTATTAAGCAGGGCGGTGAGAGACTTCTCCAGATTAACTGGAGTTAATTAAACATTTTATTAGAGGCGGGCTTCAAGCGCAGCTGGAAACACACAAAGCATTTTTTCTATACACGTGCAAAGATTTTTAGACTGAAAGACGTTGTTTCCTCTCCGCCCTCCTTCTTTTAACCTGTTTTTTTCATTTACAGAGAAAAACAACAAAAAACACACTTAATTCAAGCCAGTATCTGGCGTTTTGAAGATTAAAAACACAATTTTTCTCATTAAATAAGTTTTGAACAAATCCTAGCGCTGTACTCAGACTGCTTCATCAGGTCGACCTGTTAGCACAGCTGCCTCATCAGCCAATCACATGCCAACACATCACGTGGCCACCTGCTGAAGTCCAAACCCAGTGGTGCTCACTCAACTTTGAGTTCACTGTACTCAGCTGGGAAACTCAAACCTGTGGGGAATGCCATCCAGCTTCCTGTTCATTCTAACTCTCATCACAGCAAACCTGGAAAGGCACTGAGACCTTTGGCTCTACACAAGAAGAACGAGTGTGTCCGGGTGCCTCACCTGCTCCAGCTTCCAGTGGAACTCTGCCGGTCTGAAGGTGTCGACCTGAGTGAAGTCTCTCCGCAGCAGGAACACCAGGCGGCAGTTGTGGACGTACAGCGAGTAATGATGACGGTTCATCTCTGCGGGAGGAGGAGGAAGGAATCATTACAAACTCTCTTTACATATCCCAATATGTCAAATGCAGAAAAAGACACCTATTTATAATACCTGTGTAATAGAGATGTGTGATATAATACAGCTGGTGGCTAATTAACAGTTTTTTATATCACACATTCAAAAAGTCTTTACAGC
The DNA here is from genome assembly GCA_009823395.1 of Thamnaconus septentrionalis. Lineage (NCBI taxonomy): Eukaryota > Metazoa > Chordata > Actinopteri > Tetraodontiformes > Monacanthidae > Thamnaconus > Thamnaconus septentrionalis. The sequence continues at coordinate 8,184,799 of CM020510.1, read as the reverse complement.
AAATTGTTAAACTTTCCATTTTTTCCAACAACAAACAAAAAAAAAACATTATGTCAGGGATAAAAAGATGGACCTATTTGATGAATTCTTCTGTTTTTCTGTTTCCCTGTACAACTGCTGAATTAAATTAGAAGACCATCAGAGTTTGAGGAGAGTGGAAACAATATTGAGACTCGGAACATCTTCGGCAGAATTGAAATAATGAAAAGAAAATAAAAGTGAGAAATGAAAAAGTTTTGCACTGCTTCGCTGATAATCTTTTTTTTCCCCTAAAAAAATTTTCATGCTCAAAGCACAAAAACAACATTGTGTCTGGGTGAGTTAAACAAGCAAATCAGTAACTCGGCACGAGAAAATACAATCAAAAGTGTGACTGCGCTGCAGAAATGTACTGTAAATAGAAGCTGAAGTAGGACCGGACCAACCTGCAACTGCAGATCGTATCGCCCCTCCCCCTCCCCCTCTCCCACTCACCCGTCTTGTCAGAGTTACACAGCAGCGTCTCCTTCTCGGCCCTGAGGCCGGGACTGGGCCCGTGCTTCATCCAGGTGGCGATGGTGAAGTGGTCCGTCAGGTTCTGGGGAACCACCCGGTCGGGGATCTTGGCCGCCTGCCGCCCGTCGAACCTGAAGATCAGGTCGCTGTCCCTCCCGCTGTCGGTCAGCAGGGACGCCGTCCAGTTGGTGGCGGCGCTGGGCGCCGGCAGCAGGTCCGTGCTGCCCGACGAAGCCCCTAGAGGTCGCCGCCGGCAGTGCGAAGGGGGAAGAAAAAAAACAAAAAAAAACAGAGGACGTGTCAATAACGATGGCGCGGCGTCTGAATTGGCCGTAACCTCGCGGCATGATTCTTCATGAGCGAGGCGGATGGCGGGCCTTAATACGTAATCAATGGTCGGGCGGGCAGCGGGAGGATGTGGCCGACTATCGACCGATCGATCGACCGGGCCGGAAAATGAAACTGACTTTCAGGAGAAAGAGACGCGTGTCACTGCTCGGCAGCTCGCAACATAGCTCAGCGCTACAAACGTAGCGCAATGGAAACTGGAGGGGACGTATTGACCGATTGTACTGCACCACACGCACGCGCAACACACGCACACACACACACACACACACACACACACTGATGCCTTTGCACACGCTGGTGAAAACACATCAATCTCCGAACCCCCCTCGTCTCTCTTCATTCCCGCCGCAGAAGCACCTCGACCTTTCTCCCGGCGCCGCCGACCTCAACTTGTTGTCTCGTCGCTTTCGTGCGCCTTAGCGTTTTCTTTTTTTTTTTTATTCCGTCTTTTTTTTCACTGCCGTGCCCTTACTGAGCCGCTTCGCGCGTCGGGTCGGTTGAAAAACATTCTGCAGCCTTTAAATCACGTTTATGAATCATTTTTTTTTACAGCAGCTTTCATGAGGGTAATGAATCAAAGCCACTCGGGGAAACACACTAGTTATTTTCTTTTCTAGGAGAAAAAAAAAAAAATGATCAATGTCAGATTTCGCCAATGAAACACGCTGTTCATTCCTGCTAATAACACCACATTAGCACATTAATTGATGTTTTTTATTAGCGAGGCACTGGGAGCTCTGCTTTTTCTCGACCGCCCACTTGCACCAGTGTTGACGTTGCGCCTCCACTAATTAGATTCCCCCAGTAAATAAATGCGGATCGACTTTTTTTTTCCAGCTACACCCCTTCTCTTTGGCCGATGTCTCTGTACATTATCTAAATTGATTGCGCTTTAAAAAAAAAAACACACACACACACAAAAACAATTAGAATTTATTTTTTTCCTGTCAGATAACGATCATGAGGCGTCTGAAAAGGACTGTTTAGTGGCAACCCATGCATGGGGGCCGCAGGGCCGGCGGGTGGACGAGGCGCCGCGCATCCAGATGAGCTGGAGCCCCTCCCCTTCCTTCCGCACCCCTCCAACCCCTGTTTGCGGTGCAGCGTGGGCGTGATAGAACGTAGCGGCTCTGTTTGGCGCTCTGGGCACCGACGATGCAGCTCCGCTGCTCATCAGTCACCAGGGAAAGTGCGGCGACATCGGAGGCGGCTGACACCCTGCGCTCTGTCACATTGTGTGTGTGTGTGTGTGTGAGAGAGAGAGAGAGAGAGAGAGAGAGACACAGTCTCGCTAAGTCGCTCTTCTGGTGGCTTCATTTAGCAGAGAGAGATTTACCAGAGACAGTAGATCTTTCAGAAACCAGGTGCAATGACTCTTTGTTTTTTTTGGGGGGGTGGTTATTGGAACAAACCACTGTCAATGTTTGGTGCTACTATATGTAGGGAGAGTAAATCAAAGGAGCTGCAGTCAGAGGAGGAGACCCGGCACTTCCTGGCGCTGTGGTCATAAACCGAAATCCAGAATAATGTCCCTTTAGCGCTAAAAGTGTTTTTTTTTTAAATGCTAATTCACTTAGCGAGTTGGTCTGAGTCTAGCGTTCCCAGTGGGAGTCGAGCCGAGATGGTTAAAACCTGCATCCATCAACGAGTACTTTGACCCAGGTTGCCATTGGGTCATCATCCGTTTCCTACTGCACGTAAAAGCCGATTGTTAACGGGTTAAAATAACATTTTTGGTTAGCGATAGCGGGGTGTAACTCTCTACTCTGGTGGCCTCATTTAACAGGGAGAGTTACCAGAGAATCAAGTCGACGCGAGACAGCAGCAGTCGACAAGATTCTTTCAGATGTTGGTTGAGGGGCGGGGGAAGGGGCCTCAGGGCCCGTCTGACCCCGGCACCCCGGCCGGCCGACCCACTGACGCTCTGAACAGCAGCTTACTCCCAATTCACATCATGATCTTTCAGCTCTGTCAGACGGTATCTTTGATCAGCCGGGCGGCGCCGATTTAACACATCCAGCAGCGGCCAAACAGCCCCAGGTGCATTCCTCAAGTTATTTACCGCGACCTCCCACCGAGCCAAACTTCATTGGAGCTGCTCGTCAGTCCAATCACGTTGGCGCATTGACGGGACAAAGCATGGATTACACAAAAAGAGAAGGAAGTAACATTTCCCCCTTCTTTCTTTTGGAGGACTGACCACAGAGCTTCTGCAGGGATTTCTCCGAGTAGGTCTCGCGGTCGCAGCCTTTGCCGATGTGGCTGGTCTGCAGCTCCACCGTGGTCCTCACTGACGACAGCGGCCCGCCACACGTCTCCAGGTGCATCTTGGGGAACAGCTGCTTACTTCCTGTCCCCGGCTCGTAGTCCACTTGCTTGTTCCAACCTGGAAAGAGAGGCCAAAAAAATAAAAGCATACATTAGAGAGATATGGGACTACAAAAAAAAACCCACCATATAAACACGGTGGTTCATTTTCAGTTACCGCAGTTGGGAATCGGACACCAAATGAGCACACAACGAGTCTGCCCGTCCAATTTCTATTGGCCATTATCCTGCATGGATGTATCTGGAGGGAATATCTGGAGGGAACCCAACATGCAAAACCCAGGAAATCCCACTTTGTTTCCAGTGAGAGCAGGTGCAACCCAGCTGTAGTTAGCACCTCAGTCGGCGCCGTCACACTTCTCCTGGCGCCACAGCCGGCTTCGCACTCCTGGGAGAAAACACACAGCGGCACAGCGAGCTACCTAAGTCACAGCCTGGCTGCTGTTACCTCGACCAATTTTTTTCCGGTTGAATTTTGGTGCAGATGCAGCCAGACTCTTAATCGAAGTGCCGGCATCCAGCAGAAGAAGAATTTGATTTGATTTCTCACCCGTCACGTTTGTCACTTTTGCGATTGTGCGTTTGTCAGCTGGTTTTGTCCGAACGGGCTGCTATCAAAACAAGGACTCTGCTGCCACTGGTACTTCTAGCGTCACAACCCGACATCTGTCTGTGGTCCTGATAATGAAATTGCCACTTTGCTGACGGAGTTCAGTAGTCATTACGCCGTCACTGGCTGCGCCATCAGTCGTGAATTGAGCTTTTATGCCCGGGCAGGCTACTATTTTGTTCAACAGCAAGTATGCCCCCCTCCCACCTCTCTCTTTGTGTGTAAATTTTTGTTTATCTGCAAAATTTCTGACAGTGACAACAATAAATGTCGCAGCCTGCTCTGTGCACACGTGAATTTTGTTTTAACAAGCCGAGTCAATGTTGCATCGTGTCTCAATTTCAAACAGGAAACTAGGCACATCCGTAACTGCATTCAAAGGAAATTTCAAACGTCTGCTTGGCTGGAACGCCGTCAGTCTGTTTACTTTCTTCCTTCCCTCACCAGGCGGCACTGAACCAACAGTGACAAAACTCATCAGGAAGTCAAAATGTCAGCGTCAAATGACCGGTTCTGAGTTTCAAGGAGGGAAACCATTCAGCCCAGTGGCGCAACAGTTGCACGCATCCATCGTGCAGCATCCAGCAGTTTTATTTTTCTAGACATGTGAACATTGTCATCATGTTTTGTAGCCAAAACAGCCACTGTAGCCTCCAAGTCGTTCAACTCCTGCAAAAAAAAGTCCAAATACAGAACCACTGGAACGTCGGGCAGCCTTCCTGACTGACTGCTGTTTGCTGCCGTGCACGTCAGGCCTGTGTCCTCTATTCCCCGCTGCCTTACGCTCTCTCATGCACCATCAGAAGTTGGAAGGGTGAACCCAGGAAGTGAGCAGAGTGGACATGAAGGAAGCGAGTTGCTTTTAGTGGCTCACCTGACTGCTAAATCTGCCATGTTTGCTTCCTTGCACGCTTAACACAACTCGCGTGTGCACACACACACACACACACATGTGGCACAAGGCAACCGGTTTGTAGTGTCTTTACTCCCAACGACTTCAAGTGCTGTGCGCCGCTGCTACCGCTGATATTATGGGACTGTCAGAGGCTGTGATGAGAATAGGCACAAACAATAGAGGGGAAACACAAACAAAGGCACATGCACGGCAAGTGTGGAGAAAAAGAATAAATACGGAGCTCACAAACAGAGGGCTGTGGGATTTATGCATCTTTCCGCTCAAACAAATGCGCCTTTTTGCACAGTTGCTATACATCCTGCCAAAGTCTCTCTTATGTTCTGAACAGATCACTTCATTCTGCGCTCTCCTTTGTCGGTTCAAGGGCGGCAGACAAAGACGCCCTGGGAATATGAGGAAAGCGCAGCTCCGGGCCAAAAACGGGAAGAGACTGTCACATAACTCTCAGTAAAACTGACACTTGTCATTGTTTTACTACTTTCCCTCTTTTTAACCGAACAAAAGCACATAAAATCACAGATTTCCATCTCGCAGAGTGTCAGGAAGTGTCGAGCTATATTTTTCTCCCCTCGCCTCCAGCCGATGTTACAAAGATTTTATTGACCTTTTGATGTTGCGCAAAGCAAATGGGTAAACTGGCACGTTCCACAATGGCATTTTTTCTATTTATACCAGCATGGCATTGCATGTATGGCTTATTGTGCTAATGGAGTTGCTCCAGCTCAAAGCATTGATCGTAAGCAGTAGGAAAAAAAAAAGTGGGATACCAAACCGCTGACCTTCAAATCCTCTGGGCTGCGTGTGTCTGAATATGAATCTCTGGCCTGTTTATCTTTGCTCGGATGCAGAAAAAAGTGACCCTCCAAATAAATAATAAAGTATCATCTTTTCTTATCTCACATCTTCAAGTCACCAAAACTAGTCCTGTTGGCTTAAAGTAACTTTCAAGAATGTCCAGGTGAGTTGTTAGTTTGAAAAAACTTTATTACACATCCTTCTTAGAGCAGCACATGCAGCTAGTTTATTTTATTTTTTTAATCCACTGCTTTGTACGCACAAGGGAGTACGAAGTTTAATTCATTCGACCCCTTATAGACACACCTCTGGTTTATAACACACCGACCCCCATTAGCTTGCATGAGCGGCCATCGGCAGAAGTCACCGTATCCAATGTCAGCTTATGTCACATTGATGCCAATTACACAGAGGGTTTACTGTAAAACACTCGGTGTCGGGCCTGGGGTGACCCCCACCGTGACAGGTGCTGATGATGAATGCAAACAGAGGGAACGTGACGTTACGCCCTCAGACATAATGAGGAGCAGGCTCACTCGTAGAGGGAGGAGCAGGTCAGAGGCATGCACGCTGCATAAAATCATTTCGAGAATATGTGGTCGAGTCACAGATTGAGCTGATAATAATATCAGCTCAATCTGTGCTTGGTTATTTCTCAAAAAAGAAATAACCAAGTTGTCAGTGGCTCGAAATAATACGTCCTGCAGGACTGTTGGAGAAGTGCACAAGTGAGTTCTTAATTAAGTCAACAATGGTTTTAATATGTACATTACATCTGTTGGCTGACATGCAGATCCATGAAGAAAAGGTTGGATCTATTAGTTAAGAGCATAACTACATTGTTTCGACATGATCAGCCCAGGGGTTTCCAGGTCTAGTGGAGAAACGGCAGAGACACCAACAGATTGGTGTCACAGTCTGTTTCAAACACTGATGGACCAACCATAGAATGAGATCAGCACTGGCTCAGCACGTCAAAGAGGTGCTGGGAATCCACAGCCAGGTTACCAGTTTGTCTGTGAGGCAGGTTGAACTACAAGCTGGCTTTGCTATTTAAGACTGCGGCCATGACACAATAACTACCAAAGCCAAGCAAAACATCAGAATATGGACGTTAAACAAAGCAGATCATTAAGAATTCCCTTTTTCTCCCCCTTCTGATTCACTGTCTTGCACTCTCAGATTGTGTTGCTGTTGCTGAAGCAGTAGTTCCACAACAGAAGCATCCACCACGAAGTCAAACGTATTCCGCAGAGGGAACGCCAGGAATCTTTGAATTCAGTTCAGTGATATAAGGATGTTTGAGCAAACTAAGTTGTTTTTTTTTTGTGCTAGAAAAGAGGAAACGACCGCCACGTTTCTGTCTGCAGCCTGAAATCATTATCTTTGCTCACAGGCTTGAAGCATCCACTGAAAGCATTCCATATATTTTGCATTACCATTCCTAAGAGTGTGTGCGCACTTGGGCTTCCTAAAAGGTCTATTTCAGTGGCTGCTATCATGTGAGAAGCAGCGGTTCCTGTACTCTTTTAGAGACACCAGCCGGCTCCATTTGTGTCCCTACTAAATCATTTAGGGACTATTTAAGGGGCTCTCTGGGACACTGCTGCCGCTCCTCTCACCCGCAGATCTGCCCAAGCTCCCATTTAATTTAAAGAGAGAGAGAGAGAAAAAAAAAGATCCAAAACAAACAAACAAAAAAAACACACAGCAAACACGTTCAAACATGAAGAGAAAAACCTGCAAAACGGAATAGAGATGCCTGCATTACAAACAAAAAGCACAGAGGCATTGAGGCTTAAAGCCCTGATTCCTGGCCAGTGCACCAGTCACACAGCGACACACAGATGCACACAGCTGCACACAGGCTGGTTGCACAAAAGAACAGCCACCTTTAGAGCGGTGCAGCTTTAATAAATAGGATGCTACGCTCTGCACTGAGTCGTGTGTCTGCACAACTGAGGAGCGCTATAGAGTGCGTGCAGGAACAGCAAAGTGTTTCTCTCTTTGTAAACAGGAGTGGAGGGTGGGGGGAGGGGATCAGGAAAAGCAATTATGGACGACAACAACAACAACAACAACAACAACACGGATCTGGTTTGGCAGTACAGAGTCATTGAGCAGGATTTAGGATTTAGCCAAGAAATGAGTACGAGGTGATTGTTCATCTTTTTTCATCTTTGTCTTAGTAAACCTAAGACTTGGCAACACTGCAAGTCATGTGATCCCACAGCTGAGGCAGTGGCTGAGGGAAAATCTGTAATTTGGATGGGACCAGTTCAAAAGTGGATGGATGTTCCATGTTTTTCCAGGATCTTGCTCTTTTGAGATAACACACAACGGAAATAATCCAGGTAAAAAGTCAGCTGGCTAAGCTAACTGTCCGGCTCTCTTTCCTGCATGGTTACAGGCGCTAACGCAGGATTGGACAGAGATGGTTTCAGCCAAGGCTCAGTTGCGTTCTTCCTTCAACTTGGTTCAGCAGCTCTGTCCGATCCGAATCGGACGGTAAATGAAACAACCACAGCAAGTCAACAGTGAATACATCTTATATTGAATTATTTTCTCAAAACAGAAATAACATATTTCGCTAAAGCACGGACGGGTCAATGACACACGCTGGCCGGCCGGCCAGCCCGGGTCCCCATCACCGACTCCGCCTCCCAGCCGAGGCACAGGTCCGGCCTCCTCGAGCGCAACAAGCGGAGAGCGAGAGACGCGGAAGCCGGGAAGATGGATGGAGGTGCTTAAGAAAATGATGCATCATCACACTTTGACGCCGTTCCGCGTCCCTCCGGAGAGCGTGGGGGAGCGTGGGGGAGCGCGGAGGAGCGCGCACGGGCGAACGCGGGCGGGTCTGTCATCACAAAGTTGTCGCGCGGGGGCCGCACGGGACGACGGTTGTGCATGCGTGTGTGTGCATGTGTGTGTGTGCGTGAAAGTGCTGACGGTACGTTCAAGTAGTCAGGCAGGGGGTCGTCATTACTCGCTGCAGCCATCAGTGAGAGAGCCAATTTCCATTTAAAAGAGCACTCGGCTCCTCTTCCCTTGCCTCTCCTGTCTCTCTACCTTCGCCTGCCCCATCTCCATCCTCTTCACCGCGTGCCATCTTTCTGATTTATCCCCCTCTTCAGCGGCCATCCACACCCCCACCCCCACCCGGCTCGACGGCATTCATCTCAGCGCTTTCAAACGTCCCCTTCCCTTTTTTTTCCCTTCTCTTTGAGCGGACTTCGCTCTTTTCCTCCGATCTCGAGCGAGAGCTCTCACTTGTTCTGCTGAAGCGCAGCTGCCTGTTAAAGGTTGCACCCGAAAACAGGGCAATAGATTTGAAAAGACGGAACGGATCAGAGCGAAATCTTTCCGGCTGCCTGAGAGTCGGAAGATGAGAGGGATGATTCGGCGCCTCGGTTGCACAAAGTTTCCGGAAACGCATCCCAATAAAGCCACGTTTGTGTTTTGAGGGATTTTTTTTTCTTCTTATCTTTAAAAACGTTTTTAACGCTCGACTGCCTTTTGTTTAATAAAACTTCAGATGGCACGTTTGGATGGAAAACAGCCCTAAAAATCCCTTTGACTGAAGCGAGGGCCTCAAGAAATTAACTTTGCACGAACTGTTAATTTTTTAAACTGGGATATCTCTCTTATCGGTCTTTGGCAACCTCAATCTGTCTCATTCCATAGCCAGTCGGCTTCCTTTGAGCTGTGACAGAACCAACAGCAGCAAGAAGAAGGATGGAGGGGAGGGAACTGCAAGCCAGGCAGCTGCAGACGAAACAAAAGCGAAAGCAAATTAAAATACATCCGACCGGCGGAGATGGTTTCTGCTAAATATCTCAATCAACACTCATTCACGCTGAGGAACCAAAACATTTTGGAACCTTTTGCCATCTCTGTCATCGTCTCCTTAGCATTAGCAGTGAATGTGCTATTGCTGGGCTGAGCTTGTCATTTCCTCTTTTCTGATTGGCTTACGGTGGCCCTCAGTGGTGACCAGCCCTTTGATGGAGATGCAGTCAAACATCACAATGCAAAAGTGAATCGCTCCATCGAATCAGCATAGTTTCACCACCTCGTCTCAGTAATGGTCTCAGCAAGTGTTACTAAGCCAAACCTGCAACAATTTAAAACAGAACAGTCAACACCAGCAGATGAGCAAACTGTCATTTGTTTATTTTTTTAGAAATACACACTTTTCAGACTTGCTGCACCACCCACAGATGCACGCTGCTGACAAATAGAACGTCGTTGGAAAAGGGAAATGAAAACGCTTCTCTTCCGATTCGACGCTAATGATGAAGCGACAGTGGAGATGTGACTGACCAAATACAAGTTTCTAGACAAACTCAGTTTGATAGAAAAATGTCGTTGAGAAACAGCAAAACAAAACGACTATTTGTCATTCCGCCGTCTCTTCGAAATGAAATTAGGCCATTTCTCATTTTCTCTGACTGGGAGAAAAGCCTCCAATAAACCAGCCTAATTTAGCGTTTAGGGTGAGTTGCCTCTCTGAGGATCGGAGAGAAAATGACAAAATAATCCTGGCGTTTAAGGCCGAGACACAAAATCATTAAAGGGAAGAAAAAAAAAAGAGAGAATCCGAGGCAGAATGCTTCTGGGATTCTCCACCTTCCGCCGGGTGGCAGCGCGCGGAGAGACTCCTCCACCCCGTCATGTCGGATCCCTGGAGGATTGGAGGCTCACTGGGATTACACGCCGTGATCCCTGCCGGCGTGTCTGCCGCGCCCCCGGCGGCGACGGGGGACTTTTTGTCCCGGTGGGCTGCTCTTTAGTCATTTAGCAAAGTTCACAGCCACAGGTGAGAATGGGAGGAAGAAGACTGAGGAACATCACAGCCAAACCCACTGCCTGTTAACAAGAATGTGGCTGCCGTTTCAATAATGAAAAATCAAATCAAATAAAAAAAAGCCACACCAAGCTCCGAGTCCTCCTCGGGAATCTTTCATCCATGTTCCCTCCTTAACTCTTGAACCCCCTCTTTCTTTCTTTTGTCTCTCATCCTGTCACCGCTGGCCTCCGTTTTTTAAAATCTCTTTATCTGCAGTTTCTCGCTCTTTGTCCTTGCGGCGTCTCACCGTCGTCCTGACACTTAAGAGGCACTATAAAAGAACCTCGACAGGCAGCCAGACGAGGACGGAGGGGGAGAATAATCGCACGAGAGTCTTCAGACGTACAACCGTGCATGACTGGGAGCCTGCAGATGTATATAAGCACCCAGGCGGGCCCACACACACTTTGCTTTTCATCCAGCCGTCGCTCTGCGCTGACACAATAAGGTGAAGCCAGGGTGCCAGGACCGTCTCCGTCTTTTTACCCCTGCCACCGTTTATCCTGCCCCCCCTTCCTGCCTCAAGACACGGGGGAGGGATGAGGGGAGGAGAAGGGGAGGAGAAGGTGGATGAGTTGAAACCTTTGACTCTGTGTGTGTGTGTGTGTGTGTTACGGTGGAGCGCAATAAAAGCGAAAAGGTGAAGCGCGCGAGGAGAATCTAGTTAGTGTGATTTACGCGGGAGTCCAGCGGACTCGGGGAGGAGAATGAAAGAAACATGAATACGAGGGCCAAGCCGGGAAGCCGGACGGGAAGATAAGAGGAGAGACAAGAGGGGGAAGGCAGAGGGGGGAAGTCTGAGGGATGACTCTCACTGGAGAGCAGGGGAACAAAGTATAGAGAATAAAGATCAGGGCGCCCAAGACCAGAAAAAAAAAAAGAATAGGAAGCAAACGCAGGAGATGAGGGGAAACAAGAAGAAGGTTGGAGCTGCAGCTGGACGGCCAGAGGTTAGAGAGGAGATGAGAGGGAAGTGTTGAGTCATTTATTTCCCAGCTCTCCGTAATTCACCCTGTTCCTCCTGCTATCAGACATCAGCACCGCCGGCTTCCACACACACACACGGGCGTGCACACACGCACTGAGGCAGGTACAAAGACACACACTCAAATGTCTTCCTCCTGAAAGGTTCCTTCCTTCACGGCCTTCACACTGCGGACGCGCAAGAAATAATAATTTGAAGATGTTTGGGTGTCTGTAAAGACTTTTACAGACTTTCACAGACTCTTTGCACCTTGGATCAGGTCCCTTTGGTTTCCAGATTAGAAATGTTTGGACCTGGCCTGTCGAACAAAGTCTTTTTCGGAGACACAGATAACGAGCATGGCGGCTATTAGATGCTGATGAATAAATAACACATGTCTGGGTCTAATCAGAGGTTCAAAAAGAAAAGAAAAAAAAACAGCATATAAAGACCACTAAAAAAAAAACCAAATGGGAACGTCCTTCATTCATTCTTCATGCCTGCAATTGTTTCAAGCGAAGATGCGTCTGATAGATAAAAGTTAAAAATCCTACGCAATCGTTTTGTTTCTATTTAAAAACTTTGCAAAATGGAGCCACGCAGCGTGTCGCCATTTCCACAGACCCCAGGGAGCGGCGGGATCCCGTTTCAGATTCAAAGAGGTGCGTCATGTCGTGAGATCAGGCTCAGGCTGGTGTCGTAGACAAAGGCCGAGGTGCTGAGGAGAAGAGAACTCAGCCTCTGTGACTTTACAACGTCTGGCGGCGCCGTCCTCCCCTGGGCTGCTTCCTCTTTAAATGCACTCCATCTCAACTTCACCTCGTCTTCCCACTCAGTGATCCACATCCCAGAGGTAAACACGCACTCACACACACGGTTTATTATAAGGCTCAGGCGACACATTGCCGACCTTCACATTCATTCTTTATGAACTGAGCGTCTCCGCGTGCCTCTTTGTGTGTGTATGTGTGTGCGACTTAAAATGACCCAAAGGCATTTTTAAGACAATTATTAACCCTAAAGCTACAATTTAAGCTTTTTGATAGTTTTTTTCAGAAACAAACAAAAAATCAAATGCTGACCTTCAAGCATAATGTGATATTATTTGCAATTTAGGTTGGTGAATTTCATTGGACAAAGTGAAAACTTGTTGATAATGTATGTGTGTGTGTGTGTGTGTGTGTGCGTGCGTGTGTGTGTGTGATATCGCCAAACTAAATTGTCTCTTGTAAAATATATTGGAGGCGGCTATTTTTGCAGATGTTCAAACGAAATGGAATAAAAAAAAAAGATATATAGTAATGTTAGTGGTTGCCAACATTTCTATGAAAATGTAACTGTGACTGAGACTTTTAGAGAGGGGCAAAAAAAATCTGATTAAACCTAATTGGGTCACTTGAGAAATCTTTTATTGTTAAATTGCCAGATTTCACAAGTGCTGCAGTGAGGCTGCACACGCAGGCGTGTGTGTGTGTGTGTGTGTGTGTGTGTGTGTGTGTGCTGTCAGGACTTTCCACCAGCTGAGTGAAGACACTTGATTATCCAGGAGAGACACACAGCTGAGCCCAGACGTCCAGAGCCAAGCAGCGTCTCTAATGCGAACAGACATATTACCGTTTTGTTACAGAATGCAGCAGCTTTTTAAATGTGTCCCTGCGCCTGTTTGTGTGTGTGTCTGTGTGTGTGCGCGTGCGTGCCTGACATTCCAGCAGTGGCCTTCCTTATAATACGACAAGCAGCAGCCCAAAATATCCCCTGATCTGTGGCCATGGCATTTACTTCTCCCTCTCCACCTTCCCTTCATCTGGGCTGCCAAACAAGGCTCACAGCGCCGAGTGCCCTTTCATCAGGGGACGGTGTCTCCGGCGCCGCTGTGTATTTGTCTGCAGCTCCCTGGCTATAATTGAGGGCTGAAAATCCTAATTTGAGAGAAAGAAAAAAAAGGCAACCCCCCAAAAAAAAATAAAAATATATATATATATATGTATATTGGAAAGTGGCTTCATAGACATGATTACTGCCGAGAGCCTCAGACACAGAGCTCATGTCCTTCTGCACAGCCTCCTCTACACACTGGCCCATGTGAATGTGGGGAAATATAGGACAACTTTCTTTGTGGCTAAAGGCGTGTTTAGATTGCATATTTTTTGTAAAACTTAGGCAGTCAGTTTTTTAAAACAGTCAAATGCATTACCACCTGTCGACACCGGGGGCAACAGAAAAGTGTTTTCTCGCTGTGCGGTAACCCTGCAAAATACTTCACCAGGGCTTATTTCTGCTGTGGACACTGAGTGCCCACTTTGGGTTGAAAAGCCCCATCGCTTGTTAACACAGAGGGCGCGTGTTAGTGTATCTTGGCTTGTGGATGTGGTGAAGACAACTGGATGAACTTCAAAGCGGAGGGAGGAAAGGGGAGTGATGTGACCCCGAACTTGGTGTTTCCTACTCGTCTGACTGTTTCCCAAACTGCTTATCTACTGGGATTCTCACAATTGCGTCTCAAGTTTGCAGAGAAGAGAAACTATGCAGCGAGTGTAACCACTGGTTACAGCCAAGGTCTGCAGAAGACTCTCTGAGCACACAGCACATCCAACCTCGACTCACCAGGTCTTAAATACACAGTTCCAGAGTCATTCTTATGACTTATTGATTGGTCTATGTGGCCAGCCTGTCTAGGCTGGTCATGGACGACTGACGGGCAGCTAAATAATCCCAAATCAGGCCAGCTGGGGGCGCTGCATCAGCGGCTTGGCTGTCATTGTCCGCGGCTCCACGTCGGTGAATCGTGGAAAAATGATCCGAAAACTCATCATTTGGAGGTTCTGGGGAAACGCGACATGGTACCGCTACGCTAACAGCTTGAGCTGCTGCTTCATTATCGGAACGCCTGTTACATTAGCAACCAAGCCAACATAAAAGGGCGAAACCTCCCCTCGAAAACATCCAGCGCCAATTAGCTTGTTAGCGGTGGAAAACAGAGTGCACATGGTTACAAGGCCAGCTGTCACCAGCCATTTACCCCCCCCAACCGCACTCATCCCACCTCCCAGTCACATGGCGAGGCACTGCGTACACACCGCAGGACGACTGGCTGCTCCGGTTCTGCCGCTGTACTGCTTTTCCGAGCTGGTCTCGGCTGCGTCTGCAAAGCTCTAAAGCAAAGTGCAATTGATCACGCCGGCGGGTGCGCTCGACAAGCCAATTCCTCCGGTAGGGAGGGACGTAGGGAGGGGGAGAAAAGGAGCGGTGTCGGGGTACAGCGGGGGAAACAAGGCGGCGAAGTGATGAAGAAAGGCGGCAGGCAGACGAGAGGAGAGAGGGAGCAGAATCAATGAGGCGTGCAAACAACGCTAAGCACCTTACATTTAGAGGTAAAGGGAAATCAAACACACTGACGTTATGAGATGCAAATAATCACATCCGCGTCCCAGCGGGCCTGAAAAGAACAGCCACAAGTACACACACACACACACACACACGCACAAATACACACACCGTGCAAACTTCTGCAAACACACACAGATGATTTCATCTGTGTCTCTGGGTGTTGAGAGGCAGAACTCTCAGACCTGCCCGAAGTCCGTCTCAAACGCACACACACACACACACACACACACACACACACACACAACAAAGAGAGGGACACGCCCACCTTGCCAGCCAGGTTTGCACACGGGCTTGACGTCGATGCGGACAGGGACGCTGCGCAGCGCCCTCTTCTGGCCGCAGTCCCAGGCCGTGACTTGGATCTCGTACTGCTGCTGCCGGTCGTAGCTCAGCTTCTCCGTGTTCCTGATGTTACCTTGGGTTAGAGACAAACAGCCGTGGTCAAAGTCTAGCAAGCTGAAGATCTGCTTAAAAATTGCATCGCTTGAAGCGCAACGTCTGTAAAGTTGCATTGCCACCATTTTAAATGAATGGGGACACAGTCAGTATTTCAATACATTGACATAAGAGAACCTCAATCAAGTTGAAGGTAAGAAGATACAAAACAACACTTGGAGAAAAAAAAACAGGTGTCCGACTCCACTGTGTTGTATGTCATTGATGACATATTAGTGAAAAAGCGTTTGTGCTTCTGCTGATCAGCTCACATGTTTGTGTGTGTGTGTTTTCCAGAAATAATGGCTATTTAATTTCAATTTGAGAGCGTCATCATGCATCAGAGCCAAACGAGGTCCGATGCTTTAATATCATCAGGGTAACAAATGAGACGGCGGCCTGGCTGGCAGGTAGGCTCAGTCTTTAACAAGCGCCGTGATTAATGCTAATCTCTCCCTGAATTAAGACGACATTTTCATTGCTCCCTGACGCAATGCAGATGAAGCCCAGGCGTCCCTGGCCCCTCCCCTTGAGGACGACACGGGCTTACAACTTGTTGCTTGCTTGTTTATTTATTTCTTATTATTCATATTCGACTGTTTTCCTTTCCTCTGGTAAAAAAGTGAAAATATGACACCTCTCTCAGGTTAGTGACTATGGGTGTGCGTTTCCACCAAGAAGCCCGCCTACTTTCTGTCTCCTTCCAAACCTGAAAAACTCCAGCAAAAAGCATCAGTTCAATCTCAGCAATTCTGCCAGAGGCTTTAAACAGAGGGCTAAACAGTCTGTTTTTCTAACATTATGGGAAGTGTTTTCAGTCAAATGAATTTAAAATCGGTGTAGTATTAGAAAAAAGAATGGGTCAGTTTTCAGTTTTCACGCATATGCAGGACCCTGAAGGCAACTCTGGGACCTCCACCAGCCTCCGGTCAGGTCTTTGGCCCAAACAACAACACAACCAAGAGAGCGTCTCCCATGACGTACAGAGGGCACGAAGGGGAGTCCTCATGCTCCTAATGCCTTAATATTTGATGATCCTTTTCGCCGGACGTGGCCAAGAGGGGAAGAGACACAATTGGTCCCCGTCAGTGGTGGCATTGAGATGGATTAGCGGCGACTGATATTGCAGCCGTTTGCCTCCTCACCTCTCCGTCTCCCCTCGCAGCTCATTTAAATTCCGTCCAAACTCACCACCATCACCTCCCCATAGACCCACCCAACACCCGTGTGCACCTTTGTCTCGGTTTGCAGCCTCATTCATTTTCAACTATTGCTGTCTCATCAGCCCTCAATATGCACGCTCACACACTCGCCCCCTGACGCTGCGACACACGCTCCTTCAATTACGACATCAACTTAACTGTGTCAGCGGCCCGTTTCGTGCTGTGACTGCCGTGAGTGGCCGGCTAATAAATGACTACTTTACCCTCCATCTCACCCTCTCCGCTTGCCTCTTTATCAAATGTAGGTAAACACACACACTGGTGCACACGCATACACACGGACACTGCAACACCTACGGAGTGAAGCCATCCATGCATGGCTCTAGAGTTGCCTTCATTGTTCCCTGATAATTACTCTGCGGAGCTACTTAATGCTCCACAGCCGAGGTGATTTTGTTTAAAGGAATAAAGGACTTGCAAACATTCTGGTAATTGTTTCATTAAACAGAAGAACAATAAACACCGTCCTCTATCTTTGCATCTGGAATTCTATTTCCTGCAGGGCACTTCCCTCGTGCAGCGTTTTCACTTTTGGGTTTTATTTTTAATCTCGAAGATTTCACCTGTCCATTTCTGTCCACCTCAGGTGGAAGGCATTTCCAGTGATTCACCTAACATCTCGCAATCCCATTTAGCAGGAACTACTATGCAAAGCGACTACAACACAAGCAGGAGTTAAGACTGGAGGCAAAAACCTTTGTGCCAGGTCATTTTTGTTGTATAATGGCCACAATTAACGACTCAAAGTCAGTAAACAATCTCATTCAATATTCAACAACAGTGTCAGTGATCTCACTCAGTATTTACTAAGAGCTGGGTCCAAGATGTATGGCTAATGCTGCACTGTATCTAATCTGACTGGCTCACCAATCAGATTTGTGACAGATATTCCACCAGCTAGACCCTCCAAGTTTTGCTTCCCATTGCCAAACACCTCTTGTCTGTGGGCTCTTTACCCGGTGGATGCATTAGGTAAATCAACTGGATTTCTGAAATGTTCCTAATGAGTTTGGCCTGGTTTTCAGCACACGTGTGGCGTGAGCTGACTATAGACAGCTGCTTTGGTCAAGAAAACTCACAAAATTGTCTTTGCCAGTCCCCCAACTGCCTGCAGAGGGGAAAGAAGGTTAACGGCTAAGTTCTCCGTCACTTCTCTGCCCTGATCTTTTGTCTGCACTCAGTCCTGCGCCCACAGCCCAGGCCCTCCTGACCCCCTCCGTCTCCGTCCTCCTTCCCCCGGCGCTCTCCAGTTCAAGGGCTCTCAAACATTTTTACCTCGGCGGTCAAAGGGCCGAGCGAGACCCTTCAAGTGGAACGAGGGAGGAGAGCAAGGCACTGCAGTTTCCTCTCCTCGCCCCTGTATTTAACTTTGTGTAGCTCTTTTCACTTTGGAGGATGGAGAAGTGGGAAACGTTTTGCTGCTGGGGCAACGATTAAAGTGAAAAAAGAAGTCAACCAGAACTATTCAGGAGCATAAAAGCTGCAGAGTTCAGCCCTCCATCATCCTCAGAAAGGGTAAACATAAAGTCACGCAATTACAGATATTTTCTGTGTGTGTGTGTGTGCAACAGCTTGTTTGCACTCGTTCGGCACTTTCCTGTGACGCCACGCTGCAGATTGCAGGTGGATCCAAGAAGTGATTTCTCTGCTGCTGAGCCAGCCTAACAAACTCTCACCGAGCTGTGAGGCTTTGCTTGGCTTTTAATCAATCCACCTGAGACAAAGTTTTCTTGTGAAGTGTCCCAGATTACTGCTCAGGAAAGGTAAAAACGCAGACAAAAGGCTTGGTCCTTCCTTTGTGGTGGTGGCCAAGTGTGATGTGGTCACTTTGTCAAATTCATTGGCTTGTGATTAACTTTACTTTTCTCCAGGGATTGTCACAGTTTAATCCTCTATGATTAAATGACACAGCTTTAACAGATGCACGCATCCAAGCAAGGCCAGTCGTCCTACAGTTCACCCTTGCAACCAGAGGAATCGGTCATGTCAAAGTAATCATGTCAACAAGTCGGCTGAAGGAGGACGAATCTCTGTGAACACAAACAAAGACACTGGGAAGGTGAAGAGGTGGCGCGCCCACTATCTAAAAGTAGCGTCGTAGCAAGTTGTTGGCTGTCACTGGGGCTCTCGGCTCCCATCCCTCCATCTTAACTCCACGTGTCATCAGCGTCATGTTACAGGGAACAAGCCTGGACGACGTGTAAATCACTGCACTGTTTAGCAAGTATTTATCTTTGTCACTGTTTGTTTTTCTTGTTTAGTTTTTTTGCGCACAGACCTGTGTGATCTGATTTGTGGAGACTGATGTCTCTCGGGCCCAAACTCAACTTTGTCCTTGAAAACCTTCAAGGACCTAACTAGGCCACCCTCCAGAGAGACATCAGTCAGCGCATTAAATTTTGTTTCCAAAGAATTCACTGGTAAATACGGCCAAGGTGTTTGTGTGTCACCATGTGACTATGTAGTGTTTGATAGCATGGGTGTCTGCTTTGGATGTCGGAAAAACTACCAAAGAAACACGTTGACACAAACATTCGAACATACCGAATAAAAACATTAGCCCATAATTCACAGACAATTTTGGCAGACGTGGAACCTGAAATAACTGGAGCAAAAGCATTAAACAGGTGACAGACTGGAAGATTGTTTCTCTGCAACCGTGACATTTCTTTCGCACTTGAACTCCTATTAATAACATTCACTGTCAAAGCTCAGCATTAAAAAACAGCCTTTTTTTCTTTTCTTTTCTTTTTTTTTTTTTACCTCTGATGCCTGGCTGGCATCAAACCTTTATTTAGTTCACTTCCACTAAATTAACATTAACCACTGAAGAGTTTAATAAAATAGTATATTCTTACTCATTTTAAATCCTTATAAAACACGGCGTTCCTCTGGGATGAGTGTTGGGACTCCCATTTACTATGTGACTATTGTTTTATTTCAGTTTGCGACACAACCCCTTCACAAGCTGCAGCACTCACCGTTGCGATCGATGGCGAAGGGTGTCCTGGTGGTGGTGATTTGGTAGTTGCAGATCTGGCTGTACTGCGGGGAGCAGTCTTGGTCGGTGGCCTCCACCTGCAGGATGCTGTCGTAAATCTTGCCCTCCGTCACCGCCGCTCTGTACTGGTCCTCCCGGAACACCGGGGCAAACTCGTTCACGTCGTTGACTTGAATGTGCACCACCGCCCTGCGAACCCAGACATGGGGATGGATTGGATTGGATCAGCTTTTTTATTCTGCAGCAAACAACGGCAATAAATCGTCACAACATTGGTCAGAATGGCCTGAAAGAATTGCTGCCTCTTTGGAGGAGTGCCTCCACCACGCCGGACTGTACACCTGTCTCATAAATACAAACACTGGAAGAAGTATCCACTGCAGCCATTAGTTCAGCTTGGACGGCTGAGGGCATGGGGGGGATCAATTTCCGGTGATGAATTTGTTTGGTGACCACTGGTCGCACTCTGTTTTATATAATGCACTGCCTGACCTGACCTCCATGGATTATTCGGATTGTGCAGCTTTGGTGAAAATAATACCCTTGTTTCTCCCCCGTTCTCTGTACACTATTCACCGTCTTTTAAACTGCACTAATTAATCACACCATCAGCCATAAGCAATGCTTAATCAATACCCACCACTAGCCAGGAGGCGACAGATTATACAATCAATCCCTCAATCCTTTGACTGATTGCTGGTGATGGATGGCTGCGGTCCATAATTGCGGCTCTAAGCTTCAATATAATAGGAAAACACTTTGCTTTAAGAGATAAAGAGAGGGAACACGAGCATGTGGTTTATAGGATTAGCTGGCTGCTATGATAATGATGGTGGAATTATCCCATTAAAAGGCAGCTGTAAATATCCCTCCGACACGTGGTCCGCCAGAGACAAAGACGGGGACGGCGTGGGAGAGAGCCGAATGGATTTCCTCGCTGCCTTATCTGTCCTTTTCACTGTGCACAAACACGGGGGGAAAGCGCTTTAGTTTCCCAGTGCAAACAGATGCGCGGCGAAATGACTTGACGACAGTCTAATAGCTGGAGGAAAAACACATTGAAGGACAAAGACCGAGGGGGGAATGTAGGGACGGTGGAAACCTTTTTTTTTTTTTTTTACTTGATATCAAGCAGATTTTTTGGCGTGCAGCAAATTCTGTTGAATGCTTCTTGCAATTGTACAAATATCACATTTTAGGTCGAGCCAACAATCTTTTGGTGTGAACCCCAAAATTTTGGTTAGAAGCTATCCTCGCATTAGCCTCCAGCTTGCGTGCACAACTGTGATGGAGTCTTTCCAGACACCAATTGATTCCTTGTACTTAATATTGAATGACTTTTTCCATTATATTTGTGTCATGCATAAGCTATATGCCAAATGTGAAGACACAATACCATTCTAGTCCAATACTAAGACAGAGATCCTATATGTGAAACGACAATAGATAGATAGACTTTGACTTTTAAATACACTTTATTTTACACATCCTGGCAAAAAATGTTTACGTATTAATTGAAAAAGAGATTATTCTTAGATGACACTAATTTACAAAGTGTGATAAAAGCACATTTGGGTACTAAAAAAAACTACACTTTAAGTACTAAAAAGGCATTATTATTAACAGAGCACAGAACATTGTTTAAAAGGACCTCATGAGTAGCCCGCAGACCCGTTTGAAAAATTGCATCACTCGTTGAGCTGCCTCTAAAATTAAATTTTATCCAACCATTTTTGATAATTATTGAGAACTCATGAGCTTAAGTGTCTTCACATAGATAAGTATCATTAATAATAATATATAACTCAGAGAGTTTGTTATTTCAGGAGAATCTAGCAAACTGGTAGGCCTTCATATGGCTCAGGACCCATGAAGTAGCTCTCAGTGCCAAAAAAGTTGGTGACTCCTGCTCTAGATGAAGAAGACTCTCCTCATCCACACCCAAGGGTCGTGGGCTTTCAGATTTAGCACGGGTGTAGTTACTGTCTGTAACTTTGAATATTAATGGTCACATGATTGATGGACATGACTGATGACATAACAGATGACATGCGGACATGCCGGGAACTGCCAATTACACGGCTGAGCAGTGTCAACTACTTCCGACTCCTACGCAGGGATGTTTTCTTAGACTTAATAATATATATATATATGAGAAGAAAAACAAAACAGCATAACAAAGTGTAACCGGCAGGCTTGTGGGGGTTGGTGGGAAGCTAATGATGACGCCACCAGCAGCGGCGATGGGGATGAGACACGCTGACAGACGACGGCAGCAGCGCCACTGCGTGCAGGAAATCCCTCAGCCAGCCTTGTTTTTGTCATATTAATGACACTCTCGCTCTGATTAACGTTACTTCTCCTCCCTCACTCGCTCTTTCCCTCCCTCTCGCTCTCCCTCACCCCCTCACTTCCTCCCTTGCCTCACCACACTACTACGGCGGTGAGGATGCAGACATATGTTCCGCTCCTCGGGGGCTTGTATGAAGCGACTGCCGCTGCTGTTAAGTGGCGGGTGTACGAGGGCGTAAGTCCCCGCAAATAAATGTATGATATATAAAACTGAACGTAATGATCGCACAAGTGTCTAATTGCAGGGTGCGCAGCTCACATCTGGCTGAGACAGACATCGGCTCTCTGGGGAAGGAGGCAGAGCATGTCTGAATGTGTGTGTGTGTGTGTGAACAGCTTCCAGTGTGTTTTCACCTGTATCATACAGTAGATGACAAACAATTCTAAAACACAGAGTTGAACATTTGTGACTTTGGATTTGGCACCTCATATTGCTGACTGAATATGAAAATGGCATGAAGTCGTATATATGCATACCAGTAATGACTTCCTTTCTTTTAATGAAAGTCTCACATTATGTACAATTTTACTAACAATAATATAATTTTATTGCTTTACGTTTCAAGAAAGGAGCCCTTTGTGATGTCATAAAGGGTACTGGAACCCAACTAATAGCTGTCAGAGGTTAGTGATAACACTCCCAGCCAGATGTTGGCTCCGCCCTTTGCAGGCCGCCTCAATCTTGTCCTCTACCAACATGACGAAGGTGCAACAAAATGCCTGTTTTAACAGAATGTGGGGGAAAAAAAACAAGTGTTTGTGCCAGAGGTTGTAAACAGAGGGCTAAGTATGCTTTATTTTCTCTAGGAATCTGTTGATTTTCTTGGTAACTGCTGTGCGAGGCAGCTGAGTCTGTGATGTCTGTGATGATACATTTGTTTACGACATGGTTCTTCTATAACGGCTCTTACAAAATCCAAAGATGAAGCAAAAAAACAAAACAAAAAAAAAACATGATGTTTCTATTTTGTTTCCACAGCGTTACACAACTAAACGTTATCTGACAGTGCAGCATGAGGCGTTGGTCCGCAGTCATTTAGCACGGGTGAGAGCAGCCGGGCAGAGAGCGGCAGGCAGGGGAGGCGGCGGAGTGTTTAAACACCAGGTGCACGACGATCACACGCACAGACAGACTGCATGTAAGAGCCACGCCACGCATGCTAATACCACGTACGTGTTGTTCCCACTTTATTACACAGACGTCTGCATTCATTATTTATCAAGTGTCACAGTCAGGATTAAGCGCCTTCACCGCGCCTGCAGGGTTACACAAACACAAACACAAACAGACGCACACACACGTCATGTAACTTCATTGGCCACCAG
This sequence comes from Thamnaconus septentrionalis, assembly GCA_009823395.1. Lineage (NCBI taxonomy): Eukaryota > Metazoa > Chordata > Actinopteri > Tetraodontiformes > Monacanthidae > Thamnaconus > Thamnaconus septentrionalis. The sequence continues at coordinate 8,161,767 of CM020510.1, read as the reverse complement.
TTGGAATCATCACTTTCCTTGTGTTTTATTTTTTTTTTTTCAATAAGAAGGAATCCAACATCTCTGAGTTTTCCACTGCAGCAAATCGAAAGGGCGTCACGGCGCGTTAATCTCATCAGTGCCGTGCGGAAATCCCACGTCCGCATCCACTGGCGCCACGAGGTGCCGGCGTGCCACTGGTGTAATTTCAAGACAAGATGATTGTAAGTGCGCTAATCTAGTTTAATATTAAGGCTCCGCGAGGGACAGAACAGATAATAGCATCGACGGAGGGATGTGGCAATCAGCTCGGATAGTGCGGGAGCCCAAAGGAAAAGAAGAAGTGGTGGCAACGCACTTCCTGCGAGCGTCTTTTCGGAGCTGGAGTATGGACACCGGGTTCTCCCGAAGTACACGCGGCCTTAGTGTTGGAGATTAACAACATATTAAACAGCGATCTTGTCAGCGAAAGGGGAAGCGGCACCACAACAGGACTGTGGCACCTCTGTCGGGTCCTCGGCTCTGCCCTCTGCAGCTTCTGCTATTAAGTGCAGCTTTTAACAGAATCCTCATACTCAGCAAAATTACAACTAATTGCCTGTCAACTGACCTCAGTTGTTTTGTTTTGTTTTTTTTCAAAATTTCTGTGGACATTCCGCGAGCACAGCTACACTGTTTCATCTGCATGTACTGTGAGTCTGTCTGACTTTTTTGTTTTGTTCGTTTCTTGGTTGGTTTGTTTTTGTGCATGCGAGCTGGCAACTGTCCTTCAGCCTCGCAGAGATAATTAAAACTGCAGCAAGGTTAGGACACACCGGCTCCTGAGATTCATTAACGACAACTTCGAAAGGATGACGGGATTCCTGGCAACCCAGACGGCGGAGACGACATCCACATTGCGTGGACGTTTTCTCTCCGGCAGCCGTGTTTCCTCCCTGCAAGCTGCCGCGGTTCCGACCCCCTCGGTCCTCTCCCAACGGCGGGGGTTTGGTGTTAGACACGTGTCGCAGGTGGGCTCCCATCCTGCATGGGGATTATGATCATGACGCGCTTTGAAAATGTGGTGGCCACGTGTCCCCTATGCCTAATTAGAGCGGATTAATCCTGGCACAGGAAGGAGGCGTGCGACGGAAACTAGCGAACATTTCTGGTATTTATTGCTAATTAGTGAGATAATACCGCGTTCGGTTGTTGTTTGCTGTAAATGCAAATACGTAGCGAAGGACTGTTTATTCAGTGACGTAAACCACAGTGCACGATTTATTCCCCATTTTTGCAGAGGAACATATATATGTACATATACACTTAAATAAACAGGAAATCTGCCTTCCATTTTAGTCAAACATGTCAAGGACACAAAACTGCTAAACGTCTGTAATACTACATCAAGTAGTGTGCACTTCATCCTATGTGTGCTTGGGGCAGTGCCGAGCCCGCGGACGCCTCACAGTTCAGTGCACGCTGCTCAGTGGGACGCCAGCACCGTGGAACTGCAGATTAACGTGCACTTGGTTTAAAGCTGACCTCTGCAGAAACGGCCTGCGGGAGTTTAAGGTGAATTCATTCAAGCAAGTGAAATGGTGTGATGCATGAAGCAGGACGTATACACCGCGGTATTCAGCCTCTGGAATTGGGAAAAATAAAAAGGGGGGTTAGTAATAAATGTGGTCTGCCATTAGCGCACAGGATTAGAACGCTGACAGGCCTCACAGGACGATGCTTGGATGTTGCAGAGAAAGTCTGACAAAACTGTTCAAAGACTGAAGTCTCTCAAAGAGGAAGAAGGAAAAAGTTTGAGAGGATAAAAAAAGTGGAAGACTGAGAAGTAGGGCAGCAGCCAGCCAGATGTTGGGAAAGCTGGGAGAGAATGGAGGGATAGAGCACAGCTAAAACTCATCCCCATCTCGTCACTCCTGATCCTCCCACCGTTCCCTTTAGCTGCTAATTTTCATGACCGCGCCGCTTCTGCCGCCGACGCGTCGTGTGTAATTTGAGCGCTGCCTGAGGCGGTGATTCCTCATCTCCTGCTAGCTCCCTTTAAAAATCAAAAGCCAGTCGGCGAGCCGCCGCGGCGACACGCCAGCCTCGTCCTCTGAGAGTTGCCAAGCAAAAGGACAGGTCATTAAAAGTGCCCTCCATTCACTTTCCCTTCGGCAGGCGGCCTGGCTGAGCCAAGCCGAGAGGCCCTCCGCCGTGGCCAGGCAGCGGCCAGGCAGCGGCCAGGCAGCGGCCAGGCAGCGGCCAGGCAGCGGCCAGGCAGCGGCCTGCTGCAGCCGTGTGACATAACTGAATGCCAGGGTACTTAAAAGGGTTATAAAACTTGACTAGCGGTGTAAAAACAGTGGCTCAACTCCAGTTAATTTTTTTTCTCCCTCACACACATAAAAGCCACACATACACACACACACACACACACACACACACACACACACACACACACACACTACTACTAGCCTCCCTCTCCCCAACGTTAACCAGTTTATGTTGGCCTTTCTGTCGGACCGTAACCCAGCTTTTCTGTCTCAGTCCCACCATCCAGCTTCTGTGCTCCACTATAACTAGACGCATTTGTCTTTTCTTCCCAACCTTAAACACTCCATTGAGCCTCTGACCCATTATGCTGGTCCCACTGGTCTCTTCGTCCAGCCATAACAGGGTATTGAGAGTCAAGATGACAGCAAGAAATCCCTGTTATAGTGTCACCCCAGGCCTTTTACTCTCCTAACCTATTCCATCCTGTCCTATTCCATTCTACTCTATCTTTTTTATCCTATACTATCCTATGCTGTCCCATTCCATCCTCTCCTATCCTATCCTATCCTATATCTCCTCCTATTCCATTCCATCATCTGCTCCGCTGTCCTCTCCAAATCATATTCTATCGCATTCCATTCCATTCTATCCTATCCTACCCAATCCTATCCTATCCTATCCTATCCTAGACTAGCCTATGATATCATAACGGCTTTGCAAAAGAATTTAAATCTTGTGGAGCTTCTCTCATTGACAGTTTGTATAATTGGCTTTTGTTTTAACTGTTTTACCCAGACTGTTAATGATAATACGGAACATTCAGTCATTATTAACTGCTCATTTATGTTGGATCTAATTTTCCTTTATGTGCTGCTGCCAGTCGCGGCCCAGACACACAAAAAAATCCATCTCTATGAAACTTCAATATATGTAATTAGTATGTTTTACATGTGATACCTGACACGTTTGCATCTGCCACAACAATTGGCATCAATGAAACCTGTAGCTCTCACAGGTGTGAACACAGACGTTGCAGCAGCACACAATTCCTGATTCAATATGTTTGGCCAGCTCTGTAAACCGCTGACCACTGACGTCCACATTTAGTGAGCCGTCGTGAGACAAGATGATGGATTTCTGCAGCCGAGTCCGCTGTTGGCTGAGGTGAAGGGGTTGAGCTTTAAGACAGAGGGAGGGTGATGCGCAGCAAATCGAGGGAGTTGTCCAAGAGACATTTTTTTTTTTCCTGATATGAGGCAGCGTTGTGAGCACCAACAAGTGTGACAAATAGCCACTTGTCAGCTGACCCCTTTAAAGCCGGTCACTTGGTGCCCGTGGTGGGTTGGGCTGTGATGAATCCGGGATCAAACTGTTGCAGAGCCAGAAAGAGTTGAAGAAGTAGCTTGTGTATTCAGCTTGAAGAATTGTTTTTTTGTTTTTTTTTTGCTTTGGACAGACTGCAACCTGATTCAAAAGAGCAACTTGAAACAACAACCGCTTCAGTGGATCTCAACTTGCACCCGATTTCTTGTCACAATACTCATGCGGCGACTCTTGGATAGAGACACCGACTACTACTTTCCAACTACCACTTTTGAGGCATTATCTAAATGAGGTATGAATAATATAAAAACGAAAGAAACCCAGCATGGTACATAATTTATCTTGAGCTTTCTCTCCATATCAATAATGAAAAATTATGTTAATTTAATTTTCTGCTTCCCTCTCCTTAGCACAAGTGAGTCTGGTCTTTGGATCGCAGCAAAAACTCCACTTTGTTTTATGCTATGGGGTAAAACCTCATGCGCACTCGTGCATCCTGTCAGCCTTCGCTGATTGTCACTCACTTGTGTGACTTTTTGCCCTCGGTGCCACCGGGGCCGGAGCCGCAGTCGTGAGCCTGGATGATGAAGGTGTACTCCTTCTGCAGCTCGCAGTCCACCAGGCCGCGGGCCCTCAGCTGGCCCTCGCCGGACGTCCCGTTCAGCACCACCGCCTCGAACGGAGCCTCCAGCCCGTGGATGTTGAACGCACAGATTTCCCCTGGAGGACAGAAAGCGAAAATAAAAAAAAAAGATAGAGATGGGTCAATATGAAGCATGAAGAAATGAATCTCAACAGTGCCGCATTTTACATTTTCTTGACTGTTTTTTGGGTGCATTTTTAAAGACAAAATAATGCAGAATCGCTGGGGTGCATCCTGCCGACCTCAGCCGACGTCTTCCTCAGTGGCGCAGAGGATCTTTTTTTCTTTATAGCCAGGTCAGTGTAATGCCCCCGATACCCTTGAACACACAGTGACCTTCTTTCCTTTTAAGGCACCCGTATTGTTCTCGTTTAATTAAACTAACCTGACAAGTACATCTCTGTTTAATTAAGCTTGGATGTTTCAATTTGCTGAACCTTCGCACCAAGAGACGCTGAGCTAAAAAAACAAAAAACAAAACAAAAAAAACAACGTACAGCGACGGATCTGCAATTGAACAAAACCAAAGCAAGCATGCACAGGAAGAGCAGAGGGAGAGACGCTAATACCCTTCCAGGCAACTCCAAACGCTCCCCGTTCACGACTTGAATGTGGCATCCTGTTAGCTGTCACAAAGTTTCCCCTTGTTAAGTCACCTTGCAGAGTCTCTGGATATACATTATGCAGTGAGAACATTAGATGAAGCGGCAAATCCTCACGCGGGAGCATTATAAATGGATCAGAATCCCAGGAATGCGCATCCTGAGTAATTACTCCAGTGGAATCCAAGGGCGTTTCTGCTGTTTGTGGGATGACGAAGAGCGTCCGACCGATATTCAGGGATCAGCTGGTGGCCCCAGACAAGGTTGGAAAGGCCTGAAAGTTTATTATTCTAGTGCACTTCCCTCCCCACCGTCTCTCTTTCTGTCTTCCTTGGACCTCAAGAGTCTGAGGCCACGTTTGTAAAGAGTGAGTGTATTGCAACTCCGGTTTCAGCCCTGTCCGTCTGTTACGCATCAACTGCGTGCTAGCGCTCCCAAATCGTTTGAAAACGGCCTCCACAGTGAATCTGCTCACTGTAAAACTCCCATAACTGGCCCTAAAATCGTGGTCATCCAACTTTGTCCAGCGATCCCAGCGGGAAGCACTTTGTCTAATCAGCGATTGTCTCCTGAAAAGAAATCCTGAGTGGAACACGCTTATCCGGCCTCGCGAGCAATCCTACAATCCGCCCTCTAACCACGTAGACGCTCGACAATGCACAGCGTGCCTCAAAATTGAGTTACGCCCGACACAAATAGCACAACGTTTCCTAAAAGTCATCCTTGTGGGGGGAGATAGAGAGGAGGGAAAATCCATTTATACGGAGAGTGAACAGCTGACGAGTGCAAAACAACAGAGTCAAGAGGCGGCAGAAAAATGTATTAGCAGGCGGCGGCGGCTCATTTGCGAAGCAGGCGAGCCAAGTTTGTTTTATCTCCCTGTTTTCCTCTCGGAGACGTGACGTCGCCCTCCGCGCTCGTCTTGGTGTCGCAGTGTGAGGAAATCACTTAGCTTCCCCCCCAGCTCACTCTGACCTGTGACAACTAATTGCACTGATATTACTTAAGCTAACAGCGAGCGTTAAATTGCTTTTTTTCCCGGCCCCCCCCCAAAAAAAAGCTCTGCGAGCGCAAACGCTCCTGGCAAGTTCTGATAAGAGCAACTTTATTTTCCTCCCGCTTCCCTCCTTTTTTCTCCTCACTGCTTTCATCCCGTGTCTGTCATAATCCCCTTCAGTTCGCCACCAGCCGCCTCCTCCCTGCAGGGCCCGCAGGCTGTGAAGCGGCAATGTGCCAAAGGGAGACGTTAAAATGGTAAAGGAAGCAAAATAGAGGAGTGGGGAAATGAACAGGGAGTGAAAGGAGGGCAGGTGTGTCAACTCTCTCTCTGTCTGTGTCTGTCTGTTGGCAGAAAATGACCCTTCCCTTCCCTTCCAGCCGGGGAGAAGCAAAGTTTGGCCGGCGGAAGGGGAGGAAAGAAATGGCACCGGGCGAGCAGTGTGTGGCAGGCGGTGGCGGGAGAGGCGGCAGTCTTGATGTGTGCCGCCTCTCTATGGTGCATCGTGCGAACAAGAGCGGCAAATGGAAAATCCGTCACCGCTGGAGCGAGAAATAAATCCAACCCAGAGGCGCCCCCATCAGGGAGAATATGCAAAGCAGACACGCACTGCGTGTCCACCCGTTGAAGCCACGTGACCCGGCGGGCTGTTTTGGCGGTGGGACAAGTGCTCGAGGTGGCAGCATGACACAGACACCCCCTAATTTAAAGGAGAGAAGAAGAAAAAAACACACTCAAAGCTGTCAGCTCTGACGGGACAAAAGCCTCCGATTTTCCTTCCATTTCTGTTCCGACGTCACTTTCCGCCACCCACGGAGAGGCGATTATTGTTTTGCTGTGCAGGGAGGGGGAGGAGGGGGGTGAGGGGCGGGGGGCGTGGGGGGACTGGAAAGAGATGGAAGCGGCGGTATAGCGGAGGGAACAGATGTTGGGCTCCTGGCACTTGGCAGACGCTGAGAGCTCGCGACTGCTAATTACTGCGCTAAACTGCTAGCTAAGTACGTGTCTCCGTGTCACGTCAGGCATCAAGAGGTAGAAGTACAGTGGGAAAAAGGATGAAGGGCGTCGCTGAGGAGGATTCATATGTATGTATATATATATATATATGAATTACGCAAACGGTTGTAACAATAAAAAATGTTTGTGCAAATCTGTCTCTAGCTGTGCACTTTGGCTCCACTGTTTCATGTCTGCTGACCTTCTGTGTGAACTAACAATACCCAAAACCACCTCATATGGTTCCTCAGTGCGCTTCCATGTGGGTGGGTGTGTGTGTTTGGGAGGAGGGGGGCAGGTTTCAGGTAACTGTAGCACTTCTATAAAACGTTTTGTTTTGTCAAGCACTTTTAGTTGCATTTCTACATGAAAGGTGCTACATCATTGAAGTTTGACTTGATTTGATGTATAAATAGTTTTCTGTAAAACTATTTTTGACCTTTCAGACACCCACCATCATTTGTCTTTATAGTTTTTCTTCTCAGCCTCCTGCACCAAAATAAAATGAAATAAGATAAAAGCTTCAGACTCTCTGTGTCCAGACTGTCAGTAAGTGTGAATGTTCACCGCTGTGTCAGGAGCGGCGTGGCACTCGGCAGTGCCGGTGGGGTTGGGGACACTATAGCACCCGCCCACATTAGACCATCTTTGAGGACGCCGGAGGTCATCACCGGCAGAGGCAGCGGCGCTCTCACCGGCCCCACGTGTTCGCAGAGCCGGAGGAGTGTGACAAAATATCGAATTCGCTGATGAGCTGCCCACGTTTGAGTCTGGAGTGCTGTTTGACGAGAACGGACGCCAACACCGCCAATGAAGAAGAAGAGGAGGAGGAAGAGGAAGAAGAGAAGGAGAGACAGATATGAAGGGGAGATGAAAGGAGGAGCGGCGGGGTGACAGTGGGCGCCGCCTCGGGGCGGCTCCCACCTCTGCCTGCTGGAAAGTGACCAAAGCCGCGGCACCAGTAAACACTCACACGCACGCACACGCACGCACACGCACGCACGCACACGCACACACACCCACTCACACGCACGCTGTCTCGCGTCGACCCGGACGGTGCCAGTTTGGCGGCTGTGTTCAGGGCTGACGAGCCTTTCATCCTCCTACAGCCGCTGGAAACACACGACGCTCAGACAGCAAGTAAATCTGATTACTGGGAATCAAAACCTACCGACACATTCTGGACCAGGCGCCGGTTCGCTGGCGCTCGGAATGTTTGCATCCACATAATCTTAATGCTTTTAAAGAAAATGTTATTTTGTTTTTTTGATACTTGCAATATTTCTTTCTTAGCAAAGCAGCGATGTTGGAATGGCGCTCGCCTCTTGCCCTGATTTTTCAGCTGCCTCTTCAATTTGGATTTCTGGCACGAAATTATCTCTTGTATTAGTCACCCTCAGCCTCACCACCCCCCCCACTAATTCTTGCTTCTTCTCATTTTACGGCGCCAAACACGTCCACGAGCACTCTGGGATACATGGATACGCTCTCGTGCACAACAACAACCCCCCCCCACCCCCCTTCTCACCCCCACCCCCACTCTCGGCTGCGGCGTCTAGATAGACTGTCAGCCCTCGCGGCTCCGCAGAAGGCTGAAATTGAAAATGTTGTAATTATGCTCTTCATGAAATTAGCCAGCCGAGGAAGAAACACAATAGAGAAGCCGTCCATCCCGCCGATAAGGATTAATACTAATCAAGCCGCCGTGCTCCGACTGCACGGCGCACAGGGAACCTGGAGGAGTCGTGGCACGGTGCAGCGCGGCCGGGCGGCCTGCGTATTATTCTTATTATTTTAATTAAAGACGCGTCGTTGAGGGAGGGGGTTGGTGCGTGTTGGTGTGCTGTGGGTGACTGTTGTGTGGAGGCGTTGTGAGGAACACTTGCCAACCGTTTCCCCGGAATGTTAATTACATTAAAGGCTCCTCTTACTGCCTTAATGTCATCTTGCTGTCTAAGAACCCCCCCCCCCTTCCTCTCTCCACCTCCCCCGCGTGCGAGACCGGGGGCCGGAAGACTGAACCTGCCAGTCACACTTAAATGTCAGAAAAGTGGGAGGACGTGGCGGGAGCAGCCGCCAGCTGCTGTTTGTGCAGTTGTCTTACAGTGTGCACTCAGCGGCCACTTTATTAGGCACACTTTGCTTGAACCAGGTATCTAACGAAGAGGCCGGCGAGCGTGCAGTCACACCGCTTCAAGGTCGAGGGTGCGTTCGCGGGTGGAGTTCTTCATACCCCGGCTCATTTGAATTCCTGTTGCCTCTCTGTGGTCTCCCTCCTGTCTGACCTTTGACCCCGACGTCAAGAAGGCATTGTCCTCCACACAACTGCCTCTCACTGTTTTCCTCTTCTCTGGTTCGTCTCCATCACGTCTTCATGAGTTGTTGCCATGCGATTTTCAGCCAAGGACAAGAAAATTTATTTTAAAGACTATTCAGCTGCAACTAATAAACAAAACATTTTTTGTGAACTCCAGCGGAACTGAACTCCTGCCTTGCATGACTAGTAATCCAAATAAAAACAAAAAACAAAACTCTTAGGTTCCTGCTAAAAACATCCACATGACATCCACGTTTGGAAGGACACATAAACAAGGCTGTGATTATTATCACTAACCTGCCCATTGTGACTGATTTCAAAAGGAGATTTTAGTGACTCTGTCCAGAGGGAGAAGCTAAATAATTATTACAACAAAATTAAGAGTTCAAGCAGCGATGAAACTTCGATGCAGAGAAACTCCAACGGCAGCAACTTCTGGGCCAAAAACTGCGCTCGATCCAGCGTTTAGCAGCGCTCCCCATTCCAAAATAAAAAAAAAGTGTTGAGGCAACTTTTCTCTCCAGCAGCCTGGAGTGCCGAGCCTGCCAACAGCGCACCGCGCCACACACCCACCTCACCCCTTATACGTCAATAAAGTTAATCACAGACACCAGTGGGCGACGTGTCAATTACGTGTGCTTGGAGCCGAGCCAAGGCGCCACTGGTCAGCCATTAAACTATCAGCACGCCGGCATCCGGAGCGGCCAGCGGCTGAATCACTGTGCTAAATACAAACACATCAATTTAATCAGTTGGCTACTTGATGGCTGTGTACTTAGGAACAATCGACACAAAGCTTCGGAGCCAAAAAGCGAGAGGGGGGAGGGGGAGAAAATGACGTGAGCAGTCATATTCATTTTAAAACGAGATATTTTCTGTCCCCCGCTGTTGTTTTCAGGGCTTCGCTCTGAGCCGCCGCTGCACTGCGACTCTAAATAATGCAATATTAAGGACTTCGACAAAGGGGGGATTGAATTGAGAGTAATGTTAATATTTGACCACAGTCTGAGCTTCTTTTTTTTCCAAGTCCTTTTTGGAATTTTGTGACCCGTAAGATATTTCCGCCAATTGTTGTCGTCCGTCACCGCCAGGGAAAAAAAAAAAAAAGAGTCCAATTTGCTCAATGGCTGGATTTAGACCATTTACAGTAAGTCTAAGCCCGGATTACATATTTTATCCCTTCATTATTTTGCACATTGTTGCCGGATTACAGTTTTGATTGTGCACAGTTATAGCCAGATCCTGATAACTTTCTTCTTTTACGCGGCCAGCGCCGTGAATAGATGCTCGCTGACACAACTTTAGCTCCCTGTCACAGAGCAGGAAAAAAAACAACAACAGCACGGCAAGATTTAGTGTTCTGAATCTCAAATTAAATACAGATAAGGATCCTCAGGGGAGTGAAATGAGTTCAGCATTAATAAAACAGACGTGGCAATTGCATTTAACGCAACGAGGGAGAGGAGGGGGAAAAAAATCAATACTTTGTATTTTCCAATTCTGTTCATGGAAATAGCCCCAAGGGAGAGCATGTGTCCTTGTCTGCGCGAGGCCAGTTAGAGTTCAATGTGTTCAAATATCCGTATCAGAGTTTACGACCCCCATTAACGCCCCTGAGGATGTTCTCTGCGCTGGCCGAATTGCCAGTGGAACAAAGAGCAGCGCGTCCGCTGACACGCTGTTTGACCACTGATAGGCTCTATTACATCCCGGGGTCAGCGGAGCAGGACGAATCCGGCCGCAAAGACAAACGACGGGGAGGTTCTCCAAACGCAGCCAAACTGCCTGCGGACAAATCATAGAGATCGGCTTCACATCGCCGTCCAACCTTTTGGTAGCTGAGTCACAGGGGGCTCGGGGAGGTCGGCGGTGGGAGGAGTGGGGGGGCGGCAGTGTTATTGTTAATGTATTATTATGAAATTAACCATTTGTTGGCGTACTGTAAGAAACGAAGAAACAAACAAAAACAGGAAGCTGTCGTACTTCAGTGAGCTTCATCATAAGTGGACCTCCACATTAATAAAGGCTTATTTTGTTGAACCTGGTCCAACATTTTATTATTATTATTATGATTATTACTATACAAGTATATGTATGTGTATGTGTAAGTATTGAGACCCGCGAGAGTTGTTTTCTGTTGTTTTCTGTTATCTATTTTCTGTTATATAAACTTAATTTAGTTCATAAGTTTGTATTTTTATTTGAGTCTAGGGGTAGGTATATATAAGTTTTTACTTCTCCCTACCCCCTTTCGAACATGAACAATATTCTCTTGTATTTTCACTGGTGTATTTTCACTTGCTGTTTTATTTTTTATATATATATATATATATATAAATATATATATAGATTTTTTTTTTCATTTTCTTTTGTGTTTGGTTTTGTATCCTTTTTAATTCTCTTTCCTTTCTTACGTGTTCGAAATAAATAAATAAAATCAAATCAAAATCAACATGGTCGTGTCAGGCATCCACCCACTCACAGGAGGAACTGGCCTGACTGGTTGGCTTTGACTGTGTGAGCAGGGCTCACCAACCTTTTTTGAACCCATATATAAATAGACATTTATAGATACATGAAGAAAATGGCAATAATTTACACATGTTGTTGTAACACATCCAAACGGCCTGTTGGTTATTAGTTTTGTTGACTTGTAGGAACAGTTTGCAGTTTAAGAGCACTTTTTTTTGCAGCTGCGTGCCACCCAGGGCGGCTCCGCAGAGTGAAAAATTTAGTTGGAGATGCTGGCCGAGTGCCAGGGAAGAGACGGTGACTTTAAACCTTTCCTCCGCTGTTTTTTGCTGACTGAATCTTACCTGCGCAACAACAAAGTTTGCTCAGTAAGAGGCCGGCCAGCCACCGTCTGAGTTATTTCTTCCCCTTGCAGGCTTGTTCCGTATGTTAATTAATTTGAGGCGGCCCACGACAGTGTCGGCGGCGCTCGCTGCAAATTAATTTTTTCTATTTTTGGAGGCGCACAACCAGCGCCTTTATAATTGCCTTCCCGGCACTGCCCACAGACTGAGGTTACACAACTGCTTGTTGGTCGGCGTAGGCAGGCGGTGAGGCGTCATTGTCTTGTTAAAGCGAGCAAAGTTTAGCATCGGTTTGGCGAAGATTTACAGCAAGACTTGAAATGGAAAAGCAGCCAGCCGAGGGGAATTTGTGGCCGCGCTCATGAATCAGCAACACAAACGCGGCGGCCTCGCACAACAAAGCGGTAAAACAGGCCGGAGGAAGATGAAAACGCCCCGGCTACGGATCTCTGTGTTTGAAATGATTACCTCGGCTCACCGCCGCCGCTCGCGCAGAGCCAGCGCTGCCCAAACAGGGGGCTGAAATCCTGCCATTAAGCCATCCATCATCCCATCGCACACCGGCAGCACCGGCAGCACCGGCAGCACCGGCAGCACCGGCAGCACCGGCAGCCGGAGCCCAGCTGCTCGCCATCATCGCCGCTGAGTGTTATGGGCTCGGCTCCAGACACACAAGTTGTGTGACTCCATTCAGCTGGCTTCAGTTGTGACGTGATGATTCGCCCGCCACGCTAACGGCTAAATCCGCCCGCCAACGATGCAGACAGAGAAGCAGACAAAGACACAGACGTCCTGTAAGCAGAACAAGAGAATCGGGTTTCGCCCCCCCAGATTACTTTCCTCTACTTTCATGAGGTCATTATGGAACCGCGGAGGCGTCACATCCCCGCTGACCAAATGCCGAAATTGTATGCTAATCTTGTTTTCGCTCCTATTAGGGGACTTGAGAGGGAAAACAAGCTGAAAATGTTTGATGCTGCCTCCACATCTCTGGTGAGTTTTATATGTAAATTGCTATCAGTTTACGTGACAAAAAACAAGCGACCGCAGCCGCGGTGTCTATTAGCCGCAGCCCGTCCCTTTATGGCGGACTCGGCGGTAATGAGCGCATTAGGGGCTGGCGGAGCAGGGAGAGAGCACAGAATGGATGAGCTCGTCGTGGAGGAGCTGCTGCTCCTGCGCTGCTGCCGCCGCCGCTGCAGACTGTGACAGACGGACGCCTCGGGTGACAATTTCTACTCTGCTGCTGGCAGTGTTTACCTTCAAGCAGGAGGCACGAGGGGCAGGAAAGAGAAGAGAAGAAAAGAAAAAAAAAGAGATTCCGGGACAGAGGAGCGGAAAGAAAAGATGGAGGAGGGAGCGAATGTAGCCGAGTACAGTGTGCCAGGGAATAGCCGCAGAGAAAATACTGTTCTTCTGTCAGCGGGACATCCCTGAGGGCGACTCGGAAGATTATTCTCTGCTTACTCCTGCTAGTGCCCTTTATTTATTTATTTTTTACATGCGGAGGCGCTGCAGCCGCGGCAGTCAGACAAGAACAGCGGGAAAGATGTCACGGATAAGTCGTCTTGAGGGGAAGTACGGCAGTTTTAAAACATCAAGCACATGTTAAGCATCCCGCTCTCAACAGTGAACCGGCCTTTCTCCTACCAGCTGGGCCTGGGCACCGACAGTGGTTCACACCAACTTATAGAAGAAATACATACAGGATTATATCCGGAAGTAGTACTGGAGATTGGTCTTGGTCTCAAGACCACTTTTTAAGGGTCTCGGTCTCGTCTCGGACTCGGAAGGCGTTTTTACTCGGCCTTGTCTTGGTCTCGGACTGGGCAGACTCGGGGTTTTTAAAGAAAATTATTAAAAGATACCTTGCTGAAAAGAGATGTTGCTGTTCAATTAAGGAGCAAACTTGAATTTAAAAAAAGATACTGGTCATTTTTTCTGATTTGTTGTTATTTTTCTTTGATATATAAAGTCTTGCTCTTGCCTTGGTTTTCACTCGATCTTGACTTGATGCACGCAAAACCTTGACTTGATTCTTAATGGACAAAAGTTTTTTATTCATGGAACACTTTCTTTCTTTTTTAAAACATTTTTAATGGTCTTTTTTTCCCTGCCAGACCACTATGGCCTCTGGCACCAGAACGCCGCTATTGCTCACTGAAACAGTTTAAAATGGGCCAGGGACCCGAGTGTGCAGGTAGGGCAGCGCATGCCAAAAAAATGTGCGCACTCGCATGTGTGTGTGTGTGTGTGTGTGTGTGTGTGTGTGTGTCTGCGTTGAGCCAGCCTCAGCGTAAAAGATAGCAACAATATTCATCAAAAAAAAGAAAAAAAATTACACAACCTGGTTTCCTTCCATCTTCCGCCTGGTTTTGCACAGCTGGCTGAGTGTGTCCTGCACCGGCTGCAGATAACGGCCGCAGCTTGGAAACATGAGCGCAGCCTCGGCTGATACGGCCTCTCGCTGTTCCGACACCTGTCTCCTCACACGTGCGTGTGTGTGTGTGTGTGTGTGTGTGTGTGTGTGTGTGTGTACGTGCGCGTGTCTCCTGACCCGCTGCCTTCCTACACACGGAAACCCCTGCGCGGGCTGGAAACTCCCTGTGATTGGCCGACCAGTACAAGCAGGAGAGCAGCGCCACCCGTCCCATCATTTATTCTCTCGTTCACTCCCTCATTTGTTCCCTTCGTTCGCCCGCCTGCCATTTTTCAAATTCAGCCTCTTATTAAGTGTCTGTCATCTATGCCATTTGTCCGGGTCCTTTGCTTTTCCTCTATTCGCCCTTCATGCTGTACCGATATTTTTTTCCTTTTTTTTCTGCCCTCCTGGTTGCTTTTGACCTTTCTGGTGGAATTTAGCCATCTATTTTCCACTCTCAAATGACTTTCTTTTCTAAAAATCCCTCCTTTGGAATTGCCTAGAACAGTAGACGTTGGCTGATGCTCCCTGAATGAGTTCAGTGTCCTGGTCAGGAGAACTAATCACAAAACCGAACCTCCCTCTTTGGCTCCTCACCTCTTTGGCAGCTGAGCACTGAGACCTTGATGGGACGCCGACAGAATCACCTGCTTAAACATCAGAAAACTCGGAACTCCTCCCATCTTGTTTCCAAAAAACTTGTCATTTATCACTTTCCTCCTCCCCGCTGGCCGGCCAGCCTGCCACTCCACTCCCTCTGATTCTTGGCAGGGTAACCTTGCTGGATTATTCATTAAAGACTTTTAGGACATGGCGGTTAGAATTGTACTAAAAGCAAAACGGTGTAAGGTGAAAACCGTTTGAACTGGCAAGACAAAGAGACTCCGCACATGATGAATGAATGAATGAATGAATGAATGAATGAAGGTCCCACTTTCAAATTTTCATTTTTCACTCCCGACTCCAAGGGGCAGTTTAGCTGAACCAAAAGGCAAATTGGAATTGGTTTTATAACCTCGCGTATAGGCGTGTTATGTAAGAATCAGCTTGGGATACGATCAAATAATTGTTGCTATTTAAAACCAACAATCGTGTTTTACCATGATGACTCAGAGAAATCTGCACTTATTTATATTTTCACTGATGTTTCATTGCTTCTAAGAGATATAATTTAGGCTGAGGAAATGAAATAACACACATACACGCACACAAGAACACACACACACACACACACAAAGATACCCCAGCTGTATCTCGAGCTAATTGTGAGAATGAATGGCGAGGGCTCCAACCAATTTATTTCCATTAGCCGCTCAGACTTCCTTCACAATAAGGTCTTAAAGGGACTCAGGCCTTCACAAGTCAGACGCAGCGTGTTGCATTAAAGCAGAGCCTTGTTGTCAGTCCCCCCCCCCCCCGTCTGTGAATGACTAAGAGGATCTTCTCCTCTACAGCCTTTTACAGATCTGACACGCGGTCACATGACTCGCTTAACCTTCGGCGTCGCCGCAGCTCATTAATCCGTCGGCCACTGGCAGGATCCCCTCCATCATTCCTCCCGGCTGCCCCGCATATCCAACGACCTCCCATTCACACACCGCGGTGCCGCCACTCAGCTAATTGGCCCTTTTTTTTTTTGCAAACCTCACAATGTTTTTACTGCAGCGGCACGCCGCATTAGCTGAGGGATAGATGCCATCAGCCACCCTTGCAAACAGCTGAGGCTGGGGAGAGGGGGGTGTGGGGGTGGGGGGGAGGGGCTGTGCCAGTCACCACCATTCCCGACGGTGATAATGTCAACTAAAGCCTAATTCATCAAGATAAGCTGCGCACTAACCGCCCGTGTAAACCTATAATCATCTGCAATGGCCGACACGTACTGATTTTATAGCACATTCAAACAGTATATGGAAAAATTATGTTATTTGTCAGCTGCGAGGTGAATTCCCTCATCTCTTTTGATCGACCAACAGGGGGTGAAATTCATATACTTGTGGATACTGATCTAATGTGCACCTTCAAGTAGGGACAAGACTCACTTCTTGTGTAAAAGACCATTTTGAAAGTCATGGAAGTACTGTAAGATGTCCTGTGCAAACACGTTCAAATCAAACCTCCAGCAATTGTGTAAATCAAGTGTGGGCAAACCTTTTGACTGGTGGGCCACAATGGGATCCAAAATTGATGAAATTATTGATATGATTTCTTCACTTTTGGCAGGCCGGATTAAAAAGCTTAACGCCGCTTATGGTCCCCGGGCCGCAATTTGCCCACGCCTGATAACAATGCATGTAACAATGTTACCTCATAAAAAGTTGTCCAGAACCTTGCAGAACTTTTCCATCTGCTTGAAATTACTTCAGACACCAACACAACCAGAATGGCAGTCATGCCAGAGCTACTCAAGGCTTACAGTTTTAATCAGAGGAGAAAAGGAAACAGTGGGCTGTCAAAAATGTCAAAAAATACAAACACAGTGATGGGATAAAACAAGTACATTTTGGTTATTAATTGCAAAAATGCAAAAGTGAGAATAAAAAGAATTTAAAAAATGCTTAGAGTGCAGAATGTTTGATGCACATAACACAGACACAACTAGAGCAATTATTCCTAAATACTCACCACAAATGATTGAATAAAGTAAATAAATGATTGGAAAAGCAGAGGAGACAACCGGAGGCATCTGTAAATGAGCTGCTTCTGTGAATCCATGTCTGTGACTGGGCGTCAGATGAATTTTGTGAGTGGTTGAAGGTAAGGAGAAAAAAAAAAAATCTACCAGACGGATCAGAGTGCGGCACCCCGACCAGGAACACATACACTCTCACTTAATGGAAGTGTTAATTAATTACTTTGAACATTGATTCATCGGCGTTCAAAACTATTCATGACAACAACAGCCGTCTTTCAAGAGCCGATTAAAAATGCATCGTCCTCCGCTGGCAGCCGGATGATAGGCAGCCGGAGCCGCGCGCTCGCAGGATGCTCCTTTGATACCCAATCAATATTGAGAAGAAGATGAGAGACGCCGCGTGCATTTCAAATGCACCTCCGCCGCAGCCAAGTGTCATATTTACTGGCTTGAAAGGCGCTCTTTCTTCTCCCGGTACGCCAGATAATGTAATCAGAAGAATTCACATCATGAGCCGGCCAGCGCAAAATGTCACCAGCAGTAATTTTCCATCGTTTCCCACTGAGGGAGTTATCGCTCCGGCCAATCTGGGGTTCGGATCCTGAACTCCTTCCAGCTCTCGGTGTGTGTGTGTGTGTGTGTGTGTGTGTGTGTGTGTGTGTGTGTGAGACTTTTATACCTCGATGCATTTCTTCAGAGAAAAAAAAAAAAAAAGATCAGTGTGCGCATACGTGCACACCTTGAACGTGCCTTCACCCCCCCCCGGACTGGCAGTGCAGATTGATGCCGCTGTGGGATTTTTGGTGATCTGCAGTTCCTCCGTCACGGTGATGAGAGCGAAGCACAAAGACGGCGGCGGTGCGGTAAATGTCAGTGTGTCAGCGAGGACTGACACCGAACATCTGAGGGTAGCACGGGCTCCCGTCTGCCCTCGACCCAGTGCACACACACACACACGCACACACACGCGCACACACACGCGCACACACACACACACACACACACACACACACACACACACGCACACACACGCGCACACACACACACACACACACACACACACGCGCACACACGTGCACACACGTGACAAGGCTCCGACTGATACAAACAAGAATCCAATGGAAGCACAAAGGCTTGGATCCAGTGAGAAGGCAGGACTTCTCTTGTAAGTCCAGCAAAGAGACACATTGAAAAACTGCATTTTTCAAATCTGGCAGTTCATCGCTGAATCGGATGGATTAACAAACACAAGCGGATCCATTACTTAACATTTACAGGCCAAAACAAGGGCAGAACAAACAAGCACCACGCATGCGCTTGAGATGTGTGCGAACCGAAGCACCGACCGGGTACAAGTTTGGATTTTTTTCTTCTCGATATCATCTCTCAGTATTCCACATGCAAATCAAACATTAAAAATGCATTCACCACAGCACTGGCGACCTTTTGTAAAAGACGCACTGTGTAAATAATTCAAAATGTGTTGGAAAAGACATCTTATCATCATTCATTTTTTTGTGTGGGGGAGGGGGTTATATTGTAAATTCAAACCAGAAATATTTTTGAAATGGGACTGAACTAAATTTTCAGTTCTATGCCGCATAAGGAAAATAAATGAACAATGCTGTTTGGAGGAGAGGTTCAATATTTCCTGAAAAATCAGTGGATGTTACTGCTGCTAAATATATTTACAACTACAGCTACATCTTCATCAGTTTTATACTGATAAAAATATTTCTATTTATATTTCCACAACGGTGGAATCACTACATTTTATAGGTTTTTTTGTGAAATTGGCACTAGTATTTTCCTCAAAAAATGCCAACACAATATGGCGATAAAGCCTATGCATCAACTTCAAGGATAACACCATTGGTTGCAGGACAAACAAGGTGCCTATGATAAAAAAAAAATAAAAATGGTGATCTTACAGACAACATGTGTAGCATCGCAGTGGCAGTGACAGCAAGCAGCGTGTCTGGTGTGAAGTGCAGCATCTTAAGACCTTCAACGTCACTCTGGTGCGTCGGTATCTCTCACGTGGCGTCTTTTCCTTCGCACGCTCGCACACGTCTGACCCACCGGCGGGTTCAAATAAAGAAATCTGCTTCATGATAACGGTGTTAAGCCTCGCCGCTGATGAAACATGATAACAGCTGTCTCCCCCTCGGCAGGGGGAGGGTTGGAGAAGCAGGAAGAGCCAGGGAGGAAATTGCCTGTTTTATCCCCCTCCCTCCGACAGGCAGGAGGGAGAGAGGTGAGATTCAATCCCGGGATATACAGGACGGGAATCTTGCCCTCAGAGGGATAGACGGGATTAGGCCGGAACTTTGTGAAATCTTTAACAAAATGGAGTCAATATTTCCGGCACGCAGGGGGGGCCGAGATGAGTCTGATTATCATGTCTGCCGGCGGCGGGAGATATGGAATTAGCATCCATAGACGATCATTGATCACCTTTCACTCTGATGTGATGGATGGCCCGAGGTGCTGTTTGAGTCATGACAGATTTGCTCCGGAGGTAAAAAAAAAAGAAAAGAAATCAAAGACTGGACTGATGTCTGTCTGCAACGTCAAACTCCAGCTCACTTTTCTCTCTCAATATGTGTAATTTTCAAGCTCCATCTATCTAAAACGATCATACTTACTGAGAACGTGTCGAGAAACAGCATCGCTTTACCACATATTAATGTTGACAGGACCTAAGACGCAACTGAGGCTTTCTTTGATACATCTTGCTCAATCCAGGTACTTAATAAAGTGGCCGGTGAGTCAAGATGATATATTTTTTTCTCAGCTTGTATTTGTTCCACTAAAATAAAAACAAGCTACCCTTAAACTTTTTTTTTCTTTTTTCTATAGCAACAACAGGACGGTGTTGTCTATGTTTCTTGCAAGTTGACAATATTTGGCCTTGAAAGTGGTGCAATGATTAAAGCTGAAGTGCTGAACAAGTGTCAGTGGGTGCCATCTGCTTGAAATCACACACATTCGGGCTCGGGAGTTTTGTGTCAATTTATCGGAGTGAATGTACGTTGTGTCTGCAAGTGATGACAAATCAAGGCCGTTTGCTTCAGTGGTGTGTTCTAGCAGTCTGTAGTTCTTGCCTGTCAGTGAACCCCGAGTAGTGGGAACGGCCTTAGCTTGTTTCTTTTTCCAGAAAATGTAGTTTGAAGCACGCAGTTCTGACAATGTTCCAACATAGTGTCAGTGTTGACTTAAAACTGAAACCTGGAATTTATTTTTGCAGGAGGCTGCAAACAGAGGGCTAAATATGTTATTTCCTGGAGCTCCTAAACAAAATGATATTAAAACCCAACCCAACAACATACACATATAAAACATGTAAAAGACACTCTGTCGACAACAGTGTTGTTACACAACCTGGCAATCGATATTTTTTTCCAAAAATGTTTGAACTCAAAAGGAAACGTTATGAATGCCAGCAGGGTATTGGATGATGGAAAACACAGCAGCCCCTCGGTTCCATTTTGATTGTTACTCCTGAAACATTCAGAACCGCGCAGATCCACATTTGCCACGATATGTAACCTGAAAGTGTTCGTCTCCAATTCATTTCGCACAGCGGTTTATTCCTTTAACGAAGTATCGATCGGGATCTTCTCCTTATCTCATCTCCTCGAGAGAGGGGGGTGGGCGGGGTCTTCCAGTTTGGCGCAGCATGTCAGATTAACCACGCAATTTTTACGACAAGAGTGTAATTTGGCCGCCGCCATTGATCGGTTTCCCAGCCCATTACCGGTGGACGCACTACACGCGGAGAGCGTCGAGCAGAACGGGAGGAGTCAAATCTGGTCGACGTGGTGAGGGCGAAGGCGAGAGAGTGAGATGGATTGATTGCACAAGGGGTGGGGGGAGAGAAGAGAGAGAGAGAGAGAGAGAGAGAGAGAGAGATGGGTGACCGGACAAATTAGCCAGAAACAGAGAGACGTTGCAAACAAACCGCACACACAACGCGCACACACTCGTGCAGGTGGATTAGACTTTAATCCACGCCTCTCTCAGCGCGCTCCTATTGCATTAGCAGTGCACTAAGGAAGGCGGCGGCACAGGCTGACCTTCTCTAACTTCATTTCATTCCGCTGGATCAGGCCAAATGATTCGATCTGAGCCGCCGTCCCACAGAGGGGGGGCGAGAGGGGCACACGGCCGACACGCCGAGCCACGCTAGCAGCTTCGTCAGACTGAACGTCATCTGTGACAGCCAGCGAGATACTGAGATGTTGCAACTGCCCATGTCTTTTTTTTCATCATGACAACTTTATCGTGAATGTTTGCCAGAAGAATTTAAAACCCAGTCCGAGCTTCAAACTATTGGGATAAACCCAAAATCAAATCTGACCTGGTTCTATTAGGTTCACAACAACAAACGCACACCAGTTGGAAAATTTTCTAAATACCTCGGATTTCTTCCTCGTACCCATCAGGTAAGAAGCCAGTTGAGAGTGTTTATAAAGGAAGCAGCAAAAAGTTGAAAGGTGATTGGGTGACTAACATTTAAGTGGATCAGTCGTTGTGCTAGTTTAGCGAGGTTGGTTATAGCTTGAAGG
Organism: Thamnaconus septentrionalis; assembly: GCA_009823395.1. Taxonomy (NCBI): domain Eukaryota; kingdom Metazoa; phylum Chordata; class Actinopteri; order Tetraodontiformes; family Monacanthidae; genus Thamnaconus; species Thamnaconus septentrionalis. The sequence continues at coordinate 8,140,216 of CM020510.1, read as the reverse complement.
TTTGTCTGGAGGGACGGCATGAGCCCCAGGAGACGTGGCTAGCCGCTAGTGTTTGATTCAGCTCTTTCCAAAGCTATTTGGGAGTGAAGCAGAAACATGTTGTCTTCTTGTTTGTTGTTCTGTTTTTAGCATCTAGTCATGATGATAAAAAAAAAGAGAGAGAGAGCCCCAAAGGCTAATCTCTTTAGCAGCAACTGTTTTCCTCTTCTTCTGTGGTTTGTCAGAGCCGCTGGAAGCAGGCCCTTCTGTCCAGATCTGAAACTCTTTCATATCTCTCCCCTCATTGGTTAAAAAATACAAAACCACAACAAAAACAAAAAACAAAAAAGTGACTGACAAAGCATCTCTTGGAGGTTGGCCACATGGACGAACACGAGCAGTCTAGCTGCCATACAAGGTTACTTGGGCTTCTGTAGTCCTGTTTTCTTACTTTTCAGTGAAATATTTGCAAAGAAAACCCCAAAACTCTCCATTCATGTTTGCCTCAGGTGTTCTTGAGTTGCATTCCTTTAAATTATAATTCCCAAAACAAGGTCTTTGGTGTGGTATAGCGCTATGCTAAAAAAAAGAACCAAAAAAAGGTTGGGGAAAGGTTCTTTTTGTTATAAAAACACATTTTCATTATTCACTGTATCTCTTTCACCCTGATCATTATTATTATTCCAGGACTTTATCTGGCCAATGTATGGGCCGACATGAGTCACTGTTGCCTTTTCATTAGTCGAAAAAACAAATCTCTTTTGGTTTCTACCAGTATCACATGTGTTTTGTCTAGTTTCACCATCTCCTCCACTGCCAGCCTGCCAGTTGGGCACCTCACATTTCAAAAGCCACCTGCTGCTACCATAATATAATTTTAGCTGGAGCGAATGGCGGCGGCATACTGTGTTAATTCCCCAAAACCTGATTATACCAGGTACAAGGCAAGTAAAGTAAAATTTGAAAAAAAGAAACGAACAAAAAAAGAAAACATGTAAAAGGGAACCTCAGCTTCTGATCCAGGAACAGCCCAAGTTCCATCTCGTTGCCAATCGATGCATCTTCAATTAGTATCGGTCTAATTAGAAAGCATTTTTTGCCAGTGCTGGCTGTTGGCAGTTGATTCATCAATATAAAATTAAGCAGCTGCCACTTAGCACGAGATTGCCATCACAAGTTCATTTGTGTTGGAATCAATTCATTTGCATCAATTGCCGCTCAACCTCCGGGTCTTTGGTGAGGGGAGTCCCTGAGAAGTGCATGAGGCTCGTCATATCTGAGAGGCAGGCGGGAGGAGAGGACAGAGCACAAACTGTGAAATTACTATAGCGACTCCTTCCCCGGGAGAAGAAGGAGGAGAAGAATAGAGAGAGAGAGAGAGGAAAAAAAGTCACTTATCGCAAATCAAACAGCAAATGAAAGGAGCAGCGCAAAATCAAATAGCTTATCTAAAACCCACCTTGGCAATATCCAGCAGCTAATAAAACATCCCGCCCCGACACCCCGGTTCCACTTCCTGTCTTGGAGGACTCCGACACAGGCGGACGCACTTTAACTGACAATGAGAGGTGTCGCCGCTGCAGATGTATCATTAGGAGAGATGAGAGAGCTGTTGGATTTGCGTGACTTATTGCTGTCCCTGCCTCTATCTCCGCAAGCTCATTCTCTCTTAATCTCTCACCCTCTTTTTTTCCCTCTTCTTTCTCACAGGCACACTGAAATGCTTACAGTGAACACACACACACATTTCCTAACGTCATAACACCTGTGCTGATTTTTCTCTCTGGCATCAATTAATTTATGGGGATGTGCGGTACATAGATTTTATTTTCCTCCAGCTTGCACCCAATAACAGGTTCCTGTCTCAGTGTCCTTTAGTCGATGCTAATTGGATACAGGGGGGAGGCGGTGGGGGGGGGGTTCTGCCCATCTGTGGATGACGATGTCTATCCGCAGACATTGTTGTATTTGGTGTTGGTGTTGTATAATTGTGTTTCTTCAATTTTGAGGGGCCGGATTAATGCTTAATGGGCCTCATATGGCCCTTGGGCCATAGTTTGCCCATGCATGGGCTAAACAAAAGTAAAATAAACTAGAGCATCTCAGACAAACCAAGGAAGCCGCACAACACATTTCTGCTTGCAACATTTCTGCATCACGGACAAGCAAGACGCTGCTTATACAATGTGTTCAATCAGCAGCACAGAGGGGGGCCGTGCACAACAGCGGAGGAAAGAACCTGTTACCTCCCAGTGCACACCGCACTGTATCCTCCTCCTCCAATCCTGTTCCTTCCGAACAACGCATTAAGGGCATTTCTTTTAGCGGCAAAAACAAAGGCTGCCAGAAGGAAGCAGAGCAACCAACCGACCGACCTTCTCCTGCATGGTTACGGTTGCTAATGCAGGATTGGACTGCCTTTTATAATTCAGGGGTTTAACCAAGGCTCCAGTTCAGAGGCTTCCCTCAACTAGTTTCAGTGCTTCAGCTTCAATCAGATCAACGCATCTGTTTTACTTTTGCTTCTTTTTGTGTTGGTTTAAATTGGCATCCCGATGGCCGAGACACCTCAACTGGCGCATCGTGAGGAGCCAGTTGAGGTGGCTTGGCAATCTGTTTGGGATGCCTCCTCGACGCCTCCCTGGAGAGGTGTTCCCGGCGTGTCCCACTGGGAGGAGACCCGGAGGAAGACCCAGGACACGCTGGATGGACTACGTCTCTTGGCTGGCCAGGGAACGCCTTGGGGTCCCGCCGGATGAGCTGGAGGAGCTGACTGGGCCAGGGAAGTCTGGTCATCTCTGCTGAGACTGTTTCCCCCGCAACCCCACTCTGGATGGAGCGCTCGAAGATGGATGGATGGATGGTTTAAATTGGCAGACAAAAGAGGAGGAACTGGTATTTGGAAGTATTTGACTTGATAATAAAGATGTGAAATATGTAGAAATCCAGCAATCCCATTGTGCTGAAAAAGTTACCCCTTTGTATAGAAAAAAGTTGCCTGTTATTACAGAACTTGTTTTCGTCCATTCTTATTGTGTTTTTGTGAGTGTGATTAACAGGATGTGGCACAAATAAAGCAAATAAATAGAGTCTCCAGCCAGGTGGGGAAGCTGCTAGCCTGTAAGCGGGTTTTAATTATAGTCTTTAATTTGTTGGTAACTGTTGTATAACTGCAGGCTCTTACACTTTGGGGTCATTACAAAAAGTGATGCAGTCTGCAGGCATCATTGTTGTGCAAACAATTACACTGAAGCTCGCCCTGGAGTGTAATAGTTGCCAAATTAATTGTATTCAGCAGTGGATTCCATCATCATTTCCACCCTTGGCTTCAGGGCTAGGGTTCTTAAATTAGGAGGGGGAACAAGTGAATCAGAAAGTAAGAAAAATAATAACAGCATTGAATGGGAGACTAGAAAATAATGAATTCTCAGAGAGTGCAGCAGCATCACCCGGTTTACTGACACGTGGTCTGAGACACCAGCACATCCTTCGCCCATTTTGAGTAAAAAAAAACAAAAAAAAAACAACAAAAAACAGTTCACTTATTGAGCTGTGCAATATTGAGTGGAGTCTAAGCACCTTCTTTTGCGCCACTGCATTGTTAGCGCCGCCAGCGTGAATGAAAGGCAGAGAAACAGCTGCTGAGCGGACGTGTTCTTCCTCAGCAGCTGTACTGCTGCTCAGTAGATGGTGCACGAGGCAGCTGGTTGGAAGTTTAGTGGAAATGATGAAAAACAGCAGAAGGGCCTTAATAGCAGCATAAGCATGTAAAGTAACTCCACCAACCCCTGTTCGATCAATTCATCCTTATGTTTTCAAAATAAAAAAATTCCAAGGTGCAGAGTGCAAACGGTTGTTCGTATCTCGGTGCGGCCTCGCGACAGAGTGGCAGCTTGCCCAGAGTGTAACCTCGCCTTCAACAAACTGTGAGAGTGCATCACTGTAGCTCTAACACCTTCTGCGGCGGCGTCCTCTCGTCCTCAGCCTCTCATGCCTGAGACATTCTTTTCCATTTCCACTAACTGCGTGCGATTAGCGCGGAGTGGTTGGAGCGCTTTCTGGAGGCGGTTACAGCTTTTATCGCCGGTATTTGGGGCCGAGCATAACAGCCGACTTAATTAAACATTTGATGACAAGTGCTTATCACTTGATTCAACACCTTCACGCAGGAGGCAGGCACGTGTCACTGCGGAGTGATTTTTTCTCAGTTTTTTGGTTTTTATTTTTATTTTCTGGAGAGGAAAAGGCAAATAAATTGGGCCGACGTCACGACTCCCAAGGTGAGAGCTAAACCTCTCCCCGGCTTTTTTATAACGACGAGGCGTGGACGGTGTTGCTAATTCACTTAAACTCGCGCACACAAAAGATCCAATAATCCTTTTGCTGTCAGAGAATGTAATGCTCACTTTACCGTGATGTGTAATCCACTTTTCAGGACTCGTGCTTATCCTAAAAATAAAGTGAGACAATGCTGAAGGCACAAGAAGACAGGGAACAAAAAAAAAGAAAGAAAAAAAGAAAAAAAAATCTCCTTTGTGCCAGCGCCGAGCCGACTGAGGCTCCATCAAGCTAAATTTGATTTCTTTCTCCAAGGGGCGGGCTGGAGGCTTAAAGGGTGAACAAATGGAGTGGCTAAATGCCCGCTCTGAGCGATGCCACGGTTCCCTAATCAGCAGAGCGTCAAGTCCAAGTCACCGTGACAACAGTAGCTCTGGTAACCTGGCTGACAGACGGCTGAGGTCATCTTGATGTATGTCGCCATACACATAAGTCTGCTACTCAGGAGCAGGAAAGCTAAAGATAGAAGCTTTTATTGAGGTCTTCTGCGTTTGAACCACATTTCGTTTTGTTTTCAAGTTATCGTTAATAACCTGACATTTTCCGTAAGTATCCTGCTGAAAGTGTAAAATCTGATGATTGGATGAATCTTTCTGTCTATGGCAATTTTTGAGGCTGCACCTTGTAGCTTAACTCTCGCCAAAGCTAGTCAAGTAAAACAGAAATGCTTTCCACTCAGAAAAGTGTCAAGTTTGTCTCCCGTTTTGGTAAAGCAGCTGCTACCACAGCAACCAAGCTAGCATCTTAAGCAGCAACTAGGCAGTTCCTGTTGTCTCCTTTCTCGTTCGCCAGGGCTTTTCAGTGAGGTTTGCAACACCACATCTGGTTTTGTCCCAAGTTTTGAATTCCTTTTGAAACCATACATAGTTCACGGACCAATTGACGCTCAGTCATGTCAAACTTTCTGGACTTGAAACTTTCATCTGAGTTCAAACCAATTTTCTGCTTTGAGTCTTGGTAAATGACACAGTGGCATAATAACAAGTTGACTGAGGCAACATTCAGCAGTGGCAAACCCGCCGCTCAGGATGGTAATTAAACTCCCCAAATAAGCATAATAATACTTGCTTAATGTGTTTACATCCATTCTCCTTTTGTTGTTGTTTGTTGGGCTGCTATTCTACTGCCTTCCCGCCTCAGACTCGCCCGATTCAAAGCCCCAACGCTGCTGACGCTGACACCCATGTATAATCATATCACCAGATTCTAATTACTGTGGAGTCTTACACAAATTTGTCCGCGGCTAAATTATGCTTTTCATCCAGAAAATTACCAAAAATTTCTCACAGTGTGATTAACGCTGTTTTTGCACCACTCCCCGGGCAAACTTTTTTATATATTTTTTTTTTCCCTCTGCTTTATTGTTTTTATCCCCTCCCCCGGCTCCGGCACCTGCTCCTCCATCCATGAAAGCCTCGCTGCACAGTCGGTGGTTTTCCCAATCATTGAAAAAGACACAGTCTTCAAGCATGTCTCCTTCAGTCAAACAGAATAAGAGTGAATTTTACGTACAGTCACGATATCTCGACGGGCAGAGCATTAAAATGCAGCGCAGTATGAAATAGAAGGGTTCAAGTTGGGGAATCACTCAAAAAAAAACATTACCAGAATAATAAAAACACAAAACAACAAGAAAAAAAAAACAAGACAAGACAAACACTGTTCAGGATGTTTTGTCAACTGTGGTCATTTTGTTCCCTTCAGCAGAAGGCCTCTTTTCACCCCATTACTCCCTGATTATTTGGGCTGGGCTAATTTGTTGTCTCATCTTTTTCGCCAGCAGGGTTCTGATAACCAATGTGAAAGTGGCATGCTATGGTATGACCAGGACAGGAACAATAAAATAACTTCCCCAAAACTTTTGAATTCTGTCCAATTTAGCTCAGATAACTGTACCGAGGGGAAAAAACAACAACTTTTTCTCCATATTTTCCATTTGTCCAGATTGATCTAGGTGAATAAATGTAGGGTGGACAAGGCATAGAAACAGAAAAGCATCTAAAGGGAAACATCTGAAGTAATCATCATTAAAGCGAGTGCAAAAACTGTAAAATGCAGCGGGAAAAGGAGATTGTGTACATGTTTTTCCGTTTACTAGATATCACAAACCTTATGCAGTCGGCCTGTTAGCTCGATCTCTGAACTGACAGACGAAACAGCGCTCGTCGGCCCTCGCTTGTTAGAACCAGGATCAGCTCTAAGAGCTGCCTGAAACCTGCAGAGGAGACCCCCGTTTGGCAGTCTGTCAATGTTTTCCGCTGCGAGATGTGAGCAATAATCAACGCGCCGCTCTCTAAACTGCTTCGCTCGCCAACTCGCTGCCTTCTGCCTTCCATAGGCTTCACTCTCACCATATTAGCCGCAGCAAAGAGTCAGAACTTACTTGCATGTTTTAAGTTTGTTTCATTCTATGATTTCTTTAAACAAAATAAAAAATAAAATAAAAAACTTAGACTTGCTGTAAAGTAGCAAACTGAACCACAACTGAAACACGGTTGACATCTGGCCGAGACTTTTGATTGAAAGGATCTTCACACTGCGCACGGACAACTGGCCATTTTACAATGGAAATAAAATGCAGCTGTAAAAAAGGAAGAGTTCTTGCATTCAGCTGTACTTTCTGACTTTGTTGGCACAGCTATGGGATTATTACCATGCCATGTCAGGTTGTCTGGGAAACAAGCAAATAGTGTTTTAACAAGAGTCATGAGACAACCGACCCACTGAAAAGTCTTTGTGCGGAGACGTTCAGTTTTTCTTCAGTCAAGACCTGAAAATTAAATTGGAGAGGAATCATTGAGGATGTACGACGCGGGAATTAGGGATTTGCAAAACCGCTTGAATGTGTAGTAGCAGAATCTCAGTTGAAAAAACTGGATTTGATGCAAACTCAGTTGAATTTCAACACCGCATTGTGCATTCCTTCGCCACATGTGCAAATCATCTGTACAGACCTTCAGAACAATAATACTATTTTCTGCTTATGTTGACAAAAACAAACAGTTTCTCTATGTCTATGATACAACTTATCCCAAATTTCCCAGTTAATGTCAATTTTTACTCTCTCCAACAGTCGTCCGCTCAACTTCCCGTTGCAGTTCGTGGAAAATATTCTGCGGATTTTCTGTGATATTTTTCCCCTGGTGACTGCAGCTGCTGCTCCACCATTTCTCAAGATACTTTCAAAGTAAAACTGCCAACAATAAAAAAAACAAATAGACTGGACATTTATTTTTGTGTGGAAAACAAGCATAAGGTTATGCATCGCTGGCCTCGGTACAAGATCTCCCTCCTGGCTGACTTGCCAAGATTCAGCATCTTTCAGAAAGTCCACACTGTCCAACAGTGAAACTCACACTGTCCACAACCTCACGTGAACAAGTCAGACTCCAGTGTGTTTTTGTTTTCTTTTACACTATTTGTTTCTGCAGGGGCTCCCGGTTGCTCCGGCCATCATTAGTCCATCTGTTTGCGGGTTGGCTGGCGAGCTGCCTGTCACTCGGCCGTCTCAGAGAGATGACCACTCACGGCCTGTAAAACACCGCCGACGGCTATAACGTCCACATCATCCATCACGCCAGTGCTCAGACTGTACCGGCGCCCTCAAGGGGCCTCACGCAGACGTGCACATCGACACAGAAGCACACACACACATACACACTGAGAAATCCTTTAGCGGAAGGTATCGATTAGCCCTCTGTAATTAACACATAATCCCACAGGGAATAAATCAGCGCTGATAAATCACTCAGTGGTTTTGGTGGTGGACGGGTCCCCGTGTTTGTGTTTATTTGTCAGGGTTATTAGCCCATTACCGCTAACGGAGCAGCGCTCCGGCCTTGAGGGCACGTCGAGCCAAAATGGTCCGGCCAGCAACGGGGGAAAAAAATAGCAAAAAACGTCTCCTGCACTTCAACACTGTGGCAGGAAACATCCACCGCAGACTGACTGACGTTTGATCAGCGTCGAGTTGAAACTGCAGATTTCCCCAGAGGACAGGAACATGAAAAAAAAAAAGGTGAAGAATAATCACGAAGGCCGATAAACCTTTTCAGGCAAAGAAATGGAGGCAGCTTGACTCGAGTAAACATGATATAATCTGAGAGAGGTGTTGAAGTCTCAATTTGCTCTATTGAGAGGAAGCTGCTGTGTGCTCATTCCGAGCGGTTTATTTTGGTCTGATCAACGTTGTGCCTTTCTGCCTTGCTGCTTTAGTGCCCTGTGTTGGCAGCACCTGCTTGTTTGGCTTGATTGAGGAAAAACACGTGAGCGAGCTGAGCCTCATCGTCATCATCATCTTCCTAGAAATTCCTTCATATGACTTTGCAGGTCCCGCCCACACAGACATAGGAAGGCCCGATGTGGGACTCAAACTCACAACCCTCTTGCCATAAGACGACTGCAGGGGCAGAGAGTTCATGCAGTTCATGCTTGCAAGAGAAGAAGAAGAAGACGAAGAAGAAGACGAAGAAGAAGAAGCTGTTCAGGATAAACAGCTGTGAACAACGATGGAATCAGAAGCTGTTTGTGCTGCAGGCTGTTAAATAATTTTTCATCTCAGAAGAGGCGACTTGTCGAGTGAAGTCCGGCTCTCCACTGGGAAACCTTTTTCCTTTTGTTGATTAATTTTGTCATGTGTTTTATGTCGGCTAAGACAAGGACCATCTCATCTGACAGTCGTTCATGGTTTATTCACAACACTGGGATAAATTTTAAAAAGACAAGAAAGAAAAATCATAAATATTTATCGACTGCAAAAGGCGTCCGAAGACAAAACTTGTGTAAAACCACGATGGAGCGAACTCTGTCTTGCTCTTTTTATTTTGTTTTTTTTATTTACCGCTTCTTATTCATGAGCATATTTATGTTTATGATTGAAACCATTTATCACAGTCACAAAGTGCCCCCCTCCATCCCCCCTGCCGTATTTATGCATTTCATTTTAGAATCAGTCAATCATAAACCAATTGCCAGAAAGTTGCTATCAGCCCCAGTGAAAATTAGGGGCCAGCGGAGCAGAAATACATTATTCTGAAGACGGAGCAAGCGGAGTGGAGAGGGGGAGGGGGAGGAGGGGGAGCGGGAGAACTGCTTGGCCTTTATAAAAGCACATTGTACTCGACGTTTATGCCGCTGTCGAAAAACAAAAAAAAATTGAGACGCGAGGATTCAGAGGCAGGGAGGAAATCACTGTGTGTGTGCTGGATGACAAAGAAATATAATGATAATATCAATAATCATAAAGAAGCATAAGAAAGATTAATGTCCCCAGCCCCCAGATTTAGAGGTGTGTGTGTGTGTGTGTGAGTGTGTGTGAGTGTGTGTGGGGGGGGGTTGACATCCAGCTGTCGGCGCAGCGACGGTGGGAGCCTCCCAACACCACAAGTCGCTGCCGCCGCTTGTTGATTGCTCTGTTGCCACCAAGCCCCTCCCCCCTGCCCCTCCCCCCTGCCCCCCACCACAGCCCCCCCGAGCGCAGCGGGCGGAGCCGCCGGGCGGAACGGCTCCCGTCCTTTAGCGCCCTGATTGATCGCATTACAGTTAATTAAATATTGGCAAATTGCTCCCATCCAAGGTTCGGCCCATTAAAGTTTACACTCCGCCCACATTCATCACGGTGCCGCTCGCCTCTTTCATTCCCTGCGCCTTCCTCGCCGCCTCTCCTCTCGTGTCAAGTGGATGATGATAAATGCCCTGAACCCTTCACTTTTCTCACTTGCTACATTTTTATCACTCTACCCCTCTTTTTATTTTTTCTCCTTTCTCTCTCTCTCTCTCCCTCTCTCACTCTCTCTCTTTCCCTCTTTCTCCGCAGCTGCTGCGGCGGCGTCTCACGCTAACCGCCCGCCTTCACCCCAACTCCCCCCTCTCCATCGGCTTTTCATTTCAATGAAGTATGACAGCTCCAATGAAGGAGCGAGCCGGCGGTGAGTCTTTCCCGCCTTCGCCGGTTGCCTGCGTGGAGCCGTCAGTATCTCAAAGGGGATCAGGCAAGGGGAAAATGACAGGGAAGAGCTGCGAGCGTGGAAATGACACTATCGGGCAGCGGCAGGAGTGAAACACAATTGTTCCGCTGTCAGTTAGCGTGCTAGCCTCATAGCGCACAATAATGCTGATGGGCAGGGCTGTGTTTCCTGTCTTAGCCTCCGCGTGCCCGTACATGAGGACACCTCCTGATCCTTAGCAGCTGCAAGCCTATCAGCCTATGACTCAGCCCCCACCCCACCCCCGACCACTCCTCCCCTCCCTCCGTTTGACTATATTGTTTTTTTTTTATTATTCCCGGAGACCTCTTTGGAAGACGAAACAGATAGAGACGGACACAAATTGTCGTCCACTTGGGTGCGGTTGCGCGCCGTTTCATTAATAACCTGCTACGGGGTTAACAGGCCTGCAGGGAGAAGGCCAGGGGTCAGCATATTGGCCCCCAAGAAGAAAGAAAAAAACTCCTCTCAGAGAGGAGCGCAGGTTTTTTTTTTATTCGGGGAAAATGAAAGGGCGAGGACAACCCTGTCTGTAAAGCAGCCGCCGCTGATTAAACGCACCAGATAAATTCCTGCAACGCTCCCAGATTGCTTATCAAGAGCCAGTCAACCTTGCATATGGAGCCTTTTCCACACATACAAAGGTATTTTTTCAGAAAACGTTTTTCAGATGTATTTATTTTTTTGTTTTGATTTCAAATTGTCACAGAAAATGACAAATTTTTCATTTTCCAATGTGAAGGAAGTGCTAGCCAAACCAATAGGTGGTGCTGTAATGGCGAAAAGTGAACTGGACTTAAATCTTGATGTTGACGCGACACCTCTGATGACCCTCGTCCATAGCGAGTACGACACCTACTGCCCGGGAGGTAGATCTTCGTCCAGGTGTTGCGATTTGCTGTGAATCTCAGCATATTTGCTGTGTTTGTGTGCAGATGTCAGTAACTTTAGAGAAAAATGCTGCAGAAAAATGTTGCCGCTGCGTTTTCTGAGGTTGTGTGGGGCTTTTTTTTTACGTAAATGAAACTGGTATAGTGCTCCTGTCCTTGATCAAAACTTTGGGATAAACTGCTGATTCTTCCTGTGGAATTTCAACATAACATAAGATGACAAATTAGCCGCTTGTCTCATAGGCTCATCCTCTAAACCCAAGCGACGCCTCTTTAAGCGAGAGACTCTTTCAGTTAACGCAGGCACCTCTGGCGCCTGTTCAGAAAGCTCTGCACATAAAAAACGCTCGTCATCATCTCAGTGCCAAGTCAACCTTTTCTGACTATTTATGTTTTTTTACAGTGTCTTTTGTGCCGAATCCTGCCAAGTTGTCATCGCAGGTGACCCGACCCCCCGGCATGACAAAGCACAAGGGATCGGCATCGTATTTCAGCACCGACAACTGGGTTAATAATGTCGTGTCTCTGTATATTGACCGCCGGCTTGGCTGCCCGCCACACTGTACCGCACAGACGCTGGAGATTACTCAGCACTTTTTTTAGCACAGCGCGTCGGGGAGGCCATAAAAGGCGGGAATACATCTTTTTTTTTTTACTCCTCCCGCCGCATTTTTCACGTCAGCTGCCGGGCGGTGAGCAGCACGTCGGCCTCCCTTTGCGAAGCATTTCTCTCCATTGAACGGCTCGCAGTTTTCGGCGGTCGGAAATTGAGACTCTGAAACCTTGACGTTGACTGTCAATGTTCATGGTGCCGCTTTAATAGGGCTTATTCATCTGTGCAAGGAGTTGTTTTTTTGTTTTTTTCCTTCATGCCGACCTGCGCAGGGAAAATACCCGTTGTACAGCGCAGCCAAACAGATCCAGTCAGCCGGATTTAAATTATGCTGCCTTTGGATGACGGCATAAATAAAAAATATTTTGGAGGTGCCAACCCGTTGTCGGATCTCATCCTAGACTCCATTAAAGCAGTTTTGCTGGCTTGCACACACACACACACGTACACACACACAAAATAATATGCAGAAGACCTCATATTTTTCTGTTTACAGTTTCCAAAACTAAACAACAACAGATGTTGTTCCCCATAAAAACTGATGCATTGTTGGACCTCCCGTGTTTTACAGCTTCTCTGCCCTCGTGTTCCACCTCCAGCTCATGGCCGATGGTCTCTCTGAGGTAAACGGAATCCCAACATCACACTCAGGAAAAGCACATTTTGCTGAAATGCACTATTGTTTGCAACTTGTGATTATGTTTTGCAGTTTGTGGTATTTTTTTGTCAGCAGGTTACACAAATGTTACCTTAATTTAAAAATACAAATATTTTCTTCAGTTTGGGTGCTGAGCTAACATAATATTTGTGTTTTGGCAAAGCTAAATACCATGGATGGAGATGTGACTTCACTGGTTTGCAGCTACGCAAACACAGGAAGTTGAGGGCAGCACAAGAAGATGGAGAGACGAAGACAAAAAAAACAAACCTCTGATGAGGTCTGTGTGTACAGCCTGCAGTCATGCCTTCCTTCTATCTCTATCCTCACATCAACTTTTACCAGTTGTTGTGCCATTTGTTGGTGTTGCTTCCATGACACCAGGCCAGAACTGTAAAAACGCCTGAGGCAACAGTGAGGGAGAGAGCGAGAGAAATAAAACGGAAGGAGTAGATTTTACACAGGTGCATGAAAACAACAACAACAACACCAAGAAAACATCCTTTTATCATTTCACTGGTTCTCTCTGCACCAATTTGGTACTTCGGTCTGTAAAGCATAAGACCAGCAGTTAGACCAATGGTGTGAAATCCAGAAGCAGCAATAAATAAATAAATAAAGGACACAAGAAAAACATGAGGCTGGAACATTCTGTGTTTGTTCTTTGGAGAACTGAGTTCAAGACTCTAAGTGTTATAGAACCAAATGTTAATAAATTACAGACCTGAGCTAAACTTTCAAAACTTAAGATGTTGATAAATCAGCTGTGACATCTGCCAAGACTGCTGACCTGTTACCACATCTGTACTGCTCAAAACACCAACTCCTAAATGGAAAAGATATTCCATCCATGAAAACAGCACATTTAACCTGCTGTCCAAGCATTCCGCACCAAGTCATGAGACCTTTTTCCATCGGAGTTTCTGGTTTCCTTTTCCGTATCGGCAGTAATGCCACCCCATTTCAGCGCTACAACGTTTTTGTGACAAGCATATTTTTCCTGACACAGACTTGTTTCATCTTCTCCGCACAATTTCATCTTCTAATGGAAACACGCACACCCACAGGTAGCCAACGACAAAAGAGCAAAGCAGGCTTTCATGGAACTAGCATCGGGGCTGTGTAAAATAATATGGCACAGAGCTAATGACAGCTTCAGCCCTTTTATTTATTTTCCTCTCCCCCTCCAATCTCACACCTCTCACATGCTCCTCCTGCTCCGTACAAGTACACATCGCCGCTATCCGCCTCCGATTTGGGGCCCCGCCATTTTATGCTCCAGCGAGTGACAATAATTTAAGCCTCCCGATATGCAAATGCCCTTAATTGGACTGTCACAAGTTCCCAGTCATCGTCGACTTTTCGCGAAATGACTGAGGCCCGGGGAGCAGATTGGATTTCGCTGGACCAATCTCGCGCAAATTTTTTCCAGTAATTCCGCAAGCGTCTTTCGCCACGAGGTCCTGCGACGTGCCACTAAAATGACTATCTATTCCAGCCGGAAGGAGGGGGGACGAAATATGAAAACACGGCAACTCCACCTCTTCATTTCTATTCCTTCCCACACCTCCTACTCCTTCTCCTCTTCCTCTCCCTCCGTACCCAATTACTCCAGACCCTTCAGCCTCGCGCGACTCATCTTGTTTGTACCTTTTAAAAACTCCATGACTGTGAGGTAGGAGCCAGAAATTTTAGCCCCCTTGAGGCTCCTGTTGTTCCCATTCTGTCACTCCGTTTACCTCCGCATTTGAAAAAAAAGAAAACCCACCTATTTACAGTGTATGCAACATGCGCTCACTGTCCAGCACAATTAAATCACTGTACATGACGACTGTATGGACGCATGAAAGCGGTGGCGAAGGCGTTTGAAGTCGGCCAGCAGAGGAGAACAGTGTAATTCTGGCGGATTAACTCTGGAAATGCTCGCACAGTTCATTAAATTGGAGCAGTTGTGTAAACCTGCGGGGTGAAACAAGGGACAGGAGGACAGACGGAGGAAAAAAAAAACAACGCTGTCAATAAAATTAATGTATTCTCTGCTCAGGTGAAAGGTTCAGAAACAGCAACAGAAAATGTTTTCAATGGAGCCCAGCACCAGTGTAATATTCAAACCCTAGACTGCAGCAGAGCAGGTTGACACAGCTGTGGTAAAAAGTTTTTGGACACCCTATGCATTTTTGATACATTACTGTATTGCGCGAAAAATCGTTTGTTTTAGTGCAGTCACCAACATTTTCTCACATGCTGCACATGCAGCACTGCCTCTTCCAGCTCAGAACCAAATGTACCAGAGTACAAGAACAACAAGAATTTAGTATTCTTATTTTGTCTTATTAACAATAAACACATCATAATTTCTTAACATGGAGCCAAACCTTTTGAAACACAACCAGAAAAAAATCTCTGGCAAATAATTAACTACTGAATGTTCAATAATCGACTGAATCAACATTTTGTCTTTGGGCTTCAGCTTTCTGCTAGAACTGCATGTTTGGAAGGGGACAAAAACAAGGCAGTGAGAGCTTGGGGTACTGTCATGAACTTCAGATGGCTTTTTTGTGACATCACAGAGGGCCGATTTCAAGAACAGATCCACACAATTTCCAAAAAGTGGAGCAAGAAGAAGTAAATCAAGGCCTTTTTCTAATTTATCGGAAGTTACTGACTGGCCAGCGAGACAATATTGTTGGAGAACATTATTGGCAGTGCGAATTTGCTAATGTTCTCAATATGGGACTATTTTATAAAAACACCCAAAGGCTTATGGAGAAATAATAAAAGCCTGCTCTGAATGAACTACAGCGCACATAATATAGAGAAGAGA
Organism: Thamnaconus septentrionalis; assembly: GCA_009823395.1. Classification (NCBI taxonomy): domain Eukaryota; kingdom Metazoa; phylum Chordata; class Actinopteri; order Tetraodontiformes; family Monacanthidae; genus Thamnaconus; species Thamnaconus septentrionalis. The sequence continues at coordinate 8,124,930 of CM020510.1, read as the reverse complement.
AACTCATTTGATCCGGCTTCTTTTCTCTTTCATATCCTTTCATCGGTGGCAGAGTGTGACGGAGAGAGCCGACGGCGCAGCGGCGTCGGAGCTCAACCTCAGATCATTCAATTAAAAGGCGGCAGTAACCTGATTGTACACGCTAACTGGAAAACAGGCCAAAGCAGCTGCTCAGGAGTCAGCTGGGAGGCCTGCCACCTCCTGCCCTCCACCCACTGCAACACCTTTCTTCATCCTCAGAGATTCTTCTGCACTACTACTGCCGCTGCTGCAGAGGGCGTGGCCTCTTTTCCACGAGCAATTATTGCATTTAGCCGCTTTAGAAGTTTGGCAATTAAAATCATATGTATGACTTCCATTTATTAGCCTATATTATATGGGTATATCAATGTATGTAACTATGTTTGTCCGTGCATACATATGTGCATATGTCTACATACGTGTACATACACGTATATATAGAGATAGTGCTCATTATTTAAGGAGTAGAGGAGTTTAGTTTATGAATTATACTTTTTCTCACCCTTTTTCAAATATGTATTCTGTGTCTTATGTATAAATGTTTAGTTTTTTTTCTCCTTTATATCTGAAATAATTACCTTTGGGAATTGACATGAATGTGACTTTGTTAACTGCATGAGGAAGAAAGAAACAGGTTTTTGAGAGTGTCACCCCTCCACAAGATCAACCACAAACCTTAAATATCTGAGAGGCAGCTTGACTCCAAAAAAATAAATAAAAAATAACAGCAGTGGTTCACCTTCACGCAGTCACTGTCACAACCGTCGATCTCCGCTGCGGACGACAAAACGCGCAGATTGCCATCCGTTGTCAACATTCGCCGCCGTCTTTTGGGCTTCGGGATTGATGACGCACAGGCTGCTCTAATGGATATTGTCCATCAACTGGAATAATCTGAGGCGATCCATCATCCGCCGTGTCTCTGCTGTCAGTTTTGTAAAGCGTGTGTTTTATTTAGAGCGTGCATTTTTTTCCGTGTATGCCGTCAATTACGAAGCGAGCGGAGCGGGTGGTTTTGTGCGCGACAGAGAAGGAAAACATCACTTCCATCTTTCCAAAAAGCAACTTTTTTCTTTTTTTGTGTCACCAGCCTTGAAGAGCTACTTCATGACGTCGCTTGTCGATGAAATTAATTTGCTGTAATGTTGTAGTCCTTTACCTGAAGTAAGGGCGCCGGCTCCGCCCACTCGCCCAACCTTTGTCTCTGCCGACTGAGTCTTTGATTCAGCATCGAGCCAACAGAGCGGAAACAAAAAGAAAAGCAACATCACAGGCGGGAAGAGAATCTGAAGTGGGATTTTGACTCCAGGCAACATTTTTAATCCACACGGTCTAGTCGGGAAGAACGATTCCACGTTTCTACATCTCACGATTGAATGGTGAAACAAACACAGGAAAAAAAAGAAAAATACGGGAGAGATCAGGCGATTAAAGCGGCGAGACGTCTCGCGGAGAAACATTCTAATAAGTCCTGCGTGCTGTGATGAACAGACAAGCACACAGCCAGACAGACAGGCAAGCCTTCCAGGAATTAACTGTATGAACGGGGGGTGGGAGGGATTAGTTCATGTTTTAAGCTCTACGTTTTAATCAAATGGAGATTTGTGTTCGATTCAAACCTCAGCCTGCCTCGCATGCACCAACGGTTCATCGCTTCCCTTCACTGATGGTGACAGACAGACACGTTGCTGCTATTGTGCGTAACAAGTGGGAGAGTGAAGGATTAATATGGCGGCGCCAAGGTTGATCAGTGCAAGGCTTTTCCATTTTCCCTCTATTTCTCTCTCTCACAGCAAAGTCAACAGAGCTCGACTGCGGCTAACATTTAAGGTCTGAGGATGAAAATGTTTGGCACCGTGTTTAATGTTCCCCCTCTTCCGCCTCATCAAACTGAATCTCCTGCCGCCTTCAGTCTGCGGCTATCGTCCGAGTATCCACCTCTCTTCGGGGATGAAAAGAGAGAGACGTCACGACGGGGGGAGCACAGAGAGGGAGACGGCAGGATGTCGAGGTTAAAAGCAAAGGAGGAAGCAGTCAAGTTTCAAAGAGGCGAGGATGTCCTCTTCAGAGAAGAGACAGAAATGGGACGGGAAGTCGGCGGGGTTGGTGTGAAGATCGAACCCGGATCCACTTCAGAGATTCCGGCAGTAAAAGAAAAAAAAAAAATCACTTGGATTCAAGGGCAGATGGGATGAACCTTGAAATTTATGTTGTATTTCAAAAGCTGCATCAGCAGCGTCTTTGAAGCGAAGCAGCGACTCAGCGGCGACTGATGAATGTGTTGCGCTACAAACTGCAAAATATGTCCCTTGAACTTCACCATCCTAAACACACTTTGTTTTCAATCGGACCTCTCATGATGCAGAGTTGGCATCATGGTATCACGCTAAGCATACATGCTGTCATGGCCCCTCAAACCTGACTCGTCCATTTTTTAGTCAGTCAGTCACAATTAGTCCGAAAATTTCAGTCTGTTCCAAGCTGCTTTGAAAAACAACAGAAAAACCACAGAGGTAGACCATAGAAGAAGAAGCTACCATTAGCAAAGTAATACATTTTAGCGTTTTTTCTGAACTAGTATGGTTCTGGTATCTCAGATAAAAATCATAGTGCATCGATATGAGGTCTGATTAAGGCAGTGGTTTCCCTTTAATCGACTTGAGTCGCCCTTCCAAACACTTACTGTTCTCTTTACCACATGGATCAATAGGATGGATTCAAGGTTTTCGCTCATGCTCTGTCTGACATTCTCACCAATAATAAAGAGATATTATGACTCATAATAATGCCGTGCTTTCCATGAAAAACAGAGAGCAGGACGATATAACCGCTCCATAACACGGAGGGAAATGGGACAAGGACGATAAACACGGACCCCTGCTCACTCTCCAACCACAGAGAACATTTCTCTCCTTTCAGCATGCGGCAAATGCCTCCATCTGAACGCAGCCACATTGCTCAGACATCTCTGCCTCTCGCGATGATGAGGAGGAGGGTAGTTGACTGGAAATTACGTCTAATGGAATTCCAGAGAAACTCAAACCTGTTTCCCTTCACTTCACTCGGAGGAGAACAGCGGGGTGACTGAGTCACGGTGCAAACTCTTCCTCCTCCTCTTCCGTAACTCATCAAAAGACAAATAAAATACACGAAAAGCTAAAAGCTTCTGAAAAAAAGAAAAGAAAACGAAATCTCATTACAAAGTCTATTTCCTTCTCCTGTGTGGTTCACTGAAGAAGCAGATTGCATTTCAGTACTTCATTAATAAATGAGTTTGTGAACAATGGCCAAGTGATGGCTCCATTGTCTCGGAGCCAAATTCTCGAATGCCACAAGCAAGACAGTCGCCGTGCTGGCTGCACTTCTCGTCTCGGGAGTCTGCAAAAAAAAAAAAAGTTTGTGTGTTAGAGAGAAAAAGAGAAAGCCTCCTTGAAGAACAGTGTCTCTGTGTTTGACTGTACACTGCTTTGTTAGGGCCCGGTATCTTTGATAAAGTTTTTCCAAGTGGGCTGTCGTTTGAAGGAAGGTATTTGTCGAGTTAATTGGACGGAAGCCCTCAGACAGGGAGGGGATCGCCGTCATCAGCAAAAGGGAAGGAGACGCGTGGCTGCAGCGAGCGAGTGTCGAGCCTCGGCGAAGATAAAGGCCACCCTCGCAGCTCCTGACTGCGCCCGAGTCAGGCAAAATCTGACAGGTGGAAATTATTGAAGAGAACGACGGGAGAAAAAGAAAAGAAAATTGGTGGAGAAAGAAAGGAACAGTTAGATCACTCAGAGAGGAGCGAGGGTGTGCGTTGAAACCTCTCACGCTGCTCTTCTACTCGTTACAGACTTGATCGCATCAAACATGATTTAATAATCTTTTAATTCGTTTAATTAGTACTTTTTGTCGCAGTTGCAAAATAGGCACACTGGAAGAATACTGACACGGCACCATCTAGGGAAAAAAGAATCATAAAGGGGAAAAAATACTTTGAAAGTCACCTCATTCCCCTTTGCTTCACTTAGTGATCTTCCTTTCATCTTTGCAAGTTTTGAAAGGCACAAGGGGGCTTCGCAATCAGCAAGTGTCTGTAACTTTGCACGTATATGTTTCTTCGGTTCCGGTGCATGTCGATAAAATGAGTCCCTGTCCGTTCGGTCTGACGGGAAATTAGATCATCTTCCTGCATGTTATTAAAATCTCCGTCGGGCTTTCAGGTCTGCTAGGTGACAACTCTGACACTGGGCACTGAGTTTAAAGGGACGTCACACAATCACCTTTCACAGCTGGACGTTGTGCTGGTCTGGCACTGCCTGCAGACCAAAACAAACCGGGTTCCTGCAAGTCCCCATCAGTGTCCACTTTATTACACTTTATTGAGTAGTATATTTATCTTCTCTTTTTTTGTATATCAAGATTTACACTTGAATTGACACGATCATAGGGAATCACCCAGGGATCACATAGGGCAAGACAGCACTTTTTACTGTAGATGCCATGATCTCGAATGTAGCAAGATGAATATTATTTTTAATACTAGTGCCTTTACAGAGTTGAGCAAGAGGCAAAGTCATATCTGGGTCAGTACATCTTTTTTTTATGCCACATCCAAATTTTACATTTAGATAAAATAAATAAATGTGGAACCCCTCATGCCTTTCATCCATTTACATACAGTGACTGCAAAAATCGAAGCTACAACTCAAGGCGTTTCACAAGGAGGCCTTATCTCTGTGTGGTGCCCCGACCCTTATCCTCCCAAACTGTCACGCAAATCTACTTTTTCCATGTATCCTTCCAGCCACAAAACCTAATTCGCTGTTCGCTGTTCTTAAAAAAAAAAAAAACTTTCTTCTGTCAGCATGCCGCGGCGCTAACAGTCATCCACCCACGCACAGAATTCAGCCCTCCATTACCATGCTAATTAGCTTGAAATCTCTTTCCCAATTAGATCGACACGGAGAGGCTAATTAATCACACACACATATAGGCTTTCCGCGGCGTGTTGTCTGTCCCGTTCCCCATTTTCTTTTTTGCTGATAATCGCCGGCTTTTATCAAGCGCCGATTTCCGAGGCGCGCAGAGCTTTCAGATTTCTCTGAAGAGAAGCGAGGTCAAAGATATTTTCTTCCATAAGCATTTTAAGAGGAACGAAATATTTTAATTCAGCAACACTGCTGCTGCTGCTGCTGCTGCTGCGGCTGCAGTAAAAACATTGAGACACACGTGACAGAGACCATGCAGAGCAAAATACACTTCTTACAGTGAATCAATGTGGAGGTGTGAGTGTTTCCCCTGCACATGCTGATTGACAGAGTGGCTGAACGCAGGCCCGGGTCAGAGGCCGGCAGCAGCTTTGTGTTCAGTGAAGGACAGACACATGAATACACGCATTTCCCACAGGGCAGAACAATGGATTGGAGTGCTGGTGTGTGTGTCTTTGCTGACAACAGAAAGCCAGGTGACGCTGACAGGGGCACTAACCTGCCAGGAATCATGACACTAACTGGAGCTTTTTGCACATTAAAACTTGCAAACCCAGCACTTTGTCCCCGCTCGGTAAATATATATAAATGCTGCTGAAGTGAGGGATGAAAAAAAGCCACATCTGCTTAATAACACTAATGGAGTGTCTGATAATGCAGCGTGTTGGAGTCACTTCACATACAACAGTATTGTGCAGCTCTCACTGGTGATCCGAGTCAGCAGAAGAGACTTTTATTTCAGTCAGTGTTGCCGTGTGTTGTCGTGTAAACCCTTGAGTTAAAGTTCACAGAAAGCTGCGATTGAAAGCTGAATTTGTGATTGGATCCCAATCCTGTATCTCACGGTTCTTTGTCGGCTCTGCCAGCACGGGTCACACTGTGGTAAATCAGACACACAAAGACTTGACTTACCCTAGGCTTAAGGCTCACGACTTTATGAAGACAAGAGGAGCTGTGTCACTACCGTGAACTTAGTGTGGACTAGACAAACACAGTTGTGGCCATGTCCAATAATACTAGAAAGGATCAGTGTGCGGAGTGATCTGTACAGTAGCGAGACACAGAGACTGTTGAACTGTCATAAGAAACTAGAAAAGTAGAGCCCAGATAATGATCGACTCCAAGATAAAAGAGTTTAGAAGTTTCTATCAGTCCAAACAGGAGGAAGACAACACAACAAGTGTGAAATGCTATTCAATTTGAGGTATCAACAGTGTGCAAGACAATTAATCAGTGTTGTTAAATTACTATTTTCAATAAGAGAATAAAAGTTGGAAAATGGAACTCAGTTTGCTAAAACTATATATTATTTTTTTGCTGAGGAGATAAACTCCTAATTGACATTTCGCTCTCCAAGGTGCTTAACGAGCCGTATAAATGGAAAATTCAGCAACTTTTTGTTTCTGTCTTTTTCCTCGAGGCTCCAGCCTCAGCTTCCCTCTCATTGGCTAGCTGGTTTTGGCAGGTTGTTATTATATTATATGTGTGGGTTTTCCTGGTTGGGGCCTGAATACGTTAAGACGTTGAAGATTGTTGTCGTCAGGTGAAAATAAGGAACTGACAACATTGATGTTAACTTCAAAGCCTAATGATCATAAAGTTGGAAGTCTATTTTGAATCTGTCTAACACCAACATGGTGTAAATTACAAAAGTGTTTTAGATTTTTTTTCCCCCTCCGAGCGCTGATTGGACACGTCCATGTAAAGCAGCATTTTGTTTAATTGCTCTGTAACAACCAGCGACAGCAGTTTGGGCCGTGGCTTTTAAATTGGCATCACGCATTTCTATCGAAGTTTGGGCGACAACTGCTCCGTTCACGGTTGTCAGCGACATGGAAAAAAACTCCATCTGACGACGAGTTTTGTTTAGGCGCCTGTCAAGGCATAAATTATGTGCTGTGACGGGCTCCGACAGGAGCGCGTGAGCTCCCTGACACGTGTTTGGCTGCAACTCACTTCATGAATATCAAAGGGAGGAGCAGAGCGCGGGAATTGTGCGCCACACAACGCGTATCGGATGTTTGTGCGTTTTGGTTCGTCTTGGTCTTTTCTCGGGGTGGAACATCTGCACTTTGTCAGATGCCGTCCGACCCATCTGCCTTGAATAAGAAAAAACACACACACACAAAACAGGAAGAGGCTCTACTCCACTGTTTCCCCTCCTCTTGATGCCGTCTGAGCGGTTGTGAAGTCTGCAAGTCTCTGTAGCTTTTGCAGCCAAAGCTGATAGCAGTCCTCACAGCTTCAGGCACAGCAGGATAGGGGGAGGCCCCCTACCCAACCACCCTGCTGTTCCAGACCAGTGAGTGTGGCAACTGCTGCGAATCGCTTGGAGCACTGAGAGGATCAGCGGGCAGCTCTGGAAGCCACGTGGGAGCTGCACTTTCATCCTATTTCTCCATCAAAATAAACTAAATATGATTAGTTTTGTTTTTATCCTGGCTGATGATGGACAACAACACAACAACAACCAGTTTGGATGAACCTCCTGTGTTGGATGCAAGCCTGAAAGCATCACTCCCACTTACACAATGTGTCTAATTGTAAGGGTGGCACTCTCTGAATATTCCCGTTGGTGGCTTTACAGGCTTTAGAGGCGGCTGTGCAGCGGTTCTTAAAATCATTCGTTTGAGTGTGTGTGTGTGTGTGTGTGTGTCACGTGCATTGTAATTGAAGTGCTGGCTGAATCAACTAATGGGGCTGAACTGCTACCTGTGCCCTCCATCGCTGCAGAGGGAGAGAAGGGTTCACATTCTGAACTGTGGCAGGACTAACTAGGACAAAGTTGACTTTTGACCCTCATAGACTTGCATGGCATTAGGGTTTGGGTTACTGTTGGAATTAGGGTTAGGGTTAGGCTTCAGGCTGAAATTAGGGTTAGGGTTTTGGGGTTTCTCATGCGCTAGAAGCCCTTTTTAGTGCACTTTAAAAAAAATAACAAATCATATTTCCCCTGATGTCTTAGTTATTATTTATTTCATAAGTGAAGAGGTTTGTGAAACTCAGTTTTACTAGTGGTGCTTTTCGGAACTTTGGTGGAGTCCTGCCAATCTCCTGTCCATGATCCCATGCAGCAAGATTACAGATTCTTAGCGGTTCTGCTCTGAAACTGCTGTTTAGTCATTTATTAATTAATTTTCAACTTTTTTTTGCTCACAAAAACCACACTGCAAGCACCGCAACTTTCAAAACAATTTTTTGGAAACGCTCCTGCAAAAAAAAAAAAAAACAGACATTTTTGGCCTCAACCGTCTGGAAACAGGCCTGCAGGAGGCTGGATGGGATGTCAAAATGCCAGGACACAAACTTCAGAAAGTTCTCATCCATTAGTGATCTGAAATCTCAGTTTCGGTCCGCGAGTGTGTGCGTGCTCGTGTGTTTGTGTGTGTGTGTGTGTGTGTGTGCGCATGCGGTGCCGAGTAGTGCTGTGTGCCTGTCAGTCCACTGAGAGCCAGAGGACATATGTTGGTCGGCCGACCTCCTTCCCCACTGTCTCGTCATTTTCTCTCTTTCTCCCTGTAGGGTGGCCATTACTGGGAGCCCCCCTCAGGCCATGCCATAACACACACACACACACACACACACACACACACACACACACACACGCACGCACGCACGCACACACACACGCACAAAAGTCCATAACAGCAAAATAAAAGTACAGTGACCGCACACATAAACACTCAGACGCACACTCCTCCATCCACCCAGTGCAGCCCCCCACCCCCCTGTGCCTCGACCACATTAGCAGCCTGGCGGGACACGGGGGTCTGGCCGGGGCTCTCAGACAGGCCTCCAGCTCCGGGACTTCCCGGCAGAGTTGGCGGCCGTCTCCGACAAGCGGGAACGCTCACAAAGTGGGAAGAATCTAATCCGGTTAGACGCCCCCCAACCCCAACGTCTCACTGTGAGTGCACAAATCTGATTCACACACGGGGTCCGGCGGGTCACATGTAAGTGGCTGAATTATTAGATGAAAAAGCAGGACAGATTCCAATCAGAACAACAAAAAAAGGGGGGAAAGAAGAAGCAGTGACACGGCACTTGAACTTGACGTCAGAGTGACATTACAACACGGCAGCTTTAGATGCTGTACACTCTCAGCGGCACGATGCCCTCCGGCGACGCCTCCCCGGGTGGATTAACACCTGACTTATCACTCAACCCTCCCCCATTCATTCTGCCGTCACCTCTGAGAGCAAGGTCTCGGTTGTGTGACGTGTCTTTACCTGCGTAGGGCACCGGGGCGTCTTTGTCGAGGGCCACCAGCGGGGGATCCAGCAGGACCACGTCAGTGTTCTCGGTGATCACGCCATGGTACGACGTCTCGATCCACGGCTTGTGCTTGTTCACTGCGGAAGAGCAGAAGAGTGCGATAGTGTGTCAGTGGGGTGTGTGTTTTTCTGTTTGTTTGGTTTTTTTTTCCCCGCCGGCGCTGCTTTTCATTCCTGGCAACATTTTCACAATGTTTATAAAGATGCGATGGTGAAACCTGCTTAGGCACAACTGCACAAGCGGATCGAGGCTACCTTGTACACACACACACACACACACACACACACACACACCTGCAGCCTCAAGTTATTTTCTTTTTTGTTTGTTTTTTTGTTTTGCCAACCAACTCCTTTTTTCCCTTCAAGCATTTCCTGCAGGTTTCAAAGCGCGGTGCTGCGTCTGATCAATGAGCGCTGCAGCGCTGCCAGCACGAAACCCCCCTGTCCAGAGCCAGAAGTCCAAGCAAAGTTCACAAGCCGAGTGCTTAGTTCAGTGAAGCGAGGAGGAGCCGCGAGCAGAGCGATGCGTAGCGCCATTGTGAAACACCGATGCTAACTCACATGCTAACACAGATGCAAACACAGACTTACTTCACTTCTTCTTTGTAACTAGTTCTGAAACTGAACTACAGCAGCACTGGTTGACACACCCAGCTAGGGAGAGGAGCATTCATTTATTCATGGCCATGACTGGAAAAATAAAAGTGTCCGTCCATAAAACCATTCCGGGACACTAATGAAGTTGCAATGGTGCAGTTTGATGAGTAGGGCAAAAAAAGTAAAAATAAATAAATAAATAAACTAATAACTAGCATTCTACTGGGAAAAAAAGTACACATGCATGTTATTACTTCTTTCACGGGGAGTCTGCAGTTTCTGGAAAGACACTTTTCAAGTTGAGTTTTCTGGCGTGAAGGACGGTAATTCAAAGGCTTCATCGTGTCACGTCGAGCACAGTGGGAAAGAAAATATCTCACTGTGCACCAACAGCCACAAGCAAGGCAGCATAATTAAGGCGAACGCCATTCCCCTGGCTTTCTTCTCCTTCTCCTTCCTCTCCTTCTCCTACTCTTTCTTCTGTTTAGCTCGCTGCAGCAACAAAGCCGGGAAAAACGAAGAAAAAAAAAAAGACATACATATCCACCCGACTCAAGTTAAAGACGGTGATCGAAATTATGCAACGCAGCAGAGTAGAGCTGTAATGTCCCATTAAAAAGGCTTTAAAAAGGAGGAAATAGCATGTGGTGGTGCAACAGGGGGCAGCGAGACAGAAGCAGCATCATTATCTGGCTGATGAGGAGAAAGCAAACTTTTCTCAAGCAGTAATAATTACCCAGCCGGTCAAATCTGTAAGAGCCTCTTTAATGCGAGAAGACAAAGCTCTCTCTTACGAAATCACATTTATTTAAATGATTAAAAGATTACAAAGATTAGTTGAAGTAAATGTGTGTGTGTGTGTTGGCCGTGGCACATGGTGAAGAGAGCGACCAGAGTTTCTAAAGCTGCTAAAACCATCATCCACTCTTTGTCTGTTTTTATTGTTTGTTATCTGGCAGGTAACCCTGATGTTGAGCAAGTATTACAAAAAAATACTAAAAATTCACTAATTGTGTGACCTTCTGAAAAATTAAAAGCACGTAACAAGTTTTTTTTTTTCTTTCTTTTCTGTTTTTCTGGGATAAATAAAAAAAACGGCGCTAACAACTCTGTTTCCTGCATATTCATTAGCGCGCAGCCCCAGAAAAGCAGAACTGAGCTCCCGGCCCTGAACGCTGCCGGGCCAGATGACTTGAGGAGGCGGAGAGACTGGAGCACGTTGCTCCGCTGGAAAGTCATCAATTTGCATGAGTTTGCAACAACGGCGGCGGCAGGGATGAAGCGTTTCAGCCCTAAATGCCAACACGCGTCATTTTGGGGATGAATAGCTTGCTGACGCCGCTCGGCAGAATTATTAGAAAGAGGGTGTGTTTGTTTCACACTGCTGCTGCTACTGCCAGAACTGTGTTTAAAAGATTGCACTGAAAAAAGGGCTTTGTTTTGCACAAATGGAGAGAGCAATTATATCAATTTTTCGCTTGAAATTAGCCAAATAAATCTTTCACCCGAACACCTGAAAGCGTTTTATCATTAGAGCGGGGACGGGAAAACAAACAAAAAAAAATAAAAAAAATGATGCAGTTTAGAAAATCACATGAAAAAGCAAATTTGGTGCTGCAAGTTGACACAAGTTGCACAGCCGCAGCGAAGGTGTAATACAGGCTGTAACGCTGTTTGACCTGCTAACGAGGAGTCTGGAGAGCCCAAGCTGCCCGTCCCTCCTCCACTTTATATTCGGTCGCCTCTCACAGCCGAGCCGCCCTTTTGACCTGTCAAACTCTCCACACCGTTGCAGACTTGAGACCATCAGGTTGACCTGAGACTAATTTTGTGTTTCAGAGCTGCCAAGGTGTCCCCGTCGTGAGGCGAGCCGGCCATCCAGCTTGCCGGATTGTTAAGCAATAATGGCCGCTTGAGAAACTTTCAACTCCGGCGCGATGATCTCGCGGCGCCCGCTGGTCTATCCACCGTGATGGCCGTGGGCTTAGCCGGCGGGTTAATCGTGTCTCTTGGCCCGCCGTCCTTTTCCCGCTGCGCCGGGGATGGAATGATTTTTTTCCTTCGGTGGGAGAGATAAGGGCATTAGCGCCAGAGTTCGTTTATTACGGTGCCTTGATGGGGTGCCGCCGATACACAGAGGCCTCCTGCAACATATCACCTGGATATTAACCAAAGTGATAGATGTCTTATCGCACCCCCCCCAATAATGACCAGGCGGAGTTTGAGGTAAAAGGCAGCAGGAGTGCAGGATATGGGCTTGGAGTAGAGATAGCATCAATACCAAGGTGAGTATTGGTATTAGAACTTAGATACTTTCGTGATGAGATTGATCATTTTGTTGCAGTCCTCCCAGCCCAATCCTCGCTGCATATTTTCTTAATGGTTATTGGTTTTCATTTTTTTCCAGTAACGAAATAATTGTGTGTGGTAAAAGGGGAATTAATTCATTTTTTATAATGTTTAATATTGCATTTTGTATTGTTTTGTAAGTAGCTGAAAATATTTTTTTATTCATCTGCCTAAAATCTTTGTGCCATGTTTGACTATGATCATAATCAACTAACTCAAGGCAAATTCACAAAATGAATCAATGATCATGACATTTCAAATAAAACCTATTGGTATTGGTATCGACAATACTAGCCTTGTATTCACTTGGTATCAGGTTGATACCAAAATCCCCAGTATCGCCCACCCACAGTGCTGGAGTGAACCAGAACGCCGCCGCTTTCAGACCATCCCAGGGGGAAGATCGTGGCCACTTACCGCGATCGAATCCCTGGGCTGCGAGCGCTAATGCCCCCGACACAAAGTGATTAGCTAACACACTCCACCACGCCGACTCCAATCAAAACCTAAACACGGTTAATCCTCTGGTCAATACCCAGGAAAACGCATGCCGCCGTCTAATGCATCAGCCTCCCTGTGGGGGGGCGGAGTCACCTCCAGATGTATTTTTAATAGTGATGAGGAAGCTGTTTAGGGGCTTGACCTGAGCTCTGGCTGAGAGGATCCGGCGGCAAACTGAAGCATGTGTTGCAGCTCGATAAGCGCAAGCGTGTGAGAGTGGTATATCGTCAAGCAACCCTTCCAAATATGTGGAAGGTTCCGACCGACGGGAAGCTGAGACTTCCAGGCCTGCTTGATCTGTTTTGTGCTGAATTGCTCCATTGCGCTCAAGTAGAAAAAATAATACCTTCGTATTATTTTTCTAGACACTTTGGATGCTGGTGTGAGCTCACACTTTGTAATTGAAACATATCAGCCACAAATGCATGAGGTGCAATCTGGGGACAAAGATTCCGGATTTTGCATTGAATCACAGCACGGATAACCTTCCATCAGTCAGTGGCTTCAAAAGACTGTCGATGCCGTCCAGGAAGGCAGTTAAATCTTAATTAACATTGCTAATGGCAACACAATGGAGGGATGAATGAGTTGTGAATCTGCACAGCGCTGCTGCTTCTCCAAGTTGCATCTCTGCACAAAGACCAAAGCTTTCGTGTGCCAAGAATACAGACGCGCGCACATGCACACACACACCCACACACTCACACACACAACACAAAAGCGGGGCTGTCTAATGGTAATCTATGATGAGCCCCCAGGATTCACTAAGCTTGCGATAGGAGGTGTTGCAAACATACGAACGCTGATGCACTCTGAGTAACCTCCAGCTCTTCCAGAGCCAAGCGCAGTCACTGGCAAGGAAAAGTAATCAGGGAAAGGCGCAAATTAATTTGTCTGCGCGAGAGGGAACCTTGTGGCTTTTTGCATTGACTGACAGAAAAACCAAAGGCGCATTGTTCACTTTTACCGCAGGTTACGGCATCGGAAAACGGATACGATAACGCACGTTGGCCTGTTTAAAACAAAATTAGCCAGAAAAAAGCTCTCTGCCACCAGACTTTAACCTCTCACTTTAACATTATTTCCTTTAAGGAAAATTATTTTACTTTTCCTAAAGCGCGTAGCAATGGAATCGGCCATTTTAACAATAACCACTGACCTTGCTCGCTCAATTCAACAAGTCATGGGCCGGTCAATTCATTTTCGTGTTCTTCTAGCCAATTTTAATAAGGTAAGAGAGCTACAGTTATCAGAGCGGCTCAGGCCATATCATCAGGCCATGTGACGGCGACGGCGGGCGCTCAGCTGCCCTTTAAACTGCCGGACAGCCAAAGAGCCAGACACATTCCTCCCACCGCTGTGTTCGCTGCCAATTAAGCTGAGAACGGCGGGTTTGGCTCGAGGCTCTGCACGTGGCACGGACGCCATCACCACCGATTGCACTCTGACCGGGCGACGGCGTGCCATGGTTAAGTGTGCCAGCGGGTGTCGCCTCTTTAATAGGTTATTTCTGAAAAAAGACAGAAAAATCTGCAGAAGGCCCGGGGCCCACCAGCGCGGAAAGAAACTGTCGTAATTAAAAAAAAGATCTCCGCAGGAAATTAAACTCTGATTGATAAGGTCAACAAAAAAAAAGAAAGTGGCTGCAATGAATTCATCACCGTAATGAAAAGCAAACATAGCAGGAGAGCGGCGGGCCGATGCGGCGCTGACCAACAGGCAATGACAGCGACGTGGTGAGCTGGGAGTCTCACCGACATCAACGGCACCACTGCAAATTATTGATAAAAAGTCGCAGGCTGCCTGAGTTTTTCCTCTACAGCTCTGTTTTATTTTGGTGATCCTCCAATAGGCCTCTGAGATATTTGATGATCTCAAAAACAACCTGTTTATTCTTAGACAAGCACTTGTCGATACTTAAAACAAAGAAAAAAAACACAGAGCCAACAAATTATTTTTCCTGCGAGGGTTTGTTTTGGTGAACAAGCTTGTGATACAGCGTATGACCACTCCCACCTCTGCCGTGTCCAACAAAAGCAAAGAAAAGAAGCCCAGAAGTTTCTGGAGAGCAGATGTTGTTTTGGAGATGTGGTCCAAGGCAAACTGACAGGAGACATCGACAGGGAGATAAATGAATTATCACGATCGATGATGTAGTTTTAAGCTTATGACTCTCAATAAGTTACAAAAAAGAGCCCACAAACAAAAAACACATCAGCATTGTACCTCTGTGACCTTTGACCTTTGACGTGCTGCTTTCAACTATGACAACGCAACAACACAACTTCCATATGCTTGAAATAACAAACTAAACAAAACAAACTAAAAACTACCTCATGTCCTCTGGCATGTAATAAAAGTCATGACTTTGACTTTTGAGGCAGGCATGCATGGCTTCATGACTTTATGCTTTATTGTTTTATTTATTTACTTTCTGAGACGATGAGGTTTTCACCTCCTGCAGTGGGTGACTGAAGTGGGATCAACTAAAATATGTATTGCCATAGAAGCTGCACAGCCGGTGAGTGCGCGTGTGCCTACATATATTTGTGTAGGTGTGCGCTGCTGCACTTGTGGCCCGGCATTGTTGTTGTGCATGCTGGCCATTATGTCGGCGCCGGGCGCAGCAGCACTTGGCAGGGCGGTGGCGAGGTGGCGTTCGGAACAGGTGAGAGCAGCAAGCTGTCTCTGATAGAAACAAATCAACCCGGGCCGCCAAGCGCTCTGACCATGACGAACACACACCAAAAAAATAAAAACAGGGCGGTTGAAAGGTTCGAAGCAGAGCAGAAAAAAAAAAAATCATAAAGTGCATTTATAGTTCAGCGCTTCGCAGATTGAAGGGAAACACAGAGGAGTCGACCGCCAGCCCGCATATCAAACTCCAGTTTTATTTGCGCCTCAGTGAACAATTTTTTTCTTTCTATTTTTTTTAACTCCTTGTCTTTCTCTCCTCTCTTCGCATTGGACCCTTCTAACACTGTCCCCGGCAGCAAAATGATCCGATCCGGCCAAAGGTCAGGCTTTTATCATGAGCTTGTTTTTCAAATCCAGCTCGGCGAAAGTGCAAAATCCCCCTCTGGATTCAGAATAAACAGTCAGAGAGCGGCGGCCGGACAGGGAGCAGCGGAGCAGGGAGGAGCGGCTGCAAACACATCTGCAACATGAACAGCCAGACTGGATTTGTTGCAGAGGTCACGAACGCGACAGGAGAGACAAAAAAAACGAAAAGAAAAAATGATTATGAATCTCCTGGATCGCTCTGTTAGCAAACCAGGTGCTGATTCACTGCCGCTGCTGCATGTTTGGCCCTGCAGGAGCGTGAAAAACCAAAAAGAAGAAAGACAGGGATGTAGGTGTGTTACACAATGCACAAAAGTGTTTTTTTTAAGTGTTGATGTAAGCGTAACGCAACACTAAAAGCCTCCATCTATACAGCCATCAGTAGATATATGGCAGCAGGAAATAGACTTTCAGTGCCATTACGCCGCTGCCACGCTGACCTCCCTTTATTGGCGGCCACATGTCGCTTTTTGCGCGTCATTCCAAGGCCCTTGTGATCATCCATTACTGCCCGCCGCGGCCATTTTTAGCATCACATGAACGTATCAAAGACACTTCAAAAAAAAAAAAAAAAAAAAAAAAAAAGGCAGTGAACAACTAGAACATTCCGGTGTCTCCGGATCGTCGGCCAGCCGTGAGAAACAGCCGTGACGTCTCTGCAGTTGAGATGTGGATTGGGTCTCTGAAAGGAAAAGAAAAAAGAGGGGAACAAAGCAGTGAAATTGTGATTTAAAAGTCCACAAATGAGCCGTGAAAGACGCCTGCCAGCCCCGAGCAGCCGCGTGGCCCCGCGGCCCGGCAGCGTTGTCAAGGAGGAGAGACGTCGCGACGACGTGACCTCAGCTTTTCTTCGCCGCTCTTTATTGTTGGTGTAACAGAGTCTCAGAAAGGCCGACGTACAGGAGGCACCAGAGTGAGTGAAAGGCAGCGATTGAAACCGGCTCCATCATGACCTCCAGTCCCACTGCGTGCGTGTGTGTGTGTGTGTGTGGGGGGATGTAATAAATAAATAAAGAGAAATACACGTTCGACAGCCATTTTTTTTGATCCCGGCAAGAATTTAGTTCCAGACAGTTGATGCCACGCCCCCTGGGGCCGGCGCTGAAAACCGGAGGTTGGAAACACATTGAGCGAATAAGAGTTTCCCTGGTGTAATCCCTTTAGACCGGCCGGGCTTTTGAAGTGAAGGCCACCGACTCGTGGAACATGAGGCGCACACGATGCACTGGTAATCTGGTTAAAGTGTGTTTGTGTGTGCGTGTGTGGCCTCCTCCACCGAATCCACGTCTGCATCAGCAGCAGCTGCTGCGAGACCTCGAGACACATCCGTCCTTGTTACTGCTCCTCTGACTATCACTTCATTTCATACACATTCCGTTCCGTTTTTCTCCGTTATGCCCGAATAGCCGAGAAAAAAAAAAACACCTCCGCACTCCTTCATCACTCCGTTTCATCCAATCAAATGTGCCGCTGCACGGTCAGCAGCCTTTTTCATCTTAAATGCCTATAAGCCCTGGAAACATGCCTCTTTTTTTTTTGCTGCAACACACGCCCCCCCACACACACACACACACACACACACACGTTGCCCGCATCACTTAGTCCCTGATGCTACTCGGACTGAGCTTGTGATTCCTCCTGGCAGTCCATTTCATTTCGCCTCTCTCTCCGTCTTTCTCATAACACTCGAAAAATCGAAGGCGAGGAGGCGAGAAGAGAACGAACAGGGGATCCTGGCACCAGCGTGCAGTGGACCGTCTGCTTTTGCACTCACACAAAACATTTTCATCTGACCGTGCACCTGCAGAAAGGCTGCAAACCTTAATAGCATTTTGCCTCCTAAAATCAAGAAGAGGAGACACACAAAGGGAAAATATGCAAGAGGAGCTGCAGGTAATTGGTGGTTGGAATACACACACACACTCACACTCACACTCACACGCACACACACACACACACACACTTCGTTACAGCTGTTTCGCACACCAGTTTTCCTTAAGAAGTTTGTTTTTTGTTCTTTTTTGTTTTTGTTTGTAAATGACATCAAGTCAATTGATGCAGAAATGGAACAGCAGTGGCTGCTGGGTAACGGAGGCGCCGGCGGTGTGTTTGAGGGAAGCAATCTGGTTGTTGTTGTTGTTGTTGTTGTTGTTGTGGCTGCACTGAGATGGAGGCTTTGGAAGAAGGAGGCAGCCAGAGGAGCAGCCAAGTCCTCGAAGCTCTCACACACACACACACACACACGCACAGACAGATCAGCAGCTTTTTAGAAAATGATGTTATGCGATAAAACTTGAAGATTAAAGAAAAAAATGAAGCGATGATTTCAAGGCAGGGGCAAAGTGAAAACACCCTGCAAGTTCCATGCTGCCCTCAGGGGAATTCAGCTTCACACATCACTGGAGGGCACTTTCATTCTGATGCCGTATTATTTGAGGCACAATGACAAACTTGCCAAAAATGGAGGGAAATAGATTTTTACTGTCTCTTTTTATCCTTTGACACAGTGATATATACTTTTTTTCTTTCATTTTAAAAGACACAATAGTCACAAAACCCATAGTGTGAGTATGGAATGTAATACAAGGATGCACACTAACATACTATTCAATCCATTCTTTTGAGTTTATTTTTCAAAAAAAATAACTCTTCAAAAAATAACTGTTTACATGCGCAATCTTGGCAATCCATCATTGAGCTGCCAGGCTGTTTCCCTGAACGACTCCACTTTGTCTCGCACCTTCCTCAACCTGCACGGCGGCTCCGGGGAGCTGTTTACCAGAAGGGGAAAAAATATGAGCCGTATAACTTTGAATCGCTATGATTATTGAGCTGCTCTCTGCTGCCAACATGAAGGGATTAAAGGTTTATTCATGCTTTGACAGGTGACCATTAGTTTGCCAGGAATGAGAGTCACTCTGACACTTTTTATTTTCGAGCAATTCAGTGTCACTAAAAACAAGAAGAGTATAAAAGTCAGAAACTTGGGCAAGACTAGAACTACTCAAGATGCAACTCCAGAACCCGGCCTGAGGACTGATCACACTAATGGATCTTCCTGGTGGTGAGGCAGCGACGGCCCAGCATGTCAGCTGCCACCCACAGTCAATACAGAGAGTCAGAGAGTGTGTGTGTGTGTGTGTGTGTGTGGCTGCAGACCCAGTGCGAAGCGGCACCAAGCGGTGTTGGAAACACGAAGGTCATTCACACTGGCAACCCTGATCCAAAAGCCACGAGGCAGAGGAGGGGAAAATCCTCAGGGTTGTTCGATGTTGACGAGGCGCGGCTGTAAGCTGGTGTCAGCAGTGAGTGTGAAGAGTCAGATGGTGTCAGATGTTGTCACTTCCGTACTTCCTGTCTGGTTGCAAGCCCCTTTTTTTTCCAACTTCAACTCAAACACAAGCACAGTATCAATGGTTCTTGAAGCTGCCCCAACCAGGATGGATGACCTCCGTCTCAATTGAAATCAAAGTCCTTCGACCTCGCAGCATAATTTCCTATGTTTCCAACTCTGTTACCTTAATACGGTTTTAAAGAGCCGAGCGTTCCTCAGCCAGCCTTCCATAAGCGTCCACTTCTTTCTTTCCCTCCTCCCTCATGTTCAGATTCATTATGGGATCCACTTTTGGCTCAGCCCTTTGATGCGACTCCTCCGTGCAATGCAAAAACATATGTTCCTGTGTGAATAGCCTCACTAGCTCATTGGTTTCCTTTCTTTTCACCATGATGATAATGATGATGGGCCGATTAAAGGTCAATCACCTGCTACTGGCTCCAGGAAACTATTTCTATATTCAGCCCATTGAGTGAGAAAAGAAGTAATTTGCTTTGATTGGCCTTAATGACTATTCTTTTGAGCCATTTCCAGCAGTGTTGGTGCTCCACCATTTGACAGCCTCCATTTAGGGCTCCGGATGATGAAAACTTCACATATTTTAGGTTCACGGCTGAAAAAGAATGGGAAATAAATAAGAAAAGAAGAAGAGGGCAAACTAAAGGACAGACACACGCAGCCGGAGAAAATTAAAGTCCTAAACCACTTGACTGACTGATGTTATTGCACTTTTTGGGGGCAAAGTAGAAGAAGCTCAGCGAGTTCAAACTCCAGACAGCTCGCCCCCCGCCCCCTCACCCTCCCAACCTTCAACACCCTCCTCCCAACTCAATTCTACAGGCATTAGTCTACAATCCTGTCCAATAACTGTGGTTACAGGACGAAAATCACTCCATCTGCTTTCACGCTTATTCAGAAATCTTTCGGATTTGCTGCGAACCAACATCTGAAGTCTGTTAAAGAGCCACAGACGCATTCTGCAAAAAGTGTCAGACCAACATGCCCTTGTGTTGCGGAAAGTCTAGTTCCAGTTCTTTCCAAAGTTTTAAGACTCACCACCACTTCTTGCCCTCAGGACTTTGTGTTTTGTTTTTTTTCCCACCCTGGCTCGGCTCTCCTCTCATTTTTAGTCGTCAGGCTCCTGCATTCTTCATCGCTCACAGTCAATAGGAAATGTCAGAGTCCGGGAAGCGCTGGTGTGGAAATAACACAACAGCGGCTGCAGGCAAACAGCAGTCGGGGGAAACATGTGTATGTATGACGGCTGGCGTGTCGTAATCAAGCGTTAGCGCCGTTGTCGGGCCGGTGATGAATCGAAAGCAAACGCCACGAGGGAGAAGGAACCCATTGCTTCTAATCAGCGCCGACGCAGCTTTGTTTTGAAAAATGGATCTAATCTGGAGTCGGAGTCTGCATAATGGAACACAGCCATGCATAGCGGCCATTTCCAGCCTGGCAGGGGCGGTCATGTGGCACCAGCTATAGCGCTAGTGTCATGGCTACGCAGTCCGAAGTGGTCATCACAGCTTCTCCAATCACGTTTGGCATATTAAGCTCCTAGCTAGCGCCCTGTCAACGTGCTTTGCCGTGTGGCAGCCTTATTGTCCAGCCCTCACCTTCCCATGAACCCCAGCGCAAATCCTGCATAACGCCGTTTATAGTCCCACCACCGTGACCCGACAGAGTGAAGATAACCCCTCGCAGCTGACCTTCAAGGAAATGAAACGAGGTCTTTGACACCCTGCAGTATCGGTGAGATTACACAAGCCCTTCCATGGCTTCTGAAGCCGTCCTCCAGAACACCAAGCTGGGAGTTTCCAGAATCCTTTGGTTTTATCTCACATATCTTTTTTGAAAAGAGCCCATAGAGAGCGTTATTAATGGCTTTCCTTTCGTAAAGGCTTCCTATTGGTGCCAAAGGTCACACTGTACACACTCTGCTGTCCCATGTTGAGCGACAATGTCCTGAATATCGTTATAACAGTTAAAATAATTCTGTTTTTTCACTGACAAAAGACTTTGGTGTTGCTTTATTCCTTCCCTTGGACATACATATTTTTTTTTTATCTTTATTTTTCATCCTGGACTCCAGTGGAGCGGCTGCCGCTGATTAATTATCCAAGAAAGTCTATGGATCTCCAGGAAACAGCATATTTTATCCCCCTGTTCACAGGATCCCACAAAAAACACTATATTTTATCTTTCTGCTAAATCTGGTGTGTTGGACCTTTGGCAGGTTCAGATGGAGTCGGTGGTATCGGAGGGAGGAGCAAATATTTCATCATTCTCTGAGCTATGTGGTTTAGTTGGATTCCTCTTTTCAAAGGTTCACTGACAGGCTGACGGCCTCATTTCATCGTTGGAAAACATTGGTGAACCGTTGTGGAAATGCCACCCGTGCCTGACAAAACAATCAACGCTGTTAGCATTAGCGCTCTGTCCCAGTCTTTTAATGCACTTCCTCTTTGTTCTCTGCTGTGGGCCTTTAAAGGGCAGCGAGCCGCCGTTGTTTCCTGCTTTTGTCAAAGCTAAATGGACACTGATTGGTTTTTGGAAATCCGAGACAGGCTGATAAACACCTCCTGTTGGAGGCTGGCAGTCCAGCTGCCCTGCAAGGTTAAGAAAACATAGCTCACGCGCCGTCTTCAAGGCCCCGGACTGGTCCGAGCTGGACACACGTGCTCCCATCCGCCGGTGGAGGAGCAAAATCCATCAGTATTCTGGACGAGTTCTGGTCACTATGAATATTTGAGTTGCTTGCACTCTCACCACGGAGCGCCATCTAAAGATTTTGGCTCCAGTTCAAAGGCCTTTTAGCATCAAAAGGAACACAAGGCCGAGGCAATTTCGGCGGGAGGAGGAAGAGGTGGAGGAGGAGGCGGAGGAGGAGAGAAGGTGGCCACAACAGCAGGTTGTAGAAGAAGAGAAGGATGGAGAGAGGATGGAGAAGTGGTACAGAGGAGGGTGATGCGGGTAAAAATGAATAACTGACCCTTAAAATAAAACAGATTAAAAAAAGAGAGAGAGAAAGAGAGAGAGAGCTTCTTTTCACTGATCTCGCGCCGCACGAATCACCAACACACCTCGGCACTAACAGACGAGTGTCTCACTTGAGATGAGCAATGGAGATTTACATGAAGTCAGCACAGTCACGTTAGTATTCATCAATCATCCGGGGCTGGAGTGCTGATCTGCAGTCAGCGCAGGTCATCCGGGTTAATGTGAATACGATGATCAAAGTCAGCTAGTCACAGGTTTTCCAGCTCAGCAACTCCCATCCCACAAAAAACGGGATAAATATCCGGCTAATGCGCCGGCGGTTGGAGGCTACCTGAGGAAGAAGAAGGTGCGCTATCTGTGCAGCAAAAAAACACGAGAATGTGTCTCGGCACATTCAGGCTGGCTCGGGCTGAAAAAGTACATTTAAGCGCTGATTTCATAATAGAATGAACTGAATGTTAAAGCCAAAAAAGGTGCTTTTGCTGCAAAAGTTTGACATAAGGACAACAAAAAAAATGCTGTTAAAAGCAAATCAAAGCTTTACCGAATCTCCTTCTTTTTGCACACTCATACATTAGTGGGCGGGAGCGAATACTTTTTCCCTTCTTTTTTTTTTCCCCGTTCGTCTGCCTATTCCGTGCAGCCGTCCCTGGGAGACGAGATTCTAAAAACAAACCGGCGCTCCGCCCCCCTCTGTTCTTTATTCTCGTTACCGGCTAAATAAATATATTACAGCCATGCATGATCAGACTGCAGACAGGGAGTAAGAAGGGATGAGTGATGGGAGAGGTAGGAGGAGAGGGAAACACACTCATCCATTTTTCATGCCGTTTCGCCGCAGCTGAAACTACAGGAAAGAAAAAGAGGAGGAAGAGGGAGGAGGAGGGAGGTGGAGGAGGGGAAGGTTTTTTTTTATTTTTTTACTCAGTGGCCTAAAAACTAATCTTGCCTTTTTTGCACGTTTGCTGAACCTCACCTGGAAGGCCAGATGGAGGGTTTCTAATTTCAAGGTTTTTTTTTTTCCCCCTGTATTTGATGTCTGGCACAGCTGCTGCTTCAAGGCTCTTCTGCTCGCCGGTAATTGATCAAGTCAACTGGCTGACCAAAGTAATCAAAGATTGTCTAAAGAGTTAAATAAATAAATAAATAAATAAATAAATAAATAAATAAATGAATAAATTCAGACAGTGCTTTGTTGTTTAAACAGTAGCAAAGAGTAACATCTTCACCAAAAATAAAAGAGAATGAAATTATTATTCATATCATTCTTTCCATGGCATTTTTTTTTCCAGTAGGTTTGTGCAAGAAAATCCAAGTAACCTTTCGTCAGACCTTTCCGCCCTGTGACTCACACATTTGTCCAGCTAGATTATGTTAATGCAACATTTCAGACACCAGCAGCCATTGACAGGGAGACAGCGGCTTCTATTTTTTGTGAACCAGCAGTGCATGGCGCAAAAAAAGAGGGAAAAAAACCCACAGTCGATATATAAACAAAGGGTACAATGGGAACAGAGGGTGGCTGCCGTGCCATTAAAACAAATATATATATTTTTTGCCTAGTGCAGAGATGCTGCGTACGTGCAGCACAAGTAGGAGGAATATATTAACATTTAGGCCGTGAAGGTTCAGCTGCGGTTCGTCGACAAATGACTCGGCGAGAAATTGAAAATGTCCTCCGTCTGTAATTCCTGCACAGACACACATTCTTTCCAGACCCGGCTCGGCCTCCGGAGAATAATTTCGGAGTCTCCTTAGCTCGGGCCAACCCGCCGTCTCCAGTCAAACACTTTTTAGTAATTCTATGCTCCTTCTTTTCGCTCCCTCTTTGCCTTGGGAGTAATGCGACGCGGCTCAACAGGAAATCGAAGACGAAACAGAGCTGCAGAGTTTTGTGAGGATTCTCAGTCTCCTCACCTTCCTCCTGCTTCTCATTTGCATAATGCCGGCTCTGGCGTGCCTCCCGTCTTGGCTTTTTTGCGCCGGGGGTCTTACACAAACAGGCGAGTTTCAAGGTTAAAAATAAACTGACATTTGAGGGGAATCTACTCGGGAGGAAAACGAGAGAGAATCGAGGCACAATTGCGGGTTTCAAGGTTGGAGAGAAATTGCTGAAATAAACAGCTGCTGCGTTTGCATTCATTAATAATAAGCGTCTCCATTTACATGAAGTGGGTCAACGTGGAAGGAGGCGACGCTTGCGGGTCTGCGTGACATCGCAGAAGTTTTTTGCGCTCTGCTTTGCTTCGATGTCAGACAATCATTCACCTCAGCGCCTTGCAGACTGCGGGCGACGACAACAGAGGCCGTTGGGAATTCGGCCACACGCCTCTCTCAGGAACAACTCGCTGTTTGTAGTGATCCACGCAGGCTTTACCAAAGTGGATTGACCTTTTGGGAGCGATCAAACCTGGAGCTTCTTGGGCTGACTAGGCGCAGGCGAAGGAAAACTAAGGTTGGTTGGCTGGTCCCTTTTTGCTTGAGCTCCTCTTTCTCCTTCCTGAAGATGATGTTTGTTGATGCTGCCTTGTTTCCCCAAAGCAACACTGGGCATTTTCTTTGGATTGGCCATGGTGTTGCTTACTCCTATTATCTCACCACCTTCTTATTACATCACCTGACAGCCTGCATACGTGACTGTGTGGGTGTCTTTTTCTTTCTTTTTCTGAACCTTGAGGCTGAAAAACGATAAAAAAATACTTGCATGTCCGCAGCCTCTGCATCTCTCCTCGACCTGCCACTGCCTGCCCTCCTCTTCCTAAGCTGCATGCGCACCATCCAAAATGTGAATGAGACAGTAGTTTAATTACAGTCTGATTACGCCGGTGTACACTAGGCCATCATCAGCCTCTTCGCCTGTTTTTTTTATCCCCTCCCTTTCTTGTCCTTCTTCCTCCACTTTCCATATTACAAGCCCTTTTGTTCCCTTTTAATGAGATGCATTAAAATAGATAGATTAGTCCGGCATCAGCCTCCCCCCTCCTCCTCTTGCCCCCTCGCATATGTCTACCGCTGAATTCTAAGACACTTCACCGCGCATCACCTCTTTAAAGAAGAAGAAAAACAGAATACAAGCATCGACCCAGCAACGGCGCTTCCAACGCAATTCCCCAACGAGCAGTAATACCATTTAATCACCAGTTAAAGGAGACAATATGTGGGAACGCTGGCGGTTTTAAAGTTTTAAGGGGTGTAATTATTGCCGGGAATTACCGCAGCTAACGAGGGTGATTTAGGTGCCATAAACAAGGGTGGCGTGGAGGAGCTTTCCAGAAACTCCTGTGCAAAATCAGAAAAAAGTTGAAGTTGAAAGTTGAGCAGACTTCACGAACATGTCCGTTCGTCTTCCACTTTTAATCTCCTGCAATCCTCGGGCGCATGACGAGCTTCAATAACAGGCACGTTGGTACGTTAGGAGCTGTGTTTACTTTTGCCTCTGGGGAGTTATAGCGCTGGCTGGCCGGCCACCTTGTCAAACACCAGCGGATCTACCTTTTGACAAGATAAGGCGAGACAGGAGGGGATGATCAGCTTTTCGGCTGATTAACTGCAACGTGATCTCACTCTTAAATGAGTCCAGACTTAATTACTGCATGTGGGGGAGATTAATAGAATGTGTACAAAACTGTCAAGAGAAGCGAGGCAGGCGCTTCAAACCCCAAGGGTAGGCGGAAAGTCACACATAGAGGCTGACTTGCTGAGGAGGAAAAAAAAAACTGCGTTGATATGAGGCGCCGAGCAGAAGACAGACGGTGGCCAAAAGTTGCGATCGGAGGAAAACAAAAAAGTTCTGTCTTATCTGCAGGTATTTTTCTATAAGGGGGGAAAACAAACACCTTCTTTTTTTATTATTTTTTTTCCATGACTAGTAATTTTCCCTCCGCTCACCACTTCTCTCGCACCCCCTTCCCCTCATCTTTAATATCTCTTTTTCTCAGTAGCCGTTCCACTCTGTCAGCCAATTCCAGCCTATCTGCCGTCCAAAAGTGGCTGTGCTTGGCTGATTCCGCTGATAAGAGACTGAATGCCTGCTGTCCACAAAAGCGAAGGAGGAGCAGAAGAGGGAAAGTGTTGGGGGAAACGGGTGGGGGATAGGGGGAGGGTGAGGGGGTCGACGGGGGAGAAGGGGCGGAAATAACTTGTGAGTGGTTGCCAACGTGTTATCAGCGTTGAGATTCCACCACTCTGGACTCGCCTCGTGTGCTCTGCAATACCCAAACAAGCCCCCGTGAGGCGCTTCACTTATCAAAAAAGAAGCATCGTCGTACTACAGAAAAAGACCCCATTTTTTTCCTCCTTAATCCGGGGCTCCTGAAAGACTTTCAGCGGAGGGACGGTGAGTCATTTGCATTTACTTCAAATGTTGATGACTGTGGAGGTAGGGGGAGCGAGAGAGAGAGGGAGAGAGAAAGGGGGAGGGTTGAGGTCAAGTTGTTCTTGGTAGAGGAGACACTAATCTCCTCTGGGGTGGCGGAGAGAGAAACGGATCTTGTAGGATGAAACGTCGTGCCGGCTTACGGAAACGGCGAGCTGGAGTAGTGAAAGGGAGCAAGTTGGGAGCAGAGTTGAGGTGCAGCAGTGTAGTCGGGCATTTCCTTCCAGGTGACGACACGATGAAAACATCCGTCAATCGTCGCATCCAAGCGGACCAATCAGATTTGTTACTGGGCTGAACCAAAGACACCACCAAATGGGAAGGTTTACCACAGCCAGTCGCAAGATGCTGATTCATTATGGAACCCATTGGAGTACTTGAGATTTTTTTTGAAAATGCTGTCAAATTCAAATTCCAGGGCTAAAGTCTTAATAATCTTACATATAAGACACAAATCGAGTGAAAATACTTGAAAGGCATTTGGTCTGCACTCACACCTTTAAATTTCTTATGGTAGATAGCTTTGAAAGGACAAACTTCAGTCCGAATAGGTAAAAAGTGAATGAATAGAAATGATAAAGGAAAAATGAATCTATAGTTATTTTAAATTCAATTATATTGGTTCTGCTTTTCAGTCGACATGATGATCAAAGATATTTCACAGAGAACCAAGGTATGGTTCACTTTGCTAATTCTCACATCTGTGCAACTAAAAAACTCCTCATTTGCTTCCTTTGTTCACAGGTTTAATTTATACTCACCTGTGAAATGAAATGCATCCTGTTTTAACAAAAAGCCAACGCCATTAGTGCGAGGGCGGCATGGCGAGGAGAAAACACGGGCAAATTGCTGCGGCTTGCTTGGTGGTCGCACCTGTTTTGTATTTTTTTTTGTTTTTTTGTTTTTTTTAAAGAGACCCGGGTCTCTGCGTTTATCCACTTTGCCGCAATAATGTTTTTCTGTCATCTGCCTGACGAAATGTCACAGACAAATGACAGCATTTTCAGGGCGTTCAGGACGCCACTTCAACTTCTCAAAGTTGAATCAAGTAATTTTCCATTAAAAAAAAAAAAAAAAAAAAAAAAATCCGGCCTCAGGGTCAAACGCTATTTTCTCCCAGACTGGAGCTGTTCAATTCAATTGCTCTGTTTTTGTTCCAGGTGTGCAGTATGTCATGAGAAAAGCATTTTCCATTTGCAAAGACATTATAGACACTACAAAATCCATATGTTTCATTTATTTACTCATTTCATTAAGCAATTAGCCTTTAGGGTGGAATAAAAAAAAAAAAGAGGTTTTGCCATCTATTCTGGTCACTGTAACATATGTTGACAAATGGGTGAAGCAAAAATCACAAATACTGCACACACACACACACAGAGAGAGAGACATGCAAACATACAGAAACACACACACACACACATTAAACAAGTGTGCGTGCTGTGAGCAATCTGCGCGCTTTGCTTTTGGCGCCCTGCTGTGCTACACAGAAACCTCTGCTCTTTGGGCTCCACACACACACACACACACACACACACACACACACACTGATCCCTTTAATGAAAGAATCTTTATCAGATGGGTTGCAGGGTTGACTGCATGGATTGTTGTCACCGACTGACGGTCAGAGGATCATGATCTTTGCTCGCAGCAACAAATTTCCTCCAATCGAAAATGTAAATCTAGTTTTTGATCAGCTGACACGCAATACACAACACACAACAAGGCCTCGTCCACATGTACAGTAGTGTGGGGAAAGGCCAGAAAGCTCTTTCCGGTGAGGTTTGGCCTCTCATCCACAGAAAATAAAAATCCATGGTAAAATATTTCAAGAACAGTTGCTTTGTTGTTGTTTTTGTTGTTTGACAACCTCTTTGGTGTGCAACACTTCTCTCCCAAAGCAGCAGCAGATAAAAAAGAATGCAGTGTCTAAAAAGTGCTGGAGGTTCCAGTTGTGTCACAAGGTTGAACCTCCACACTGAGGACAAGATGCATTTGCTTACATTTCCTGAATTTTTTTGTAGAAAAAAAATCAGAAATGACTCAACTTCATTGTCAGTTCACATGTATGACTCACTCCTGAGTTGTGCAACTATTCCGGGAAATGTGCTCTTATATGTGTCCAAGGTCTTGATGATGGTAAAGGATGGGAAAGCAGGATTGACGGCATCCAAGCCTGGTCAACTGAATAAAGCCTGAACAGCAGGCCTTTTTATTTTGAGTTTAAAATGCAAATGTGGGATTATTTTTCATGTGCAGAGCAACAACTCTGTTAGTTTTGTATTTACTTAGTATTTGTAAGTCTTAACCATCAGCGCGTGTTGTTATGTGCATCAGGACGTGCAGTAAAAACAGTTTTGTTTTGTTGTTTTTCTTGCTCGTCCTTGTTGCTTGATGTCAAATGTTTTGTTCATGCCACTCTACTACCCAGGCAGCAGTGGACGAACGTGCGCTAACCAGAGCAGCGCCACTTCTTGTCTTTCTACACGTGTTCTGATATATTTGCATCTATTCTCCTGCTACGTGCAGGAATTATATTAACTTGCATGACATGTTCTATCTTGCAGAGCCATTTCCACAGGTGTCTGATTGGCCGTGAAACACATCATGGTTTATATCAACGCTTCCTTGTTTGGTACAGGCTTGACATCGTCTGATAAAGATAGAACATGTCAACACGCTACACAGAGACGGAAGCCGTGAGTGCTAAGAGACTCCAGAGACTCACATAGACACGTCGTAAGAGTCAGGATGAGGGGATGGATGTACGGACGCCTCCGTCTTTCAGCTCCAGTGAGGGGATAATGAGCTTGAGCTTTCGCCTTCAAGACTTGGAGGCTCCTATCAGCCAATTACGTTGTAACTAATCAATTAAAATCCAATCATTGCCCAAGCGCCATAGCCAATCAGATTTGCGATTGAAGGGTTCAAATACCGTGGTTGCGTCTGTCTCTGCCTGCTTCTGTGGAGATAAAAAAAAGTGTCATAATAATAAAAATAAGGAGAAGAAAAATAAGAATAAGAATGATAAAACTATTAAGGGAAGGTGAGGAAGCAGCGGAGAAAAACGGAGAGGTCACTCTCAAGGACTGGTGAAAATGTAGTCAGGCTAATGACAGATGATAAGAACCAGGGCTTAAAACAACCTTGATGAATATGGTAATGAAGGTACAAACACGAAGTCGCTGCAGGATTTTCACCCAGCACTCTCTCCGAATTACAACCACTTCCTGTTACGCTCTCACCTCTTCGCAAAGAGGTGCACATCTCAGCCTGTTTAATGTCAGGGGTGTTGCTCACATTTTTTGGAGAAGCGGTTGAGATTAGAGGGGTTGTAGCAGGACTCACACTCACACGGCCAAGAGAAACTATCTGTAAAATATCAAACATGCAAAAATGTTGAGCGTGTAAGAAAATGAAAGGAGGGGGGAAGGATCACACAAAGGAAGTGGTGATAAAAAGGAGGTCAGGAAGAAACATCTCATTCCATTGTTCTCTGTTCTTCAGCGAGGTTGGCCCACAGCCGGGACCTGATTTGATTATTCATAAAACATGATTCATGTTTCGAGGAAATTCCGAACTAGAATGCTGCGTTAATGACAGCAAATTAGACAACAGTATTGCGAGGGGAGAGGGGATTATAAAGGAGGGAAATTCAGGTCAGAAAAAAGGGGGGATTGAGAAGAGAAAATTTTCAGCTCTGCCTGCATGAAGCAGGGAGTCGCCAGGCCTGCTTACGTACGAAAACACCTTCAGAAGTGATGTAAATTGAGTTCTTGAAGGAGGAAGTGAAACTCTCGTTGACAACGAGTTCATTCTCACCGCTGGAGGTCGAGGACCTTCATCACCTTGACTACACTGGCAGCCTACACATTTTTTAATTTTCCCTTTCGGTGAATCGCGGCCCGTCTGAACATCTTTTGATTAATCGTCCGCCAATATCTGCCTTTTGGTTTCGCCCGATGTGACAAGCAACGGCCTTTAGACTTCAGAATTTCACCTCAGCCGCCGCCATCTCCTCTTTACATTCTCATTGTGAGGAGCAGTGAGTGCAGTGCGCAGCGACGAGTTAACGCTGAATAGCCTGTGTGCGTCAGTGTGTGTGTGTGTGTGTGTGTTATTAGACCTAGTGAGGGAGTCTATTAGGTAGGAGGGAGCTGCAGAGGTAATCCCTAGATACCTCGGCAGCAGAACCACATCACCCCCCTCACGCTCCCCCCTTCTCTCGCTCCACATCCCTCTATCATTTTGTCTCATCGCCGCCGCCGCCTAATGATGATGAAGCTGTGGACTCAGCAAAGGAGTCAGAAAAGCATTACCTTTTGCCTGACGCGGGAACACATGTGTCCGTGCTCGTCCCTTCGTAATGGTTTCCGGGGTGAAGGCTACGTTTTGTTTTTTTGGTTGTTTTTTTTTTTTGTTCTTATCTTGCGGTTTAGCCAGCGGCGCTGCCCAGCAGCAGCAGCAGCGGCTGCAGCGGTGGCATTGGTGGTGGTGGTGATTGGTGTGCTGTGTAATTCCTGTTTTGGTGCCGTGTCTGCGTGTGTGTGTGTGTGTGTGTGTGTGTGTGTGTGTGTGTGTGTGTGTGTGTGTGTGTGTGTGTGTGTGTGTGTGTGTGTGTGTGTGTGTGTGTGTGTGTGTGTGAAAGAGAGCAAGGATTGTAGTAAAGCTGGCTATAAACCCCAACCCTGCTCTGACACTTTTAGAGGTCAGTGCAGAGTGGCTGAAACCAGACTCACATTCAACAATAAAAAAATTATATAAGAATATAAGATGTAATGTAATAACAATACCCAGGTCATCCTTGAGCATAAGAAAGGGAGGGAGAAAAGTCGAACGGCAGGAGACGCACGGACGGACAGACAGACGGACGGATTCGGCAACTGAAAGCCGGTTCAGCAAAAAGCAGAGACAGACTGCAAACGTGTCTCCGAGGAGTCGGCCAATTGGTTCTGTCTCATCAGTGGATAACTGCGGACAAGGCCGGCTGCTTTTATCAGTGTGTGGAGAGAGTGGGAGAGAGAGCAAGAGAGAGAGAGAGATGCTGTAACAATGAACAGCGAACAAAACAGAGCAAAACGCCACTCAGAGGCCTGTAAGTCGACTCCAAGAGGTCGACGTATCGATCCCGGGACAGTTTCAAATGCCCCCCCGAGTGAAAACACACGGGTTGCTTTACTGTAAGTAAAAAGTACCAGTATCAATACCAGTAATATTGATGATACTAGCGCCCTCTATTGGCACGTTATCAGTTCAGGAACATATTCTGTATTTTCACAAACTCATAAAACCCCACAAGCTTCAGTTGGGCAGATTTAAAGGAGTTTCGTGTGATATTTAGCTCAGTAGATTTCTGGGTAAACAAAATTTTGCTCCTTACAAAGTTTGCGTTATCATGACATTTCAACTGATTGTGCTCTTTTCCTGCTTCTTGTTAATGAACGTTCACTCCTTCTTTGGCTGAAATACCAAAAGGCGTTTCTTAGTTTACTCACTTCTACCTGACATTGCACCTGCAGGGAGCCGGTTTGTTTCGTCGCAGAATTACGACATCCAGCAGATGAAAAGTACAGTATATATCAAAATTGTCAGTCAGTAGCCGTGGTTCTTGCCTCATTGGCCCTTTCGCCAACTCACTTACTTACTTAACCACTTGCTTTAAGAACACAGGGTGCAGTTTCGGAGGAAGTCAGGCAGCATCCAAGTTCACGCGGTTCGTCTTTGGCTCTGTTCCCGCAGACTCTCAGCGATCTTTTCAGCGTGGCCCGAGGTCACACCATGGCAACTGCTTGTGTATTGAGATCCGAGGAAAGAAAAATCCTGTCTCTGTCCAGGCAACGACGTTCAATTTATCTGTGCAGAGCGTAATGTGGTCAGTCGGCCTTGTTAACGACTCCATAACTTCCACAAGGAGACGTGCAGCTCATTTCCACCCGTCCAGATGCATACATTAATGATTTCAGTTATTTACCTCTGTTGTCACGCCAAGGACGAGACACACAGAAGGGTGTAGGGGGGAGGGGACCATGGAGTTAGAAACCAGGGATGGTAAAGGAATACATTAAGTATGAGGCCGACGAGACCTTCAGAACGTTTCTTTAAATGTGAGCGTCTGATTCACTCTCCTGCAGGCCCTGCTGGACGTGGACGCTGTCGGTGCACGCTGCTGCTCACTGGGCATGTTTTCCCCCGTAGCAGATGGATAAGTATGCAAGTGCTCCAGCAGCTGCTTATGAAAAAAAAAACTGATTTGGAAGACACACACACACGCGCGCACACACACACACACACACACACACACACACACACACACAGAAACATGCACACGCTACATCTGATATAAATTTAACCGTACTAACAAAATGCACAGCGTACAAAAAAATCCTGCACAGCCATTGTCTCCCAATAAGAGCTATGAAATCTCATTAATGTGCATTAGTGTGTTTGAGTGGGGATTTAGGTGGCGAGAAGATTGAATTAGGACAGAGCTCATCTCCTTTCAAAACAATTATTTGTCTCCCGTCAGCCTATTAAAAGGCAGCAGGCAGCAGAGATTATATGGCGGAGAAGTGGGAGAAAACACTGACGGCGGCACGTCACTCCGTGTTTGCGGCCCCCCGAGCGAGAGACAGCTTCGACGGCCCCCTAATGACTGCAAATGTGATGATCCATAAAAAAAAGGAAAAAAAAAAAGTTTAGCCCCTGCTGTTGGATGGATCCTGTTCGAGGAGAAACTCGGTCATGGCTTTGCTTTGTCTCCCACTCCTCAGCCATTTCCCATTTTTTTTCTGCATGTGTGCACGAGTGCGTGTATGTGTGTGTGTGTGTGTGTGTGTGTGTGTGTGTGTGCATGCGTGCATGAAGGTATGTTCTGTGTCCCCGGGTCTCCTGCACTTGCACTTAAATCAGCTCCTTCATGCCGGACCTGAGGGAGCCTCGCCTGGACAAACTCTGCTCTATGTGTTGACTTAAGTTCAGAGCTTCCTGGGCTACTGAGTGTGTGCACGGGAGTGAGTGTCAACACAATGAAGGATTTGTAAAAACATAGAGATGTCCTCGTGTGTGTGTGTGTGTGTGTGTGTGTGTGTGGTGAGAGGTAGTGAGGGGTCCAAGTCCTCCGCCAGGGCAGCTGCTTGACTGCACTGCACATGCAGGAGAAGCAGTTTTGTGGAGCAATAATCTAAAGTCAAGACACATATCCGTCTTAAAATGTCACAAAAACTTTACTTAAGCCCTATGGGACAAACACACACACACACACACACACACACACACACACACAGTTATCCAGAGGGGGGTGTGAAGTGATGGTGGGAAAAAGAGAAGGTCACAGTTGCAGGGAAGGAACAGTAATGGTGAAATAAATAAAGAATGATAGGAGAGAGAAAAAGGTGAGAGAATAACAGGTCAAACTAGCATTTTGGAAAAGGTTGGAGGGGAAAACTGCAATAAAAAGAAGAACAGCATGCAGCAGGGATAAAGACGGAGCACCTCCAGCGACCAGCCGACAATTAACCAATAAAATATTTCTATTGATACAAGTCAGTGGCTCATTTTTTGAAAAAGTATCTGCTCCATCTTAAGAATCCTGTAACCCAGATTGTGAGAGAGTTGGATTTAAATTAAGGATTGGGTGATTGGAGTGCAAGTGGAAATTTGTCATTTCAACCGCATGACTAAACAAATGCCAAACAAACAATCTGTTGATTATGGAGGAATGGATGGAATCAGGAAAACATGCGATAAGTGTGTTGGAAGATGTTTGTTGGGACTTGTGATAAATAAACAAATCCTTGAACATACAGTGCTGATGGCCAGAGTGAGGCTCCTCGGACTGATCTGATAGAGATTTGACAGAGTTGACTATGCAGACAATTAAAAGGGAATTATGGCAATCATAACAACGGGCAAAACCATGGGTCAACTTAATTACATGGCAATATGTATGCAAATTCTGATTCAATAGTCTATACTGTTTGTAGCCACAGATTTAACACTCGGGCTTAATTTAACCAGACTATAATCTAAGAGTCAATATTAAATCAAAACTCACACATGAAATGAAATCACACACTGTCTCAGACACTCTAAAGATGACTTTGTGCTTGTTACGACCTTCGCCTTTCACCCAGCGACAACTGAGACAAGGCAGAAGACCTCACCGGCAAGCAAGGTCGACCCGAGTTGTCCAACCATCGATCTGGGATCAAGTCGCACACGACACACGACGCGACCCGGTGTTACACTAAAAGCCGGCAAAGCGGACAACAACAGGACGGCGAAAGGTGAAGAGAAAACTGAACCCCAGCGTCGTCCGATCGATTCTACCAATCAGATCTTTTATTTAGGGGTTAGTGGGGTTGGTGGTAGAGGGGTGGGGGGAGTTCTCTGGCCTGTTACCGCTGGGTACGTGTTGGTTGGCACTGACTGGCAGCCAATCAAACGCAGCAGCAACGTCTGACTGACTGTGAGGTGATTTTTAAAGTACAAAAGACTCAATGAGCATCCAGTCGGCTCAAATGCCGTCGTTCCGTATCGGAAAACACGCAGCCGCCAACAGAAGAGAGACGCCGTCACCGCAGCAGCAGCTCCACTCTGAACATCAGACATCAGAGCTGGAAACCAGAGTGTAGCTGGGGTGTGTTGAAATTGCTTTGTCTCGAAAAGCAGAGAAATGAGCCGCTGTTAAACTAGCAGCATCCCCACCCAAACTGATATATATCCACCAGTTGTTTTTTTTCTCCTTTTATGCATATAACTCAGAGACAAATAATTTGTTTCCGTGAAAAAGGGCAGACGAGTTTTGCAGCTGTTAATGTTGTTACACTTCTAGAACTACATTTCTTGGAAAAACAAGCGGCAAATTGACAAATTTCCAGCTTTCCCTTTCTCACACGCTAGTAATCCTTGAACTCGGCTCAAACTGGGATGAGTGCATGCCTGCCCGTGTGTGTGTGTGTGTGTGTGTGTCAGCCAATATCCCGCTCAGCGGTGCAGCCGCATCGATATCAGACCCAAGTATCGATCCATCGCAGCACATAAGAGCAGCGCGCATCTGAATGTGCGCACTCCGAACCTCCTCGCGTGTGTTTGATTAGAAGCAGGGGGCAGCGTTTGCAAGGATCGCCTCGAGTGTCTCTAAAAGCCGCGCACGCACAAGCACGGAGAGAGAAAAACAAAGGGGGATGATTCAAACAGCCGCCACTGCTGCTTTCACAAATAAAATAAAAGCACAATCAAACACAGGCCTGGGCTTGATCGCCCGCGCTGTCGACAAGAGAGAAATAAAAAGGGAGTCATTGCCCTCTTCGCCAGTGTTGTAACATAATTAGCCCGAACCAGCCGCAACAACGGAGAGCTTTTTTTTCCGGCAGGAACGACCATTTTACGCCTTTATGAGGCATGTGATCTCTGTGCCAGCGCCATGTAATTATAGTTTCTCTTATGAGGCACGGACAGCAGTTATTGTTATTCACCCTCTCTCGCGCGCGCGAGCGCCGCATATTCTACTGTACCCTGTCCGCATCACTGAGTCGTGAAATCGACTCATCAGTAATAGGTAGGTATGGGGGTGAGGCGGGGGAGGGAGGCAGAGAGGGTGCTAGGTAAAATAATGCGGCGAGAGAAAGGGGGGAGGGAGGAAATAAAGGGAAAAGAGAGAAAGAAATGAATGAAGGGAGAGGCCGTCAATGAAGCCGCGCGGATGATAAAGTTTATTATGGCTCTCGGTTGCTTCTTTTTTTTTTTTACGAGAGCGACCTGTAGTGCAGGCTGCAGGAGAACAGAGGAGGGCCGCGCCTCAGACTGCCGGCCAGCATATTGAAGGGTGTTCGAGGCCGAGTATCGATTGCGGCTGAGCTTCAACTCGGCTCCACAGAGAGTTGATCAGCTGCCTCGGAAGAGACCGGACGTGCACGCGGGCGCGCGCGCACACAAGCAGCCAGACACCGAATCAAGTTGCGGTGAGTCAATAGTGAGGCATCAGTCGCTGCGCTAACACAATGAGGCAGTGCTCGGCTGCTCTGGGTCCAGATGAGAAAGGCTTCTCTTGTTAGATTTTGAAATAAAAAATTGGTAAATTTAAAACAATGCACTATGTACGATTCAAACGCAAGGACTTACTTCAGCGCTCCTCTCTAACAATGATTTTGCATTTGTAGCCGGTCAGGAAACTCCACAGTGATGACCCTCATCTTTTGCTTTCTCTAATGGTCAGAAAATGTGCTCAAACTGGCATTTCTCTTGGTTCTGTTCATTTTGTTGTTGCTCGTAAGGTACAACACACTGACTGATTTACCTGCAAGCTGCAAGTCACCATTTTTTGGTTGCAGTCTGTAAACAGAGGGCTAACTAGGCTGGCTTTTGGAGAGAAACAACTGAGAGATTCTTATAGAGGACAAAGACCAGAAAAATCGGTATGATTTTTGTCAGTTGATTGCTTTCTGAGTGTGTGTTTGTTTACTACTGCAGCTGGGCAATTATGACTTGATTGAACGGATGTCATGGTGCAACAAACCCCTCTCTGGTTTTGCCAATGACTCAGACTTCATGTGGCACAATTTCAATCTCGGTTAGTACTTCGGCCCTCTTGAACTCATCTGGTTAGCTCGTCAGGGTATTTAATCATTGATGTCTTGATTGTAGCTGGTTTTCTGCAATGTTTCAGAAGATCTTAAACAGAATTTCTAAACTCTGCTTCAACTACACAACCCAAATGTATGTGCGTGTGTTTTTTTTTAATTGATCTAGAATTTCCTTGCAACTCACTCGTCCTCAACTGCAAGTCTTTTTTTTCCCTCACTCTCTCTGTTCCCATTTCACCCACTTTGCCCACTGAGAACCTTCCCTTTCTTGGGTAATGATTAGCTACAGCAGCAGCAGCAGCATTGGGGCCAGGCAGGGCAGCGAGACATCCATATTACTGGTCCCATTCGTCTAATCAGCCACGGCTGGACCCCTGTGCAATATGAGCAAAAAATATATGAGGGGCCGCATTTCATTCGTCCAATTGGTGCAACGGCTTCCGGGAGGCTCGGAACGCATTCACGAGCCACTGCGGGTTGCACACAGAGGCGCTACAAATTACCTCGCTTGCAGGAACCCCTCCATCTACCCATTGATAACACTGCATATCCATGACAATACCAGGCACAGAGAGTGACCACAGACCACGTCAGGTCAGCCTGATTTATGGGTAACTGAGTGTGTGTGTGTGTGTGTGTGTGTGTGTGTGTGCGTGTGAGTGTGCGTGCGTGCGGGCAGTATGGATGTGCAGCTGAGAGCAAGAAAAAGGAAGGTGGGTTAAGAGAGCCGTCATCCATCAGGCCCAGGACAGTGCAGTGGGTGGTGATTACAGCGGTGGAGGTGCTGGTTCACTTCTCCTGATTGATCTACCCATCTTCTCCCCGGGTCACAGTTCAAGACTGACCGTTGCCCACTCTTCACCGGCAAAAAATCTACACCCAAAATCATAAATCTCAAGCGTTTACCAGTATGTGTGTGTGTGTGTGTGTGTGTATGAGAGCGTGCTTGGTACATCTGTTTTTTTTTTCTTTTTTTATTCCCCTAGATTTCTGGTCGTGCTAAATAATTCAGCGACGTTGCTCTCTGCTGTGGAAATATTAGATGAAATATTGAAATGCTGAAATTGCAACAAGGAGCGATGAGATTGTGGCACAAACAAGAGAAAAAAAGGGGTGGCAGGCGGGATGAGACGGCAGAGACGTAGAGCTGTGGCTTGATAAGGCGCGAGGAAATGATTTAAACAATATGTACAGACGGGGCGGAACGGTGAACTGCGAGAGTGTGATGCAACGGCTTCTTCCTTGTTTGTGTTTGTGTACGCATACATTTGAATAAGCACTGACACTGTACCAACAGTGTTTACAGTGCCGCCTCATCTTTTTTGGAACCTTGTGGAGATGAGATTCATTTATGAAAGAAATTATTCATGCAGATAAATGAGTATTCTGTGATCTCTCCATGGATACGCACTTAAGAATTGTGTTTAGAATAATAAACATGTTGCTTTATTGTTGTTGCAGTCTTTGAGGTTTTAAATGTTACACAGTGCTAGGGTTCCTCGGTTTCTAGGGCCCTATGTTGCCAAGAGGTAGGGTCCTATACTGCCTAGACCCCACAACCCCAGAAATCTATGATCCAATGTCTATGGTGCTAAGATCTTTCTTGCTAAGTTCCAGGGTTCCATGTTCCGAAGAACCTCCCAGGACTGTATGTGCTGCAAAGTTCTATGGTCCTATGGTCTCAAGCCTTTAAGACCTATGTTCTTCTGTTCGCTCCCATTATAGCGAGCCCATCACTTCTCAAGGGTGTGTTGTGTAGATCTGAGTTACTATGGTCCAAAGAACCGATGTTCGTTAAGTTGTAAGGGCCCATGGTTTCAAGCCCTCTCATTCTATGAGCCTATATAACCAAGCCCATAACTTCTCAGGGTGCTGCCATGTTCTGAGGTGCTACGATCCCAAGGACCTATTCCAGAGACCAATGGTCCAAGAGCTGTAGATCTTGAAGTAGAACCACAGGACCGGGAGCACAGGTACACTCCTCTCCAAACGTCCTGCTTTGATTTCACTCCCATCAGCTCATGCGTCCATTCCCCCTCCCCCCACTCAATCACTGAGCTCATATCCTGTCTCCAACCTTCCACCTCCATCCATTCTCTTTATTTTGGCACATCAGAGTGGGCAGACCAGACAGCCCCCGGCCTTGCAAGGCATCATCGTCGTTGCTTTTGACACATACAACCTCGGGCTAAAAAACACACTCTGCGCCACGCTCCTTTTCCTTATCCGCCCACACCCTCACTCTTCTTTATCTCTATTGGTCACCTGTTTTTATTTCACAGCAGGTGCCACATGTCGGCCCCCTTTGCTTTCACACCCCGCACACTTTCATTCTCGCAAGTTCTCGCCATCTATCAATCCATTTTTTATCACCCTCCACTTCACCCCTCGCCCTTAAATAGACAAGCGCTTTACATTTCTTTAACAATAGCACTTATCTCTACTGCGCCTCCCCGACATTCGCCTTTATATCCTCAAACGCTCTGATCAATAGCTCCCGCATGTGGAAAAAAACAATAGCGGCAGCCAAACATTTGTCAGGCTGCCGTGTACTGCATGGAGGTCCCCCCCCTCCTTCCCCCTCCCTGCCCACGGTCTAATGCAGTGACTAATTGCGTTTAGAAATTGATTTAGGGGTGGGTGCAGTGGGATTGTCAAGTAGTTTGGCGAAGGGGAGACAACTAGGAGGCGCGGAGATGGATGCCTGAATGGAGTTGGACCCAGCAGCCACTTTTAAGCAGGCAGCTCAAGCTGTGACGTTCCCATCACTCATGAAATACCTCTCGGGTGGAAAAAAATGTTCCTCACAAAAAGGAACCTGACAGAAAACATGTTGTGTTTTTTTTTTCTTTTTCCTCTCGTCTTTCCAAGAAGCATGTGGGTGGATGATGTTGCTTCAAAGGTTTATTTCTGCTGCAACAACTGCACTCGTCACCATCAAACCGTCACCACTTCTGCAGAGGTTGCGTGTCTCAGAGTTTTCCACTATTGTGACTGTAATATTTGTGACAACTTCCACTACGTGTTTGCTTGGAGATTTTGATTGCCACTGCATTTTCTGCTGCTTTTAATCTGGGTGATGCTGATTGCTGATGCTGATTATTTTTTTCTGAGGTATCAACAGGCTACCATGTCATGTCACTTTGTCATAATTCATGCAAACTGTAAATGTGAACAAAATGTTTTTTAACTGCATTTGGGAGCATATTTTTCGAACACCTACAATCCCATCTCTTCTGAGCAAAGAAAAAAAAACACAAACATTTCTTTCCGATATACGGGACATTGTTTTACTCCAAAGCTGATGTGTTTCTGTCAGGCACAGTGTCACCTCACAATTTCAAAATACACAATTTCAAGGTTAATGGAAATGCACCCAGTGTGTTATTGCCTACTGTGTAAGCTTACCCATGCAGGTCCGTGCCCGCACAAATACACCCCAAGGTGCTAAAGGGAATGCAGAAGGGGTTGCCAAAGAACGCTGTTTGAATAATGCATGATGTCGCACAACTAAATGCCAATGCGTGACAACCGGGATGAGATAATAGACTAAATAATATAATGGCACATAACAAAGGGGTGAAACTCCAATGGAATGCCAAATATATTTGCTGTAAACTCTAATTTAGTGGACTATTGGTAATGAGTGGTTACATTATTTGCCCATATTGTCGTACAACTCAAAGCGTCCGCAAGTGGCGAGTACATACAAGACGTAAAATCCTGCCTTTGTTTCCAGTTTAATTTCCTGCATGCTGACAGAACAAGGGCATGGTTCATGACCTTGCCAAGCTGGTGAAGGTCAGGAGGGTTGTGCAACAGCTCCCGTGCCAGTGAGGAGCAGTGCTATTTGTGGAATCTCAGAGTCACACCACCTGCCAGGGAGCAAGTGGTGGGTCACTGCCAGGCTGTGAGTCAATGAAGCCGTGACCATGCCGTGTTGGGCATGTGGAAGCGATCAAGAGCCGGATTTCCTTCACCAGTTTTGTGTTTAAAAAAAAAAATATATGAAATCCTGAAAATGCTGTGGTTGATGGAGTTTGGTATTTGATTGTTGCTTAAGCAAAAGGAATTCAAGAAAAGCAGAAGGGATTCAAGAAAAGATCCTATTAAGCCTCTGTTTCACTACAATTAGTGGGATGTCACCATTGTTTTTGGACGCGGGACATTGCGGAAGCAATCGGCATTAAGTTCCGTCTCCACACACCAAACCCAGTGGGGTGTCATCCCCGCCGGGAAGCTGCACCCCCTCCGCTTTCACCGCTGCGTGTCTGTTGACGTCATCGCGCTGAGATCGCATGATGAAGTGCTACAGAATTCAAGAGTCCGGCGGTGGCCAGTGTTCTTAGTTGTTGGCCACTTTTGGCTGGAGTGGAACGATGACGTCGTTCACGCCAGACTTGAAGCGGCGCGCACCTCCGCGGCCGCTTCCAGCCGTGCAGCGATTGTTTCAGCGTCTGGTCCATTTTGTGCACAAGCAGCGGGCGAAACAGCTAGAGGACAATGAACAATTATCCAGCGCTGATGGAACGTGATCGAAAACTTTTGCATCAGTACTTGATATACGCCGCGACTGGCGCGATATTATGATTCAGCGCACGTGACGGGCAACGTCACCCCGTGCGGCAGGTAAAAAAGGCGGTGTTGTCCCGG
Source organism: Thamnaconus septentrionalis (assembly GCA_009823395.1). Classification (NCBI taxonomy): domain Eukaryota; kingdom Metazoa; phylum Chordata; class Actinopteri; order Tetraodontiformes; family Monacanthidae; genus Thamnaconus; species Thamnaconus septentrionalis. The sequence goes on along the minus strand of CM020510.1, from coordinate 8,083,213 downwards.
GTGTTCCAATTGCATCGCAAGCCGATTGGTGCGGAGCCGATCGGAGCCGATTTTGACCCGGGTCGCTTGCCGGGTTGTTTGACCCGTTTTGTCGCGCAACAGCGCGGCTCGGTGAGCAGATTCCACCGTCACCAAATGCCGATTATTTGCAAAAAACACCACGTTTTTGGCCAGTGGAATTGGGGCTATAGTGTGACTACCACTCAATGTTGGCCCTTTGGGGACGTTCCCGAAGCTGCATCTCTCACCTTTGTGGTTCACGGTGAAACAAAGTTTGGCGTTTTTTTTTAAAACTGCAAGTCCACGGACAGACAGCCTCAGGCTGTACGCGCTCACTCATCTTATCTCGTTTCCACCCCAAGTCTCTGTTGAGCTGCCAAGAGCCGTCTCCATGTCTGTTGGTGTTGGCTGAATGAACACTGTGATGTCGATCTTAGAGTTTGCACTCACTTATCAGTGGCTGCTGACTCGAGCCAAACCCCAGCGTGACGGAGAAACAAACTTCCTGTAGCGGCCCAACCCTTTCCATTTCGCTATCTTTATCATTGCGTCTTCGGGCAACTGCGCAAAAGTGTAAACCCATGAACGTCACTCGCGTGCAAATACACGTTATTGTCCAGCAAAGCAATGCAAATTTCAATACAAAACCAATCTGAGTGAGATTAGACCCAAAAAAATGAGTGCTGTATCCACACGGTTTGGGCGGGCGATTGTGCTTTCACAGAGACAAGAAATCATTCATTCATGCAGTGGCAGAGAGATAAATATGGCTGTCCAGGAATAAAATAAGAATCGAAATGAACAACACGCTCAGATTGCTGATACAGCCAACACCTTGCTTCTTATCTCCCACCTGACCTGTGAGGGAACACAAGGGCTTATTACCAATTCTAAATAGCCGAAGCACGGGTGAAGGGGAAGAAAAGGCAATGGGAGATCCAGGCGGTGGGGCTCACTTTTGTTATCCCTTACAATATTAAAGCTGCTTTTTTTTGCATTGTTCTCTCCCCCGACTTCCTCCTATCCCCTCTCCCGTCCCTTGTGTTCAGGCAATCGCATTCGCCTCGTCAGGCAATATTGCAACTCAGCGATGAGATGCCGGGTTCTGTTAAAGGGGGTCCGTCACAATTTTGTCCACCCGCTCGCTTCTCAGTCTTCTCATTGTCCAACAATGAGCTGATACGTCCGCTGTCTGAGCTCGATAAGAGTGCTGAATGGATAATTGTGGCTGTTTGCAGATGGAAATGTCCATAAACTGTGCACTCGGGAGAGCCACAGCCACGAAGGCACTGCAAAAAGCAATGACATTTACGTTCACGTGGGCGAAATGACGATAGCGTCATTGTCTCGTCGGCTGCAGGGAATATCAGCCTCAAAGGGGGGTGAGGGTGGGCGGAAGGGGCGGGAGGATGGTGGAGGGGTACGGGACGCACCGTCCCCCTTCGCTCAATGTCAAGGGCGTCAAACACGAAGGCTGAGATGTATGTTAATTCACGTCAGCTGATACCTGAACACATCGGAAGATGAAGGCCTGTTAAATAATGCAGATCATAAAGTGATCTAGTGTCGTAGTAACAGTCAAAAGCCGCCGCCACCTTGCACGGCACCGCCTCGATTCCCATCAAGGCCACCGGGGGCCAGCTGTCACTGTCATCTTCCACATGAAGGGTAATGACATCAGCCATCTGACCTTTTTCCTGCTTTGTAACCGTACCAGCAGCGAGTGAATTCAGCCACCGTCCCAAACGTTGAAAGACAACAAGCTGGTATGTTTTTGATTCGGCAAATCTCTGTACAATGACCTGTATCATAAGATAAGATAAGATAAGATAAGATAAGATAAGATAAGATAAGATAAGATAAGATACGATAAGATAAGATAAGATAAGATAAGATAATCTTTTATTTGTCCCACTACAGAAGTCATCCCATTTGGCACCTTCATGAACAAGATTATTTTGCACTTCTTGTTCTCTTTTTTCTTCTCAATGAACAACATGTGCCATGTAAAAGTAAAGTTATGTAACCGCAATTGGACGTGCTCTCGCTTCAGGCTTTTAATGTACACGCTCTTAGCTGTAATTTTCCCCTGTTACATTGCAGTTGCATTTCTCCACCGCACGCACTCCCCTTCGCACACACGCACACTCCACACCCTGCACTGATTCTCCAGCATGTAAAATTCAGCTCAGAGACACAGATTTTGCATTCTAGACTCAGCAAACTTGTTTGCAAGCGTGCAATGAGCATGAACTCGTCTGCTGCACTTTTGACCTCGCGGAGACACACTTGCTGGCGCACCGCATTACAAATGCGTCGTTGCCCCCTTAGCTGTGCGGAGAAATGCCAACAATGCCCCACCAGCGCAAGGCCGGAGCCGAGTGTGTCAATCTGTTCATCAGAGGTTAATTCAGAGTGGCCAGCGGAGCGGCTCGAAGGCTGTTTCTGATCTGTTAATACCCACAGAACATTCCCAAGATTGTTTTTTTTTTCTGTTTTCTTTTACAGACAATAGCAAGTGCAGCTCTTGGCAAAACTTCAATGAGAAAGTAATATTATTTTGTTATCATTCTTAACACAGCAGTATTTGAATCCAGGAAAAAAAATAACAAAACAGTTAGCAAGGTCAATACCAATAAAGCATGAGCATAAGTTTTTTTTTTTCTTTTACAAAAAGAGCAACACATACAAAAATATTTTCTGCGAGATGGAGAGGTTGCTCTGAACTCTGGTTTCTGTGATTATTAAAATCTTGAAAAAAAAAAACTGCATAAATTTAAAGCTTAACCTTCAGTCGACATTCCTTTAAGACAAATCTGCTTTACATTTTGGGAAAATAATCAAAACAAAAAACTGAATTACACAGTGCGGCATGTTTTCTTTTTTCTTTTTTTTATCCACACAAGCAAAACATATATTGGACGACCAAATTAAAGTCCTAATGGCGTGTTGCCAGCCCTGGACAGGAGAACATGGAGGGGGAGGGAGGTTGCAAACTAACCTTGAAGTGTGTAAACCATGACGGCACAATTCTCATTGAAATTCCTTCCTGGTGGAAGTTTTTCACCTTGTGGGGGACTTTGTGTGAGTAGCTCACATCGAAGGTTAACTTATCATTAAAGCTAACATATACAACCTATTCATGAGGTCTTTGTAGCTGGTAACTGGACTCGGTTCTTTGTTGTCTGAAGAGATTTCGCCTTCCAACCGAAAGTCTATGATGACCGAGAAACTTCACAGAAATATATTCATAATTTTAAAGGTCTGTTTGCATTCCTACCACCTAATGCCGACCATCTTCGTCCACACCATGGGATGTACACGACGGTGCATCCTAGTTTGCTCCGGAAAGAGTCATTTGTACTCATTTAGTGCTTTTCTGGACCTTATCGCTACGCAAAGCGCTTCACAATGGCCTCTCATTTACCCAACCAGACAGACAGACATTGACATTGCAAGGCACTCGGCAGCTCTGTCCAGCTGCAGCTATTTGGCAGCTTCGGCACTTCAAACAACGGGAAAACGATTAACTTGAAATTATGAAATAGCCTCATTCAGCACGAGCGTCGCTCAGAGGAAGCTGGGAGGGAAATGCCATTTACTCTCTCTTGTTTGTCACAGCCAGAAAAGAGGCGAGCGATGATGTTCAAACCGATGCTGGGGACTAAACAACCAGTCGAACTGGCTGTCGACCACTGTGGCCGCGGAGGAAGCGGCGCTGGCTGGGGGTTAATAACAAATGGGTGAAGCCAGCGGGGCTTTTGAGTTGTTCAATCATCGCGGGCGGCTTGTTAGAAAAATTAGTCCTTCTGGCTGCGGGTTCACCAGCGCCATCGCAGTCACCACAGGCACAGCTGTGCGTGCTGGAGGCTTGTGGTTGTGATTGCAGTGGAACCGATGAAGCAAAATTATTTAACAAAAAAAAACAGCCAAACTACAGCAGTGCCTGTTTTTCTGGGGGGGGAGAGGGGGTTCGGTTATTACTGGGAGATCATTCATCATTTTTTTCCCCACAATACATTAAAAACGTCAAAAAGGTTAATCTGAAAAAATATTCCACTTTCCAAACTATCTCATTTAGCCAGTTAGCATGTGGAATGCCCGACAGTCAACTGCGCTATCCGGACTGAAATGGAAGCAAACTACAAGGAGGGTTGAGGCAACCAACCCGCTGCTTCACGCCTCCATCACCGCGATTAACAAGCTGCGGGTGGTTGACTTTGATAAGGCGGCAATGCATGACGGTAAAGTGACCTTCTAACAGGTGGGAAGCTCAGAGGGCAACACAGGCTGAAGAGGGCCGGAGAGGAGAGGCCTCTAAAAGGGAAAAAGACAGGCTGCAAAAGCTGTACTCAAGGCTTTCACAGCCATGTTATTTGGGCTACTTAGCCCAAAATACTGCACACCGGGTGTGTGTGTGTGTGTGTGTGTGTGTGTGTGTGTGTGTGTGTGTGTGTGTGTGTGTGTGTGTGTGTGTGTGTGTGTGTGTGTGTGTGTGTGTGTGTGTGTGTGTGTGTGTGTGTGTGTGTGTGTGTGTGCACGGAGCTGACAGAAGCTCCATCTTCAGCAGCTGAGAAGAAGTAGTAGGGCAGCATTACCAAGAAAGCGCCCTCCAGGTTTTTGAAGATGGTACGAGGAGCCTAAAATGAGCGCGCACGGCGCCGTGGCAAAGAGGACCTCTTCTGATCTCATGTTGACCTTGAGGACACGAAGTAAAAGCACTCGGGGGGATTTTATTCATGTATTCAAGCGCACGAGTCACACATGCTCTCCGACAAGCAGCCGTGCAGTACGGCTGAGCTTGCGGTGCATCTTTTCACGTGTAAATGTTCACACGCGCCGCGGTCGTTGACGTTTCTTAAAAGATTCCCGCATCCGGGAGTGAAAAAAAAACTATTAAACTGGCTTTGACCCAAAACAGCGCGATCTTTAGAGATGAAAAAGAAAAAGACTTGCCGAGAGTCCTTTCCTCTGTCTCCTTTTTATTTTGTTTCAGCCTGCAGGTATTTTTAGCTCACTCGGTTTGCAGCCGCCAAGGTGCATTCTGGTCCTGTCACAAACTATATTTAGCCTGATATTAAATTCATCTCCACTCAGACACCAGCAGGTTATTTCATGTGCCACTTTGTCAGCGATTTTAACTGGAAGGCAGGAAGAACCGGCTTACCTTCCTGCTCTTGCCGCGGTCCACGCTGATGAGATGCCATTTGTGCGTGTCACCTGATCTCTAATTAGACATGCAGCAATTTCAATTTCACCTCCAAAAATAGACTCTTATAATTCATAGGTATTGCGATGACACTCTTATATACAGTAATTATACTGGTTATTAAACTGGTAAAAAAAAAAAATACAAAAAAAAGGTTTCGCAAGTTCAAACACGTCCGGCTTTATCAATCTAATTAGACGACTGACAACCCAGAATGTACCCAAATTATACTTGCAGGTGCTGAACCCTTTTAAAGAAATGTGAAAAAATTGCTGAAATTACAGCAGAGCTTATCAGCGGCAGCCAGCCGGTTAATTATTATTGGCTGAAAGGAAAGGAACATCAGCGACTGTTCCTGTTAAATAGAAAGAACAAGTCAAAAATGAAGTTCACACTGTGACCTTTTGACCGAGCCACATTTGTGCAAGCGCACACACACAAACACACACACACACACACACGTTGGTTATCGCCACGTCGGCGGCCGGTTCTCCTCCACGTGAGCGGCTCTTATTGGAGGGACCACTCACAGAGTGTTCCACCCCCGTGACACCACATAATACAATTATAAATACGCACACAAAAGGGGCACAGCATTGGAATTATGTGAAACAGGGGCTGTATTCACTTTACATAGAAACTGCCAATCACCTGCGCAGCTGGGGCGTGTGTTTAAAGGAATGATGCAGCCGCAATCAGGCGCAGCGGGGTTAGTGACGCAATCACAGTGCAGTGCAGCACAGTGGGAAATGTTTCAAAACCTGTCAGCTGACACGATGAAAAAGTCATAGCAGGAAGTTGCCGAGTTTTGTTTTTCATCGCCTGTAGAGAAGCACGGAACATTTTATTTCCTATCCTAAAAATTCCATCTTCAGAGAAACTGCATATTCAACCCATTGTTTACAGCCTCTTCTTGCAAAAATATTCATTTCATCCTTCATGTTTGGAAGATGGGGAAAAAAATCAAAAACACAACAAAAATATCTGGAAAGCTGGAGGTGTTGCACTGAGCTTGGAGAAGTATCAGGGCCCTTTGTGACATCATAGAGGTCAACGGTATCAAGGATTCACGTACATTCCAGTTAGAGCATCAAAAACAAGTAAAGACTGCTAACTCGAGCCTGCACCCTGTCAAGAAGTCCCCTGCTGCAGAACTGACGGCTTGTTAAACGTAATCAGTCTGCAGCTCCGTCATCCCGACTGTAGGGAGCAATTTCTGGACTTTACAGCCCAGCATCCACTAGAATCACACACAATAAAATAAAATAAATAAAAACATGAAGAGCAGGAGTGATTCAGAAAGTAAACTGTCACAGACACTCAGCTGAAGTATCCTCTCAACATGTTATTGCGGCTCTCTGTGATTATCCGTCTCCGAAGGTTCCAGGTGACAATTTGCAGCATCTCTATGACCAGACGTCTCCTCGACCTTGAGGCAGAAGAAAAATTACATGCAGTTTATCGAACGCCAGACCCCAGTTATTAAATTGATGCCGCTGAATGGCGGAACGCCGCCCGGAATAAATGGAGCGGCGCTTGTGCAACTCAGGGGAAAAAAATGAAATAAAATAAAATGACGTTTGCGTCAATGAGCAGGAAGTGACAAATATTGTGACTCACTGTGATGTCACTGCTCCGGCGACGCAGACCAGCAGACGATTCTTCAATTTTACTGCCCATTACTGCAGTATTAAACTCGAGCCTCACTGAGTAAGTCGTAATTAAAGGCCTGTTGAAGTGGAGCCGTCCTCTCCAATAACTGCACAAATTTCCTTGGTAAACTCACAAAGATGAGATGTGGAAAAATCCACTTAGCTGTGTGTGTGTGTGTGTGCGCGCGCACAAATTCATATCCAAATTGCAAAAAAAATTATCAAGCTGTGCTAGCAGTGAATGCATATTCCACATTATGCAAATTGCACATATGTAACAACAAATGGGAGTCAGCCCTTTGTGATGCAATAAAGGGTGCATGTTACAAATTGGTGACAGTGACGCACGTCTCAGACACCACGCCTGGTGTCTCCAGGCGGGAAGCTGAAACTGAGCATTCTAGCGGCGAACTGTAAACACCGCGCTAAATGTGCTGCTTCCTCGAGAACTAGAGGTTTTTTTTTGTTTGTTTCTTTTGCTCCGCTAGAGATCAGGATGAAAAAAATCAAAGGATTTCACTAGTTTAGAGCACGACGTGAAAAATGAACGAATCATCAAGAGCAACTCACACGTTTGGATCTTTGGAGACTTTCTCTTCATCACTACTCAGCAAAAAAAAAAAAGAAACAACAACTCCCACTGATGCACAGAAACCAGTTTGCAGCCTGATTAATGTGAGTCTATATATCAGCGGCTGACAGACTGTGAAGTTTACCTGAGTCAGCAGGAGCTTCACAACCCCACAGTGCAGCCAAACAGTGTGTTCAGGAAGTCTCTAAAACACCAGAGTGACTAATAAAATCTTCACACACACACACACACACACACACACACACACACATATACACACACAGATGCATGCGAGCCACTGTCCTCAGTCGTGCCAAAATGACATCACTGCCCCTTCAATGACCCTCGCCGGCCTGCCAGCATCACTGTCAGCACATTCCTCACTTCTGAATCATCAAAATATGAAACATCCCAGTGTTGTTATATATATATATATATATATATATATATATATATATATATATATATATATATACACATATATATATACATACACACATCACTTCTACTACCCACAGGCCGGCGAGCTCGGCAAGGTTGTGTTCTCCTTCACTACACTCTGTGAAAGATAAGCTGCCACAACAAAAGTCGACTAACGGCGTCGCAGGCGTGGAAAGTTTCCCGGCAGCTCAGAGTTCGGCTCCAAGGCCCCCGGACGCGGTGAGAGGCGTAGAGCCTCGGAGAAAAAAAAATGTGCGGCGAGATTGAGAGGAGGAGACGTCGGCATAATCCGGCAGCAGCTGCAGTCTGTCTCCCGGGAGGAGAAGGAGAGCGGGGAAGTGCGGAAAGTCAAATAAATCTCTCCTTCTGTACTTTCCTTTTTATCACCTGCCTCCTCTGCCATCGCTGAGTCAATCCACAATGGCGGGGGGAGTAAGCAGATTAGCTTGTTCAACCATCAGAAAAGGGATTACATTTACCCATTTTCCTCCGTCGGAGAGAAAGCAGCTTGCGAGATGAAAATGTGTCTGGGAATGAAAACTTTCTTTTCTTTCTTTTTTTTTTGACGAATCCGTGAGTGATTGAAGTTGGAGGAAAAAATAGGCTTTTCTGTGCCCCACCTGTCAACATTTCCTTTGGGCGCGAAGCCAGATTTGCTCACGGGGAACATCAAAACAAGCGGACAACTGATAACAAATACAAACCCCGGAAAGCCCCGAAAAAATGTGGTGTAGTTTGTTTTGTCTGTTTCATCGCCCTGTGAACAGCAAGTGTTGCTGTGTTGGGAGGTGCTGCATTCACACTGCCAATTCCACTGAAAGGCATCGAAATAAATTCTTAACGCACAAATGACTGTTTTGTTATTGCAAATTATAGAGTTGTGTTGGTAGATACATATGTGTATATGGGTAGAGGTTGGAGTTTGGAGCTGCCTGGCGGGAGGCCAAGAGGACATTAGAGCAGATGATTGGCTTTGGCCACACCTGAGGGAAACAGGACATTTTTCAACTGGTGAGAGTTAAAGGTGGACGATGTCGAAGCAGCTCGGAAAAGAAGTCAGAACAGTTTATGTCCAGAGACTGCTGGTGTCTAAATTTTGGGATTTTGGAGATGTTCAGATTTCATGTGGAACAGAATATTTTTCAAAATATTTTTCAAAAATATTGTTTTTGATCGCTGTGGCGGGCGGCTGCATCCAACTCCATCAATCCTTCCATTTCCTGCCCAGCGGTCGGTGTTTTTAAAACACTCTGAAACACCTCCGACAGTCCAGCTGAGCTCCGAATCTCAATAAAGACGACGCAGCAGTCCAGCGGTGCCAAACACCTGCAGGCTGTTCTGCCCAATGATGCTACAAAGAAAAAGAAGCTGGGGTGCTTATGTCTATAGTAAATAAAGAATATGTACAAAGTAAATAAGCCACGTGAAGTTGGTCCTGTGCACGTTTTTTTTTTTTTTTTTTTTTTTTTATTCCACAGTTTGGTATTTTGATTGGTCTTTGATGTTGGGCCCTGCTAATTTGCAGCGGCTATAAAAAGTTGGCTCTCCTGCTTTTGACCGTCATTATCTCCCTCACACCAGATTGATTCAGGGGAAAATCAGATTAATTTCTTTTTCGCTGAAGAGCTCCCTTTGATGTGGCCGAGGAATTAGAGCAGGTAATAAAGAGGTGTACTGCCGCTGCCTGCCGCTCTAATTGCAGCGACCCTCTGCTCGAACGCGGCGGGTCTCTTGCTGCGGCCGCTCGGCTACAAGTCGGGACCCTGAATGGACAGCGTTTGAATTTAAATGGGGCAATTGGCCCTGCAAGCTCGACTCAGAGTGGCATATGATGGAAAATTACGGGCACTAAACTGACACGATGTGGTTATTTGTAAAAGGGGGGGGCGCACGAGCGCTCGGGACACAATGTAGCAGAATGAGAGTGATTTCTGTGAAGAGGGCTCGAGTGCGACGGAAGGCGGCGGTTGGAAAACAACTGTTTATAGCAAACAAACCGACTGACACGACTGATTTGTCTAACGCGCATTGATTGGCGCGCATTTTCACTCTGCGGTCGTTCACAACGCGCTGCTCGGGAGGAGGCTGATTGTTTCGGCCTTCGTTCTGCCGTCGCTGCTCAGAAGCTTTTACGACTCGTGTGAATGTCTGCTCAGTGCTGGTGGCTCAGCGTGGTCACAATCACAGCTGAAGTCCAACTACTGGAGTTGTCGTCATTTTGTCAGTAATGTTTATTGCTGATACTGATTTTTATTAGTAGATTGTCAGTTTTCAATGTGGCCGTGTTGTTTGTCTTTGTACGATCCATATTTTCACAAAGAATTATGAATCAGTAGGTCTTCACAAAATGTTTTATACATTAGTCTCTATGGATTTTTTTTTTAAGGATTTAAGGGATGCAGATTTTTCACAAATTTAATTTCAGTAAAGTTCTAGAAAAGTCCATAAAACGTGGTTGGATTCCAAAAGTTATGAGCTCAGTGTGTCTGAACTCAACTTCTACTTTCAACCTTAACTACAGAAGTGTTCAGTGTACATCATTTTTGGCAGGGTGCACCCAATGCCGATGGTCTGACATCTGACGTTGGTCAAAATTGCACTCATGTCCAGGACCAGGCGGGAACAGACAGACAGGAGGGACAACGGTGCTGCAGGGGCAATGACACAAAGACAAGGGAACCAGAGCAAATGGAGATGGAAGGAAAGATGAAAGGGAGACCGTCCCGCCGTCATTAGACGCCCTTACCAGCTCAAGGACATCGACCACCACAAGATCCATTCAAATGTCCCAGCTTCTTTTGAAACATATTTCTTCCTCCTATATCTTATCCCCTTTAAAGCTTTCCCCCGGCGACGAGCTAAAAGATGCCGTCCCTCCCCCGACGTCGGCGAGGAAGGTAAGCAGGATTCAACTCCCTTTTTTTAAAAATTCCCTTTCATCTTCTGCGCGACACCTTCCGTCACTTTCCCTCAGTGCCGCTGTTTGTCAGGGTTGCGGGATGACGGCGGCACGGCCGGCTGCACCTACGCCTTGAAGTGCCGATCGGGAGCGTTGCACTAATCATCGACCTTTTGGCCCCTCTGGATGTTTTGAAATTGAACAGTGAGCAGAGCAAAATCCGCATGTGTGTGTTTGTATCCTGCAGCCCTGTACTGTCGGGTCTCAGCGTTGTTTGATCACGTAAGCCCGGCTCTCCATCGGCCACGGTCGCCGGCCAGGCACATGCGTTGATACGAGGCGATAAAGCCGACGGTATACAGGCAAAAGACCCCCGCTGGGAGGTCAAACAGCTCCGTAGGTCTCTTCACACACATCTTTCTGACATTGGATCAAGCCGCACATGTCCGTCCACGTCCTGTTATCTTTCCCCGGCAGGGAAATTCCAACATTGGCATCCGCCTCACATCTTAAAGTGAACAGATGGGGCAGAAATCAGGCAGACGCCAAAGTCTGAACCAACACGATAAAAGTCTTCCAGGAGAGGCCGTTGGTAAATATACCCTGCTATCACCATATTCAAATAGCATCTTTCCCTGCCCGACCCCCCCACCCCCCAATTCATTTATTTATTTATTTTTTAACTTCAAAGTCTCTTCTAAAATATCAGACTTCCAGTTGATCTAAAGTCAGCAGCAGCGGCAACAAGCTCACAATCAAACAGCACCACTTCCAGGAACCACTGGTGCTCATCATTGTCGGAGGGCCGTCCCACCATCTGCTTGGGGAGACCAGCGAGGTCACTGCTGTAATTTCAGAGAGTTGATACAAGATACCAAGCTCAAACCGAAAGAGACGTTCCCGCTCAGGGACAAAGGGGGAGGAGAATGTTGAAGCCACTAATATGCAAGATTATTTATTTTATTTTTTTTGCACTGGTACCACAGGGAACTACATCATTACTGATTGTGTGTTTTCTTCTGCAAGTGGTGTGTAACGCTGTCACAGTATCATCAAGACGTGCTTGAGAATCAACCTGATTTCGATGATATTTCCCCTCCCCCACAGTCTGTTCTGCACTCAGTTCATGCATCTTGCAAAAATAGAAGTCCTGCATTGTTCTCACCAGACAGGAATCGTGCTGCACGTGCAACTGGTGAAATTTCAGGAGTTACAAGGCAACAGGACAACAAAGGAGAAAAAAAAGGAATACGCAAGTAAGTATTTTCATCATTTTGCACTGCTTAACGTGGCCTTGTGGCGATTCGACCAATGTCAACAGCCTCTTTTGGGGGAAGTAACCTGAGAGCAGAAGGATCTCAGGACGTGTTGGAAGATTGCAGGGTTCCGGAGTGAACAATGAGTGAAAGAGAAGTAGGCCTCAGAGGCCTGGACGCAACTCTTTTAAAAGCAGAACAGTAGGTTCCATTCCTGTTGTTCTCAGGGGGGCGCACGATGGTGGAACCATGAGGCTGATCCTCCTCCTCCTCTTCCTCATCTCCACCGTGTTGAAGGAGCATTGCTGCTGCTCGGCGACACAGCTTCTTTGAGTTAGCAGACACAGATATGTTCCGAATGTGTCAATAATGTGTTTCGGGGACGAGAGTCACCGTGTACTTGCAAAATGTTGGTTTATACTTGGATCAGTCTCTCGGTACATTGTCTCTGTTTTCAACCTTAATTGGTAGAAAAATACCTTTATTTTGCGCCCGGTCCAGGAAACTGTCACCGTTTGAAAAGGTTTTGATAAACAAGGTATTTTCTTTTCTGGTTTGTTGGGACTGAGCGTGTTCGGGCAATGGGCGACTGAACAAAAGCAGGAAATAATGGCGCCGCATAGGACAGATTTGAAACTCCACCAAGAAGAAAACCTGAGAAAAAGGCCCAATTTTAAGGTTCCATGAGAAGAGACAGGAGGCGCAGCTGCATTGGCACCCTGAGTCGAGGAGTCGAGATCAAAAACGGCTTCCTCTGAAAAGTGCCTTTTGATTGGAATCTTAATTAAACAAACAAGAAAGGAAAAATCTTCCTCAGTCCTCGCCCGTCTTGTCTCCTTGTGTAAACGGCGGCGCCTCAATTTGTCTTCGTGACTGACGGCTAAATGTGAGGACAAACCCCAGCGGCTGATGGTAGAGATAAAGGGGGAATGGATTGGCTTATTTGTATACGGAAGCACCCAGGTGTGTGTGTGTGTGTGTGTGTGTGTGCGTTTTGGGACGGAGGGAAGAAATCTCAGTTGTGTTCACACCAGCTGCAGCGGAAAAACTGGTTCCAGCCAGTTTTGACTCCAAACCGTCAGGGCGACTGACAGGAAGTCGCTGTGACAGGTGAGATGAAATGTCACACTGTGGTGTCACTTTGACGCACAGGCGTCACACTGAAGTTTCTCAGCTGCAAATGCAAAACTTTCAGCCTTTCTACCCGTGTGCGGGTATGAAAATATACCTTCAAGCTTGTTTTCATGTTAGAAATGATGGCTTTGCCAGGGAGGAAGTTGAACTTTGATGCAGTCCAGGCCAGCTGTATATACAGAGCTAGCAATAAAACCCAGAGGAGGTAACAGCCCAGGACCCGAGATATATGCAGCTTGAGACGAAAAAAATCAACCTTTTAGACGCCATGGAACGGACGTGTTATTGTCTGTTTAGCTAGGAATTACGCGAGCGACGGCAACGCTTTAACACCCCTCAAATATGCGCGCCCACATTTCCCTTCCGCCTCTGTTTGGACGGGTAAGAATCCCATTTGTGCAGAATTGACAGATCGCATCGGGTTTGGGCCGCCTCGAGAGGATGAGAGCGAGCGCAAAGAAGGGAGAGGCGGATAATTAAAGAGCAAATCAGAGCAGAGAGCAGAGGAAGTCTGTGTGTGTGTGTGTGTGTGTGTGTGTGTGTGTGTGTGTGTGTGTGTGTGTGTGTGTGTGTGTGTGGTCTATGCCAGCGGAGGGGCAAAAAAAATGTTTGCATCCCACTTTGTTGGTGCGTCTTCAAGTGTAAATAGGTTGCAGAGCCACTTTTTCTTTTTGTTTCTTTTTAGTCTCTCCTGCTACGGATGTTGGTTTTTAGAGAAGCACTCAACAAATGTCCAGCTCCAGTACAACTGACAAAAAACACTGACAGGCTGCCGAGACGAACACAATATGAAAGACTGAGATGCCTCTTCTTTTCTCACTCTTGCTATTTGTTATTTTATTATTTTTTCAGCTATAGAGGCACAGCGAGCGCAGAGAGCGATAGAACGGGGGGGATTAGAGAAGGACGGAGAGATAACAAGGTGTTTATGGAAGACGCCGCGCCGCGATGTTCCCCCCGGCTCACATTAGGGTAAACAGAGCACCGAGCTGGAGGGGAGCGAGCCGCCGATAATGGCCGTGATGGGAGACGATGATAGCAATTACGCTAACCACAATAATCATAGACAATTCTCCGGGTACTTTTTGAGGCATGTCGGCGGTGGAAATCGCATTCATGCGCCGCCCATCTGCATGTTTTTCAGGGTGTTTTTTCCTCAGGTACAATGACTCGCAGGAGTGTGTAATGGAGCCCGAGGAAATGACGCTGCGACGTCAGACTCACCAGTGAAGCAGCGGTGGAACCATGAATGTCATAAGCAGCTGATGAACTGCATTCCAAGACTGTATTAAATGGGCCTTACTATGGCTATTTCTACTATAATGTCGAAGCAAATCGAAAGGTTGACAGTGGGCAGTTTAGGGGTGTTCAGTTAGACAGAGTGAGATAGAAAGCTGTGTTTGTGCTAGCAGTGGTTTCCATCTTGAAACCATTGCAGTTTCCACTTTTTGCTGCGGAATGAAGGGGGCACTGCTGAGGCACTTTTAGCTGAAGGTGGTCACAACCCAGACGCAGGCTGTTAATCTTGCCCGGGGCCACAGGGGGGCCAGAGTCGGACCACGACAGATAAGTCTCCCGGCTGCCGGTTTGCAGCATTAGCGCTGGAGGTTGCTCCTCCGGGAGCAATTTGCATCAAACTGCTGAACGCCCAAATGAAGGTACGGCAACCGCAACCCCCGTTTGGCCCGTGGCTCCTTGTTGGCTATCATTCCAAACATAAAAGGGCTATAAAATAATAAGGAAAAGAAGAAAAAAAAGCACACATTTCGCCTGCGGTGAAACTAAACGCTCTCCTTTGAAGTGCTTTTACTGCATCACATCAAACCAAGTCGCAGCCACCTGAAGCCTTCGCCGCAGCTTCCACGGCTTTTATCTGCATAAGAAAGCAAGTGGGTGCAATCCTCCACCTTCTCATGTCTAACAGCCTCATCCATCTTCTGCTTTTTTTTTTTTCCCCCTTCCTCCTCCCAATGAACCATTGGCCATCAGTAATCAATGACTCTCTAAGGCTGTGAAAATACTCTGTCCACCAGATAGGGCACGAGTCGACCACATGACCCAAGTCCTCGAGAAAAAAAAATCCCCTCATTTGTCTCTGGAGGAGATAAATACCGGCCCGTCATTTTCCATTCCTTTACGTCTCGATGAAAAAAGCAGAGAGGAGACGGAAGGACGGACACCCCGCGACGACAAGGGGGTCAAAGTCATATCTTTGACATCAAGGGCGGGTTTTGAGGCAGCAGTCGGGGGGCTCAGATCACTCACACTGATCTCCCGTGGCCACAGGTAATGGCTGGCAGAGAGCAGAAAAAAGAAGTTAAGCAGCTGCGGAGACGTCGTGTAAAGTCGTTTGAATAAAAAGTCTGAGGTGCGACAAGAAGGTAAAATGAGTCTCTAACTGCCAGTGGAAGGTTTCCTAATTTCACAGCACCAAGTCTGTAAAACCTGCAGGAGCAGGACTCAATCAGTGAAGCCAGTCGTGTTCCAGTGACCCTTAAAGAGGATTTTTATGAGAGTAATAAGTCGATTAAGGGAGCAGAACTAAAACGGTTTTCTTTTCTTTTTCTTTTTTTGTCACTGGAGACTGAGTGAAAAAACAAAAGCCAGATACCAAATAAACGATCTTTAGGAAAAAGAGGAAATTTAGTTTCTCTCTCCCTCTCTCACTCTCTCTCTCTCTCACACACACATAGTCCCATGCCAAGTTGAAATTTCAGGTTCCTGGCACAGGCTTTGTGATTGGGGGAGATTAGTTCCAAGACATTCCGGGAGGGGACAGAGTCTGTGTGAGATAACCACAAAATAGGACAAACAGTGTTTTCTCTTTTATCCCTTGACAAGATTGCAATCAAATGTCATTGTTGTTTACAGAGACCTCCGGGCTTTTTGATGAAACGGTGAGATGGGTGTGATATGTAGCAAAGTTGTCTGACGGCAAAGAAGCTAAAATCGATTCATTTTTTGTGTGTGTTAAAAAAACAGCATGTGGGAAATGTAAAAGAAATCTTCCGTCAATGTCACTGACTTCAACTTCACACAAATGACGGTTCTCTGAAGGTTTATGTCTAAAAAATACATAGCAAACAATTCAGATCTTTAGGAGAGAAACGTGAAGACTAATAAGTTGTATGTCATTTCCCCTTTTTGTTACTAGGATTCAAGGCTTTGTATTCATCACTTCCACCTGTCCAGCAGTCATGTGTAGCTAAATTCTGGAAAAAGCCAGTTTGAAGGTTGACGTGAAAAAGTGTTGTCCACTGAAAAAGTCTTCCTAAAACTGTCATCCAGCCAGTGTTGCAGCATCCACGCTAATCATTTTAGCAGCAGCTTGGTTCACTGATCACACGCTGATGGACATCCCCCACCGGCTGCCAATCATCCGCGACAGCGGCGTGTTGTTTAAGCCGCCGCCTCCAATTCAAACCAGGACATAGAAAAAAAGAGCTTTGGGAAATCCGTCTTGCCAGCGAGCTGCAGGCAGAAAGTCCAGTTGTTCACCAGTAGGAAGTGAGAGCTCTTAAGCATTTGCTAGTTAGCTTAGCTTCCTGATATTCACAGCCACTTATTGAGCTGTGTCAAAGATAAAGCAACTTAGCAAAGAAGTGACAATCCATACAACTGTAGTACTGTAGTACTGTAGTGGATCCTGTCAATATGAATGAGCAAGATTTCAAAGTTGAACTTGATGATGCTGATGGAAAAAAAAATACACTAATTAGTTGTTTTTTAAAGCGGAAAAACGCAGCTGCTCGTTATCTGAGGTTCAGACCTCCATTTTTAAACAGCGGTGCGCTTTAAATCTGCGGTGGTGAATCCAGCCTCTAATTATTACAAGTGAGGCTGCGGGATGAATAGACCAGTGAACCCGTTTGCTTCTGTTGTGCTACCCCATCTCTCTCTCACTCTGTTTGGATTATTTATACCCTGCTTTTCATTGCATTAAGCCTCGCTTGCTCGCACACGCACACACACACACACACACACACACACACAGCTACAAACACGTTCCAGTTGTCTTTGCTTAAAATTCTAAGCATTTTCTACATCAGAACCTCAAGTGCACCCCCCATGACTGCTTTGTTACATCCCACTTTGCGCAACCTTCTGTCCCTTTTGATAATTCCGAGTGATGGCGACGTGTTAAAGAGTTGTCGGTTTGAGGTTGTGGACATTATGGATGCTGCCTAACCACGCCCGTCGATGTGATCCGCCCAGTAAACACGGCTCCTGGCCGTTAGCCTGTGAAAAAGCCGGCGGCACCGTCATCATGAAAACAGTCACGGCGTAAACAGGGCAGGCGGGATCTGTTTTGTCTTTTAAATTCAGCATTTTAATGCGAGCGCTCAACATCAGGAGGCACACAGAGTCTGTGGAACGCTTGTTCAGGACCTTTGCAACGTGTTTGGGACCAAGTTCGAACCTCTGGTGCCTGAAAATCAATTAGTGATGGGAAAGTCGATTATTTTTGCTCGATGGAGTCCTTTAGCAAAAAGAATCAGATTTTAAGTCAGTGAATGGGTTCAACGCAGGTGAGGAATCGTGACTCACAAGTCAGTGAAATGACTTGTGATTCGTTCGGGCCTTACACGCCTGTATTGTCAATGTTCTCCTGATGTGTGAAGAAAAAAGAAATATCTGGATCCCTCAAGGCAGCGAAATACAACATAAATTCCAGTAACACCCCGCAGTGCATCACACCTCAAGACGGCAGCCAATCAGAAAACAGAGGAGCAGAGGGGAAAACCGCCTCAGGCGCACACGCGTTACTATAATTATGTGTTCATGTCTCCACTTACATGTGCTGTTAAACATACAGACAACTCTATTCACCCCTGAAGGGCAAATTTGCCTCCAGTTTGCGCGCTCCACCAGCCGCATGCACCCGTTCCCGACAACATCATTTGCAATGGAATGCGGCCCCAGCATGTGTTCCAAAGCCCACAGAAATGTAAAGGTCAGGTCAGAGAGCAGGGAAATATCCAAGAACAACAACATGCTAAAGCCACATCCAAATCTATATCATGCAACAAGAATAAGAAAGTGAGATGAAAAGAACAAAACACAAGACGTTAAAAAAAAAAAAAGAAATCTGCCAACAATAAACAGACCAAAGCACATAAGGGTGCTGATCAGAAGCTGATGCATTCTACTGATGAGGGGCAATAATAATACAATCATGATGTGTTGCAATTCAGGATGAACCTGCATCTAGAAGTTTATCTAGAAAGAAATGTTTTCCAGCACTAAGGCGACTCTGTGGCTGAGGGATGTTGACGGACCAACAATTTTTTTTTTTTGCAATGCAGAGTTGTTATTTTATTTTCTCTCTGAATTCAAAAATAACCATGTTTGGATTTGGTTAAAAAAAAATTCCTGACTTCAGCTCTTTCATGCTGCGGTAAACAGGCGGGATTACGTCGCTCTCGCTCTGAAAACAGGCACTTCAGTGGGAAAATGCCACGTCCCACAAGCATGAGCGCGGCCAAAAAAGCGGCAACAATGCAGAGCAGCTCAGCAGGCAGACAAAACCCCCACAATTGAACACAAACATTTCTGGGGAGCTCAGCGGTGGCTGGAGTGTCTCATCCTGACAACCCCATCGCCGAGCGCAACCAAAAAGATCACAATGCACCGACAGGAAGAGGCTCTACATGCATTTCCTGGGAGTTTTCCATTTGGCTGTGGATGTATGTTGAGAGGAAAGACGAGAGTCAGGAGGTTGTCACCTGCTGCGTTTTCATTACCCCTAGAATTGCCCAAAACCTAAATATCGCAATAAAAACTGGTAATGGAAAAAGCTAGACTTCAAAAAAACCTCTCAAATATCGCCAAAGCATTCTTACACTCTGATGGTGGTTTTTCAGACATATCAATACAGAGATATATCGAAAGGTTGTAATGGAAACACTTTTTTCGCATTTACACATGACGTACGGGGTCAGGTGACCAGTTCACTTCCAGTGAAAATGTGACTCCACTCACACCACGGTTCAATGACATCACACAGCTCATTAAATGTATCCGTTTAAGATTTTACGAGAATTACGGCTTATGTGCTTCACACCATTCAATGGAAGCACCTGCAAATATCGCTTTTTATTTTTGCTACACTTTGTGTTGCATTCTCTCACAAATATTGATGCCTGCATTCCCACTTTTTTATCAGAGCAATAAAAAAAGAATAAAAAAAGAACAGAAAATAAATAGAAGTGGGGAAACAGGAATCCCGTCCTAACAACTGTTTGGCCGCATTAAAATATTCTCAAAGTCTCCACAGTGAAGAAGATCCTAATTACTAGGCCACATATTCCGCTTACATAACTCGGAAACAAAGTTTTTTTTTCTTCCTTCTTTTTATCATTAGCAACACTGTTTGGCAAGTCAGCTGAGGGGGGAAAACAGAACCAGAGCAGCGATGCTTCTCCCGCTCACAGACGACCAATTAGCCAAGTGTTTGTTTGCACAGCGGAGACCCGGCGGCGCAATTCTGCCGCTCCGGTGACTCCCAGGAGCTCTGAGAGCTCAAGGACGCCCCCCCTCGTTTAACCGTTCCTGATGAGTCCACTGCATCTGTGGCGCAAGGACACCCGAGGCACTGGGGTGGTGCTCGGGTCGGGGAAAATCAGGCGACAATGGAAAAAAGGAGACCAGGTAAAATCTTAGTGTGCAGAACCTCAATCTGAGATCACCGTCAGCCTGTCCGGAGAGACAGAAATCCTCCATTTAGCCTCCAATCAATTTAAACGTTCTCGCGCCGCGGCGTGAATTTCCCCGCTGAGTCGGGGCTCGGTTACAGACGGCCGCCGAGACCTTGACAGGTGTTTCATTTTTAATGAAAGATTACCTATAATGCTCCGACGACATCAAAAGTGTGGCGAAAAGCCCCGGCTGCAGCGGCAGCGGCCGTAATAACTCTGAGGCAGAGTGGGAATGACGTGATTAACACGTGCGGGGAAGGAGGAACAATAATTGTGTTACCGCCGCTGTCAGCGCATCGGTGCCAAAACACAAACAAAAAAAAAAAACACACTCTCATCGGGTTTGTGTTGCGCCGCCGCCGCTCATATACATTATTAAAAACGACAAGAGCCTCATTGCTTCAATTTGCGACGCGTCATCGTTGAGGCCTTTTGGAAACACAATGAGACACGGCACCGGTGCGCTTGCACACCACCGGGAGGATTAACTGATGAGCCTTTGTCTTATGCTAATTAAAAGTAATAAAACTTTAACCAACAATCTGTGCAGCGTTTGCTCACGGCAGCAATGTTGCAACCACAGCGCCTCCTCTCTGTCTGGCTGACAGGATGCATTACCAGTGATTTCCACCGGGACCAGCGCTGATTAAAAAAAGTCACGCCAAATTTGAGTGAAACCAGGTATTTCACACATGTAGCACCACAAAACCTAAAAGAGGTGTTATTGTTCCCAACCAGAGAAGGCCTGATGACTGCTGATCTGATGATTTTGTTTCACACTTCTACAATAGGAAACTACATTATTTCTAATAAAAGACCAGATCCCAAAATTATGGGTTATCCAGGTACACATTGGTGTAACGCACTCCAATCCTCATGATTTGCTAAGAAAAGAAAAAAAGGTAAAAATAATCGAAGTGAAAAGAAGGAAGTTGTTGCTCAATCTTCATATCAGCAACAAGAACTGATAACCAATGTTTCGCCAGGCTGAGCTGCCACCTGCAGAGTAGGAATCAGTGGTCAACCATCAGAGACTTTGAAAAAGTTGCTACTATGCATAAAAAATATGAAAGAAGCTGTGAAATGTTGTTGGACAGAATGAAGCTGAACTCTTTGGCCGATTCTCTGATTCGCTTCCTCTTGGTCTTTCCCACGGGACTGTCAGTCAAGCCTTAAGCGGTATTTGTACTCGCCTTCCCACCTTCCACCTGCCCTGCGAAAAGAGGGCTCGAGGAAGATCAGTGAGCTCTGCGGGGAGGCGGCGGCGGCGCTACTCCAGCGCTACGTGAGCGAGCAAGCGGGCCGGTGGAGGGGGAGGCATCAGCAAGCGAATGTGTGCTGGAGGGTGAATCTCAGCGCCGCGATTCCCCGGTCGGTCTTCAGCTCTTTCATCTCTCGGTGTAGTAACACCATGCGGTGAAAAAGCAGGGCCGCCTGCCTCTCACCAGGCTGATAGGCCGCGCCGGGGCGCTGAACCGAACGTTCCACAAGTCGCAGTTTCCTTTGGACGGGAGCGAGAGAGGAGAGAGATGGACAGCAAACATTTTATTTACTTCTCGTGTCGTGGCAGTTTGCGGCGTTGCATAAATGTTTTTTTTATTATTATCATCATTATTATACTTCACCCTGGATTTGCTCCTTGGGTTCACATGGCAACGTCAACAAAACTGAGCTGCACTCGTGGCCTGGATAGTTGCAGACTGATTTATTTATTCATTTATTTTAAGATGTGAAGGCTTGGGTGCAGTGAGGTCACTGTTAAGTCCTAGAACAAGAGGTTTAAGGTTCCAGAGCTTCTTTATATGCATCATGTACAATATGATAACACTATTTTCTCGCACAATGAATTGTAGAATCACAATCTGCAGGTGTAAAACTAGAAAGGACTTTTCAGTAACAAATTGAACATTCTTTTTTGCTCATTTTGGCTTCACTCCTGGGATCTGACTGTAAGACAGATATAGACTTGCGACAGAGAAGATGCGAGACCCATCACGTCTCCTCTGCAGACTCATTATCACAGTTTTAATCAACGCTCTTCAGATGCTTCTCTCAACTCGCCGTTTTTTCTTTTTCCCCCCTAAATAAACACACGGACGCTGGATCGATCTCCACGGCGCCATCGGCAGTCAGTCAAGGTCAGAGGGTTGTTTTTTTTCAGTCCTCCAATAACAAAACGCCTTGTCCTGCCCGACACTGAAAGACACTGTCCACCGGGGAACTGTAGCATTCAAACTGAGAGCACAGCAGCCCACTCCCAGGACACACTCAGTCCTGGTCACATCACACTGATGCACACCTCTCCCCCGGCCCCCCAACACCCGCACACACACACACACACACACACACACACACACAAACAATCAACACGTCCGAGTTTGTTTTGGAGGAGGGAAAATAATCAAGAGTGCAATTGAGAGCAATTCAGTTCATAATGACCCATTTACTCTGGGAACGGCTCAAGTCGCACTTTGCGTCCCGCTTGACTTTGTTGTCACATGATCCCAGAGACAATGAGTGCATAAAGCATCTGCTGCGACATACATGCATGTATCAAGTGACATACTCTATAAATGGAAACGAGGACATACATTCTGAATTGCAGAAGGATTACACACGTTCTTTTTGCGTTTCCAGGCATCATAGATTAACGTCAGAAATCAGAAGTCTAATCCCTCTGTTGGTGGATTATGATGGACAGGACAGTTAAAGTCAACCCCGGAGCTTGGGGACATTAAATCGGAGAATCTGTTGGATGGATTGTTTCTTGAAAAAAATTCACTATTTTGATTCAAATTAATCTTTTTTTTTTTTAAACATTTTCTACATGTTATAGCAAAGTTTCATCATGGCAACTGCACGTGTTCCCCACAAGCAAGCAGGAAAAACTGACTCATTAGAAGGCATTCTATTTTTTTTTTACAAATCTGGAAACACAAAGTGAATTATTCCTAACAAATCATCAAGTGAGGAAGCCACACAAAGAAAAGCATTTTGAAGAAAATCTCAGTTGTACTACAGTTTCCCCCCTTCCGTCTGCCTGGCAACGCTGCCAGCATCACCGATCGATCACCCTGCAGCCGCTTTTCCCGCCATCGATCCCTCCACCTGCGAATCTGGCCGCTGACCAGGGAGAAAAAAATGAAAAGCAAAAACAGCCTGAAATTAGGGCAGGAGCGCGGCGCCTTGATGCAGGGCAGCTAAATGTCCCACGCCTCCTTAAACCGGCTCTCTCTCCGCAGGTCACGGGGAGGCCACGGCTGCTGTAATGAAACGCCAGCTTTGCAGATGGAGCGCCGTCTTAGCAAAAAGGACAGCGATGGCTTCAACAGAAAAATCAATGCCACCCCCCAGCCCACCCGCCCCCCTCGTCCCCACTGGGGGCGAGTACCTCTAAAAGCATTCTCCAGGCCCGCTCTCTCCACAGCATTTATTAATCTTTCAGCAGCCGACTCTTGTCTGCCTCTCTATCTTAACATCTGGGATGAGGCTTAAGTGGTTCCCCTCACTCAGGAGGTCACCGCATCCAGAGCTCTTTTCTTTTGCAGGCCCCCCCGAGATAATTGTGCAATTGGTTTGAACGTGGGCGGATGCGCGGCGGCAGAATGGATCGGCCGGGCGGTGGGGAATCAGCACTTTAGTCGGCGCGTAATGATTTTCAATGGGCGACTGCGAGTGTGAACAAATTTGGCCGTCGATGCCGGGAAGAACATATAAAAGCTAATAAATATTAACATTTTGTTGGCTCTGTCTGTCAGCCCGCCCCAAAGTAAGTCGGACGTTTTTTTTTTTTTCTCAGTCCCTCAGCCCCTCTTTGACAGCCTATTAATAGAAGCGGCTGAGGGGAGAGGAAAGACTGTCTTCTACTTTTCCAGCTACGTCAAAGAGATGCGTTTAAGAGCCGCCTGGATTGGGGCCCAGACCTGCTTTGGGACTGTTTGTCCAAGTTGTCCGAATGAGCCGCTGATGGAGGTATTACTGGCCGTTGCTATAGGAACGCGTCGTAGCAGATTGTGGAATATGGGGGATTTTCCCGGCTCCTGGATCATGGCTGAGGGCTAAGAGGCAAAATAATCCTTTGACAAGTGCAATATGAACGAAATCCTTGATGGGGAAAATCCCTTGTTTACTTGAAACATACGATTCCACCACTTCCATCACTTCAAAGTTGTTGGGTTTTTTTTTGTGTTGTTTTTTTTTTATTCAGGATTTGGCTTTTCCGCAGCCGTTATTTATACACACCAATTAGTGAAGGAGTGTAGAGTCGTCTGACCCAGAGGCTGCAAACAAAACCACAACGCCAGCAATTAGAAAGCTTTCAACTGATAGTATGACTGATTTAAGCCGCGGCAAAGGCTTTTAAAGCTACTTAAGCACAAGAGACAGACTCCTTGCCGGTAAAAATGTCAAGAAAAGGGTGAGTGGGTAGGACCGCCATAGAAAACTTGCACAGAAGCTGCATCGCTCCGATTTCAAGCTGAAGTCTCACTCATCCGTCGTGACATCCTCCAGTACAGTGACCTAATTTCTTTTAATGGATTTCTTAATGAATCAGGTTCCTTTATGGATGAACAAGTTGGAGGAATGACAGAGACAGAGAGGGAAAGAGAGAGGAGCAACTGCTCTGGAGCACCACAGAAGAAGAAGATCAGCGAACGCGGGTTAAACAACGGCTGCTGCTCAGGAGATTCGATGTAGCGGCTCTTTCATCAGAACTGGGCAGCATTTCTCACGGTTTCTCACAGGACAACATGTTTTCACTTTAAACCCAACTGGCTTTGACAACAGTGTTGTAGTTGTTGTTGCTGTTGTTGTTGTTGTTTTAACCATTGTGCAGGCTGTGTTGCTAGCTTTTTCCAAGCGAAACGCGACACGTGGGAATGACTGCGGAGACATTTTAGTCTCAAAACAACAGAAAACAAGACGTCAACTTGCAGGGTGTGGACCACCAGTTTCTCGAGGGTGGGAGTCGTGAGGGGGGTCGTAGAGAAATGTTGCATCATACAAGACTTCTAATGTAATTAAGCCTCTGTAGAAGTGTCACGTGACAAATCAGCAGGAATTTCAGCAGAAAGGCTTAAGACATGAAGAAGCAGACACTCCAAGCCATTGTGTGAACAGGAACTAGTTTCCTGGACTT
This sequence comes from Thamnaconus septentrionalis, assembly GCA_009823395.1. Classification (NCBI taxonomy): domain Eukaryota; kingdom Metazoa; phylum Chordata; class Actinopteri; order Tetraodontiformes; family Monacanthidae; genus Thamnaconus; species Thamnaconus septentrionalis. Next base: position 8,058,213 of record CM020510.1, on the reverse strand, counting down.
CCTGTACCTGAACTGGCACAATTTTTATTTAGTTTCTGAATTCACCATGAAGTACTATGGGGTGAGTTTGGTGGGCATGGGTAGCGGCATTGCGACGTCTAGTTTTAAAGACTATCAAATGCATAATTGAGAGTGCAGTGACGACTGAATATCTCTCTCAGGTGAAGCATTGATATTTTTTCCTTTCTATGACAGTCTGGAGACTTGTTCTTGCACTTTATACAACACATAAGAGAAAACCTCACAGTTGTTTCTGCTGTAATATTTTCTATGCATTTCTTTGAAGTACAAGTGTACACTTCTTCAAGGTTGGAAGTGTTCAGTGCGTCCAGAGACTCTGCAGATACTAATTAGAACCAGCCTCTCTTTGGTCTTCGACTGTGTGTGAAATTCAGGTGGGGTGCGCGGGGTTCGGACCCCCGAATAACCCACAAGACCCCCAGAAAACCTCTTAACAAAATATTAGGAGGATGGAAAACTCCCTGAATATTGACGGGTTTTTCACACACTGGTCTTCAACTAGTCTGCCCACTTTGACCACTGACATCAAGGAGGCATGTCCCACTGCAACAACCTCAACTCAAAGGATATTTTTTCTGTTTGGGACCATCCAAACTCTACAGATTGAGTGTGATGTGGGGAAAATCCCTGTTAGACCAGCAGGTAGTGGGAAACTAGGACTAGCAGCCTCTCTGGCACCAACAACCACTTTCATCATGTTCAGAGTCACTTCAATCTTCTTTGACACTGATAATCCTTGAATTCACCAAGTTGCTGCCATGTGATTGGCTAATTAGCTATTTGTGTCCACAAACGATACAGAACTTTTTACCTGATGACTGTATATTTATAACAATAACCAAAAAAAGAAAAAGAAAAAACACCAAAGATGCTTGCACGCATCTGCGATGTGTAAAAACCATCAGTCAAGTCCTTCGGTTCTCCACTTCAGCGTGTCCAAAATCTGCAAGTGTGACTCAGACAAATAAAACAACTCACACAAGCCGAAGCCGCCAATAGCAGAAAAGCAAATGTTGTCCAAACAGGAGAGAAGATGGTCACGGACGGACACCGATGGAGATTTGCAGCACCACAGCAGAGATATATAAAGTGTAAACAAGCGACAGATTGCCTGCCATCCACCCACACAAACACAGACACACACACACACACACACACACACACGCGGCGACATTCCAATCCCATGGAGTCGGCCCGTTGCCCCTGGCAGCCGGCGCTGGTAATGGGACTGCGCTGGCGAGTGCTGCACGGCGGTGGCCAAGCGATAAAACCATGTGCATGCAGTTGCGCCGAAAGCGGCAGAGCAGCAGCAGCAGCAGTGGCGGCAGCAGCAGCAGCAGTAGAGGTCTTCTAGCGCGGCAGCAGTGGCAGCAGCACAACAACAACAACAGCTCAAACTGCGCGGGACACATTTTCATTAGGGTTATAAAAAGGGGCACAATATAAAAGTCAATGGGCCCGGCAATGAGGTTTATGACTGATGTGTCTCTGCGTATTTATGTTCTGGCTGATCACATCTGCACTTGGCGGCTAATAAATTTTGACTTGTTTATCGGCCCGTGCTCGTCCCCCTTCAGAGGCGCCGCTGCCCCGTTCTGATCCTTTAAGCACGGGAGTGTGTGAATCTTGATGCAGTTTAATTCAATGATGTGGGCTTTTTTTTTTTTTCGAAAGTTAAAAGGCAAAATGACGCGACAAAGAGGAAGCTCTGCACACACTGTTGGCCGTGGCGAGAATTTGCATGTTTTGGAGAAACCAATTATAATCAAAAGGAGAATGTCCTGTTTCATGGAGATTGTCGGAAATCCTTATCTTTTCCTTTTCACATAGTTATTTTTTGCTTTGCATGCTGTCGACTTGTAACTGTGGTCTGAAGCAATTACTGAAGGAGAATTATGATGGTATCGTCTCCAGTAGCCGTGATGTCATGCAGGAGTTTGAGGACAGTAATGAGTTCCATGGAGAGGAGGATGAGGGGATAAAATAATTGATGTTTCTTGACTACGGTGAAATTTCATATTTTCGTTACATACCCAGCATTCATTTCTCGCAACGAAGCACAGAGGAAGGGGCTTCAGGGATTCATTTGTTTTCTACCTCCATCAACTGCTCATTTTATGTAAATATTCCAATATTTCTCATTTATCCCGGCTCCACTGGGGGCACCTTTGTGCAATTAATAATTTTTAAAAACTCTGTTTCTTGAAAAACAGCATATTTAGCCCCCTGTTTGAAGCCTTTTGCAAAAACTAGTGCCGCTTTGTTGGAACTTCCATATTTAGAAAGGGGACAAAAAAACAAGGCAGTCTCAGAGGGAGGAGCCATCACCTGGATGGGGGTGTGGTCACAATCTTGACTTACACAATTGCGAAATAGAGCAAACAAAGTAGAGCAAGGAAAAGAAGTTAACTCTTCTCATTTCTGCAGAGTTCACCAAGAGGCTGCGGAGAATCACAATTTTTGTTATTATCATTAATAGAAAACACTGTTAACAAATGTTTTTGCATAATATCAGACCTTTAATAGGTATTAAACTGCTGCCCTCAGTCGTCCTCCAGGCTCAGAAAACATTTATGAACTCGCCACCAGTGAACAGTGTCGTAAACAACTTGTTAATTTTCAAAGGACAGACACAATTAGCGGCCCACTGGTAAGCGCAGTGGAGCCTTTATCAGCCAAAGAGTTGCATATATTTTGCTCTAGGGGAAAAAAAAGTTTTCCAGAGCCAGACTATAAATAAACCTTTCTGTGTCTGAGCAAGGTTTCTTTGGAATTACCTCATTAAAAATTGATGCGGGATAACTGCTGCCCCCAACCTCACCCCACCACTCCCTCCCAAGTCCTGGAGGGTCTGTAAGTCAAGTGTAAGCAGTAATTTCTGAGTCAAAGACTGATTTAAAAGTCAGGGCAGCTTGACAGAGATGCCTCATCCTCTCACTTCCATCCTGAGTCCAGTCACCCATGCAACTTAATGTACACCATCCCGTCCATAAACCGGGAGATGGAGAACGGAGGCTGATGACTGGCCAAGAGAGAAAAAAAGCCAGAAAAAGAGAAACTGCGCCATAATCTCTTGCGAGCAGCTTAACTTCCCCCTCTGCCATTGTCAAGGAATCACATTAACCGTATTTGTTTGCCAAGACCTTGATTTCCTGCCCACTTTGGCCTCAATGCCAACAGTGATCAAAAAAGAGAGTGGAAAGAAAGCAGATTTGGTGCGGTTTGCAAAAAAAAAAAAAAAAAAAAATAAATCAACCTTTTCAAATACAAGGATTTTATTAATCCCGCTGCTTTCAGGGTGGGAGTGAGACACAGGACGGCAAAGTGGTGAAGGGCAGGTTCAGAGGAGGAGGAGGAAGGGAGTTCAAAGGGAAATCATGGTTTTAAAGGTACACAATGAATTGTGTCTTCGCTGGCTGTCAGACATAATAGCACTTTATGATTATTCCTTAATTCCATTTGGGCGACAAGACTGCGTGAGCAAATGTGCTCCACATCAAACGGCCGCCGCCGCTCGCCAAGGCTTTAATTCCCGCTCCCGCTGCCTGCGTCTCGACACCGCCGCCCCGGTATTTCATCATGCAACTTCAGAGCGTCAGGGGAATACGGGAGAGACAAAAACAAGTTTGAATGTAAGGAGAGCCAACAAAGCCGGGGATGTTACCGGAGGCTCGTCGTGGCGGCGAACACTTGAAAAAAAAACAAGGTAATCCTGCGGACTCCCTGCTGGGGAACAGAGCCGCTGCTCTCAGATTCCATGGAAGAAACAACCAAGGTCCTCTGCTTCATTTTTATATCGACATTCACTGCAATAGGGTTTTTTGGGGTTTTTTTGCATTAATGATCCAGGTGTGCTGTTCATCTATAACAGGTGTATACAAAAAGACCAGCAGAGCAGCCTTGTTCAGACAAGGCTTTAGTATTAAGCATTTAGTAGTATTGAGTATTACATTAGTAGCTACAAAAGTGTGCCTGGTTATGCACTTAATTCCTTGCTACAGAAACTTCCAGAATCTTCCAGTCAAGCACAAATGATGTGCTGATGCCACTTCTTCCCCTGAGATCATCAACCCAAACACCTGCACGTCGTCGCCATCGCTGGAATGAATTGCATCGATTTCGCTTTTGTTGTTGAACAATAACATCTGGCGCATCCTTTCATGCGATTTCATTTCACCACTTAAGTGCACCGACGACGCCGTTTGCAATCTGATGGGATTTTTTTGTTTACTAGCAACCAGTAATTTCGTGACAGCGCAAGTCGCAAAAAAACCACACACAGGGTAACGCCGAGGCCCCACATTTACTGCACAAATGCACGCCTGGGAGCTGGGGGGCACAGTTTATCAACGCGCCTTCTCCTCTTGATTGTTCCGTTTATTATCCAATCAAAGGGAGCCGTCCTCCGGGCTGCCGGCGCTCGCCAAGATGTGATCTGGAGGCGTTTATGTTTATAAATCAGAACCTGCGCTTTCTGCGAGCGCGGCAGACGGATGCGCAGCGAGCAACATAAAATATAAAATATCCCCCCCACCGCATAAAAGCCGTCAGCGCAAAGTAACAACTATCTCGTCTGCGCCGGGAGTTTTTTTTTTCCATGCAGAGAATTATTTTTTTATTTTGTCAAAACTTGTTCCATAGGCGTTCTTTGATAAAGGTGCCTGTTTTCTTCGGCAAACCCAACCGAGTTTGTTGACAAATGGTAAATGTCAAGAACGGGCAGATAAAAGGTAAGAAGCGGAGGGGGGAGTTCATTCAAAACGGGGCCGACATAATTCGAAACATTTATTTAAATGAAAATACGACAGATAACATCTTAAATGATAAACGAGGCCTCTGTCCATTCCGAGCGGTGCCCCCCACCCCCCTCCACCCACCCTCCTCCACCCATCACTCCATCCTGCGTTCTTCCTCTTCCAATTCCAAGCTGTCACTCACTCGTTTGCCCTTTTTCTCCGCCGCTGCCCCACAATAGTACCTAACAGATTTCCATCTGTGTTTTTCTCTCCCTCCGCCCCTCCCTCTCCTTCCACCATCTGCATATAACCACCGCCGCCTGCCCTCCCAAGGTGCCGGGAATGGAGTGCAAGTGCAGGAAGGCGTGATTATGATGTCGCTTCATAAACACGGCGCCGCGAGAGGCTGCTTGGATGAAGCGAGCGGTGGCGACGCGAGTGGAAAATTACCCCGCCCCAGCTGGGAGCGGTCGTTTGCCACACAGCGGAGCAAAAATGGAGGGGAAACAAAAAACATTCGGGGCTCTCGGCAGGGCGAAACGGCGGCGGCAGTGGCGGCGGGACGGGGAGCGGGAGGATGAAAAGGCCGCCTGCCTGTCTGCCCGTCTGTCTGTTTGTCTGTCTGTCTGCAGGCAGGCAGGAGTGTGTTGTGTTTGCTCCCGCTGACAGATGTTCCTTCCTCTTGGCTGCAGCCGCCGTGATATTCAAACAGATGGAAAAGGCATCTGAAAATGACTCAGAGGGCAGCGAGCGCGCAAGGCCGGGTGTCCGTCACACACACTTCCCTGCACGCATGGACACACACAAACACACACACACACACACACTCACGCACACATACTGGGATACGAGTGGAGCATCAGGTGGCCGACACTCCAGCGCTCAGGGAGAGGCCACCTGGGAGCCGCCGCACAGCCAAATAGGATCTATTTGTTTGCAGATCTTTGTAATATTCTAAAGGAGGGCGCCCATTGATATTTAAATAGTGCGCGTGTGTGTACGTGTGATCCAGTAAGAGGAAAATGTGATATGTTGAGAATTTGACGGAAGCCGCTGGCGTCTTTTCAAATGGGCTGCAACAGGTCACGTCTCAGCATATTTCATTCTGCGTTGTTTTTCCCCTTCGGGAGGGAAATTCCAAAGGTCGTGGTTATGACTTTGTGTGCAATCGTGGTCCGCAGCTGTTTGGTTAATGGTGAAAGTCAGTCGTTGGATATGAAAACAGCACACAGCGTGCCAATGCCAGTTTGGCAAAATAATAAATTTCCCAGTGGAGAGTCGGTTTAACTTTTGGATTCGACTTCATCCCATTTATTCAAAACGCTGCCAACACATCAGAATTAATGCCCAGTTTTGTGTCTGCGCCATCACAAGGCGCCGTCACTGTGGGGCACTAAGTTAGTTGCACCTATGCAGTTTCCCCTCTGCTTTCTGGTTCAATTTAACATTGCGGTTTAGCTGAAAGGAAACACAAAATGTCATGTTTGTGGAGAGAGAAGTCGGGCAGGGCCACAGGTCTGCAGGTCAGGTGGAGCAACAGCACCACAGCCTGTTGCTCCACTCAGGTTTTTATTTGTTTTCTCGTTTTAAATCGCCGGGCAAAGGAATTAATCTTTTAAATTCCCCTCATTCAGGTTGTTCACAATGAAAGTTAGCGGCACTTTAGCCGAAAAATAACGCCGGAGGAGCTCTACAGCAAACAGATCTCGCCGGATAATAATCAACATTATTGGGCCTATAAATAAACTAAACTGGTAATCGAGTTCTCGCAAGAGTGACACGCAGGCAACCGCAAGCCGCCGTCGTTTGACTTTAATGCGACTCCTGAAATATTTAAGCATCCCTCTGCGCTAATCTGTGTTCCTGTCGGCGACGAGCGTGTCTCTTACACAGACTTTGGTGTTCGGCATACGCGAAAAAATGCATCGCTGCTTTCTGGTGTCGCGGTGTTTACGCTCCTCTTTGTCTTTACTCAAGAGGACAAACACAACGGTGAGGGCTTTTTGTTTTGCCGTCGTCCTTTTACTCCCTCCACCAGCTGTCACGGCGAGAAGCTATGAAAGCTGCTTGTTTATTTATTTATTATTTTTTATACGTCTCGCCCTCCCTTTCATCCCACAAAGTCAGTTTCCTGTTCGCCTTTGAGGCGGGCGGATCAGATTTTCGAGGCCGATACCGATGCAGCTAGAACGGGCAGGATGAAAAACACAGATCCAAAGACAGGGTTCTATTTTTTTTTTAATAAATACACGATGAATCCTCTGCAACAAAACGAAAGAGATTATAAAGGATGTTACACGATTTGCAATCATAATGCTGCGATGGTGCCATCCTCTTCATACAATCATCATCACTCTGCTGCCGCTGCTGCGGCGGCTGCTCCTGTTAGCGGGACAGAAAATAGGCTGCGACATCTGAGGTGACTTTCAAGGTGGAGGTTGCAGCATCAGTCACGTCAGCACCTTTTTCCCAGAGTGACATGTTGTTGTCGCCCTGGTGCCAAAAAGGAACCAACTGGTTTCTACGGGCTCATTGTTTGAGGGAGTGAAGACAGATATTTTTAGACCCGGAAGGCTAAAAGCAGGTGCTGAAATATGAAACCTGCCGAGACCTGGAACGATCACAACCGAACCATTGCACCGTCGCAACATAGTGGCCACATACGAAGAAGATGACGCAAGAAAATTTGATTACTCATTATAATGACAGATTAAATAATGTGTTTAACTGCTCGGCAGAGGATGTTTTTGTGCTGGCCCAAAGACAAATGCAGTTTTTCTCACAGGAATTTACTGATTATTGGGGGAAAAAAAAACAAAATGGGACAAGTAAATTGAGCGTTTATACAAAGTGCAACCTGACCAGAAGCAACACAGTCTCTAATTTAGGCTGCATTCAACTAAACAATGAGAAATCTTTCCTTGGACAGTGTTAAGTGATGTCAGCGAAAACTATTATCTCTCCAAAAAGAGCACAAATGAGCAGCTGGCTCCAAGTCGTTGCCGAGGTCGTTTTTAAAAGTGGACCGTCCAACCTGCAGGCGAACATGCAGCCGCAAAACATTACAGAAGGACTTAATGACATGTTGACAATCACAAGTCGTTGTTTTGACTTAGATGGAGCAAACCTAATTGGACGCACAAGTCATATCAGAAGTCTAAAAGGCAGACGGCAGCTTGGAGAATGAGGGGAGATCAGCTCCTGCTGTCGGGATGTGATGCTTGTTAATCAAAAGCTGGGGACAACAACCACATCCCAAATTATCTGCCGAAAACACTGTTTTGATGGCAGCTGGTAAAACACAGTCTCACACAGTCGAACACGATTCTGCCCTCGAAAGCTTTCCATTTAATTTGGCAATTTAATTAAAAACTTGGTGATTTTGATCGGCTAAGGACCGTCTTGTAATAATTACACTGTGACTGTGAAGGCTTCCCCACGCACGCAGACTGGAAAAGTAATATTGTTAATATCGCCTCGGAACAAATTATATATAGCTTCATGTAATGAAAGATTAGTTTTGGTGAAGCGGCGTGGCTTGTTATGTAGTAACAACATAAATAACGCAGCCTCTCCACTGGGTTCTCGCTGGCCGAGGGCTCGGTGTGTGTGTGTGTGTGTGTGTGTGTGTGTGGGGGGGGGGGGTGTATTCATTCTCAGAGACAGATGTTGGGGCCAGATTCGGCCGTCCACTCTCAGCATAATGAGAACTCATGGGGTCCTGGTCCCAGGCCTAGACCAATACACACACACACACACACACACACACACACACACACACACACACACACACACACACACACACTCCTTCACATGCACAAAAAACATTCCTCTCAATATCCGCCATTCCACAATCAGAGAGGAAAAAATTATATCACAAAACAAAAGGTGAATCTAAATTTGGATCGTAGCAACAAAAATGTCGAGAAGCGACATTATTCAAGTGACCCACAGGTAGAGTCAAGATTAAATAATGATGTGCTGGTGAGAAAAATAAGCGACCTTCATACACACACACACACACACACACACACTCAACCAGGATCCATGTTAACAGACAGTGTCTTCCAGTGACAAGGTATTCAAATGGAGGGCAGGGAGGTGAGGAGGTGAGTTTGTGCTACTCCTGCCAACCATTTTTCAGTCTTTAATGAATGAACGCGGCGCCTTAATTATTCACCACCCCATTACTGGCTGAGCACGCACAACAGGAAACACGCTCTCGATGCCGCGGGGGAATAAATTGCGATTAACGCTCGTGTGTATTCTTTATGCTGGTATTTTATCTGGAACGCCTCCCTTACAAGCAACAACCAGCCAACAATATGCTCATTTATTTATGCACAGGTAGCCGAGATATGCATCAACGCACGCAATGTGTGTTTACATGAGGATGCTCGCCAACATCATGACTGTGCATGTTAACATCTAGCCATTTTTTGTTCTTCCTAGAGCACAGCAATCCAAATAAAGTCAACGCTCTCAACACCCGTTTGAGAGCAGGGCTGAGCTAAAAGCCAGATTTAAATCCCAAAATGTAAATGTCCCGACCCGGTTTCCTCTCTGCAGGACGGGACTCTGCATGTGGTCCAGCTGAAAGACAAAGGGAGGATGAAAGAGAGAGGGGAGAGATGGATCCTGAGGGAAGGAGAGAGCCGCGCGATAAGACCTGGCTAAGCCTCGCCAGTAGTAATTACCTTCACGGTAAAGCCACGGCGGGAAATCGCAGCGGGATCGCGGACAAAACTGAGGACAAAGGGCCTACTGGTTTAAAAAAGTTTTTCTGGTTTACAATAACAGAGACGAGAGAGAGATTTGAATGTGTGTGCTATCACTCTATCCCAGATTAGCCAAACAGACACTGGAGGGGTGGAGGGGTGGAGGGGATTATGGTAGTAAGATAGATGGAGGCGGAACAGACGCAGAGGGCGAGAGGAAGAGGAGGAGGAGGAGCAGGTACACAGTGACCCAGATCCTCCTCCTCCTCCTCCTCCTCCTCCTCCTCCTCCTCCAGGCAACATAGCTGGAGAGCTGCTGAGAACCATCATCAGGAGCAGGACGCACATTAAAAAGTCACAGCGGAGGCCGAGGTGTGACAGCTTCGGTCGCTGGCAGTTGCGCGCGCAAGTTGGAAACTCCGTGAATTGGTGGCGAATCGCAGGTCTGGCCGCGGCGCCGGGGCTGACAGCCCCACCCCCCCCACAACCCACCACCACCCACCCATCCCCTCGTCTCACTTTCACGGGGAAGGGTGGGAGACAGCAGGGTGGGGAGGGAAGAGGAAGGGGGATGGAGGTGTGGAAGCACCGCTCTCCACAACAGACACGGGAACAAATGAGGCTCCGAGCGTCGCGTTAAAAATGAAAGAAGCCGGGAGCGAGGTCGACTCCCTCGGGGGGGTTTCAGGCCTCGAGGCAGGAAAAAAAAAAGTCATGCAGAGACGTTCACACCACACGTGTGTGTGTGTTTGGCCGTTCGCAATTACCGAGCGTATGCAACAGCTAACGGGCACCGGGGGGGTTACACCTCCACATGACGGAGAGAACAGCCTCGCATGTGTGTCAGTGCACATGTGTGTGTGTGTGTGTGTGTGTGTGTGTGTGTGTGTGTGTGTGTGTGTGTGTGTGTGTCAGTGGCCCAGTTACAGCACTGGGGAAAAAATAGCAGAGAGCGTGACAGGTCTTGTGCACACAGCCAATCCCACCTGTTCACCTGAGGGCGTCCACCTGTCTCTGTGGAGGCAGCAGCTGAGACGTGAAATCTAAAGGCATACGTTCAACCTTGAAATTGTTGCGTTATGTAGGAATTCATATCTTCTTTTCAAACATTAATATGCATCTTTTGCTTGTCATTCCCCCTTTCAAATGTGCTGAAGGCTGTAAATGGGGAGCTAAATATGCTGTTTTCATGAGATCCGCAGGGGTTTGTTGTTTTGTTTTCATGGTAATGGACGCTGTCTCTCTAAAGTCTTGGAAGAAAACTGCATTGGGAAACTGAATTGTGTGATGTTGAAGAGAATCTTTAACATATCAGACAAATTTGCATTTTGGTAATAATGTTCTATAACATTTATCTCATGGAAGGTTCTTCACTTGAGTGTCGTTTTAAAATTTCATTTCAAAAATTCATGTTTTTTCATACTTATTTTTTCTACCTTTGTGCATTTCTACCAGGTATTAGCACAGCAGCACAACATGTATAGCGGAGCTGTGACAGCTGTTTTCCTTCTGCACTTGTTTGTTTTACAAACAGCCAAAGCGGATGAAGAGAGTTGGGGAGGTGGTGGTGGTGGTGGAAAAGGCATTACATACGGTTCATTATCTGAAAGTGACATGTTGTATCTGAATACCAGAGTCGTCGCACATCCACGCGGTGGCGGAAAAGCAACACCTCTAATGTGACACCACTTGAGGCACTCTGGTTGATTTTTGCTCTCTGCAGTCTTGTTGCAATGCTTAACAACAACGATAGAGGCACAGACAGAAAAAAAAATAAGGTGTGTGTGTTAATCCGTGAAGAATTTTGTAAAAAAAAGAAAAAAAAATGCCTTAAAATCAATCAAAATACCCCTCCATTTGATTTCGAAGAAGCTCAGATAAATAAATAAAAACTCCCGCTCAGCATGATCATTAAAATTCTGCGCGTTCTTCGGCCACTCTCACTCACCCATCTGTCACTCATCAATCACTTGCTCAGCCTTATCATGGCTGTGACGGGTCGTCAGGTCCCCGGTGTGTTCTCACATCTCTCCTCCCCTCCAATAATCCGCACGCACTGATTTATGCGAACCCGCCGCAGAACAGGCTGATTGGACAGAGCAGTCCGAGTGCAGGTTGGTTTTCAGCACCACGGACAGCTACACCGCTGCGCTGCCCTTCGCTTAGGAATTCCGGCCGGGGGTTTCAGCACCAAGGACAGCGCCAGTCGCGGCCCGTGCTGTTTCTCGATGTGTTTTTCAGTCATGTCGCCAAATGGATTTTAAAAAAAGAAAAAAGAAAAAAAATGAATGCCATTCAAACAGCAGCGGCAACCAAACAGCGTTTAAGGGCTTCTTACTAATCTGAGATGCACTAAACACCCATTCAATAAAAATACAGTCTCGGGGCCGGTCAATAATGTCTATAAACAGTGAACAGATGAAGCTCTTTGTGCTTTATTGAAGGGAATGACTCATATTGCAGCAAACCCACAGTGTTGGATTTACAGAAGCGCAGCAAAAATTATTGAAAATGTGAGTGAACAGACAAAAGCCTGCCAGACCTTGTTGCCCATCAAAATGTCCCACTCACCAGTACAAGATGGAGGAATTTTCAGGCTGACTGGACTTGTGAATCTTTGCCTGTGTTGCAAAAGCGTTCATATTCCAAAGCACAATTGATTCTTAGCAAGCAGGGAGAGGAAAGGAGCTCAGCCTTAATCATCATCATCATATGTTAGTTAGTACCTAACTGTTTGCATGTTTTATGTGGACCCCGTGTCAGCTGTGGTAGCAGCCCATCGGTTTGCAGATTTGACTTTCTATTCAGGATGATACTGATTCTGTAGCCGGCAATATCAGATTTTTCCTAAAGTCTAACAAGTTGAATTACTTGCGAAGCTCCTCCAAGTAAAGACCTCACAAAAGCTACAGCATATGTTTCTCAATTTGTGTACGATCAAGAACATTTCGGTGCAGGAAGAGGTTCGTGCTCTGCCAGCTCCTCTTCAGCCTGTAAGTGGCTAGCATATGGGATGACAACTGTTGCCTTCAGGGGGAAAATGAATGGATTAATTGAAATCGAGCACAGATAGGAGAACAGACACGCCAGTGATGAGCAATTAACACAATAATCAAGGCGAAATCGCACTGGGACTTGTTGTGTAAAGTGCATTTGCGTGTTTGTGTGCTTTTGTTTGCGCCTGCCTTTGAACTAATGAAGAAAATAAAATTAGTGCCTCATTAATGTGTGCAACCCGATACCTGCGTATAATCATCAACCTTGCAAACCATGAGCACATATGGAGAGTTAGCGGTTTTCTAATGGGGGCTGCTCGTGCAGACTGACAATGGAGGGCGAGTGTTGCAGCTCACAGCGGCGAATGAGAGGCTAAGGCTGGTGCAGGGATGACCTGAATATGGAGCCGTCCACTGGAACAGACTGCAGAGGAGCCCTTATACTGCCATTTAACAGATAGAATTGCGTGATGCAAGACCCTGAGAGGGTAGACTGGAAAAATAATAGCAGGACGGCGTCGTGTGATAAGTTAAGTTCTTCATCAGAAGTGCCACTCATGGCCGACAGAGCCAGCTCAGCGAAACTATGAAAGCTAAAAATGCACGGTTGCTGAGGCTCATTTATCCCTGAACATGCAGCGCCAGCTTCCCATAAGTAGTCTGCATTCAATTTGCATATATTTATACACATAACTTGTGAGTAGAAACTGACTTAAGTACCTTAAAGGCCCAGTGTGCAACCTAGACTGGTTCTGTAATACTCTCAACGGGAGCTTTTCAAGACAAATCTGCGTGGATTCAGACTAGGGCTGTCCTGAATACATCTTCCATGCACTGTCTGATTATGATGCCTCGTGATAGGCTAAACTTTTCTGCAATCAAAACAGCTGCCGCTCAGTTTGCCTTTGCATGCAGATTGCAAAAAAAAAGAAGAAACAGCTGGATTGAGTCAGGAAAAAGGTCAGAATTGATGATTCTGCTTGCTAATGAAATGCCGCAGCAGTGTGGCAGACAGAACTCCACCTGTTTCCCAAACTGTGACCCCCAACCAGCACAGGAACATAATGTGTGATGAACCCAAGTAGGAAGATCTCTATTCAAGACGATATATATATATATGAGGTAAAGTTAACCCTCTGGCACAGTCATCCGCTCTTATCTCTGTCCGCATGTCCGCTGGAGAAGACGGCACTCAACTCCAAGTGCTCCACCTGTCAAGTACAAAGATTTATGAGTCACCCAGACAAGGATCTGCAGCTTTCACTCTGACCAACTCTCCTTTCACTTGTCCTCTAACTCCTTCCATCTTCTCCCTCTGATCATTTCCTCAGGGGTCAGCCGAGCCCAGCTGGCAGAGAGGGACGGGTCAGCTGCTATCCGTCTCTACGACTCCTTGCTAGTCTTCAGCGCATGCCTCTGTCTTCTTTACATATGTGTCAAATGAAAAAAAAAATAGATAGGAGACCACTGGCAGGACCGCGGTAGACATAAGTGATTGGGTGAGAGGAGGCCTAAAGTGTCCCCTCAAAGCGCCAGCAAGCTCTGGTTCGAGTGCCGTCGTAAGTGATGTGTCTCCTCATGTGGGCGGCGAGAGCAAATCACACGAGGAGCACAGTGAGAGTCTGGCAAGAACCTAAAAGAAATTGTCTAACAAATGTGATTTTTCTCGCTTCTTGAGATAATGATTTGTAGAACATGCTAGTAACAACCTAATGGCTCTTCGAGGGAAGACTGTACGCCAAGATAAGGTCTTCATCAGGAGTGCCACTTAGGACTTCAGACTACAGCCAGAAAAGAAAAAAACACTACAATACAAAAAAGTGTACAAAACAGCTCATTCATCCAGAAACACACAATCTGAGCTTTGTGGAAGTAGTCTGCATTTTCTTTGTATTTATCCACCGCCTGTAGGCACAGCTGTCTGTCGTAATCATTTCAGTGTGAAGAGATGTATTGGCATGAAATGAAATTTTAATAAATACAGAGCAAAGATGCATATGTAATATTATTACATAAATAATGTCTACATAAACATACATAATATTTATATGTAGTAACACACAGAAAAACTGTTTGTTGACAATATGCATTTTTGTTTCGATGTGAAATGTTAGTCGTATCGTATATCATCGCATTTCTACTTCACGAAGCACATGGATCAGCTGCTTTAGTGAGGCGCATGTGAGAGATCACGCAGGACATCAGAAAGCACCAATGAACGCAAACGTTAGGCTCCACTCTATCTTGCACGCTGGCCCTTTAAGGCAGCATCATATATGCTTGTGTTGATGACTCTAACACAACAGAAATACTGTTTTAAAGTAGCAAAAAAAGTAAAATGTCCAAAGCAGTTAGGTGAGAATTTGGAAATAATTAGTATCACGGTTTTGGTTTGTGGGCTGCGCCCTCTCGTGGATGTAGCCACTTCAGCGTCTCTGCCACCAATGTGTAGGATGGATGAAGCAGCTCAGCAATAAAACAAAATAGACTCAGGGATCCGGGAATTGTTTTTCACCACCTTGCACCCCCAGGTTACGAGTCAAAATGTCAATTTATGACACTAAACTGTAGTAAAAACAACGGGCGCACCGGCGTCTTGGAGCTACTGAACTGCCTGCCCACCCACACTGCGACTTCACACTTTCTTCTTGACATGGAAACACATACCGGGAGGCAGAACAAAAAAGTCGGATGTTGCAAGAAAAAAAAAACAATGCAAGGATGTTCACTGGAAGAGGACAAAAGCTTCTTGCCTTATCAAGAAGCAACAACACCACAAAACAAGAGCGATGCGCTCGTCCCGTAACTCAACCTGCAGAGAGAAACTCCTCCCCAGGGTTGCCAGGTCTGCAGTGTTTTCCCGCAGAACTGGGCCACTGTTGAAGCCTTGCCGCAGGCCAAATCTCATGTCTGCAAGTTGGGCAAAGCTGTTTTCCATGCAGATCGCATCATTAATATCTGTAGTAAAGGGCAATAATTTGAATGAAGGCATACCTAAACTGTATAAGTTGACTGCAAGCCAGATCAGCACGTACACATGTGCATCGACATCATGATCAACGCCTGAAACACTCCACTCAAGGATGTACATGTTTTTGTATGAGCACATTTCACCTTCTGCTACCAGGCTGGTTTTAATCCAGTTTGCTGAGCCCTGTCTGAGCCCTGGCAACCCTGGAACTCTTACTTCCCATGAAGGTGAAAACAGCCAAAAAGCTCAACAAATGAGGCATTTCAAACATTCCAAGTTGCTTTTCGCTCTCCTTTGTACTTGAGGAATGATTAAAAAAAAAAAAAAACCTCTACGGTCCCCTAAAAAATAAATGATCAAAGAAATTTCACAGTCAATGATCAAATAAATCAGCATTGAGGAAAGGACTCTGGTGGGGGCTGTGATGGATGTTTGTTTATATGAGAAAAGTCCTGATTTCATAGCGAAGTCTCATCAGCCGTAAAACAACAAAACGCTTATAAAATCTGAAGTTATACGCCAGGGGGCACGTCGGGAGTCACGCAGCGGCTTCGGTGTGGAATCACAGCATCACAGGAGCCTCGCTGCGTCGCTTTGAAGACAACAGCCGCAACTTATCCACTCAGACTTTACTGCACAGCTGCGTTGGGATCAGCGGCTTGGCGCCTCTCCGCCGTCGATGGCATTGACGGGCTCGTACCTCACAGCTCGCTGCATAGAGGAGCTCCAGGAACCGAAGCAGAGCAGGGGAAAAAAGGCAAGAGGAAGATGTACGGCGGTGCTCTGTAACATGCCTGAGCCCTGGCAGCCCTCCGGCCGCGGCGAGACTGAGCAGCATCTGTGCCTCATTGGGTGTCAGCGACTGCGAGGAGGATTAATAGAGCGCTCCCATAATGCACCTCCTTTCTCCAAGGGGGACACGGCAGAGGCATAAATCTGCCTCTGTTTTTTTTTTCTTTTTTTGACATCCCAATTTTTTTCTCTAATAGGGTCCTCCGAAAAGACTCTCCCCTTGGTCTGCATGAGACACCCCTGAGACCAAAAGTTTAAAGGGATATATCCATCAAAAATTAAAAACTTCTCTATTTTCGGAGGTTTTGGTGGCTCCTTTGTGGAGTTTTGCAACAACAAAAAAAATCTGAAAATCACAAAATCACCCAGGCTTCCCCCCTGAAGCTTCCTCACCAGATCCAGTTTCGTACATGCTTTTGCAAGTACAGTTAGTTCCTGCAGACTAAGGTGCATGGCCACAACAGGCCTAAAGTGCATCGTCACTGGAATGGATCTCCAGAAAGGTTACATGGATTTGAAAATGTCACCAGAGCCTCCGCTGGTTCAGTAGCAGACTAGTAATCAGGTGAAATTTCACCACCTGACTATTTTCTCAACACACACGGGCCCAAAAACCAAACACAAACCCATAGTGCATCGTAAATGAAAGGACCTCGGCCCAATAATCCTGCAACTTAACAAGCAGGCCGTCCCGCTACACAGTCACAGCCCGACGCTCGTTCAAAGGGGAACTGAATAATCCATTCTGAGTGTTTGCCTGTTTACAGAGAGGTGGGTGAGAGAGCGGAGGGAGAAAAATTACGGCGCATTTATCAAGACTTCATAAAGCAGCAGAATGGTCGCAGCAACAAAGGGACACACACAGCGGGGCAGCTGAATTAAAATATACCGCGCTTGGTAATGAGCTATCTAAATTCAGAGTTCATATTGCTCGGAATTACACAAAAGCACGGGAGCTCTGGGCAGCACTGGCGGAGAGAAAAAAGGGGGCCCTTCCACAGCTCTTTCTGCTCCACTGGCAGAAGATTCTCCCTGTCGAGCGGCGACGCAGTCGGCCCTGCTTGGGGAAATCGTTCTGGGCCTCGGCGAGCGGCGGCGGGAGCAATAATTCCTTTGTAAACGGCGTCACCTCCTCACACGTTCCTGCATAGTTGGCAGCTGTCAACATGTTGGCTGCACTCTATCACTCTGCCCGCTGCCTGCGCACAGGGGAGCCTGCGCACGCACACACACACACACACACACACACACACACAAACAGGGATGTTACAGTGCTTCAAGCTCTGATTACCGACAACTCCCGAACACATGCTAAGTAGATACGCGCACACACGCACACACACACACACACACACACACACACACACACACACACACACACACGCTTCGCTCGCTCAGGAAGAAGACGCGAGCCAGAGCAAAGCGAGGCTCGCTCGGCAGGAATGACTCGAGGGTGACTGTGATTAAAGCGGGAAGCGCGTCCGTGCCTTTCCTGGAATGGCACCGTGGCTAAACGGGAAATGACGGGAGCGTCGGCGCTTCAAAGCTATCCAGAGAACAGGTCGGCCAATTTGCACAACGGAGGCGGATCCTTTGCCACAGTTGACAGGGCTGCGGCGTTTCAGCTGTCAGTTCAAGAAAAAAAAAGAAAACAGAGCAGGTGTAAAGAGAATACGGGCAGAGGAAGGTGAGGGATGATTTAGGTTTGCCGTGGATTCCTGTTGGTCGGATTTGTATCGACTTCGAAGGGAAACGGAAAAAGCAGCGAGGGTCGGTGGCAGATTCCCGCAGACAATGGACTCTTGTTTTTGTTTTTTTGTGTTGTTTTTTTCCTTCCCCTGGATTTAACAGCACAGTTAGCCCATGGGGAATCAATTAGAAGCCACAGTGCACCTGGTTCTCCTTCCCCCCCTTGACTTGGCAGTAATTTGTTTACTTCGCAGTCAGAGACTGACGGGGGGGGGGGCAAAAAAACAAAATATATAGACACAGTACGTACAAAATACTTCTTTAAATTTGTTTGGCAACTATTACATACATGCAAGTATCAAGTTACTACATAACACCCCTGCAAGGGCAACAATTACCATCTGTATCTGTCAGCATAACGGACAACAATACCTCCCACATACACAAACCTAATCCATATCAGCTTGCATATGAAGCAAAATCTTGACCCTGGAGGTCATGTCAGGTGGGGCTGCAGCTCGTACACCAGCATATGTTCCCCTTCCAGGGCGGCACAGCGCAGACTGCTGCTGCCTCCTTCCTCCCCGCTGCCGGGCAGCAAAGGAGGACAAACAGCTGGTCACAGCGGCGGCGGCGGCCCTGGGCTGCCCGGACGGATACTGACAGGTGTCACCTTGTTATTTTTATGGCCGTTAGAAGCCAGGGCCTGGCTCCGCCGGGAGTTGATTAGCACTCACTTGTTGCCGCGTTCACCCGCTCGCCCGACGGCACACAGCGATGCTCGCCGGAGAATTGGAGCAGCCTCGGCGGGGAGACTAAACTTAGCACGGCCGCCGAGCAGAACAGCACGACAGCATTCATCACATCTGGATGTCATTATGGTATGGCTGTCACTGCTGTGGTTACTTGGCACCTGCTTTCAAATTTGGATTGGCTCGGTTCCACGTCTTCTTAAAGCTTTTACACGTGGAAATCTCGGGCACACTTTCAAATGTGTGCATCTAAGCCAGTGAATCAACTTTATTGCTCTCCATTTGCAGGTCGGGTTCAAGTGTTTGTGGCTGTATTTACCGCTCAAATCGACGACCTTGTTTTGAGTTGTTCAAGCAGTGACTTTGTGGAGTTTCAGATTTATTGAGATTTAGACGGGAAAGAAAGTGCACACGTCCACAGTTATTTTTACTCAAATTGCCAACAGCTTTCCAAGGGAGCCGAGCTGTCGGTATTTTATCTGTTTCTGCTGACCTCGTGCACAAAATCGAAAATACTCCCGTGTAGCCGGAAGAGCAAGACTGCCGAGTCTGGGGACGTCTGCGCGCAGCCTAGTTATTGACTTAATGTGAAAAATACTGCAAACATGATTTTTATGTTGTTGTTGCGCAGTATTCTTACTTGCTGTCAAATATTAGTATCTTTCAAGACTGAATTCCAAAATTAAACCACCGCATGTTACCATAAATCCCACTTCCTGCGTCTACCTAAATTATCTCGGCACCAACTTAAAAGAAAAAAAAATTCATCTTCATCATGCAAATGCAAATTTGTCCACAGCAAACAGATTCAGAATGATGTTCACACATGCAGCGCTGCACATCCCTGCATCCCCGGTTATTCTCCACATATATGGAGTGAGCCGTTATCATGCCACAGCACCGCAAAGTGTTCAGTATCCCAGGGATGTGTATCCAGCTAAACTGTCGGGGGGAACAAAATCAAAATTGATCTTACAGTTCTCCCGAGCATACACAGTGATGACACAGAGCACAGTGATCCACATGTTAAAAGTGGAACATTGCGGGAAATGAGATGCGTTTTTCTTTTCCTTTTTTTCCCTCCTTGATCTGCATCCCAGCGACCCAGCTACCAGCACCGACATGGGCATGTCTCCGCATCCAGCACAGCCTCTCTCCGAACACTATCACGCACACACGCACACACATGCACGAGTGCGCACCACGCTGAGGGGGAAGTTGCCCTTCACCTACCGTACCTTTAGAGCGAGTGGCGCTCAGCAAGCCCACGGCCAGCACAGTCACCAACAAGCCAGCTATTCTCAGCATCTTGTCGGTGGAGATTCAACCCCGGGCAGGAGGAGGAGGAGGAGGAGGAAGAGGAGGGAAAGGTCCTCTTGTAACTCTCTTTCTGCACCCTTTTCCCCTCTGGATTCGGCGCCGATTCACTCCGAGGTCCGTCTCTCTCGTTCTTTCCTCCTCTTCTGCAAGGACTTTGCGGGGCGACGGGCAGCGTGGAGCGCCGGGGGAACAGCGGGTTGTCCGTGGAGGCGCCGCGCCGCGCCGCTACTCGCGATGACGGTCAAAAACTCCCAAGACGGGACGCGGAGCGCAGCGCACAGTCCCCTGGAGCGAAGCGGGCGACGTCACGCACAGGATGGCTGCTGCTGCTGCTGCTGCTGCTGTTGCTGCTGCTGCTGCTGCTGCTGCTTCTCTCTCCTCTACTACCCACCTCCCAACCTCACCCGCTCTCTCCCTATCTTATACGCACACGCGCGCACATCATCCGCCCTCCACTCCTCCTCCTCCTCTTTACACCACCTCCCTATCGCCTGAGTTGTGCCAGCCCACTCCGGCAGATGGAATAAGGAATCATCACTTATTGCAAAGCAGCGACTTTCATCGCTTTTAATTGTTCATAATTAATTTAAAAAACGCGCGTCAAAACAACCTCCTAGCTACGAGCTAAATAGTCTATAATCGAGTTTAAATTAAAGAAAGGTGTTTCTGAAGTCAGGGACCTGCTCATACGTTCACTTTGAATTGAATGTTAATTAAATTACATCCGATTTCTCAACACCATGTCCCTCTTCTTTGCTGCAGGTTTCTCAACATCATTAAGAAATCGAATATTAATCACGAAAAAGATCTTTGAATGAATGTGTCACATTGATATCTGAAATGCCATCGTGCAAGTCATGTTAACAGTTCACTTGTACTGGAAAAGGTGTCGGGCAGGCAACCAAAAATGATGTGGTCCTATACCAGGCCAGCAGGGGGTGCTGTGTCTCAGGCAGGGGTGCCTTTTCCTTTTTTCTTTTTTTTTTAAACTGACACTGTAAGTCAAGGAAAACATTGTGCTTTAAATATGATCTTATGCAGTATCAACCACTAGTAGAATCAAGTCAAGGCTTTTCATGCCCAGGTTTTGTTTTTTTATTGGGTTTTGTGTTGTTGTTGTTGTTGTTTTTTTTGCTTGTTTGTTTGTTTTTCACTGCAGAAAGTATTTTAACTAAGTGGTCTTTAAATAGTAATTGTCATCTCTCCCAAAACACGTTTATTCAACATTCTTGGAGGAACAAGATGTATTTTTACTCTGTTGCCATGCATGCAAGTTTTTCTTCTTCTTCTTCTTCTTTATTCAGTTCAGCGCTGGCCAGTAAGATTAAAAACTTTTTCCCCCATTTGCTTGAACTCTTCTCTCAGACTATCTCTGCTGGTTAAGGATTATTCTAGGGGGAATGGAAGTGGGAAAAATGTTGCCCGTGTTATCTGTGAGAGAGGGAAAATATAACACAAACATATGACAATGCGCAGATATGGATCCACGCTCTCGGCTGGTGAAATTAAATTTGCTTTTCTTTTTAGCGGGAGACGGCCTCACGCAGCTGGAGCTGCTGATGGAGGAACCGGAGGAGCTCCTATTATGTTGCACCAGAATGTAATTAAACATAGGTCCATTTCAAATATCCGGCTTATACTTTTTCATCAAATGCTAATTCCCACTTGACGGCATGTAAAGTAAAGACTGTGGAGTACAGAACCAATTATAGAACTTAATTGAGGAGCACTAAGGGGAAAAACAGACGCCCCACCCCTTTACTGAAAACAATCCGTCCAACTGGAGTCTTTGTGAGTTCTTTTCTGGATCTAATATTACTTTCACATCAGGGACTGGGCAGCTTGGGGGTGGGGGAGATACTTTCACTGTTTTGTCACTTATAAAATTTGAACCAGACACAAATGGACAATTGTTGTTAAAATTCACTTCAGGTTTTTGGACTCCGCCCCCTCGCCACCATCACTGCCATTATTGACACATTATGCCCACAAGGCTGCAGCACCCGCCACCCTGGGGAATAGTCAAATGCGAGCTATAATGCTAATGCGACATCACACTGTGTCCATCTGTCTGCTCAGAGTCCAGGGGCAAAGTAAGTTGCCGTCGAGCTGAGCAATCGAACCTGGCTGGGCACAATTCTATTTGTCTTCTCTAAATATTTCACTTTGGGGAGATATTAGCGACGTGCATTACCGCTACGGCAGCTATTTGCTGTGCAGCTTGCTAGATGGTGATGACAATGATGTCGACAACGATGGCGGGGCTTAAAACGGAATATTGCAGCACAGTGCGATGAATAGGGGGCACAATGTTGTTGTTAAGAAGATGTCAGAGCACAATTCCTCCAGCAGTGAATAAAGACCCAGCAAAGACTTTTAATATGCCTTTGCTGGCGCCCGAAGAAATCACATCCATTTCCATTTTTGAATCACAAGGACGCCTTAAGGTTAGCCATTATGGCACATCTACGAATTCCCTGTAACGCTGCCCTGCCGTTAAAAAAACAGAGAGGGGCCGGTGGGGCATCATCACAATGGCGGGCAGTGACTGAAATGACCTCAGCTTCACATAAAAAGAAGGTTTTAAAGAAAATTTGTCACGCTATAATACAGGAGGAGGCATGATGACAGAAAATGCTAATTAGACAGAAAGGTGCGACGGAAACATAGGAAATACAAAAAAAGAAAGGTTATGACTCAATAAAACTGGTGGGATACAATTATATCAGGTAATTGGAGCAAATAGTTTGAAAGTTTGCCAAGCAGAAAAAGAAAAGAATGTCTAGATGGGGGGGGGCGTAATTAAATTTTAATCAAGTGGCAGGAGCCAATAAATGGTGCCTCTTTCTGCCAGTAGAGGGCAGTAAAAGCAATGCGCCGTAACATGGCCATGATGAAATGCAGGGGGAAGCTTACAAACCAGGAACAAAACAACACGGCGAGAACAGATCGGCCTCCTCATTGCTGGAGGCGACAGTGGTGGCCACCCTGCCGCTGCCATTTATGGCGTCGCTCTATTTTGATCCCTGAAACAACCGCAGAGGACGACCTCAAGGTCGTTCATTCACCTGCCGTGACATTTAGAGGGACGTACAGCAGTTTTCATCACAGGCTGGATGGAGCTTCGGTCAACAGGAACCCGGCAGGCATTCCAGAGGCTCTTTGAAGACGAGCGACGACCTCAAAACACACACACACACGCACGAACACACACATGCACACACACACACACACACACACACACACACACACACACACACACACACACACACAGGCGATGCAACAATGTTGTGTGAATGGGCTCGTTTCGATGCTCGTCGCTGTGGCAGCACAGGTGACCTTGTCTCGTCAGCGGGCTTGTGTGCAGTGGACAGCGAGGATGCAGCCAACAGCGCCGCCAACACCGCTCTCTCTCTCTCTCTCTATCTCTCTCTCACTCTCTCTCTATCTCTCCATCTCTCTCCTTTCTTCCTGCAGCTTCCCAGGTCTGGGTGGAGATCCCTCGGCGAGTGTGAGAGAGAAAAGCACAATCATGCATCTTAATTCGGTCATTTGCTTGAACACATGGGGTGTGTGTGTGTGCGTGTGTGTGTGTGTGTGTGTGTGTGTGTGTGTGTGTGTTTGTATTTGTGGTGAACGGATTCTCCTTCATCGCTGATGGTCCATTGCGCTGCTACTATATGATCACGAAAGGTCACATTTGTTTTTGAGAAGAACCCCCACCACCACCACCACCTCCTCCTCCCTCCCCCTCCAAAAAGAGCTCCTGTGGCAGATGCGTTCTGACATTTACATTCAAAATTAAATCTGCTGCCCTCGGAGGAGGACCAGAGAAGTGCCGCGGCGCTGCTCTTGTCGTGCCACTCCGTCTTCCCCCAGACTCCTTCTCCTGAGCAATCTGCCTTCACCTTTCTCCGCCTTTTTTCTCGGCCAAGACCCAAGCTGTTTTTTTTTTCCGTCTCCAGTAATAACCCTCAGCCCCTTTTTCTGTTTGTCCCACCTCTGATCTCGTAATCTTCCTCCCGCTTGTTTTCCCGGCCCTCCATCCTCTCCTCAGCTCCGCACATGGCCTAATCACTCTGCCACCACCAAATACAGATCCTTTCTCCTCCCACGTCTCCTCCACTCCATTTAGTGCCCGTGACTGAGTGCAGCGCGTCCGCACACTCCCACCGGCAGCTGGCTCGGGCTGGGGGGAGGAGAAGAGGGGAGAATGGGAAGAGAGGCGGCGGTGGGGAGGCGGTGCTGAGAAGAGATGAGGTGGAGGAAGGCGGAGAGGTAGACCGTCATCATCCCTCCGGCGTCCCCGCCCTCGGCCCTCGGCTCTCTCCGAAGGAAGCGTCGGTGGCACTGCTTTGAAGGTGCTGACATCATGCAGAGGTCTGAAGCTGGGCAGAGATCCTCCTGGCCCCCGGGAAGGCCGCCAGCCCGGGAGACGCCCCTCCCTCAGGAGAGAAAACTTTGGCACCTGAACGCAGCGTTTCCAAGGTGATACGGCTTCACTGGCATCATTTAGAGAGTAGCAAAACGCAGATATGATACTGCAAAACACACACACACACACACACACACACACACACACGTGTTGTGGGAATGAGGCCTTTTCCGTTTGAACTTCCACAATCGTCCACAAAAAAATGAAAATCACTCCAATCCCATTCAAACATGCAAACAACACAACACAATAGCAGCAACAAAGCACAATAAGAACAGCAAAATTATGCTGTCAAAAAGTTTTTTTCAGGCATCAGCGGAAAAATTAGACACTGATTGATAATTTTTCTTGATTTCTTCACCGATCCAAATATTTTCTTTTTCCAAAACTCTCTCCCTGCTTTCTGCCACAACCTTAACAAGGATTCCTTGACCAAGACTATTGTATGAAAAAAATGTGGGGGGAGAGAAATTAAGATACATGGAATACAATTAACACGGCAACTCAGTGCCAACTGCAAATCAACTGTGAAACAAAAATGGCCCCTTATGCTCACAAGAAGGAAGTCCAAATTAACGTGTATCAACATGACAGCTTGTGCAGTCGGACCGGCTGGCTGAACAGGAAGCGGAAAACAAACCCACAGAGGGGACCGTGGTTAACCAAACACTGCGCATTGCCCCTTTAAGCGACTGGTTCCCAGGTATCAGCAGGTTGCCGCCATCACTGGTGACACAGGCTCAACTTAAAACGTCCTGCAAGTCAAAGTTTGACACGCGTGGCGCATAAAGAACAGCAATCAGCCACCCGGTAATAAGGTCTTCGTGCGCATACGTGCGCCGCCTCTTGCTGCATCACTTCACACAAACGGGGCCCCTGAGGCCAGGACGGTGAACCCTCTGCTCCTCTGCATCACAGCCGGCTGATTGGGATTCAACCCGTCTCTTGATGTTTTAATGCTAAATTCCACATCAAAAATCATTTGAAAAAATGAAATCACACACCTGTTGGTGCGGCCTGAGCCGCTTCCTTCACATTTCCATCTGTCATAGTGATCTCTTTGTCGTCTCCGGGCTGCAGGAGCCACGCTGCTGTTGCCGTTTTGTGTCTCCTCTGTCCATTCACGGGCTGAGAATCTGTCTTTGTGCACCTCTTTTTTCCTCCCTCTCACTTTGCGCTGTTTTTTTTTTTCTTTCATTTTTGTTGAGCTCTTAGTCAAGTCCGACTCTCCACAGCCACCAAAGCTGCTGCTACTGCTGCTGCTGCTGCTGCCTTTGAATAGCAATCCTCCTCAGGTGCAAGGCAGGCTTGGCTGGAGCACAACAGGCTTGTTTTGTGTTTGTTTGTTTTTTTCTTTTTTGGCAGCGATGCTCACAAGACCTGAAAGTACCTGCTTAGGCTTTTTTGTTTGTTTGTTGTTTTTTATGTAATGTATTTATGTGAATGTTACTTTTGTTCTATTGTTGTAGGGGGCTTTAGAATAAGCTTTTTTTTTAAGAAAAAAAAAAAGGAGGCCACAGAGTGTTTCATGCAGGGATTCTGCGATCAGCCTTCGCAACACAATCTGCACACGAGACCCTTCCGTCCCTTCAGATGTGGGATATCAGTCGCACGCACATGTCGAGGCTCTGAACAAACAAGCACGACCATGCAAGAAGAAGAAAAACATCCCTGTCTATGTAAATGGAAGGCCACACTGCTGGTGAGTTTGTTATTTCAGGGTAATGTTCTGAACGGCCACATTTTTTTCCCCTCCTGAATTCACATTGCAGCCAATTTCAAACAGGCGAGAAATCGCACATATGTCAGGGCTGTTTGGGAAGTAATAACGTAAAATTAATTTGACACCGCGGCCTCAGCAAGGACTCAGCAGACGAGGGACGGCGGCAACCAGGTTTATTCCAGCGAAAAAAGGACAAAAAAAAAAAAAAAAATCAACAGAGTTGGTGCCATTTTTCTGCTCATTCTTTCAGCGCTCAATTCCCCCAGCAGAGGACACAGGTAAAGGTCACATAAAACATATATGGAGCGGCACCACAGAGGCACTGCCTGTCTGCAGGCCTGCAATTTAGAGGAGGTGATGCTATCAGCGATCAGGTGACTCAGCCTCAATGGAATATTTATAGAACACAATACGAAAAAACAGAGGGAAAATCAAAACGAAAGAAATGTGGGTGATGCGCGTAAAAAGAAGTGGTTTCTGATGTTTTGTTTTGTTTTTTTTCAAGCTTCTGCAAATGCTGCAGCAACACCATGTGTCCCAACAACATGTTGACTCATTCCTCGTCGACATCACAGCCGTTCGGTCGGGTCGTTGTCCTGCCAGCAGACGATCAAGCAGAGGATCATCTACCAGGCTCCTCTAAAAGTCAACAAGCAAATCCCTCGGTGGGTGGCGGGGGTGTGGGAGAGGTCGGACGGAGTTACATCTGGATCGTTGCAAAAACAATGGAGTCTCCGCTTCCCGGATCGAACCCCAGCAGATGCCACCTCGGTTTGGCAGAGCTCGGAGCACTCGAGAGCCGCCGGATCCTCGACTGAGACAGAGCCAACTGGGCTCCTCCGCTCGACGGCATCACAGAATTTTCATGTCCGGAAGGCGCGTGATGCCGTGCCAAGTTATGTTGAGAGCAGCGAGAAGAAGGAAAAGCTCACAAAGATGAAGGATTACGCCTCCTTCCCTCCACCAGTCCAACACAGGCCTTCGTTTGAGCCAACAGGGACGACGGCTGCACATTTACATTTCAGTGCTAACAAGTGCTTCCTCATGGATCCTGTCATTTAGCACCTATGCCGGAACTTAAAAAAATGTGTTTTTCTAACCACTTAACACACTGAAGCTAATGGTAGCCGTTGCAACATTTGACAACTTTTCAAGATCTTGCATCAACCAGCAAAGACAGTTTATCACACAAAGAAAGTCTTCACTGGTTGGTTTATCACGCATAAACCAAAGGCACACCACGTGTCGCAGGAGCTATAGGATGAGCCAGATTGCAGATACAAATGTTAGCCGACAGGCTAATCTCCCCAAAACAAACATCGCTGA
The DNA here is from genome assembly GCA_009823395.1 of Thamnaconus septentrionalis. Taxonomy (NCBI): domain Eukaryota; kingdom Metazoa; phylum Chordata; class Actinopteri; order Tetraodontiformes; family Monacanthidae; genus Thamnaconus; species Thamnaconus septentrionalis. The sequence goes on along the minus strand of CM020510.1, from coordinate 8,030,734 downwards.
CACAGTTATCTGGACAACAGTAGATGCATACACAGAATTGCCATGAAGCCAAAACTAACACAAAGTCGGGGTGCCTTAGAATTATTGGAAAGTCACTACTGATTTTCAAAAAAAAATGAGGGCAATTTTTTTATGTTAAAGGTAATTTTTTGCAACTTATTTTTACATCTTGCTATTTTTCTTGTTATCTATTTGGTGGCTAATTTGATTAAAAGAGCACGAGTTCACGAAGGAAAGTCATTTCATTGTGCATTAATATCTACTGCTGTTAGTTAGAATTGTAGCCTGTTGTAGATCAGATTGTACTTTTGTGTTTTTTGTGTGGTGTGAGATGAAAGCTCGAGTAAACACTACTACTTCCGCTACTCCCACTACTACCACCACGGTTTATGCACTTGTTCAGTGTGTGTATTGCCGCCCAGTTTCAATAGACCACGCATGAAGAGCAGTCTGCACCTTCACGTGTTGCTGCCATTCACAAAACCGGACATGCACGCACATCATATATGTTTGCAACACTTCCCCTAAGCAGGCCTGCTAGATTTTCTCTGTGCACAACTACACTACTATGTCAGTTTGAGTATAATGCACATACGTTGACACCCTCGTTGCCACAGCCTGGAGGTGTTAAACTGAATGTGACCCAACACAACACAGTTGGAATTCACAGAGAACTCTTTAAAAAAAAAAAAAAAAAAAAATGAAAGTAATGAATTAAACCGTTTTGAAAGGCCAAAGAATTCAGTCACTGAATTCAATCTTGTTCTGAACAAGTGGCGACTTATGTGTTCATTTGTACCAAATCAAATTGTCTTTTTTTGTGTCACACTTTTAGCAGGAAGTCTTGTAGAGAACTGCAACTTTGTGAAGATGACTGCATGGATGTGGACTTCTGATGATTTACTGTACTCCTAAGAAGCTACGCAGTGTAATGGTTTCCTCCACGTTCACACGTGATTTAAACAACAAGACAGCTCTGACCTTAAAGTTACACATTTATTTACAAAACACTATTTTACACCCACACACTGCACACTGCCACGACATTTGAGGACACATCAAGCCCCAAAATCTCATCATCATCCATCTCTGGCCACCTCGTTGCTATTCACCATCGAGCTATTCACATGGGATGGATGTGTCCACGCCCTCTTTTCGTTTCCAGAAACCGTCAAAGGAGAAGTAGTAGAGCAGAGGATCCAGGCAGCAGTTCACACTAGCGAGGCACAACAGCGCCGTCCGAGAAGTCCAGCATTCAAAGAAGGTGACCAGCGACACGGGCAGGAAGAACACGGCGAACATGATCAGGTTCATGATGAAAATCAGCATGACGTTCACCTTGTTGTTGACCTTGGCCGACTCACTCAGGCGCTTGCGCAGAGTGGCCGAGACCATGATGGTGCACACCACGTTCACCATCAGCATGAGCAGGACCAGCGTAGGCTGCAGGGAATCCAGCACCATCTCCGGACGGCTGTAGAACTCAAAACACTTGCATTCTGGGCAGGCATTGAGGAACCTGGAAAATAACCAGCTCTCAGGGACGTTCCACACCACCACGAAGGTCCAGACAACCACCGTGGCCTTCCAGGCGTTGGTGCTGGTGCGGAGGTGGCGCGACCGTAGGGGGTAGACCACGGCCAGCAGCCGGTCCACGCAGATGAAGGTGATGAAGATGGAGCTGGAGCGGATATTGTTTTGGAAGAGCATGGTGATCCAAATGCAGGCCATGTTGCCCAGCGGCCAGTGGCCCGTGGCGTAGAAGTAGACCCTCGGCGGCAGCGAGATGACAAGTAGCAGGTCGGACACGGCCAGGTTGACCATGAAGACTGCGCTGGGCGAGTGGAGCTTATGGCGGCGCGCCAGGATCCACAGCGACACGGCGTTGAGAGGAAGTCCCAGGGTCATGACGCAGCCGAAGACCGCAGAGTACGCCGGGTTCCTCCATCTCAGATCTGTTCCATTTTCTGCCACGCTAAAGTTACACATGCTTCGCCGGCTTGAAAGTGTCGGAAAACGTGCAGCTCGGGTAGATTTAACTGTGACTCAAACTGCCACCTTGGCCCCGCCTCCTCACAAATCATTTTTGGAAGAGCGGCACCGCAAAGGGCGGCTGTTTTTTACCCACTCTGTGTTGAAACAGGAAGCAGCCTTGAAATGTTAAGTGTGTTTCAATGAAGTGCTTCGAGGCTACCAACAAAGTTTGCTCTAAATAACAAGGCATTTAACCAGAATTTACCATAAACAGTTAGCCTTCATTTGAAATAAATGCCCCCACATACATATATATATATATATATATATATATATATATATATATATATATATATATATATATATATATATATATATATATATATATATATATATATATATATATATATATATATATATATATATATATATATATATATATATATATATATATATATATATATATATATATATATATATATATATATATATATATATATATATATATGCATATATATATATATATATATATATATATATATACATATATATATATATATATATATATATATATATATATATATATATATACATATATATATATATATATATATATATATATATATATATATATATATATATATATATATATATATATATATATATATATATATATATATATATATATATATATATATATATATATATATATATATATATATATATATATATATATATATATATATATATATATATATATATATATATATATATACATATATATATATATATATATATATATATATATATATATATATATATATATATATATATATATATATATATATATATATATATATATATACATATATATATATATACATATATATATATATATATATATATATATATATATATATATAAATATATATATATATATATATATATATATATATATATGCATATACACATATATATATATTTATATATATATATATACACACACAGTGTGTGTGTGTGTGTGAGTGAGTGAGAGAGAGAGAGAGAGAGAGAGAGAGAGAGAGAGTGTGTGTGTGTGTATGTCCTTTGTCAAGCGTGCCTGACCAAAACATAAATCTAAAACTACAATCAAGGAAAAATAGTCTAAAAAAACTGAAAGATGTCTTTAAAAAGTATGTCCACAAAGTAAAAAGAATATGATAATACAATGAATAAAAATATTGTTTTTAGGACAGGTCTATGTAAGTTGAAACAGCTTGCATGATCAGACTTGTGTGCCAGTGAAATCAGTTGGATTCTTACCAGATTTAAGTATAATTAATATAAAAAAAGTTGTGGGTTATTCATTTTTCGCATTTGTTTGTAAAAGGGGAGGGAAAACAACTTATGTTGACACCATGGCCATGTGTGTGGCACACATATTTCCATTGCTGGTGCTGCTGATGTTATCTGCTCTCCATCTCAACCTAGAATTATGACGATTAGCAGCGCCAATCTGCGCTGAGCTCGGAGGGAGAAATTACTGTGATTATGAGGTCGCTGACATCTTTCAGCCATTGAGCCCCAGTGAGGGGCTCCAGTATGGCCACAGAATGCAAATGAACCCGTTAGCGTGATGCTAACACTTCTTGTCATCTTGGATGTGCTGCAATTATGTTTGTATGTTTTAGCCAGAACTTAGTCTTTCAAAAACTGCGTCTAAGGATATATTACCTAGTTTTATAGGAAAGAAGATGTTCAAGGTCTATACTAGCCAACGGTGTTTCTTAAAGGTCCATGCTGCATGATTTTCACTTTGCCGCAGCCGCCTTACAATGAGATGTGCCTCTCAACTCTCCAACTATCAATAAATAAATACTGTCATATATGTATTTCCTCTTTGAGCTTCCTTTTCACTAAGCGTGCGCTGATGTGACAAAGGGCAGTGACACCGCACCCAGCAAAGTTCAGCAAGAGCTCCCCAAACATGTGGACAGTCCGACAAAGCATCGGCTTCATTTATCCATCATCCGTAATCTGTTGAGATGTTCAGGAGAGTTGAACACGTCAGGCCGCCACATTGGAGGTGATGAAAAAAATAGACTGATCAGTGAGAGTTCAGCTACTGACTGACTGACACTGCTTGCTGTAGCTGCAGACGACACTGTGTAGATGCAGCTGTGTGATATTGAGGCTGGTTTGCTTGTGGTTCACGTAAGAAAGATTCTGAACGGACATGAATTAAAAATGTTTCCTGTGTCTGTGTGTGTCTGTGTATGCACGTGTGTGTTTGTGTATCTTTGTGTCCGTGTGCCTCTACACTCACACCTGGGCCGCAATGTCACACATTATAAGTCCCCACCGCAGCTACTTAGGAAAGGACAAAAACAAGCACAAAGATGCCGACTGGGCTTCGCCAGACACAAGTTGTGCCGACGTCACAGCACATCATTGCACCCCCAACCCCTCCCCTCCTTCTGCTTGCTTTACTTCTCTGTCTAAGTCTGAGGCAGCCAACTTCTGCTTTTTGGAGCACACAGCATGAAAGAGCAACTCTACAGGTTGAAAAAAGAGAAGGAAGTGACAAACAAACCCAAGTGGAGTCAAAAATATTCACCATGTGATAATGGCACATTGACGGTGGCAACAAATGGAATGTATCAGAAAAAATGTTACTTTTTCATTTCTGAGAATTTGCAATTTTGCCTTCTTCAGCCTCTTGCAAGTCTATCAAGCATAAATCAGTTTCAGCATCGGCGACCTCAGAGAAAAAGACAGAGAGCTGCTTTTGCCGAGTTGTTTCAGAGGCCACGGTGCAAAAGAAGTGAGGAGCAACTTAACAAGGAGAGGAGTGATGCGATCTGGCTGATCCGTGCACCGCCACATCGACGGGACGTGGGGTTGGCGCGGCGACGCCGGGGTTAAGCTCCGGGGTTTTGCAGTCCGTCGCCAACAGCGGTTCCACAGACACAAACGCGCAGCGGCAAATCCGTTTGTTTTTTTTCAGACTGAAATCAGGAGGTGTTTAACTGCAAGCGTCCTCTGACCAGCCAGGAAAAGGCGTCAGCCGGCGACAAACCGACTATCGGCCAGGATGTTTTGCAGCTTAAAGTGTGAGGCTGCACATTAAAGCGCGCACATCCGCTCAGATGTAAAGGACATGCAACATCACAGAGCCGGAGAGACAGATTTCAAAGAACCTACAGCTTTAAATGGCACACTTTGTTGTATATACACGCACAGACGCACACAATATGTTGTCAGACACGACAATTATCAAAGTGACGCACAGATTTGTCTACAATGACTGAGCACCAATATCACGATCTTTCCTCTATTACTGCACACTCTTTCTAAAAGAAGCAGCGCCTGCAGTATACACTCGTGTTTGATTTTGGTTGGATGCTGCTAAGACCGCCTCCTTCATCTGTACGAACCAATAACAGGACAGGACAAACCCAGGTTGGCACCCGAAGTGATTATCTTAATTTAAGCTGATGACTGAAACTATTTCTGATTACGCTGGACTGTCAAAAAAAAAACAAAAAAAAAAAAAAAACAGCAACAATTGGCTTCAGCTGTTTTTGAGGCAAACTGATCCACTGGGCAGAGGATCAAATTTTAGAACCAGTGTGAAAACATGTCTTTCATTTTTTCCAATTTTTTTTTTCATGTCATTGGAGGACGCTGGGTGGAATTTTGACCGTCTGTGAAACTCCAGACTGGTTTCTTGGACATGCAAAGACCACCAGACTTCACGGACGCAGTGGTGGGTAGTTGGTTGGTCAAAGGTCACTTCCGGGTGAACTATCCTCCTTTATATGACTCTTGTTTCTTCAGGCTTTTTTCTTTTTGTTGGTGTGTTAAAAAAAAAAAAAAATAGCCTGGGAACACGCGCCACAGGTTTACCTCCGGGCCAAACGAGGTGTTTGGCGTCAAGTGTAGCATAAAAACAACTAACATCACCGTTCACCTTCCCTCCAAATCTTCAATTTACCACTTAAGCTATTTTTCCTTCAGAACTCTTGACAGCTCCGACCCCCTTTTGAATAAGGGAGCTCTAAATGGGCGCCCCGGCAGTCGGCAATTATGTCATTTTCTCTGACTCACGCGCTAAAATAATAATAATAATATAAAGGGGGGAAAAAGGTGTAGACATTTTCGGGAGCATTAAGCAGGCTGACTCATCATTTCAATCGGCACACAAGGTGGTTGAAATAGATTTCTGCGGTGAACTACGAGATAGCATTTCTGACAGATAATCTCAGTTATTAGCGCTGCAGGTAAAAGCCTTTTTCAAAACAGCGGCCTGATGTTGACAACGCCGCTGAGAGGTATGTTTGTATGCAACAAGGCAAGTTTTCTTTTCATCCATTTTATTTTGAGTTCTTCCACATTATGTTGTCAAGCTGATTTTTTTGCTCCTTTTATTCTCGGAAAAGTACAATTTCAAAAAGGAGAAGATAAAAAGTACACAGAGGACAGGCAGCAGGAGAAATAAGCGAGAGTTTCATTTGCCTATGCAACCAGTTTACAGCACAGGGGTTGAGTTTTCATGAAGTCTTTCAATGTGCACTTTGAAGAACACGGTCTTAGGAGATTCAGAGAAACAGCAAAATTTTAAAATTTGTGGTTGTTTTTTGTCTTTTCAAAAAAGAAAAAAAAATTGCTGAGAACCTCAGATGGGAAAAGTTTTGTCTCATAAATCCTGTACAGGTCACCTGAACAGTCAGTTGTTTTGGCTGCTGTGTCTGTAAGAGCAGCATTCCTCACGGCCGCTGCCAGCAAGCCCACAAGAACACCGACAACATGGCAAAAGAAAAAAGTTACTTTGAAATTTGCTTTCAAGGAAACTTAATCAGTGCACAAGATGACAAAGTGAGTCTGTGAGTCTTACAAAGCCAGACTCACAAGAGAAACCGTTCTAATCAGCAGCTGAAAGTTCCTTGACAAAATTACTCTCAGTGTGAAAAAACAAGCGCTAACTGAACCTGCAAGATTTCATGTAAAAAGCAAAACAAAAAAAACAGGCTATTTCAGGACCAGCCGGCATCGGAAGGGGGAAGGGAAGCGAGGTGAGAGATGCAGCCGATGCTGCTGGGTTGTGACACAAACAGGAAACCAGACTGAGACGCTGCGATCGCTGCAGATCCGGGGACAGACGACGTTTCCTGGTTTAAAGAGGAGCAGTGAGCGGCGCAGAAGGCTTCTCTCTGCTCCTGGCAGGACCTTCGGCTCACGCCCGCTCGCCATGAGGTGGTGACACCTGTGACAACTCTTTTAACCAAAGACTGGAGACATCTGGCTCACTTTGGATGTTACAGGCAGACGGAGAGAGTTTGCCTGAGAATCCCCCTCAAAGACCAGTATTTACACCAAATAAAAAAAGCACTTTGGATATAGCTGCAGCAGCTGCAAACAACTAAATGAAAATTCATTTTGAACAGGTGTTCTTAATCTTAGTCGATATATTTAGTCTCAAACAATCAGACAGACTTGCACACTGTGCAAAAAAAAAGAAAAAGAAGACAAATAATTTAATCTTCAAAAGCAAAGAAAGAGCTCCAGGCCAAACTGACCAACTGCTCTTCCCCTTGTGTTGACATCAGTCTCGCTGGAGAAAAAAGAAAGACAAATACAGTACCGGTATGTTGTCTAGCAAGAATTGATGAAATGAAAGAATTCTGCACTCCTCTGCCTTTGACACAGCAGGCAGGGGGCCTGTGCCTCCATCTCTAATGAAATAATCTGCACATTGTTGCACCCCTCCTGCCCCCAACCAGTCAACACCCCCCGCCTCCCACCTTCCACCACAACAGGTTGGACGGAGGAGCTGAGGAGACAACCACCGCTGTGCTCACTCCATTAAAATTTCCAATTTTTGAAGCGGCAGGAGACACAATAAGTCCTCGCGGCCTGCACAATAAGCTTGCTGTGTATGCAGTGTGTTCGCTCATGCATGCACGTGTGTGCATGCGTGCACAGGCACCGTTTATACAGCTGTCAGCCGGAGAGCGACTCAGCCGTGATCTGTCGTGCTGCAGATGCCTGTTTGTGTGTTGTTGTGCGTCTTGAACCCTGATCGCGAGTGTCTGAGAAGATCGTTGAATATGGACAAATTAATTTCGCTCTTCCCCGGCAGCTTCAGTCAGGTAAATATCACCGCGGTAAACAAGCGGCCGGCCCATGCAGCTGTCAATTTCGAGACGCCGCCGTGTTTGGCTGTCAATATCTCTCTCACTCCTCCGCCGTCGCTGGAGGCAAAACGTGGGGAAGAGCCGCTTACTCGGAAAACGTCATATTTCTCCGACATTGTCGTCCGGGCCGACGCAATTAACCTGCTCCGTTCATCTGAAGGCAAAACTGCAAAAACGAGTTAATCTCCCCCAAATTTTCAACAACCCTGCTCCATTAGAAGCCTGCATAAAAGGGGGAGCAGGATATTCAAGCTCCAGCAGGTCTTTATCACCCTCTTTCTTCGAGCTGTAGCTTAAACATTAACAGTATCTCGAAATGCGGGCCGATTAGCCGACGCTAATGAGCTGAAAGTCACAATAAAGCCGTCAGGGGAAAAACAGGATGAACAGAAGAGGAGTAGAGAGTGGCACAACTCCATCAAGAGCAGGAACTGCTCGACAAAACTTCAGCCCAACAAAATAACAGTCATCCCATAATGCAATGGGGCCACCACCCTGTGTCTCATTGGCTCTAGCTGCTAGCAAGCGCCCTGTTAGCTGGCCTCCACATCCAGGGAAGAAGCGCTGAAGTTGATTAGTGAAACTGTTTTTTAAGGTTAAAAAAATTACATAGTGCTGCATTAAAGTCAGTTTGGGACAAAATGAAAATATCCTTTGAAGCTTGATTTGTTCTTTTGTTAATGTGAAAGTGATAAAGCTGCCGTGACTGCAACATCAACGCTATATCACTTCTGCTGCAGCAAGTGTTGCAGTGGCTGCTTTATCGCAAACTTCCATCAAACGGCAGCACACTGAAGTCACTTCCTGTTTTTTCTTTCACAATAGAAATGACACCAACAAAGGAAAATGTATAAATATGTATTTTAGCATGGCAAGATAGATGTGAGAACAGTAGAGCTTCACAGGTTCAGCTGCATTGCGAGCTCAGCTGTGGCGACCAGGTTCCCCACTAAAAACCTGGATATGTGAGGTTGTTGCTCAGAAAAGGATCTTGTGAATCCGCCGATATCGCAAAAGACACGTTAAGAGAGGTAATTCCATTCACTTCATTTAATATACTGTATGTGTAAAAGGTCAGTTTCCATTATGTGTGCACAATAGATTCAATCAAAACAACAGAAAAAAAAAAACTTTTGTAAGCAGTAACTATTACTCAACATATTTCAATACGGAACTGCATCAACTGCACTATACTTACTAACTATACTTTGAAATCTTATTACCATATAATCACTGGACTTACCCGCATAAATACACACCAGTGAGATAATGATTGTTTTCTGTGCTATCTAGGTTATACATCTCGATAACGAGGCATGTTTATGTAGGCAGCAGTTCAGCTGTTGAGACAGGATGTTTGCCACTCGCAGTTTGAAACTCGAGCGTCTGTGGTGAGTTTCAAAGGCACTCTGCAAACGAGCTGAGGGGGATCCGGGACGTTTGCCAGCTTCTTAAATCTTGGGCCAGTGGTTTGCCTGCAGCCGAGAAGCCAGTGCTGCTGGTGTGAACGTGGGCCACTGTGAAGCCATTTGTACCACTTTCATGCAAAAAGTAGTACTAAATGCAGACACAAGCTGCCCAAATAACCCAATTTGTTTTTTGCTGTTTTTTTTTTTTCTTTTTATCATTATTATTTTTCGGCACCGGATTTGCGTCCTTCAGTCAAGCTGAGCCAATCAGTGCATCGCAGAGCGACATGTAGCGAAGGGCCAAGCGTGAAAAAATAATTTCACATTCGCAAATCAAATGACCTTCTCCAGTGTGCCAGGGGGCGATGCCTTTTACTTTGGCCTGTGAGCCGAGCCGCTTCCATTAAAAGACCCGTGTGCGTCCGAAGTGTAATTCCTGTCAAGCTTGCAGCGTCCGTGCATGTGCGCATGTCAGTGGGTGGCTCATTAGTATTTTTGCACCCTGCGTCTATGCCTGAAAGGGAAATGTTAAGCTAAAATATGTAGCTTATATCCATGCCTCCAAGACATCTATAAATATGCATCTGCGTGGACAAGCCACAGTGGCGCAAAACAGAAAAAGGAATAAACATCGACACAACAACAACTTCCACGGCAGGAAGTCATTAATCACATGTACAGACAATTATCATATCTGAAGGTAGCGTGACCAAAGGGAAGGCTTAATTGCCGACGATACGGCAACATGGTAATCAGGCGCAGACACAGCACGACACAATTGTTAAGCTGGAGGATGCAAATGACGGAGACGCAACACCTGCACGAAAGTCAAGCGGAAGGAAGAGACTCCCCGAGTGGCACGGCGTGAATACAGGGAGAGGATGGCGAGAAGATGAGCGAGTTGAAATGACGGCAAAAAAAGAAAGAAAGACGTAAAGGTTGAAGCGGCGGTGGTGCTGCTGCTGCTGGAGAGAACAGGTGATGGGGAGCAGGTGCGAAAGAGTAACGCGGAGACGTGTTAACTAAGAGGAAGTGTGGTGGCAGCTGTAGGAGGAGGTGGGTCAAAAACAAATGACACTGAAGTCAGAGACAGAAAAGAGTGAAAAGAAAGAGTGAAAAGACAAAGAAAAAGAAGAAGACTTGCGGCTGATCAGTTTTCCTTGTTAACATTTTCCCCGATTTTTACTCTGTCCTTACTTTTTAAATTGTGCTTTTGACTGTGAGGGGGCGTGTGACACTTTTAAATCAATTGGAAGTAACATCGACACCACTGCCAATACTTTATCTGACTGAAATGACACTTATATATCAGAGCAAACACATCAGCCAATCATCAATCTGCTCCCCACGCCCTCCCCCCTCTCTATGAGAACAAACCGTCGCCGGTCCTAACGTGGAAACTGAAACTTGCTGTGACCTAGGAGCAGAATGAAGGTGAAAAGTTCTTGAGTCATAACGCTGACTTTTTCTGTGAACATTTCTGACTCAACACTGATTGCGACAGCGCAGCAGATTGGGATCTGCAGCTGAGCGTTTCCATCCCCTCCTGTCAAAACCACACCCAGTCCACCGCAGTCTCAGGCCTTGGCGGCAAAACCATCAGCACATGGCTTTTTTGGTTTTATCCACCGCCCTTTTTTTTTTTTTTAAGAAAATGACTTCAAATCCTTCTAAAGGATCTGTTCAGGTTGTTCAGGCACCTGTACGATGTCTCGTCACCTCCTGTTACTAAAATACGAACAGACTAAAATACAGGGTTATTTAAAAAGAATGAACAAATTTAATAACTTAGTTCTCAAGCATCATCATGGAATGAGTGGGTGACCATTTCAAAGAGGAGTTTTCTAACTTTCTGTTCTGTTTCAACGCTACCAAGTCACCACGATGACCTTAAACATGGAACAACAACATCAATCAACTCAGTGGATGGTGATGTGCTGATATGCGTGTGGGAGGAATTCTCTCATCGCATTGATATCCTCTGTGCTGCAGGACAGGAAGTAAAAGTTGATTGCGAGTAGAATACTTGTGAGTTGGCAGGAGTTTTCTATTGCTTTTCCATATTAAAATATTACTTAGTGAAATTGGTCAATTCTTTTTGAATAACCCTGTACAACGTGTTGCAGGCGGACTGACAACCCTGCGCCGTCTCTGCATGGTGAAAGCAGATGATGCTCCATGGAGGTTGTCAATTATACATGTGCCACCTCGATGCTAACTCTGCTTACGCCCTCTCTCTCTTCCTCTTTGTCCGCCCACTCTGAATGACTGGGCCCAGACTGACCCAATTCCTCTTCTCCTTCTAAAACTAAAATATTCCGATGTTCGGACAATCTGGGGTTACAGAATCCAATGCAGACGTAACAGTATGAGGGTGGAGTTCTGATTTCTGCACGAGATGGGTGTGTGCACTCACGCAGATGGCTCTATAAATAAACAACCTCTTTGGGACCCACAGAGAGAAATTAAACTGGTGCAAAAAGAGTCAGATTTTGCACCTCTGAAAGAATTTCCCTCCATCTCCACCACTTTGAACAATTTCTCTGAAAATCTGAACTTATTACCGCGCTGGTTTCTGCGTAGAAACACATGTATGTTGACGATGTTACAGATAACACATCAGAGGGAAGGGGGCGAAAGAAAAGCTCCTGGAAGTTCACAACACGCTAAATTTCACTGTTAAAAACGTGTCGCTTTGCTTTGGTGAGATCGAAATCTTGCATTCGCATTCTCTGTGCACTTCTGCACTTGTCAACAGTCACTAGAACATTAATATTTATGGGGAGATCTGCAAGTCATCACTAGTGGCGGATGTTTTTGGCAGTGGAAAAAGCTTTGTCGTTGGTTTAGCCAATATAATCATTAACAGATCTCTCTCTCTCTCTCTCTCTCTCTCTCTCTCTCTCTCTCTCTCTCTCTCTCTCTCTCTCTCTCTCTCTCTCTCTCTCTCTCTCTCTCTCTCTCTCTCTCTCTCTCTCTCTCTCTCTCTCTCTCTCTCTCTCTCTCTCTCTCTCTCTCTCTCTCTCTCTCTCTCTCTCTCTCTCTCTCCCCTAAAATCAATCAGAACAACTTTGTGGATTAACGGCTTGGATTTTTAATTTAAGTTGAAATTTTACCAGCATTAACAATAAATTGTTGGGTCGTAGTTGGTTTCAGCAGCAAACATGTTCTTAAATGTATTTAATAAGAGCACTAACTCAAAAACACTGTCACTCAATTCATGCAGAAGCCGTGCAATTTACCAGTAATTAGAAATTGGGCATTTAATACATACATATTCCAGGCCTGATTCGTTGCATTTAGTTCCCTTTGTGTCAAGATTTAACCCTGTACTGTTATTTTTGTACTTATTTATATATTTAAATAATATAAAATCAATAAAGTCTTTCACAAGCAACCCAAGGAACACATGAACATATGGGAACGTTTTAGTCGAGCAATTAAACAGAGAATATGAAGAAAAATAAGAAGAAAAAAAGTCATGGCACAAAAACAGCTTGAAAAATTGAAATGAAATTAATTAGGAATAAGTAAGAGAATTAAAAACCAACAGGAAAAAGTTGGCCGACTTCAATGAATTATAAGGAGGCAATTAAAAAAAATGTCCTCGGGCAGATGGGTGAGGGGACCCAGCGGCAAATGTGCAACCCCCTGTGGAGCAATTTACGCACCATCAAAACCTTCTAAATTCCAGTTACATTTCCCTGATCGTCCAACTTGGAAAGTTGGATTCTCGTCCAGAATCCAACTTTTATTTCCAGAGAGCTTCACATATAACGCAGGAGGAGGAGGAATCTCGCAGGAAGTGGCCTGTGCGAGATTCCCCTCGAACCTGCTGAACGTTCATTTTCTCCTCTATACCGGAGCCACTTGATAGCCATTTGTAACTCGCAACCTCCTCGCAGTGAAATAACAGCACAGCACGCTGGGCTACTCTGATTTGTATTTCACCCCGGCGAAGACCTTCATTTTCCGTAATTTATTCCAAACGGAACCGGTTTGTTTTACTAAACATCTCCTAAGAAGGTGGGAAAACACAACCCATCTATTTTTTTTCCCTCTCCCCGTGAGGAAAGTGCATATTTGATGAATGTGCATGGCCCAAACATTATGCTAATTTCCCTTTATGAGTGTAGCAGGCCTCAGTCTAGTTGCGGCGCAAAAGGTATTAATGCTGCAAAACACATTAGATTACATAAACAGTCTGAAGTGTACAGGTGTGACCGCACGTCCACAAATCACCTTCCCACACGCGCGCACACGCACACACACACGCAGACTCTGTATGCAAAGGACGCAGCTTCGCGGCAGCCCCCTGCGAGATATCACAGAGGTCTCGCGATGGGCCTCGAACTCTATGAAATTGCGTTTGCTCAGTAACGCACGTGACCACCGGGGCGAGAAAATGTGTTGCGCCTGATCTATTGTGGAGGAGCTGATGTGTGATGAGGAGCCGGTACAGAGCTTCTGCCGCACAGGTGAAGGTTCAAGCTGCTGTGAAGCGCGCGCACACACACACACAAGGCTTTGAAACTGGCTCATTTTACGCTTTTTTTTATCCTGACAACAGTGAAATTTATGTAGATTGATGTTTCATTTTGTTTTGTTTTGCTATTTTTTTCACTTTGAATTGCTGCTGGCCTGAAAATAAACAGCATCTCTGGATGTCAGCAGCTGTGAATTTTCTCGCTCAACATCAGTAGCCTGTCAGTTTATGTTTGTGAAGATTATATGTTTGCTGGTCAGAAGGTACATTTTGGCTGCTTTTTGGGTGGTGGGTCTTAAAAACTTTCATAAATCTGAGGTACTTGACAATTTCACCCCTGTCATTCAAAGATCACCTTCGACACGCAACAACTTGTCTCCTTTGAAAACTGACGTTCCAAGCCAATTTTGCATTTTGCTCCGTCTCTTGAAATTCTAATTTTAATATTTTGGTAATCTTTGGATTCAAATGAAATCTAAACTCTTAATGCAGTTTTGGGACAAGATAACCACTGGCTTTGCCCATCCACTGAAAAATGTTTGCTTGTATTTCCCCTGGAAAGTACAGCATGAGGCTTAACGGCCGTCCACTAGCATCAAATTCAGAGGCACAGCAGCAGCAGCAGTAGAACTCACCCTTGCTAAGCTGTCAGTGGGGCTCCATGTTTGTTACACACCAAAGCAACAACAACAAGTGTGTCACAGTATAGCCACAAAAAAAAGAAACATAGATGTTTTCCTTCTCTTTCTCTGGAAAGCACGAAGCAGACATCCGGCGTTGTCAGGATTGAATAAATGATGGATTTTGTGATTACTGAGTCACAGACAGTGAGTAGCGAATCTGAACTGAACGCATGAGATGATTCAAGAAGCTCATTCTGCAGAATCAGAATTTTGCTGCAGCGCATTCACTTTTAAAGTCGCATGTCACTCGCAAACTTGCGCGTACCAGTGTACAGTGTGAACTGCTCGATGGTGGTGTATCAGCTCAGGTGGTCAGACTGCCCACGGTGCAGTCGAGGCTCCCACCAAGTACTGAATGGTTGGGTGAACAAATCTTTTTAATGAACCAATTCTTGTGATTCATTGGTCTCCTTCTTCTGGGCCACAGACGGATTTCTTTCCCACGTTTCATGTTTGTATGAATGTATGTATAATTCTATATATATATACAAAAATATAAATAAGACACATGACTAAAAAGTGGGAAAGAAATCCATCTGAGGTACAGTCTGGCCTTTCATTCATCTCTGCGGCCCTTTCATCTTGCTGCCCACTTCAGGCCACTTTCCCATCTCTGTGAATTACATCCCAAAGCAGCAGCAGCTGCTCTGAACGGACAGTTTTGTTCTCGCCGGAGTGCGGCGTGGCGGCGAGCGGGGCAGCTCGAGAACTCGGCGAAAAAAAATCACTCAGGTGATTAGGGCCCAACATAAAAGAGTCTAATGAAAGTGGGAGAAAGGGCTGATGGGAGAACAAAATGGACCTGGGGGATGGGGGGGTTTAGGGTGAGCGTGTTCCTGCTGCAAGGTTTGTCGTGCATGCCCTCGTCGTCCAGAGAAGTCGCCATGTTCCCCGGCGAGGAGAGCTTGTCGACCAGCCGCCTCTCCGCACAGGGAGCCGGGCTGCGGCTGCGAGCGCAGGGCGAGTGGCTCATTACGGCCGCAGCTGTGAGCGAATCAAACACACCTGCCTGCCTGCATGCATGCATATGTTTGTCTACAGCGTTCCACTGGATCCATACTCCTCTGTTCCTTACCCTCCCCCTCCCACCACCCACTACACCATCACCACTACCAAGGGTAGCAGCAGCAGCAGCAGCAGCAGCAGCAGCAGCAGCAGCAGCGCAGTCTAATGATCTTCCACTCTGAAGTGGAATGTGGCCTCAGCGTGGTGGAGGATGCTCTGTATCTCCAGCCTCCAGCTATACAAACACACACATGCACGCACTCCTTTAATAGATTGGACTTCCTCCACAAACACACACACACACACACACACACACACACACGCTGGGCATTGATCCCAGCGTTAGGGCTCGTATCACCAATAGACGTTCCTGCGTCGTCCTTTCCAAACGATCTCCCGGGTTACGACACTTGAGGGCCAGTTGACCACGAAAAGCGAGGAGATAAATCCTCGGCGGCGCTATCTGCCAGCAGCCGACGCCGGCATCATCTGTCACGGCGCCGCGGCTACGCCTCCGCCGTACCCTTGGCGCAGTCTGGAGGAAATCCAGTTCTTAAAATAGTGCCGGGGATTTGGAAGACGAAGGTGCGGAGGGAAGAGAAAGTTGAGCAAGAAAGGAAAGACGAGGGGAGGACAGGGCGGTGGAGGAGTGGAGGGGAGGTGGAATGAATGTGGCGGCAAAGCGGCGCAGGCAGTGGGGGGAGAAATATCGGCCAGTGCAGGCCAGTACCATTTGTCCTCGTCAGGATCTTAAATAGAATCCGGATCAATTATTCATAAGGTCTATAACTGGCAATAAATGTTAGCTGAGACAGCGTGGCCTGGGTCGGCTGGCTGGAGACGGAAAATTGGGGTTATGGAGGCAAATATGGAAAAAGAAAAAGAGGGGGGAAAAGAGAAGGTGCGGACAAAAAGCTGAATAAACAACACTTGGCCAGTAATTTGGACTGGGAGCTGACATTTTCAAGCCTCCTCGGGTTGTTTGAGGCTCCACTTTGACCTCGTTAGTCAGTGGAAGCAGCCTTGACAGAGGCGGGTGGGGGAGGGGGAGATCACACCAGATCATGGAAAATAATGTTTGCCACCAACATTTGGGCACACAGGACAGACTGGTCACTGGAGGTCGGTGCAGGCAGGAAAAATAGGAAAGCAAAAACTAGTTTTTCCTCTTTCCATTAATCTTTTGATCTTTAATAATCTTCGAAAACAGAAACGAGAAAGCCGGCGGGCTCAGGTCGGTTCGTTGTGTTTACGAAATGTACAGCAGACACCACAAAACAAAAAAAAACACTTGCGGTCACCTTGGCAGATTACCAGCTTTAGTTACATCAAAGCATGCAGGCTATGAGGAGGCAGATTTGACGGCGTGCCAAAAGAACGAGCTGTTTAAGAGAGTCAAGGATACTTGTTACTATAGATACCGTCTCAAGTCTCTGTGCGTCCACGTCAACACATTCCTGGCAACGCACCATGTGGAATTCACTCTTCTCCATAACAAACAGACATACAACAAACTGGCTGCCAGCCGCTGTCATTATGAAAGCCACCAACCAGATTATTTAACCTTCTGTGGCTTTGTGTTGAGGTTTAGCCACAAACCAGAGCCACAACTTCACCTGGAGTGCCACACATCTGTCTGAGGTTGAATCTGTTTGCAACACCAAAGTCATCGTGAGCAGCTGCAGCCGTCGCTACTGTGTGTGGAGGCTGGGTTTTTTTGTCGATGACTCTTCTGAAGGGCGCAGACACACAATCAAAATGACTTCTTGTCTCATTAAAACTGTTGAAACTGGCTTGGTTTTGCTTGTGCACTTGTTGCTTTAAGGAACAAAGTTGCAGAACGCAGGGATTTTTTGAGTAGACGCACAAAACAGCAGAAAATATTCATCCTGTTTTTTTAAGTGAAAAAGGTCGAAATGCAGAGAGAACGGCCTCATTATGAAAAAATTCCCACATCAGTGCAGACAAGTCACATTTTAAAATGCTACACACTCAAAACTGTGGACTTGTTACTTTAATGTGCAAAGGTTCTTCATAGGAGGAATTCCTAGAAATACCCAACTGTGTTTGGGCACCTTTTAAGAGCTGTTCAGTCCTGTTGAAAAGTGTCTGCATATCGAAAGAGGGTTTTTTTAATGCAGTAGTCAACTGTCATTTCAGGAGTGCGGACAAGGTGCTTCTCTGCCGGAATTCAAAAAGACTTTGTATGTATTAATCACTGTACTTACTGTTATTACAATCAGTCACAACGTCTTACAGAAGATACAAGTGCAGCGAGCATTTCATGTTAAAGTCACAGTCTTTTTAATAATTGCTCCTCATTTCCTGATCCACAGAATGTAATATGTCTACACACCACAACACAAAGCCAGTACGTCAACATGTAAAGGTTAAACTCGCTTGTATTCTGGATTATGTCAACATCAAAGTCCCTCCCCTAAAATTGCTTCACAGGGCTTAAGAACAAAAACAATCATGGGGCAGCATTGCCAGGTTTTTGTGTGACTTTGTTGTTTGTAAATGTACCCTAACCTTAAGTTCTTTGGTGTTTTTAGGTTGTGCATTTAAATTTTTTCTAGTTTGTAAATGATTTTCAATGTATTTTAGGTTGCTTTCGTGGTTTATGCACCACATGTTGAGGGCTGCAATGGTGGAAATGACCAACATTGGGTGAACAAACAGATGCGTTGTGCATGTATGTATCTATTTCATTTGGTTTGACTGTGACAATAAGGGAATTAATGGTGGAATTGTATAGAATCTCAGCTCAGAACCTTTTCAGCAAATCATCCCTTGTTATTTTATCTCCTTTTTTTGTCTTCTTCTTCTTCTTCTACTTTCGTCCTGGCGCAGAGACACAAGCCCGAGGCGCGAATTATCACACAGAGACAGCTCTGGTGATAATTGACTGAGGGAATGCCAGGCACTTACTGATGAACATGAAACACTCCACTGTGCATTTCCAAATGGCTTTACCGAGTTAATGGCGGTGTGGGAAAAATTAGCTCACATAAGGCCGGGGAGGTAATGTAGCTTCCAGCTCAGCTCATTTTCTCCAAACGAAAAGAGATAATCTGGACCCCCCGAAGGCCTCCAAGATTGAAAGCCTCGTGAGCCGGAAAGGCCAAATAACTGAGAGAAATTAGACATGAACCTGGGCCAAAGTTTTCTCATTCCCGCTTCCCCGCACCTCACAGCGGCAGCAGCGACAGTCCTCCGCAAACCTTCGGAATGAGAATTAAAGGTGATGGAACAATCTATCTTTGTTTTCTCTCTCTCCCCTCGTTTCATTTAACTCTGCCTCCCCTCCGTCTTTTGTTTGAGGGTGCAATTTGAAATGTTTATTTCTTTTTTTCGACCTCCCTCCTCTTTCTCCGCCGCTGGCACGGCAAGGCACGGTTTGCCTTGAAGGGAGCGACAGAAGTGGACTCTTGTTTGTGACAACTGGAGCTCTTCTCCATCTCCGCCCAGATGGACTGGCAACCGTCTCGGCCGAACAGGCTTTCATACGCGAACGGCTCCTCCCCTCGCCGTTCAGAGAGCCTCGCAGACTGTGAGGAAAACATTTGAAGATTGCAACAAAGAGCCAGAGGGGGGAAAAATGCCCCTGTAGAAGTATAAAACTGTCTCAAGATACAGACAAGGGCAGGTTTCAAAATGGAAGAGAATTATCTTATTATTAGCTCACAGTTTTTGATTCAGGCAGAATCCAGCATTTAAAATGTTTGGTAGCGTCGAAAGGAAGGAAGAAAGAGAACTGAGAGCCATTAAAGGACGCAAACCTTTCTATGGCGCTTCATCAGCTTGTTAATGTTGCCCAAGCCATAACAACCATAACCTCTGGGGAACATCAAGTATCCAGTGGATCCATTGAATAAAGAGCCAAAAGAAAGAGTCTGCAAAGCGGGGGCAATATGTGTGAGGCGATTGGCTGAATCCTCTATTCAGAATCACATTAGCAATAAGACTGCTATAGTTAAGCAGGGTTGCTGCTGTTCAAGGCTTTCCATAGGTGCAAGGGACAGCTTTAGCTCAGCCTCTTTGCTCACTGTGATGCATCACAATGTCACAAATCATTTTAGTCCTCATTTTAATCTAAAAATGCAAACCAGCTCTGAGCCGCAGTATTCATATTGCTCTCTTTAGCAACAGCGGCAGCCAGCACCAGAATGCCTCCCACTGTTTTATCTAAACCAACTGGAAACTGATCTGTCCTGGAGCCCGATGTGATTCAAAGGCCGAGTCAGAACACTTTGTGTTAAAGGTTAGCGGGACGCCTGAGCGATCCAGCAGCTCTGCAAGACAGCGGAGTTTCGACATCACAAAAGCTGTGACCTCTGGACAAGTGGCTGTCATGGCGAAAGCAAAAAGGGGCCAAAGTACTACCAAAATGAAGTGCATGCTTCACTCGTGGTGACACGCGTGTCTTTCACTGTTGGCCGCAGCTTCTGCTTCTGAAGCGATGAGGAGGTAAACAAAAACAGCAGCGGGTAAAAACATCCGATCGGCTCCACGGGAAACTGACGCAAACCTAAATGTTTCTCGAAACATGTCTGGAAAATGGAAATGGTTTCTGCCGTTTTGCCTGGTGTTTAATGCGATGTGTTCCTCCGACGCAGAAACACGGGAGCGAGCGCAGGGCAAAGCCATCTTTCACCTCCATCCGCTTCCTGTTCGACGTCCTACGCGGGCAGCAAGCGAATCTGGACACTCTTATTCCTGGTGGATCCCCTCAGGACCAGCAGGCCCCCTTTCAAGACCCACATAGGAAACCCAATACATAATGCATCACCGCCAGGCGCTATTTTGGAAAGAAACACAGAGCTCCGGCAATCAGTCCCCACAGTTACTTAATGTTTCTGTGGGGAGTGGAGAAGGGGAAAAAAAAAAAAAAACGAGGTCCCATTCCAGCCGTTACGGAATTACCAAGAGGAAAACATGAAATATTGAACACTGTCATTGCCTTTTTTTCCAACCTTCTCCATCTTCTAGCTCAAACTTCCTGAAGGGGGGGCAGGGGCTCAGAGAGAATGAAGTGAAAGGCGAAAGGGATCACAGAGTGGGATTTATTCTGGGGATTATTTTGGATGCTGGGGGAGGAGGGCGGTCGACGACACAGCAACAAGGGCCGACGGTGGTTTTGGGGGGTCGCACAACATGGGATTTGATTTGTGCGCCTTGAAAGCAGCGGGGGGTTGGGAGGAGGTGGAAGGGGGCGGGCCAGATTGACGTGGGCGTGTGCGGCAAAGTGCCTACGGTCTGGCGACTGGCGTGGTGGCGCTGGTGTGTGTGTGTGTGTGTGGGGGGGGGGTTGCATTTAGCATGCGTAAGTGGATGAGCGACCGCAGGCGAGCGCTTACAGTGCATGCATACATTCATGAGAAGATGCGAGTGCACACAACACTGATTCTTCTTCTCTTTTTTTTTGATCTGGACATTTAAATAAAGCGCCCCTCACCTGCCAGCGGGGGCGCCCTCAGCCACGGAATGAGCCTCCACAGGCTGCTCACCGCCAGACTGCAACTCCTGCACCTGAAAGGTGGTGGTGGTGGTGATAATGGGAGGGGCGGGGTGGGGGGGTTCTTCTATTAATACCAAGGCTATCCAACCTTGATGTCAATAGATTTTCATTCATGCTGTCCGGCGGGCCGCGTGCCTATTATTGTGCGCGCAGAGGTCACGAGACGCAACTGCAAGGCATCCAGCTTTTATCCGCGACAGGAAATAGCAGAGGTTTTGTAGACAAGCAGATTATTCCTTGTGTGTGTGTTCAGGCGTGCGAGGCTGCATGCGCGTGTCGTGGTCCGCGTTTCCATTTGTGCTTGCTATCTCCTCTGACGTGCCTACGGTTTTGCTCGCGTATTGACGCATGTAACGCCGCAGCCGAGCTTCTGTGGCTTCTGCGGGGGGATAAAAGCAGCAGCGGAGAGAAATCATCCAATTGTGTGGGAACACTGGGGCCCCCTTTCAATTCTCTCTGGGACATCAAAGCACACAGCAAGACGCCGCACTATTAGAGTCCATGGGTGGGATGGAAATGCATTACAGTATGTACTCTGTGCTGAAATCCACAAGGACGGTTTCATAACAAAGAGCAGAGTTCTCCTTCTCCGTCTCCTCGGAGGACTGCCATTAATCTAAGCTTTGATGTTTTCAGAAACAACAGGCAAAGAGGAGGAGGAAGAGGAGGAGGAGGAGGAGGAGGAGGGAAGGGACAAGGAGACCGCAGAGGGACTCGCACAGGCATGTAAAGACTGGGTAATACTGTCCTTTGAATGGCGCGCTAATGAAGCAAATTGAATTGAGCCGTGCAGGATATTCCAACTGCAAACAGGAGGTGGTGGAGGAGGGGCAGGGGGGGAGGGGGAACAGTGGGGATGCAACAAGAGAGCGAAATGTACAACACTGTTAGCTGGAGATGGACAGATTAAAAAAAACTGACAAACAACCACGCAAACAAAAAGACTCAACTCTCATTGGGGAAAGGCCCGAGCAGACAGACAGATGCTCATCACCGTCCTGCGGCCGCAGCGGTTGTACATTCGACGCACACAGCCGCAGCCACTCGGCAACTGTGCACAGGGCTCCGAGTTTCTGGCAGACAGGAAGCGCCATCAGGTGTGAATTAGGCGGAATTCAAAATGAATCTGCAGTCATGCATTATTAAAAGCATCCCTAATTGCATTTGCATACGATTTTTGAGATGCCTGGTGCGAACGCACGAATCCCTCCATCCGACAAGAAACAATTATCAGCGAACGTTTCCCACACTAGGCTGCCGAGTATTCGTTTCCATTTCCTCCCTTCAAACTGTTCTTGCAACCGACAAATCATGGCACCGTCCGCCCCACCAGACCTCCGTTTCACCTGACAAAGCAGGCCGCAGAGAGCAGATTTTCCAGCGAGCCGCTCGCCAGATGGCGCCGAGTCATCTCAACTTTGATCACAGCGCCGTTGTTGCGAACGGACAGTGCAGGCCGCCGCTGCTGCTGCCTCTCTGGTCCCCAGCAGCGCTGAGCAAGCACTGGTGCGCAGCAACAGCGCCTCCCTGTGGCGAGACAAGTAAAATGTTCACCCAGTCAGTGAGACCGGTTGTCGGGACAGTGAAGGGGGTCCGTGTTGTGAGAGCTCGGTACAGTATTGTGTGTTTGTAAGAGTCACATTTATTGGTTTTCTCCTTTATTATCTGGGAGCTGGTCAGAAAATAGATGCTTAAAAGGTTCTTTATAGTGTGTAAATGTCACTTTGTTAATGTTTCCTCACAATGTTAAATGCGAGGAAAGTAAAAACGGGGTTGATATGGGAATTTTGAACATTATCAACCAGGACTTGAAAGCTATGATATATTTGTTTGTTGACAGGAGGAGAGGCGAGGCAGAGGGAACTACACCATCCAACACTCATCCAACTCTCAATTACACTCTTACTCTCGCTGTCAAATCAAAGCCAGACTATTTAGCTTTATGCTCCTTCTGCAAAATGGCCCGTTGGCATTTGATTCCACTTCAACCAGTTTGTTTAGCCTATTATCCCACATATGAACACTCCCTTTGACATCACTGGCCAAATGTGCCCCCTAAACCAACCGGCAGTGCTCCATTGAGCTGAACAAGGCAAACTTACACCGTCGGATGAACCTCTGGGAAAAAAACAGTGAGAAAATGTTACGCGGATTCTGTTGCACAACTGTGTCAGTCTGACCTCTGCAAGTCCTTACGCAGTTTCTCCTGCACTGTGCTTTGCTGCTTTTCGTTCTTGCTTCATATTTATGATGCAATTTTCATGAGCTGAGATTGTGTTTTAATGTGTTTTTTAACTTCAAAATTGGGTTGTGTGCATTATAGAACTGCAGCTTCATTGTATGGTGGCTGATTGTATGTCGACTGATAAAAAAAAAATCCCTAATCTAATCTAATGAAGAGCAGTTGTGTTTTTTTTTTTTTGGTATTGATGCTTACACAGTAAAATTACATAATAAGTGGCAGGCAACACAGTGTGTGTGTGTGTATCTTATCAGCTGTGATATGCGCACACCATCTACCTGACCTTTGACCCTCCACATGCCCCCACTCCTGTCTCCATCCACATCAGATATTTGCCGCTGACTGAATCAGACACCTCAAACCCTTTTACACAGTGTCATGACCACAGCATACTGATGTAAAGTGTGTATTTGACACATGTCAAAAGTAAAAAATGAAAATAACAAAATCAAAAAATTTGAAGGGACATCCAAAAAGGAAGTGATTAAAATTATTTTTAAGTATATTTCACAAACTTTTGACCTGGTGCGTCAACTTAACTTTACCACTTACACCAGAAAACGAACCATCATCGTGTTTACCTTCTAAAGTGCTAGCTGAGTATCTCCAGATAATTTATGAAGATGCATAGTCTTAAAATTTATTTCCCTAAAACCAACGTTTGGTGAAAAACACTCTTGTGGAGCCAAAATATAATCGACAGAAATCTAAACTTTGTGCCTGCGTTTGACCACAGAGGCATTTTTTCACCACAGGCTCAGAAAAAAAGACCAAAGAAGAGAAAGCATAGCAGAGAAGGCTCCTCCAAGTTCTAGCACTGATCCATTATCCTGCATCCAAGTGCATTAGGGCGCCTCTCTGCTGGAGCCGGTCTAATGGGAGTAAATAAGGACTGTAATAGAAAAGTAATGCCGACTCTTATAAGGCATCCAGGCCCGGAAGTGGACAAATGCATTGCATCAAATGCCTGCACGAGTAAAAAGCTTGCTTGTGAGTGACTGCACCACCGCAGATCTATTTTCTATGCTTGCGAGGACCCTCAATGACTCGTCGCACAACTTAATTGCCTCACGGAAAACTTTGGATGATGGTTGAATATATTTTGACCGTCAACATAGCAGGAAAAACTATTTTCTGTTTTATATTTCTAAAGCATTCGTATACTTCCTGCCTGAGTACTTCTCTGAAAACCCATCAGCCTCCATCCATATGCTGCTCTTTCTGTGTGTGTGGTCCGTTAAAAACCACTCACTGCCTACTGAGTTTATCTGCACGTGCACACACGAAGCAAGCCAGGGGAGTTATCAGCTGTACCCTGTCCTTTGGTCCGTATGCACTTGGATGCCCAGAGTGTATATAAAGGGCTGGGCCCCTGAATTGTCTCACACTCAGCTTGTGAAACGCCTCTCTTCAAACACACACACACAAACACAGACACATTACTACACCAATCAAAATGCCTGCAGACTACAATGGTCGCTGGGAGATGGTGAGCAACGAGAACTTTGAGGAAGTCATGAAGGCCCTGGGTAAGTCTCACACACTCTCCGCCCAAAAATCGATGCATGTCGCAGGAGTAGAAATCGGGACTTTGGCTTGTAGCTTGGGTTGCCTGAAGTGTGTGTTTGAGTGGCTAAGGAGGGCTTAGCACAGCCAGAAAATTGGAAAAGGAGTGTGACGAGACAGAGGGAGAAGCAGCGTGTAGGGTGTGTGTGCGTGTGTGTGTGTGTGTGGGGGGGAGGAACCGTGGCACTGCTTTACTTCCTCATTGAGTTGCTGTCAGCCCAAGTTACCATCCAGCCTGCGAGCGCTTGCCGACTGTTACCGTGCCAGATAAATATTGATTCGCTCCTTTCAGCATTTCCATCCTCCTTATCCATCGATGGGAAGGAGTCAGATCCAGATCTTGGATCAGGCAGTCGGCTAGTTTGCCATAAAACAAAATAAAACGATGAGGTAAATATGAAGAGAGAAAGAGATAGTGAGCAAGGAGCCCACTGCCTGGCTTTGCTCCTTTTCACTGTGTCATTGATCAGAGCCAGAAACACCTTCATTATTCAAAATAAAACCTCATATTTGCAATTCATAAAAAAAAAAAAAAAAACAACAGCGCCGCGAGAAAACCCAGGAAATCCTGAACGCCTGCACCTCATTTCCATCAGGCGACGCAGAAGGGAAATGACATCCTTATGGAAATGGGTCGAAAATATTTATTTAGATGAGTAAATATGGGCTCCTCGTCTGGGAAAGTGATGGGAGAAAATTGAATTTTCACAGGGAAAGCAAATAGGATATTTAAATATCTAGACCATCAGGAGGGTGGAGGTTCTCCGGCAGGGCCCAGCGCCGACACCGGGAAGGAGGAACTGATTTAGGTCCGTTACGACTCAGAGCGTTTTAAAGGGTAAATGAAACTGTCAGAACGAGCAGCGGGAGTGGAAAATCAAAATAAGTTTACGGGTGTCCCAATGCTTTCTTTGCTCTGAGAGGGATCGAGTCTGGATTGAATCAGGCTTCCGGCCAAAATCAGAAAATCACCTCGAAGACAAAAACCTCCTGCGGCCGACGCCACTTGCTTTGTGTCGCCCTTGCAGACATTGACTTTGCTACCCGGAAGATCGCCAGCCACCTGCATCAGACCAAAGTCATTGTGCAGAACGGCGATAAGTTCGAGACCAAGACGCTGAGCACCTTCAGGAACTACGAGGTCAACTACACCGTGGGGGTGGAGTTTGAGGAGCACACCAAGGGCCTGGACAACCGCAAAGTCATGGTGGGTCTGGTTCCATTTGTGCGCTTTTGCCACTTGAATAAAACAAATCAAACGCATGACGCCTGGTCGGTGTTTTCTCTCCTCTTTTGCGTCCTGCGACGTCAGACGCTGGTCTCCTGGGACGGAGACAAGCTGGTGTGCGTCCAGAATGGGGAGAAGGAAAACCGCGGCTGGAAACACTGGATTGAGGGAGACCTGCTCCACTTGGTGAGAAGCACGGGCCGCACCCAAACACTTTCATCCTTCAGCTGCCGCCAGATCGGGCAGATATTATCTTGTGTCCATGGGCAATGGGAGTGCAGATAACCGATCCGTATCTGAATCCCACGGCTAATTATGGCAGATTAGAGAACAACACGTTGCATCATGTCGGAGTGTCTAAAGGTTCATCTTATCTCCTGCAGGAACTCACTGTGCTCGACAAAGTCTGCCATCAAGTATTCAAGAAGGCCTAAGAGAAGGAGAGGAGGAGCAGAGGAGTCCAACCTGCACACATCAGTCATTTGTCTATTGCTGTCTATTTATGATTCTTGGGTGTGTAATAAAAAGATGCAACTGTCTGTGTTAAGTTTGTTGTTTCTTTGTTGATACATGGCAAGGCACTGAGGCTTTGAGTTGAAGAAATTGCGTTGCACTGCCCCACAGACCACACCAACCTAGACAGACAAGGGGCCCTTGGTTCTTGGGAGCTGCACAGGGACCTGGGCCCAAGGTACAAGAACGACAGCACCCCTATTGGCAGACCAGGGATAGCACCCAGTGTGGTGGCCCCCCAATGAGGAAACAGTTGGAGTTAAAATTTAAAGACTTAGAACATAGAATGAGGTAAAAAAAAAAAAAAAAAAAAAAAACATCTTATAAAATAGATAAAATTGGAACAATAACGCTGTGGCTAAGACAATGTAAAAAAAAAAATAAAAAAAAAAAAAAAAAATGATGAGTGCTATCATTGAGGCATGTAAAACATAAGATAAAATCGTGAAATATTCTGACAAGAACGTAAAAAGTA
This sequence comes from Thamnaconus septentrionalis, assembly GCA_009823395.1. Taxonomy (NCBI): domain Eukaryota; kingdom Metazoa; phylum Chordata; class Actinopteri; order Tetraodontiformes; family Monacanthidae; genus Thamnaconus; species Thamnaconus septentrionalis. Next base: position 8,003,456 of record CM020510.1, on the reverse strand, counting down.
ATTAATGTGGATATTAAGATAATTTAATTAAAAATGTGTGTTTTTAACAAAAGCATCAACACTCTGTGGTCCTGGGACAGGAGGTTCCAGACAAATAATTGTGTCTACATTTTGCTGTTTTGTTTTCAGTCACACATTTGTTTTCACTTGAGTTGAAATATTTTTAATACATTTCTTCATTCCAGTTAGGACTTGAAAAGTAAAATCCTCGAAATATGAAGTTATAATATATGAAAATATATGTCATACAAACACGCAACTTGTATAAGGTTGTTTAGAGATAAAAGACAATTCGCATGTTCACGTTGTTATTATTAATAATATAATCACCAAACGCTGTCGATACTTTTCCTGTAATATTTTTTCTGGGCTGGTGAGTTCCCTGACACGCAGCCTGTCGGGTTTTACTGACGCCTGAGTTCACAGGTACAACATGTTCCTCTTCTCTGCCGGATCTGGGGCTCCTCTCTTACAGGAAGCGCCGCACGGATCCACGTTGCAAAAACAAAAGTCATCAAGTAGAAGTGTAGCAGCAGTGCAAACACCGGAAACAACCGCTCTTTCTCCACAATAAGAGCGCTAACGTCTAACGTTTACGAATTCTGACCACGACGCGAAACTCAAATACCTCTTTTAACTCTTCAATGCTACTCATTGCTCAACAGCTGACATATGGGAATGTCGTCAAGTACGTTGGTACCTGAACGAGCCAGTACGTATCTTCGAAATATACCCTCCTGAGTTTTTTATTTATTTATTTATTTTAACAAAGCCATACCGGAAGTGGTTTTGTTTACATTCTTTTTCGCTTTGAGAAGGAACATTAAAAACTATCCAGAGTTCCAAAAGAGAAGCGTGCGAGAGCGACAGTGGGCCGGTCAGCTGTGCAACTACAGACCAGCGCTGCTGAGGCGCACACAGGAGGAAACATGGTAAGGAGACAGAAAATAAACATTTACTGTCTGCATGTTTTTTTTCCTCACTGCAAAAACATATTAAACACAGAAGGAAATGTTATTCAACCAAATTTTAGTTCTATTAGTATTATTTAGACGTGTAAAAGTTGGTGTGCTTTTTTCTTTTATTATCAAAGTAGTACTGTGTCAGACTAGAAAGTGGACGGCCAGCCTTCACCAACAAGGACGCGAATTGAAAGCTGCCAGACATTCTGTGTTGTTAAGGTGCTTTAACAGACACGCCCCTCGGGCTGGCCACATAACCTGAAACACAGCAGGGAGCGTCACAACAACAGAATGCTGCCTTGCCCGGTGTGACAGGGCAGCCACTCTTGTGTTGTTGTTGCTGTTGTTGTTCCTTCGTGGAAAACAACAGGTGAAAGAATATTTATTGTCATCTGCTCCTTTTACACTACAGCCTCTGCGGTTTGACATCAGAAAGAAGCTGACTGCTCGCTCGGACCGGGTGAAGAGCGTGGACCTGCACCCCACTGAGCCGTGGATGGTAGTCAGCCTCTACAGCGGCACCATAGTGGTCTGGAACCATCACACACAGGTCAACACCTCTGGTCAACAGTCCTCCAGTCAATCCAATCACTGCTGTGTACTTTGCCATTTAACTTGTAACACGGCTTGAATCTGGTGCGTGCAGACAATGGTGAAAACCTTCGAGTGTGGGTGCAACGTGCCGGTCCGAACAGCCAAGTTCATCGCCAGAAAACACTGGATCGTCGCTGGAGGTGTAAGTCCCAATTTTAAAGTTACAGTTTATGTTCCCCTCCTTTTTCTGCACGAAAGCTAAGAAAACAGTAGAAGCTTCAAAAGATCCCATATCCTGTGAAATGAGTCACACAAGTCTTGATGCCGCCGCTACGAATCGGGGCCTTAAACCATCTAAATTGATGCTTCAGGCTCCAACAAGTGCATTTACCGGTCAGGATGGCGATATTTGTCAGGGGTGGAAGACGCTTGTCATTCCTCTCGTCTCTCCCCCAGGACGACATGATGATCCGCGTGTTTAATTACAACACGCTGGGGCAAGTTCACATGTTCGAGGCTCACCATGACTACATGCGCTGCATCGCTGTCCACCCAACGCAGTCCTACATCCTCACCTGTAGTGGTGAGCGCCACAAGCACAATATGTTCAGAAGTAGTGAAATGACTGTGGTGCTTATGCATCCCCGCCATCATTTGCTCTTTTTTTTCTCTCTGTATTAGATGACATGTTGATCAAGCTGTGGGACTGGGAGCGAAAGTGGTCGTGCGTTCAAGTGTTTGAGGGTCACAGTCACTACGTCATGGACGTCGTCTTCAACCCCAAAGACAGTAACCAGTTTGCGAGTGCTTCTCTGGACAGAACTGTGAAGGTCAGCAACACACACACACACTTACACAGACAGATACACAAAATCTCACACGACATCTTTCAAATTTTGCCACACGCCCTAAAGAAGGTAAAGAGCTGAATTAAAAATATATTTTCATTCACATCTGTGAAATTTTTTACCACTTTGCTAAAGACCTTTGATTTTCAATAACCTTGGATAAGAGACTCCAATGATCTTTATTCGCCACACACATTGTTTTTGTCGCTTTTGGTGCTGCAGGTGTGGCAGCTGGGCTCCAAGAGACCCAACTTCACTCTGGAGGGCCACGAGAAGGGGGTAAACAGTGTCAGCTACTACAGCGGAGGAGACAAACCCTACCTCATATCGGGGGCTGACGACCACCTGGCCAAGATCTGGGACTACCAGGTACGAATGTGTCACAGTGACAAAAACCAGGCAGTGTGCTAACAGCGCTTCGATTTGCCACTTTGTCCACCAGAACAAAACCTGCGTCCAGACCCTGGAGGGCCACGTCGACAACGTCAACTGCGTCACTTTTCACCCTCAACTGCCAATCATACTCACCGGCTCTGAGGACGGTGGGTGTCAAGACAACACGTACAGCGCGCAAGTCGCTACTGGTTCTGAGTTCTGGTTTCTTCCAGGCACCGTTCGAGTGTGGCACAGCAACACCTACAGACTGGAGAACACGCTGGACTGGAGCCTGGAGAGGGTGTGGTGTATGTGCACCAAACCATTCTCCAATATTGTGGCCTTAGGCTTCGACAATGGCAGCATGGTTATTCAGGTATGTCTTCCAGCGGCTCCCTACCATACATTTACTTAATAACAAACAAAAAAAGAACAAAATGAGACTACCTGCCCCTTCTGTCTTCCTTCAAATCCATCTTTGCCTCAGCTGGGGAGGGAAGAACCAGCCATGTCCATGGACTCCAGCGGTAAAGTCCTCTGGGCTCGTGGCTGCGAGCTGCAGCAGGCCAACCTGAAGACAATGGGAGAGGCCGAGGTCAGAGACGGGGAGAAGCTGCTGCTAGGTGTCAAGGACATGGGCAGCTCCGAGCTCTACCCGCAGACCATGCAGCACAGCCCCAACGGGAGGTGAGGGTGTGCAGATAAGTTGAGAGTGCACATGAGTCAGAGGAGAAGATGCCATAAAATACAGGATGTGCAGCAAAAATCTGCTCTCAGCTTCTGACCCAAAAAACAGTGGGACAGCCAGGGAGGACCAGACCTGGGTCTTCACCACTACATTCTGATGAGGGTGCTGACTGATATTAGCCCAGCATACACTTTTATAATAGTAATAGTAATAATATAGACCTTCAAAACAGTACTGACCAGCATGCCGGATGATATGATTTGAGCTGGAGCTCAGACACAACAGACAATAAAGACATTAATACACACATGGATACTTACAGTTAGTCCAAAGGCAAGTAGGACTTGAAAAAAAAAGTGTTGAGAAAACACCTAAATAACATTACCCAGTGGGTATGTCAACCAACAGAGAAGCAGACTAGAAACATGGCATGTCAACATTTAGCAGGTGAAGCTAATCAGGGTGGGAGGGGTAAAACAGGAAGTGTAAAGGCAGGAAAATACTCTGAGCAAAAACCTTCAAAATAAAACAGGAAATAATTAGAATTGAAAATAAAAACAGAGCCAGAAAAAGTTAAACATATAACATATAATTGATAAAAAGCAAGACAATGCGAACAAATATTTCTTCTCATAGTCCAACTATAATTTAGGGCAGCAACACACTTATAACAGATTACCGACCAGCAAGTTTTATGTGATTAAACAATTTAATATCTAATGCTTCTGTCTAAACAAACGGTGCATTTGTGCAAAAAAAAAAATCTGATAAAGTAAAACAAGACCAGTGGTTAGAAGTGAGCATCACGACTTTGACTTTGGGCTGTTTTTGTGTTCTTGCAGATTTGTTGCGATATGTGGAGATGGAGAGTACATCATCTACACTGCCATGGCGCTGAGGAATAAAAGTTTTGGCTCCGCCGAGGAGTTTGTCTGGGCACACGACTCCTCACAGTGAGTCCTAAACGACCGAGCGGAGAGGAGGGGATTTACCCTCGCAGGAAATTCATAACACACAAATGCCCGCAGCACTATGTGGCTAATGCAAGACAGTGCAACAATGACACTGCAAAAGGGAAAGATTTCCCTTCACCTGTTTTAAGGGTGCACCAAACCCTGTAATACTCTCTGGTACATTATATTCAAATATGTACGTTTCCATAGGTATGCCATCAGAGAGGGCAACACTTTGGTCAAAATCTTCAAGAACTTCAAACAGACGACTGCTTTCAAACCGCACTTTGGGGCAGAAGGTGATTTTTATTTGCTGTTTTTGCCTTTTTGTTGTTTTTTTCTGGTTGCCAATGATACGTTAACATTCCCACTGGCTGTCAGGTATCTTTGGCGGCTTCTTACTGGGGGTGAAATCCCGAAATGGTCTGGACTTCTACGACTGGGAGTGTGCAGAACTGATCCGCCGCATCGACATCCAGCCCAAACACGTCCGTCACCGCCGCCGCGTCTCCTCAGTCCACCGTCACATGTTGCGTGTGTAGCAAATCTCCCTTTTTTTTCCTTGTTGTGCTCTCAGATCTTTTGGTCCGACTCTGGCGAGCTTGTTTGCATTGCGACAGACGAGTCTTTCTTTGTGCTGCGCTACCTGCCAGAGGAAGTGGCGGAAGCCAAGGAGTCCAAGACGGAGATGACACAGGACGGAATGGAGGGGGCCTTTGAGGTCTGACTTTTTTTTTATCTTTTCATTTTTCACCTCAGACTTCTGTAGAGCATAATATTTACCCCTCTGTTTACATCCCCAGCTTGGGTGAAGTCAACACCTAGTTGGGGATGTAATCATTAAGCCTGAGAGAGGCACCCTTTGTGGCACCATTAAGGGTTGATTTTCGTAGCTGTGTGTTTTAGCGCACTCGTAAAAAGTGTGGATTTTTCCCTGAATGCGGGACATTTTAAGAAATTTTATTTAAAATAAAATCCCACATTTTAATATTTGATCTGCTCCTCCTGCTGCCTCTGCTGACCAGGTGCTGGGGGAGGTGTCAGAGGGGGTGAAGACGGGGCTCTGGGTGGGTGACTGCTTCATCTACACCAACTCCCTAAACAGACTGAACTACTACGTGGGAGGGGAGATTGTCACTGTTGCTCACCTGGACAGGTGAAACCCTCTCACCTTTCATAAAGAAGTTGCTCCCAGGTCACCAGGATTTGGCCCAGAAGTGCCTAAAAAAATACCTCCGTCTGTGTAGGACCATGTACCTTCTGGGCTACATCCCCAAGGATGACCGTCTCTACCTCGGAGACAAGGAGCTGAATGTCGTCAGCTACTTTCTGGTTCTCTCAGTGCTGGAATACCAGACAGCCGTCAATGAGGAGGGACTTCAGCATGGCCGACAAAGTCCTACCCACAATCCCCCGGGAGCAGAGGATTAGGGTGGCATACTTCTTGGAAGAACAGGTACAGCCGTGCTTTTACTTTTCCTTTTTTCTGAGCTAACTATATATGCAGAGTTTTTCCGGATGCATTATTGAAACCAACATCAGTCAGCCAGATGGAAAGACACATCTGGGCAGAATTCCTGTGCGCCTCTTTTAAGATTCATACATGCCTGGGAATGGTTTTTGCTTCTCACGCAGTCTCTTTTATCGCTTCACCTTTTCTCTGTCACATTGGGCCATAATGCCTGCAACAACTTTTATTGGTGTGACTTCTTCCTGTTGTCCAGGGCTTCAGGCAGCAGGCCCTGGCTGTGTCCACTGACCCGGAGCACAAGTTTGAACTGGCCCTGCAGTTGGGAGATGTCCAGACAGCCTACCAGCTCGCCTCGGAAGCAAAGGTTTGAGCCTGAAAGGTCCCATATTGTTCAAAAATTAAAATAATGTGTGTCGGTAGCCTGTTACTCAACAGAAAGACAGAAAAACCCACCTTTCACGTGTTTTGCTACAACACTTCCCAGAAAGTGTGTGTTGAGCAAAATTGAAATTATGCCTTGTGATGTCACAAGGGGCAGCGAAAAACCCATTTTAACAGTTTTTCCTTCCTGTCTAAACTTGTTACTGTTCAAACAAAGCATGGCTTTTAGCAGGTAGCTAAAACTGAGCATTTTTTATAGGCGACAGTACACAGAGGGCTAAATGCTTTTTTTGAAATGCGCTGGACTGTTTTCGACAGGTTCTTTGGACAAGGACAATGAATTTTACAGGAGGCTGCGAACAGAGGGCTAAATATGCTGGGGGTTTTTTTTAGAAATCCCTGGAGTGTTTATATTATTGGTGGTGATTCAATAGACACTCTTGGAGAAGCTGCTCCACTGAAGTGTGATATGAAAAATTAAGAACAGAAAAACTGTGAGCTGGGGCCTTTAAAACTGTTACTTATTATCATCAAATTTATACTTTTAACAGTTTTTGATAACCAAGCTTTGCGGTGCGAGTCACATGACAGCGACCCCACTATTATCAGCGAGCGGTTCACAGAGCGACGTCACGCTCCAGTGCCTCGCCTCCCGTGATAATCCTCTCTCTCCCATCTCTCGCTCCGGCACCTTGGCGTGTAGTCGGAGCAGAAATGGAGGCAGCTGGCCAAGCTCGCCACCACAAAGTGCCAGTTTAGCGTGGCCCAGGAGTGTCTGCTCCAGGCTCAGGATTATGGAGGATTATTGCTGTTGGCCACCGCCTCGGGCAGCAGCCACATAATGGAAAACCTGGCCGAGGGAGCAGAAAGGAATGAAAAGACCAACGTGGCCTTTCTCACCTATTTCCTGCAGGGAAGGTGGGTGTGAGAGGGCAGTGGGGGACACCGTCTGCTTGAATCCAGGTTTTTCATTGAATTTATGTTTGAAAAAGCTTTTCTTTTGAAATCTTCTTCTTCTTTTTCTTTTTCACGTTTGCACAGATTGGAAAAGTGTCTGGACCTTCTCATCAAAACAGATCGGTTGCCAGAGGCAGCCTTTCTGGCAAGAACATATCTGCCCAGCCATGTGTCGAGGTGAAGTTGTGTCTGTGTTGGTTCACACATCATCTGTCTCCGCGTTGGGCTTCACTCCACTCTGTGCTTGCGTTTGTGTGTTTATGTTAATCTCACAGCCACGTGGTCTGCATGCTATCTCAAATTTCTATCAGAGGACCGCACAGTTCAAATTATTCGTGGTGAAAATTGAATGTGTGAGGTTTTGAACTGGATATTTATGTTGTGTAGATTCACATGCGTCATCCGTTGGTTGCATATGTTCCCCCCCATCCAGGGTGGTGAGGCTATGGAAGGAGAGCCTGTCCAGGGTGAACCCGAAGGCAGCAGGTGCTCTGGCTGACCCCACCGCGTACAGCAACCTGTTCCCTGGCCTCCAGGAGGCACTGGTGGCTGAGCAGTACCTGAAGGAGGCGACCCTCAGGGTCCGTCCGGCTACGGACTACCCGCTCACCACGGTCAGACAATCCCAAGACCTGATATCCAGACTTGTGCTTGGACATCGGCCCTGAGTTTAAGTTCTGACTTTTCTGTCTGTTTTTAAGCCAAACGAGGAGCGGAACATTCTGGAAGAGTCTGCAGGAATTGTGGCTACAGAGATCACTGAGCCAAAGGTGAGGGCTGAACGTGCACATCCGCATGGTTCAGGATACATGGGTCCAAATGCGTAATTCTGCACATGGAACGGCGGCATGTTACCTTTAAAAGCAAAAAATGAGCGAATAGGTGCAAAATGCTGCAGGTGGTGCATTCAGCACCTGGATGGTAACTTAAGATGCATCTGCAGGAAGCGGCAAAAGGCTTGAGTGAACCTGTGAGAGGAGCAGCAGCATCAGAAGCAGTGAAGGTGGAACTCACCCCACCAAAGGAGGAGATTGCTGGTCCACTTTCACAATCTGAGGAAAAATCCATCACGACGTTGGTCTCTTCTCATCCCGAGGGAGAAGCAGAGGAAAATGTTCTACTCAAACAAGCAGAATGTGACGAAAGAGCCACTGCTGGCTGCAAAGACTCTCTGGAGGAAGTTGTTTTGGAGGCCACTGGTGAGGCCATCCCGACTGAAACTGTGAAACCCAGCCCCCTGGAGTGTGTGACATCATCGTTTCAGTCAGAAGTGCAGACGATTTGTCTTGCTGATGACGCTGTGTCTCCTGCTTCTGAGACAAAACCAGAAAGCATCGAAACAACAGAAGCAAAGTCAAGCGAGATCCTCGTTAGCGTTGGTCTGACAGCTTGTGCAGGAGAATCTTTAGCCACCATTTTAATCCCCCCACAGGCACAAACCATCATAAACATAGCGGCAGAGGAAATCTGTGCAACAGAAGAACTGGTTTCAGAAAGTTCAGCACTGGTCGTGCCTCCAGAGGAGTCCATCTTCTCTGAAAACACAGCTATCAGAAATTCAGGTGGACCAGCCCTAGCTGAGATCTTTACCGAGCTGGCCTTGGACCCTCTGCTAGACCCACCTAGAGACCAAACACAAATCATGAGCCCAGCAGGAACACATGAACAAGAAGAAGAAAAGCCTGGAGATACGCAGGAGCATTCAGCCCCTTTGGGAGCTGAGCTGAGGGTCTCATCCCCACATAGAGCACCGTCAGAGGGGAACACTATCATAAATCCAGATGGTGCTGGTGATTCAGCAGAGGAGGAGGTGGAGGAGGAAGAGGAGGAGGCTGAACTAGTTGACGAGGTAAGGAACCGCTGCTGTTTATTTAAACGAAGGATACAAATTGAATGCAGATTTTGAAAGGTTTCAGGACTAAGATTTGTCCCGCAGTAATATGCACGATCCCATCATGCTTTAAAGCTTAATTATTTTTCCCCCACAGAGTGTTCCTCCTGATGATGGCGCTCTTTCTGCTGCATCTGGAGTGACAGAAACAGCGGAGGAGAAGCTGAGGGAGTTGCCAGAGACAGAGGAGACTCTTGTTAGCCCTGATCTGACAGCTGATGTGGCAGAATCTGCTGCTGCTGCTGCTCATACAGAAATGGGGCCAGAGGTGATCTCTCTGGGGGCATTGCTCATAGTAAAGACAGCAGAAGATGAGACCTGTGTGACTGATGCACAGGTTTCAGACACATCACCACTGGTTGCACCACTAGAAGAGCCCATTTTCTCCGAAAGCACTTCTGGTCCAGTGCTAAGTGGATCTGACCAAGACCAGACCTTCATCAACCTGGCTTTGGACCCTCTACTCTGCCCATCTGAAGATAGAACACCAGTGCTGGAACCTGTAGCAGTAGCACAAGAACAAGAGACACAGACCACAGGACTCCCAGTAGATAGCCAGGAGGTTGGAACACCTGGAGCAGAACCAAGGGTTGAGGTCACAGACACAGGACCGCTGGAGGACAACATGACAGGGCAGGAGGCTCAACTCGATGGTGCTGCTGGTCCAACAGAGAACCTAAAGGCAGAACTGGATGATGAGGTAGGGGACCATTCTGGAGCCAGATGTGTTCCACAGTTGAACTTCTGTTTTCTTTAGTAACATCTTTTTATCCACGCAGGATGCTATTCCAGCCAATGATCCTATAGCTGCTGCCCCGGAAACCTTTGAAACAACAGCGGAGAGAACAAGTGAGACATCATCACCAGAGGAGATTCTTGTCAGCCTTGACTGGACAGCAGTAGCAGAATCTTCAGCAAGTGAAGAAATGTCTGCTAGTAAGAAACTAGGAGCAGATATTGAGGCCCCGCTCAGCACAGATGAGGTCTATGTAACTGAGGAGTTGGTTGAAACAGTGGACAAGCTCTCGGATAAGGCAGCCATCCTAGTGCCTGGTGGACCCGCCCTGGCCCAGACCTTCACTGAATTGGTCTTGGATCCTCTCGGAGAAACAACGCAAGTCCTGAAGCCAGCAGTAGCACAAGAACGAGATGAAGAAACACTAGCCACAGCACTGCCCCCAGAAAAGCCTGGAGAAGAGTCCATCTTCTCTGAAAACACAGCCAATAGAGATTCAGGTGGACCTGCCCTAGCTGAGACCTTTACCGAGCTGGCCTTGGACCCTCTGCTAGACCCACCCGCAGACCAAACACAAAGCATGAAGCTAGCAGAAACACAAGAACAAGAAGAAGAAAAGCCTGAAGATAACCAGGAGCTTGCAACCGCTCTGGGAGCAGAGCCGAGCGTCTCATCCCCAGATAGAGCACCGTCAGAGGGGAACACTGACACAGACCAAGGTGTTGCTGAGGAGGATGTGGAGACAGAAATAGATGTTGAGGTAAGGAACTGATTTTTATGTTCTACATGGCAGGAAATCAACATGTTTTGAAATATGCACAGGCAAAATGTATCAGATGGAGAAATGCATAGTTCTATACACCCTGAAAATAATTCCCTTTAATATAGCATCTTTTCATTTCACCTCTTTCTTTGACTGTAGGCCCTTGATGATCTGGATCTGGATGATTTAGATCTGGAAGATATTGACACCTCAGATATCAACCTGGATGAAGAGTTATTTAGCGAGTAGGGAGTTCAAATCTCTTCCTTGACAAACTCTGTTTTTCTTTTTTTTTTTTTTTTAGTCCATGCACATTGTATAATTGTGTCCCTCTGTATGAAAAAGTAGTTTAATATGTTTATAATGTACCTCCAAAGCTGGAGATGAAGCCTCACAGGAAAAAAGTGCATTTGCAGAAGGGAAACTGAATACAAACGACTGACAATTTCGGATCTTTTCTGTTTTTATAGAACTGTTGCTAAATTGGTGGTTTGCATGAAGCACTGTTCTCCACTTATCTGCAGTTTACAGCGTTGATGTTTGGGAATAAAGCATTTCACTGCGTGTAGTTTACATGGAAAGAGCAGATTGCGACACGTGGTCACAACAAACAAAAAACAAGTCTTTGACTTTCACATTCCAATGTGAAATATTGTGAGTCTGATTATCCACCTAATCAAAGGAATTTAAATTGCTTTTGACAAGTTCTTCCGAATGCCATGTTTTTTTTAATTAGTAGCATTCAAGAAGTGCACAAAACCAATTTTCTCATTTGATTATTTTTTTTTATTATTATTTTTAGTTTAGTAATTTTGGTGCATATTTTCAAATCAATTCCAATCTTAATTGCCATTCTGCTGTATACAGAGATGTACTGCACGCAGAATTATATTTTCCTGCGAAAAAGAAAAGTGCTTTTGCTTCTTCTACCCATTTTCAAATCTATATTTTTCCATTTGAGAAAAATAAAAAAAGAACGTGTTATCTGAATACCCATTTCCTTAATACAGAAATGTCTGTCTTTTTTTTCAATCCACCTAATATTGCCAAGTTATAATGTTCTTTTCTTTTGCTCTCCAGTGTCTTCCAAAAACAAGCCACCAAGTGTACAAAGGTGTTCTATTTTTATTATTACGTTATGTACATCATTGCATTTAACACAGACATTTGACCAGGTAAAATGCCAGTTAAATCTCAGCATACACCGTTTCTTTACATGGATAAGATGTAACCGAGTCTTGAAATCTTGCCTTGCCATCAAGGTCAATGTGTTCTCCCTTCAGTCGAGAACTCATTCCAATCTCCAACCTGAACAACACATTAACAAACATCAGACGTCATTCCCAGCCTTCTCCTCGGGTTCCCTCGCCATGGATGGATTTGTTTATTTGTCCCCAGTCGGTCAGGCAGTGGTGCTCTCAGTATTCATCTGTTCGTACGCCTGCAGGGCCAGCTCAATGTAACCTGTCCTTTGAGACTCCTTCTGGGCATAGATCTAAAGGGGCAGAGAGAGGGGGGAGGGGGCAGCACACAGAGGTCAGGGGTCTGCATGAGAGCGAGGACAAAAGGTCACCAATAATTACTCTGATGTTGTAGCTGCAAAGGAAAAAAAACCTGTCTGGCATTCACCCACAGTGTCAGTTATTTTTATTTCAGACTAATAAAATGCAGCAATGTATTTGTTGCAGATCGTGCAGAGCGCGGCTACTTTGTGAGGTCATGTGTGATATTGGCCGCAGCAGGCGGGCCTGTACACCCACACCTCCTGCCGCTATCTGTTCACATTAACTGGCTGCCACTCTCCTTGTCCCTCCCCGCCGCTCCAAGGCCGAAGGGATGTGAGCTCTAATCAGGCCTGATGTGTCCCTGGCTTGGCCCCGCCGTTCCCACGCAGGGTGAAAACCAAAACCTCTCGCGGAGGAAACCGTAGATGAGAAGACCTTGGCTTAACCTCTGGAGGAGTACACTCACTCCTGATTTTCTCTATTACCCCAGGGAGTCACTTTTTTTTTTCTTCTTGATGACCTGGAGCACCTCCGAAACAAATGGTGACGCATAATAGAGCCAGAGCTACGCATCAGCAGTTCCTCTGCTCAAGGTTGTGCGTTTTCTCACCTTCAGCAGGTCCGTGCCAGAGGCCTGCAGTCTGGCAGCCTCCTGCGCAGACTCGCTGTGCGGGTGAATCGTGTGGAACAGCGACACCAGGCTCACAGCGTCCTGCAGTCTGGAGGCAAACAAAGATGCACAAGACGTTGGTTGCATGATTCTCCGAATTGGCAAAGTTGTCACGAGCCAAACTGACTTAAAGTGGAGATGAAAGCCCTGACGTGAGGACAACAAACTCACCGCTCACTCTTCAGCATGTACACCAGGAGTCCGTCGGCCCTGCGAGCATTGACCAGGTACCAAACCATTCCTCCAAAATGCCTGGTGGAGTACAGAAGCTCGTACTTTCCGTGCTTTTCCAGGTCTTCGTAGGTGTCAGCGTGAATCTAGACAAGAAGAAGAATGGACGTGATCCCAGCTGCACCAGGTGTTGTAGACTCTGAGCACGATGCCCTTTGCATCAAATATACAAGCTTCCGATACACATTTTTCTTTCTTTCTTCCCCCCGTCCTGTCTACCTACCTTAATAAATTCTGCAGAGTCCGGTTCAAACTGGACCAAACACATATCCAACACGTCCTCATGGCGGTCCTGGGAATACACAATCTAAAAAGAGAGACAAAAGTTTGCCAATTCTCAGTAACACTCATTTATTTTGCCTAGTCACAATTTATTTTTCCATGAAATCATGTCTGTAGCTCCAAAATACAAATGTCCAAGAACAAAAGAGAAAGAGGGAATGGCCGTGCACAACTACACACAGACATGACAAAACATCCAACCAACATCTAACAGATACCAATGCTGCATTTATAAGCAAAAGACCTTCAGTGAAATACGACACCTTACAAAGACCAGGAAACTGGAATACATCACACTGGTCCTCAGATCACTAAACTGCTTCCTGTGAGTCAAAGACTATTTTAAAATGTCATTTTTGGTCTACAAAACATTGAAAGGGTCTTGGGGCCAAAATATATGCAGAATTTACTAGTTCCCTATGAATCATTTAGGCACCTCAGGTCATCTGGGACGAGGCTACTGTGTGTAGCCGAGCATAGTGAAGCAGCATTTAGTTTCTATGCTTCACTATTCTGTGCTTTCCATTTGTATTACGTTCAGAATGAAGGAGCTACTAAAAATGAACTAAAAAGGTATGAAAAGCTCGCCCCTTCCCTGAGTGCAAGGCAAGCAGTGGAATTATTCAGACGACTTGCAACTGTTGCGTCATAGTTAACATGTGGGAGGATGTACTGTAAATATTGACGACTTTGCTCGTTCAATGAGCTGGATTACTGAGGCAGCTGGGTCAGACAAAGGTTCTCCTACCTTGAGGTTTTCTTCCTTGAACATGAAAGGTGGGGTGAGTCCGCGCCCCGGTTTGGGAAAGTAGACCTGAACGAGACGGTCTCTCTCCTCCCATGTTGCCTTCCTGAGGGTGCCATCGGGCTCCCGCACAACAATGAATCTTTCCTTCAGGGTGGAAAAAAAAAAAGTTAAGTAGCCCCGAGCATTTCCTGAGTTATTTTAACAAAGTCTAAAAGTGAATTTCACCTAACTTTATATAGAAAGGGACAAAAACAGCTGCAACAGAACCTTAAAACAGGCCTTCAGTCAACTAACATGATCCACGCAGCATGCGCCTACCCTGTGCGGGATGTTGTAGGTGATGTCTGTGAAGATGTATTTGGCTGTGTCCATGCCGTCCAGCATCTTGTCCACACACAGCACATCATTGATGGGTTTCCTCTCAGGCAGGACGGGGGGCATCTGCAGCCGCTTCTTGGCCTGCTCCATGGCAATCTCTGTCGCCTGGGAAATAAACAAAAGCATCCGGATGAGTGGACAGTGGACTCGGAAAGGGTTTATTTAAAGACCCAACATTCTGTTGACTACTGCAGATGAGTGGCAAGAGGGTCGTTAGGAGCAGAGAGACTAAAATAAAAGACACAATGTGGATGTCTTAGAATATTTGTGTTATATTTGCTCTAATTTAGATCCTTTGCAACGTTTGACTGTTAGGGCCACTCCATCATCAAAATGTGTGTGCTAAATTTTCCAACTGAGGATGCTAACCCTTTGAGATGTCACAGACGGCACTAATATCTCTACTCGGTTAGTTGCAATACCCCACGCCAAGTACTGAGGAAAGTACAGCAAAGTTGTTTTTCATGGTGGTGGAAGCAGAGAAGTAAATGTGCTGCTACATGGATCTACAAAGACTAAAAGATGAAAGGCAGTATCTGAGAGTGGACATTTGGGATACGGGCCATTTAAGAGGAAGGCTAGTATATAGGGGATCACCTGCTGCAGTTGCTCATCAGTCATAAGTTTGTATGTAGGCGGATTCAGCTCCTGTTTCAGCGGTCGGAAGACTTTGTGCAGGTCGACGCCCGTTAACCTGGTGAGGATGTCCTGCACGGCTGGGTCTGTGAACTGGGGCTTTGCGTTCTCCGAGGGAGCTCCATCTGAAAATCCCAGTAAAACATTCGCGGATGCAGCTTGTACACATTACAAACGTGATTTTAAAAAAATAAAAATAAAATAAAAGTTGGCATGTTCAATTAGTTCACCAGATCCTTATTTTAAAGTTATTTCTTCTTCGTCGTCTCTGTGTTAAAATAATTGTAATGTGAACGGAGCAAGTGGCGACCTGTTTAACTACGTAAACATTTAAGCCGAATTGTAAAGTAGACCTCCAATTTATGATACACACAACGCCTCTGACTTTAGGGTGAATATGCATCAACCAGTTCCGAAATGAATCTCAAATACGCTCATTTGTGGAGCGAGATATGGACGCTAGTGAGCCGTGCTACAAGGTCAGTCGCAGTACTCGCCTTCGAAGCCTCAGTATGTTGTTTGAATGGAACTGAAACGTACCGGTACCTTGTGCTCCACTACAGACAGTCCTGGCGCAGCAACGTCCTAATATTTGTTGACTCTTATGGACGTTTTTCACCTGACAGTAGCTCCGGAAGAGGCACCGCGCCGTGCCGAGCGCAGCCATGTTTATTATGATGTCATCATCACTGCGACACGACGCTCTCTCAATTTTTTGACGCCGTAACGTAAGTAGTGATGGGATGTGTAGTTTTTTTCCCCTCTTTTTTTGAGCAAGTAGAAAATCTGTTTCGCTATTTATTTCGGGGTATTTTCAAGTCTGTTAATCTATTAAATATATATTTATTTATTTTTTATCTTAAGCTTAAGAATAAAAAAAAAAAAAAGAAACATTCATACACAACAAGAAATAACGAAACAGTCCAACTTTATGATCCAGTGAGTAACATGCCTAAAATCATTTAAAAAATAAATAAATAAATAAATAGTTTTTGCGCAATAATGAGAAGCAACGATTCAGTTATCATACTGGTAAAAAAAAATAAAATAAAATAAAAGTTTTATTGTAATGTGTCGCGTGGCCCGCAGGCCTGCAGGGATCTCACGACAGCAGGGGGCACTATTATACAAAATATCCTGAAAAAATGTTTACTCCAAAGATCCCCACTACTGCAACTTCATCCTCATCTTCCCCCAATAGTAACCTAAAGCATGTTTAAGCAGCTGCTCATATCTGAGTATTGCAGCTTCTTTTGTTTGTCTCCTTCATGGGTAAGCCTCTGCGTAGCCTACACACATTCTTTGCTTTCTATTACACCGTGTTCTTAAATTGACTGATATCTTGAAAGTCTGTCTGGATGATAAGAAAATGTCTTGATAATGTGTTTAAGGTTAAACACTTGAGTGGAAGCCCACCAGCTGTTTCACCACTTAAGATTTCTCACTAAACTTATTAAGAAAGACATATTATTTATTTGTGGCAGCTTCACAATGCAGACACAATAATACAACAATTAGAAATACTGAAAGAAAGGCTTTAAAAACGTGTTGATATTGCCATTAGACTAATAATAACTAAAACGTTGTTGTTGTTTCCTTTATTGCAAGATAAAATTTGAATTTGATTAAAAAAGGGAAAAAATTGCAAAGAGTTGCTCACAGTCACACACACATCTGCAAACCTAAAACACATGCACTGTTTGTATGTAATGACAAAATTATTTTAAAAATAACAATACTTAAATAGTTCATAAATTTTCTGGTTTAGCTTTCAATGTGTCCCATTATCTGAAGGTTCTGCAGATTAAATATATAAAATGTAGCAGTGAAATGACACCAAAGATTCTGCTGTGCTGGAGTCAACTGTGTTCAAAATGCTCCTGCAGTGACTACAGCGCTGAAAACTGTTATAGAAAAGTCAAATACGTTTTTACCAAAATGCAAATAGTCCAATGGAAGCAGCATTTTAAGAAATACGTCAAAACTGAAATGTCCAAAATAATACCCTGGATTGTTGATAGCTAAATAAAATGACAGATTAAAAGGATTAAATCAATAGTTTAAAAGAAAAATACTTAAAATTGAAAATCATTGAGCAAGGTTTTATTGACAGAAAATTTATAGTGGCGTTACACAGTTTAAAAAAATAAAACAGTGTAGAAGAAAAATCATAAATAGAAAACCTATCATTTTAGAGCTTTTGTAGTTTAAGCTTCTTTACACTCAAGACAAATCCAGAAGAACATATTGCACACAATTCTTGTTTGTTTTTGTAGTCTATCTTTGAGGCCATGTTTATTAAGGTCAGGGAAATCCAAAGTACATATTACATCTAGAGTTATTATTATTATTATTATTATTATTATTATTATTATTATTATTATTATTATTATTATTATTATTATTATTATTATTATCTTTTGTTTCCTGCTAATATGCTTGGATGCATGAATAAAAAGACTGATCCCATTATTTTGTATATTTTGAAAGTGAGTGGGTGTATTTCAAAAGGAATCATATTCTGGGGTCCTCAGCAGCAACTCCTCACGTCCCAAACTGCAGCTGGATTTAGATATTAGGCGGACGGATGGAGGTGTGGCTCCATCGGTAATGAGGTGAGCAGTGGCAGTGAGTCCGGAGGCCCGGACACTGGCGAAACGACGTGTGGATTGAGCTGTAAGAGGCCCCCGACACAACCAGATGTACACAGCTGTCACACTGCTGACAGAAAGTAATCCTGCCACAGCAGCTCACTGCCAGCCACAGGCACACAGGCAGGATTAGGATCTCTCCTGTGGAGGCTTAAATCAGGTACTTTAGTCTCTATACATTGGAGCAGAAGTCAACTGCTGAGCTTTGGCTGGAGCTGTAATTCAGGGACACTGTGGTTAGTTTGACCTGCCTGGTATGAATTGTTATAATAAATGCTGGCATAACAACATGGACTATGCAACAGGTCAAAAGCTTTCAAGAGAAGAGGCAACATTCAATCAATCATTTCTTGAATGAAGCCTTGTTGCACATGGTTACGTGCTGCCCAATACACTTGCATGTGATATTAATGTTTCGTTCTTATGAAACCTGGAATGAAAATAGAGTCCATTCTTTTGTCTCCCTGTTAGATTTTAAAAGGGAAAAGAAAAATCTTTGTAATTTTTCAGATGGGAAAAACTGAAGATGTAAATACTTTAAATGTGCTTTGAACCCAATAGTGCAACTTCATTTTAGATTGAGTCACATTACATTTGACAGTGAAAATCTGCATTTTTAAAATACCAACATAATTATATCAATATAGAACCTGGAGCTATATCTCAAACGGTTAAAAATGTAATTTTACTAGCTGAATATTACAACCCTAAACTGTATTTATCTAAAGGGATAAATGTAATTTAACTACTTAAAACCAAAATCTAAACACTGAAATTAAAACAAAAACTTTTGTTATTTTTTTTATAATGACATAAATTATTTATAATTAACTATTTTCTGTATGACTATCTATTTTTTTATTTCAACTTTGATTGCAGAGAACTCCAGTTTCTTCTTTGGCGGTAAGAATGGGTGAGTCTGCGTCAGTGTCGTGTGGAGCAGCAGAGCTGCTGAGTGCTGAAACCTGAGTGTAAAAGGGGACCCAGTGAGGGTGGAGGGGAGATCAGGGAAAAGGGGTTCAGGGGTGGTGGTGGTGATGGTGGGCCCGTAGGTGGGCGCATGGGTGATCAGTGTGGCGGTGGTGGAGGCGGTGGTGGAGGCGGTGGTGGAAGGCCACTGCAGTCGACTCACTGCACTGCACGTGTTTATTACGCTTTCTGCACAGTGGACAGAGGACGAGTTCACAGCAGGGTGAAACGGAAAGGTGTGTGTGTGTGTGTGTGTGTGTGTGTGTGTGTGTGTGTGTGTGTGTGTGTGTGTGTGTGTGTGTGCACCCTCTACAGACTACCTGTATTGTCAGGACATTTTTAACAGGACATTTTGGCCGACACACACAAACTTTGTCCTTCAATTTTTGAGTGAAGGTTTAAGTTTTATAATCTAGTAAGGGAAATTGGGTTTGGCTATGGCCTTACTGAAGAATGAGAAATGAATAAAAACAATCCGAATTTGAGGGTATAGGTATTTCTGTTGGAACAAATAACAAAATTCAACAGACTTTGTGTTACAACAGTTTGTTTTTTTTACATTTACAAGATTACTCACGTCTCGCTCAGAAGAAGAAAAAATATCAGTTTTCCAGTTTGTCTGTAAACACTGCTGATTAAGATCCAAAATACAGGAACGGTTGTTGGGAAATCAAACAAAGAAGAAGATATTTTCTGTTTTGAATGTTACATTTAGCATGCAAAGTTGCTGCCTCCTCTTAAAAAGACTTTTTTTTTCATGTTCATACAAAACATGGGAAATTGTCTTACATTCTTAAAGATAATTTAATCAAAATAAACTAATGTCTTCCTGTCTATGAATGTAACCAAATAAGCCCAAAACGCAAACCACTAGCTTCTAGCTAATCCACATTTGTTATAAATTTATGACTGTTTGTCAAACTACCCAATTTTATAAATTGTCTGTCAACTCCTCATCGTTTTGTTGTTTTGGTTTTCTTCAGACAATTTCTTTGATCACTCTTGCGTTTGAAAAAGCACAAAATAGAGGAAGGTGAACAATTACGCAGGTGCGGACAAGTGAAGCAATGGAAAGGCTGTTCCAGATGTAAGGTGAGTGCGTGTGCGCGTGCGTGCGTGCACGTGTGTGTGTGTGTGTGTGTGTGTGTGTCTGGCATGCATGTGTGTGATATATTGTGACTTGGGAGTGGGCACTCAAGGCCAGTCTTCCTCCTCCTCCTGTACTTTGAAGAGGACTGAGTATGGGAAAGAGGGCAGATAGGAGGCTGGGGGAGACGCAGTGATAGGAGAGGCAGTGGGGGAGGCGGGGGGGGAGGCACAGAGGGCAGGGTGACATTACCACCAACAGCCTCAACAACCTGACACATTCATACAGAGGGAACGAGGAAGTGGATTTGGAGAGGCAATTGGAAGAATATTAGCCGAGGTTTGGTTTCGTCTTGTCAAGAGATTGTTTAAGACGCTGTTAAAAAGAAAGTGATGCTGGAGCAGAGACGTGTCTTTCTGTCTTCTCTCCCCGCGAAAAGCGAGAGACGGCAATGGGAAGCAAAAAAAAAAGGTTCCCCCTGCTGAAACATTGCGGTCACATGGTACGTGACTAAACCACCACGCAGGGAGGACACGTCCGCTTCGATAACTGGAAGCAGCTGACCGAGTGTTTGTCTTGTTTTGGGAAACAAGATTTGATGATTTGCTTCCGAGCTTGACGCTTACTGCTGTTCGAGAAGGACCGAAAGATGTCAGTCATGTGCGTGTGCGCATGTGTGTGTGCGTAGACAGGGAGGGGGTGGCTGTTCTGGGTGCGGCTTTCGCTTTGTGAGATGTATGGAATCAGTGCAGATAAACAGATGGACAGAGGTCAGCGCTGGGTGCAGGTGAACCTGACCACCACCAGTGTTCACATTCATATCCTGCTTTTCCCGACACACACACACACACACACACACACACACACACACACTCAGCTTCTTGACTGACAACAGGCTTCATCCCATTTTTTGGCTGGCAAACGCTCACAATAACCAACTTCATCACACATCCATTATGTTCCTCTGGTGAATATTCATGCAGGATGTGTACAATTTCTTAATTTAAGTGCGGGAGGAATAAGCGGACGGATCGATTTACATACATGAGGAAACATTAAGCGCCATCTGTCGTGCATGTGCACCCAAGAAACACGGAGAGTTCACAAGTGTGGCACATTATGGTAAACCCGCCTTTCATCTTTGGGGTTGAATGAGTAGCTCATCGCTGAGAGGCTGCGTCTCAACAGTTCCACCTTGAACAGTTACGATTTGCATTACCACTGGGTTCAAACAATGCAATGTGTCCCCATCCTGTTAATACATCTGCCAGAAATGAGAAAAATTCTTCCCCAATACTATTCAGAGCTGGAAATTAGCCCTTTGGGATGTCACAGGGGACAGTGACACTGCTCTCTCTCAGGTGAGTGATAACACTCCTGACCTTGTTTTGGTTCTGTGGCTGTTTTTTGCCCCCATTGGTAGTTCCAATATAGTAAGTATATCTCTATCTATCTATCTAAAACAAAGGTGTTGCTGCAGGCTTTAAACACAGGGCTAAACATGCAGTTTTTTTCCTTTTGTTTTTATTAAATACAATTGAAAAGTGTACAATTTGCTAATGCTTTAACTCAAGGCACGCTGCAGGTCCAGTGAAGGCTCAGTTATAGCAGAACACGAAAGGTTTTTTATTTTTTGGCAGGTGGCTGTAAACACAGGGCTAAAAAAGAAAAAAAAACTGTGAAAGTGACGGGGTGAAAAACTGGAACACAGAGAGCGTTACTGTTAGAAAGCATGCGCACACCAACCTGACTTCAGCCCCGCTTTCATTACCCATGATCCCCCGCCAGCTCCGCCTGAAAGGCATACCAGCACCGACCCACCCGCACACACACACACACACACACACTCCGAAGGACCTCAGCGCTGCATTTGTTTCCAACTAAACCCCCGCACAGCAGGGTTTGCAGGGTTTACATGCAACGTGAGAGGCAGCACACACTCCTTGCACCCACCTTCCTCAGGCCCCTCCCCCCTCCACCCAGACTTTGTTGTTTTTATAATTCAAGATCGGGCGGCCAAAGCGATGAGGTGACAGCGGGAGCGTGGCACTGATAAGGTAGCTAATACCCAGCTTTTTAAGGGGTCAAAGGTCGCCCCTGCTCGAGTGTGCGGTGGTAGGAATGTTTTTTGGGTGGGCTGATATTTTTGGGGGCGAGCTCGACTCCTGGCTGTGAGAAAGCATGTTATTTTACAATATTATTATCAAGCGGCGGCTTAGAAAAGGAACCAAAAAAAAAGCAGAGGCAAAGACTTTTTCCTCGGCAACAGTGAGCAGAATCAGAGTCCCAGAGGAAGAGGAAATCCAGCGGGATCAGTCTTCTGATCTGGCCCAGCACTCAGACAGCACATGCACTCACACGCGCTGCCACTAAACCAGGCCGTTGATTGAGCCGACCTCTAATTTTAGCCGCAGACCTCCAGCGCCTGACCGGCAGCCCTTTGGATCGCAGGTCCGGTTGGGAATAGGCGGAAGAAAAGGTGATTAATAACTGTCATGTCTGTCACGGCACATCGGCGCACGAGAGCGGAGGCTCCGACGAGGCCGCAGGGTGGGAAGTGCAGTTACACGCGAGATGCTAACAGCTGCCGCCGCCGCCGCTTGCTGCTGTTTCTGCTGCTGTTGTTGTTGCTGTTGTCAAGAGAGAGAGAGAGAGAGAGAGAGAGAGAGAGAGAGAGAGAGAGAGCACAACCGGAGAGTGATAATGTTCCTGGATTTCCTGCGGCGCACTTCCTGCCGCGGTATTCCACTAAATTCAGATGATGAGAGAACATGTTCTGAGATTTTTTTTTTAAAGTTTTAAGTTGTTGCAGAGTAAATGGGATTCATTCAATCTGCAGGCAGTAGTTAAGAGTTTAGCTACTGTCTTCAAATGAATGCACAGTTTTTTTGTCCAAACAATTATGAGGCTAAGTAGATTGGCGCAATAAGCGGTGAAAAAAAAGTAGAACATACAGAGATTCAACTGAGTGAAGCTCTGCACACAGATAGCTCTCTCACACACACACACACACACACACACACACACAAAGATACATGTTGTCTCTCTATCTTCAGTTTATTATAATTATTGTAATTAGCATTATTATAATTATTATTATTATTATTATTATTACACTCGTGATGTCATCTTATTTCACCAGAAGGATGCACCACTAGGGGGCGTTAGGTCAAAGCAACTGTGGCCAAGAACAAAACCGACTTGACTCGCTGAACTACACTCCATTCCTCTCAAAATAGCTCGTGCATCAGAGGATTCTGAAAGTCCTATATGTAATATGAGCAATTGAGAGGTGCTGTTTGGGGAATTAACATACATTCAGGCACATCAAAATGTGAAGAATTGTGTTGTATCTTCTTAAAATAAGCTGATAAATTACTTTGACAGAAAATGTAAATCGGTTTTGACTTCTATATTGTCACATAACAGGTGTCATAACAGGTGTCACAGGTGTTTATATTTGAGGACTGAGAGATGTCTGTGGTTAACACTTGTCCATACGGCCTCAGGTACCTTACTGTCATCAGTTAACGTTGCAAAATGTTACGGCTGCACAGTGTCCAATCAAACAACTATCTTTTGATCATCATCTTGGATTTTTTTTTTTTTTAGCACAGTATGCACATCTGCATGACTGACCTCAGTCCCTTTCCACCAGGCTGGATCTCCAGGGGTGTGCAGTCTTTGTAGCCCCGCCCCTTCCTGTGCATTTGAGGCTGCAGATAATTGGATGAGGGCAACGGTCGTGGGCAGGCTCCGGTTCGAGCTGATGACCGGCTCAGCTGGCAAACCGGCCGGTCGAGTTCTCCTCGGTCACATGACCCGAGTCACGTGACCCTCCGTGGGGGAAGCCAATCGTGTTGCTGCCCTCGCCTCCTCATGCAGTGGGAAAACATTCCAACAGCTGGCCTCGGACTGTTCCAGAAACATCTGCAACGTCCGCCACTAGTGAGAACCCCCCACTCCTCCCCTCCCCGTCCCTGCAGCTTCAGAATCTTAAGATAATAGAGGTTCCGGATTAGTGTGACATTTTTTCTTTCTCCCTCCCTCCCTCTTATCGTGATACCCAGTGCCCTCCGACGCCCCCTCTTCCTTAATCTGGCCAAACTGACACAGGGCGGATTTTTCTTTAGAGGTGGTTGGGTATTTTCTCTTGTCATAAAGCACATCTGAGTGTGTATGTGTACGTGTGAGTGTGTGAGTCCCTGTGTGTGAGTGTGCACCGGAGAGTGCTCCATAGCCTTTGACATATTGTTAATTTGAAAAATGTTTGAAGTATGATGCAACATCAGCTGCTCTCACTTAGCTTTGAGCTGCTTTCCTCTGAAAAGTCCCCTCCGGTCTCAAATTACCACCAGGACAGCACTAATACCATGCTGTGTGTGTGTGTGTGTGTGTGTGTGTGTGTGCGTGCGCGCATGTGCACTCATGCTTTAGATGCTCTCCTTAATGTGGTTAATGCTTGTGAAACATCTGATTAATTCAAGCAATGTTTTAATCATTGATATTGTTTCATAAACTCGCATCTTATTTTCTCTCCACAAATTTTCAAAAAGCAAAATGTGGAATACTTCAGAAAATTCTCTCTCTGTGTTTTGGAAGTGTGTGCGTGACGTGTTGAGTGACTTTCTCTTTTGACTGGAGCCTTATTTTCTGTGTAATTTCTCTGTTGTGATGAGGACAAAAAAAATGTTTGAAAGTGTTTCTCTTGTTTCCAGAGTCCAGCGCTGGAATTTTGCAAAGGAGATCCTTTTGTTTCTGTTGCGCTTCATATGTTTCTCTTCCTTGGAACTTCCTCTTACCTCTTGCTCATGACAAAATATTAAATGTTCCGCTTCCCTGAATCGTGAATAGCAGCCTATTGTTTTGTCATGACAGCCTTCCAAGCACACTCAGCCCTGGAAACTACCTGATGCGCACGAGGCTTCGCTTCCCATTCTCACTCTCTTCCCTCTCCTCCAAACGTGAGCTTATTTAATTTACCATTTAGTTCTGGCCCGCTTCCATCTCCGGGCCACACAACAGCTCCTCTTGGTGCTTCGCCAGAGCACTCGCACAACGTCTGAGGCTCCGAATTAGCTGGAATTTCGAGCGGCAGTGTTACTACTGATGAGAATGATAAACAAGAGGGAACAGGATTCGTGGTGCCTCGCTAATCTGGCCGCAGCTGCAGCAGGGAGGAACTTTTCCATCAGAGCAGAAATGCGAATAGAAATGTGTTGCTTTTAACACTGACTCGTCTTGGCATCAGGCTGCCAGTGACAAATTTGTATTTGTGTTTCATGTCATGCAGAGCGTTTATTGCATACTTGTGCAGATGGGACCCATTGTGCAAACAAGCGCTAGCTCAATGTGTCAACTGCTGCGTTTCCATTACCCCTAATATTGCACAAACCCCAAATATCACAATAAACTCTCATGAGGTGGTTTTTCAGACGTATCGATAAAGAAGTATTTTGCAAAAGTGTCATGGAAACACTTTTTCGCATTTACATGTCAGCAGACGTGACGGACAGGGTCATGTGACCAGTTCACTTCAAGTGAAAATGGCGCGTTATGAGAATTACGGCTATCACACCATTCAATGGAAACACCTGGAAATCGCAATTGTGCGAAATTTTAGAAATATTGTTTTTATTTAGCAAAAAAAAAAAAAAAAAATGCATCATCCTTTGTGGTCTACATGCCCATGCAGCCCAAAAGCTAAAGTGGCAGTTGTTGCAACTAAATTGAGTTCAAGGTTCAATTGTGGTTTAATGAGATGCAGAATTATTTATTCATTTATTTTACAAAAATGTAGTTTTACTTTATCAGAATCAGAATCAGAATCAATGTTTTAGAATCTATAATGCACCAATCAAAAGTGCAGTGTTCAATTCAACTCATTGATACCGTGTGTTCTCATTTCCACTGGATCTCTCAGGTGCAGTAAAACTTAAAAAAAAAAAAAAAAAAAAAAAACCATTACATAAGCTGTCACCACTTGTCAGTTCTGCCACTCGGACACTCATCGTGTGGATAGCTCACTCACGCCGCCGCTCGTCACCCTGCTGCACCAGGCGAGCAAACCAATTTGTCCTGGCCTGCGCCGGTGACCTCTCACCTACATGGAGTCACCTCAGGCTTTGACCCCGTCTTTCAACTCTGAGCGCAGAGCCGGGCCGCTCGCCTCTGGGTCAGCCTGCGGATGAAAAAGCTCCGCCGTAGGAAAAAGGAAGCGGCGGCGCAGGTTGAGTTTGTTTTAAATGGGGCTTAATGGATTCCCGCGTACGGGTGCATGTGTGAACGTCCGCTTCCCCTCTGAGGCGGCACGCGTGACCACCGCGCGCACACATCACACACGGCAGTAAGGGGCGGAGGGACGGGCACACACACACACACACACACACACACACACACACACACACACACACACACAAGCGCCCACGTTCACCGGGAACCAACGCAACAGGGGCTGACGGGAGGCCGTACGCTTTAAGGCGGGGCAAGGCGGGCACAATGGAAGGATGTAGCGTATTGTTTTAACCCATGGGGCAACGAGGCGAGGGCGGCCCGGGGCGAGCGGTTCGGCCCGACACATGTGACGAGGCCGTTGACTGACGGCCGCCGACGCCGGAGCACCGCGCGTGGAAGGGAGGCCTCCATTGTGAACTTGAACTTTTCACCTCGCTCGCAATATCATAGGGATGTTATCGGTGACATAATAAATAAGGTTTTGAAAGGAAGGGGAATATGTTTGAAAAAAAAATAATAATAGTATTATTAACACACACACACAAAGTTTGCATGGCCAAGGTGGAAGTTTTTCTCTGACACTGTTCTCGAGCCGGAGGGGCGACTTTTGTTGCTTTTTAAAGCACATTTCAACCATCTCCGGCGGTCGCGTATAACTTGATAGGGCGACATCAATGGGAATGTAAGTTGGAGTGGGTTCGACTCTGGAATGTGCCACGGCCAATCAGGCGCCTCACTCTCGGGCTGACGGCCAATCAGGTCATGGCACTCGGGGTCCCTGAGAGACTGCTGAACTCGGCGCAAAAGGACATTTCTGAAGGAGATCGTGAACTTTTTTCGCTCCAGGAGATCTCTGCTTCCTTTTCTCCATCCATAGACGGCTTCTCTCTCTCTCTCCCTCTCTCTCTCTCTCTCCCCCGCTCTCTCTCTCCCCCTTTTTGTCTCTTCTAACTTTATGTTGCAGAGAAGTATGTCGACATAAAAGAAGCATGTCTCCCCGGTAATTGTGTTTTGTTTCGTGCCAAAGAAATGTTTCCTCTCTCGTCGCCCCGATCTCTCTCTCTCTCTCCCTTCCCTCTCCTTCTGTCTCCCCCGTGCCCTCCCCCCTCCTCCCCTCACCCCCCAACTCCAGCCGCCACTGTCTCGCTGGAGTGATGGGAAAAGAGCCCGAGAAGGAATGCTTGTGTCTGTGAGTGCTGTTTGGTTAGGCAGAGTCATATAACACGACCGTGGCGCGCTCACATGTGCCTGAGTGTTGGGGGCAGCGACGGCTATTTACATTAACGAGCCCAGTCCGGGCAGCGCGGGGGCTCCCAGCCCTCCACCGTTACATTAAGTGAAATGGAACCTCGCCTCGCCACCGACACTCTGTCCTCTCTCGTCCTCTCTGTCTCCGCACTTTGTCTCCTCCTCCTCCTCTTGCGCTCCCAATGCAACCTCTCTTCATCAGGAGTCGTGCACTCGTCTGCCGTTAGCCAGCCCGACTACCGGATGCAAGCAATGTCATCGCCTTTCGCCGTGCTGGCAGAGCACCAGTTCTTTAGACTGCTGTGCAAACTTTAAAAGTAAAGGGGGAAAGAAAATCCACGTGGGGCTAGCTTTCAACAAGACTTAAGTGCTTTTGGCGCCGCCGCGTTTGACATGAGTGAAATAGACGGCCTTTGTCTGGCTCTCGGCCGCTCCACCCTGCAGTCGGCTCCCAGTACTGCAATTTTTGGCCTTCGACCACCTCCTGTCATGCTCTTACAGTGGAGGACAATCAGTCAGTGTGTCCCCACGTACACTCAACTTCCAACACGAGCCGCTTGTCACAAACTCAATACATCAACTCCTGATTGGCCAGTCAGGAGTCCTACAGTTTGCCCTTGCACTTGTCGCAAAAACTAGCCTGGTTGGATGGTTGGGTATGTGGCAGATCCCAAGTCTGGCAGTGGTCTATGAAGACTCATCCAGGACACATCAGCTCAGAAACTCAGATCCTAAGCGCCTCGTTTACCCTGTAGCTGTAGCTGTGGCCGAAAAGCTTATTTCAGAGCTTACTTAGATCCACAGTGTCGACCATTTAGTACCGACTCAAGGGACTCAAATGATTCATGTGATCCAGATCTATTTTGTGAGTGATCCAGAAGGCTCATAGGAAGAGGAGACACAGAGTTCTCATCACTATGATTGATAGTCTTTTGCATGCATTTAGCTCAAAGAAAGAAAAGACAAACATTTAGAAATCTAATTGCCACTCAATCACTGTTCACTGTAGGTTTTCTGTGAACATGTGTTTGCTTGTTGGCTAATGTGGGTCTGCTGCCTAAAACATCGTTTCATCTGCAAATGTGTCTGTTAAATATTTTACTGTCTGCGTGCGCGCCGCCACTGATTCCCATGGTCTAGAGAATTAGACAGGTATTGGCTTTGGCGGCTGCTGTCGAGCGCTGCAGCCAAACATCTCGGCCGCGCACACGTGAGCAGGAAAAAAAACGGAAGCTGCGCACTTGTGCGCCCCCCGAAGGACGCATGCATGTGCGCACACACACACACACACACACACATAGTCAGACAGCAAGCTACCGTGACTAATATCGTACCTCTTGGCAGGCACAGGCCGGGTTCTAAGGTCAGCGCTGTGTCAATAAACAGGGGATGGTGTGATTGGCTCTGCAGTGACAGCGTGACAGCAGCCTTCTTTGATTGGTTTAAAAACCCCAAGCAACCACCACAGACTAATTTAGCTTTTCAAAAAAAAAGGGCATGTTTGAGATGCTTTGCAACAGTATTTGAATGAACAGTTGATGAGACAAACTGACAATTTACACTGGTTTCAAAGGATTTGGGAATCAAAATGCTTTTATCTTTCGTCCTCTGTGGGATTCGTCCAGCCCACTTCTGAGTGTGACCCACCTGAAACTCATTCTTCTCCTTTCTGACCTGCCGATGGCCGCACCTCCAGCTGGCTCCGAAATACAGGTATAGTGTTTCTCCCTGAGCTCTGCACTCTGCTTGACCCATGCTGCATAGAAAACATGTTAGATAATGGGCCCGGGCCGGCCAGCGGGGCCGAGATGCAGCGTTCGAACCAGGAAATCCCGCCGATGGGAAATCTGCATCTCCGTAACGTTGGTGACAAAGCAACGGGATCCGTGAGGTTTTAGCTTCGGGACAACGTGGCAGGTCAGATTAGCGCTGGGAGTCCGGATCGCCCGGCCTGTAGGGATGGGCTGGAAAATTAGATAAAGTGCTTGATTAAATGCATCAGCGGCGGACTGTCGACAGATGATGCCCTGATAACCTGAACCATTTACCTAATTTAGCTGGCCTACAAGTCCACAAGACATTTCCGGGACCAATCAAGCTATCAAATCCCGAGTTCCTGAACTGGGGTGGAAAATTTTTTGGGGCCCTGAAAATTTGAGTAAATTCTCAATTATTTAACCAGTGTGTCTCAAAAAGTTTGTCTGCATCAGAGGCACACAAACAAAATGTAAATTATTCTTGTTCTCTTGTACACTGTTGCAAGGGACACTGTCATCATGCTGAAACGTTCAGTTCTGAGGTGGACGGAACAGTGCACATGCAGCGTGTTGGGTAAATGCCGGTGGCCACAATAACACAAACTGGAAACTAGGAGACTTAAGACTTATTCTTAGCGCAATGCAGTACATCACAAACACATGAGATGTTCGCAAACATTTTTCTTCCACCAATGCCCGTCCCGTTTTTAGCGCAGAAAATCAACAGGGCCAAGACGTCGCTGTGACCAGAGAAAAAGAAACAAGAAAGAAAAGCCTGAACCTGAAAGGTGAAAGTAGATTCCAGTAGTCAGGAATTTCTAATCATAACAAACATGTCAGAGCCGTTTAGCCAGCGATGGCGGGTCACTGGTCAGAGTTGTGAGATGTATATTGTTTCTGATTAAGCGTTGACCGCTCGCGTTGCTGCACTTACGAGCAATTTACTTTACATTCATTAGGGTGTTAAACATTTTGCTTGGGCATCCCCTTAAAAAATAAATCAGCGCTGAGCAGCCTCAGTGTTCTTTTGCTTTATGCACCCAAAGTGACTTTTTTCCAACATGCGGACGCTTCCGTCTTTTAGACCTCATCTGTCTCTTGGTTATTAGGATTTCCAGCCTCCCTCTTTTTTCAGCCCAGACACTTAAAATATATCATTTTCCTGAGGTTATCCGTCTATTTGCTCCTCCCATACGTCATGGACACTGATACCAAACAGGGACATTTCACACAAGCCACCTCATCCGCTTCCCGCTCCTCGTGTGTCCTCGGGGGACTTGGAACAAAAAAGGGATGAAATTGGGTGACCGTGGAGAGAAAAGAAAAGGAAAAGAAAAGCCGGCACGGTGTTGTTAATTTCCCAGACATCTGCGAAATATGTAACCTCTCCATCACTCTCATGATGTCAGCGCGCTTGTTGCGTCCAGCGGGGGGATTCGGGCCGAAACACTTGCGATGGAGCCAAGGTAAACCGCTCCAAATGGAGCGCGGCGCGGGAAAAAAGGGGACGCCGTCGCAACAAAAAAGGGGAGTCAGATATGGATCGTTGGGTCTGCACACCGTCTCCAGCTTGAGCCAATTATTGGTGTCATCTTGATCCAATTGAATCAATCCAAGCTGGGGGAGGGAAGGCAGTCGGGGTGGGAGGTTGGAGGGTGGAGGGGGGAGCGGGTTGGCCGAGTGCAAACATTGGTCAGACATCCAGGACCGAGCGAGGATGCGTCCAATCCTCTCCTCCGGCAGCACCAAGACCCCCCTGGTTTCTGCAAGAGTCTGAAAAGTTCATTGACAAACCGTAAAGGGATTCAAGGATGCACTAATTTTAGGTAATCTGAGGTAAAACAGCCGTCATCAGGAACCTCCACACACACTCCTTCCCCTGAAAACGTAACAGGAAACAGGAGTAAGCGCGCATCGCCTCCAGGCATCGGACCTCGCTGCTTCCCTCCTCGCCCGCTTTCCTGTTCAGCTGCTCGCTGCCGCGCTGTTGTTCCAACACTTTTCTCTCTTTTTTTCTCGAATCTCTCTTTTCCTTCCATTCAGCAGTCGAGTCGATGCGTGAACGGCGAGCGTATCTGCTCGACCCTTTCCACGCCGATGCGTTTCCACACTGTTGCACACATTGTCAACAGCGTGTCCGTCCAACAGCTCCGGGGGAAAGAGGAACAAGGTCCGTGTTTGGCTTTGCGTCGAGCTGCCGAGACGGCTCCCCATCTTTCCAGGACGGTTCC
The DNA here is from genome assembly GCA_009823395.1 of Thamnaconus septentrionalis. NCBI lineage: Eukaryota > Metazoa > Chordata > Actinopteri > Tetraodontiformes > Monacanthidae > Thamnaconus > Thamnaconus septentrionalis. The sequence continues at coordinate 7,972,270 of CM020510.1, read as the reverse complement.
CTCCCGACGTGCCCAACTAACACCGTGACCGCGTTCGCAGCGCCGGAGTGTCGCTAGTTGAAAATGGCGCCAAACGCAGCTCTCGATATCTGAATGTTTGTTGAAATTGGAGACAAAAATACACCGTCTGCGTCCAAAAGGGAAACAACTTTGGAGAACCGCACTGCTGCCAACAATAACATCATTTCCAAACACTGGGTGTGGGGTTGTGGGGGGGGGGGGTCGCTCATTTATAAACACTAAAACAGAAACTAGCGAGTTGATGGCCCGAGCCACTCGGAGCGCGTCGACGCCGAGCTAATCGTGGTTCTTAATCTTCAGAAGTCCGTTAAAATAATTACAGCTCAGGTGGAACAACATACACGAGCGGCTTAAAGTTTTTCTCATCTGAAGCTGGGTCACGTTCCCAATTACGCTAAAATGTTGTGATGAAGTTCCGTCTGTTTTCACTGATAATATTGATATTATTGCAGGTAATGTGTCTTGGCAGCGGAGGTTGGAGGGGACAGCCGCTCTCCACAGCCCTTTGCATTAAAGTTTTGGCACAACTACTGCAGTTCTGGGGGCGGCTGGGGGTGTCGTGTTCTCTTTTGATTTCTATTAAAGGTTCCTGATGAGTTTCTGCTGTTGTTAATTGATTTGCCTTTGAGGTTTTTTCTTCCTTCACGGATGATGCTGGACTCGGTCGCTCAATCGGCGTCTCTGGAAGCCGACGTGTGCATCCACAGGAAGGAAGCCAATTACCTGGAGCAGCAGACCCCCCCGCCCCCCGAAAATGAAAAAAAAAAGGGGGGGGACTCCACTGTTGACCTTGGATCGGCTTTCCATTTCTTATTATTATTAGGTTATTAACACAAACCCCTGCAAGTATCTTTTTTAAAGTCTAAGACAAATTCGATTAGGCCTCTTTACTCGCGCCGCTGCAGACATATCACTGTCTAACTGTTGCCTGCTCCCCATTACCTTCGACACTGAAGTCAGCGAGGCACCGCGGACCTGAAAGCCTATATCCCCCCGCTCGCTGGTCAAGGCAGGGGGGTTGCCAGGTTTGCAGCACATTACCGCTTTATTGAATTAATTATGATAAGGATCATAACTTTAAACGCGGGGTGAGGCGCAGGGCGTTTTTTTTTTTTGGGTGCCGATGGCTCCAAGCAATTTCTTCCCCCAGAATGACGGCGGAGGGGTTATTGGATCTGTCAGGCCTGAACTCTGTGGCATCATAACGAGCTCCATAAGGTAAGCTGAGGTTGATCCACAGTTCGCCGCACGGATCCCTCCGTGCCTGCAACACGAGGAAATTTGTTCTACATACTGAACAAATAACAAGAGAAGAAGGAGACGGTGCAGAAATGACTGCCTTCTCCTTTCTTGTTTGGGGCCTCAGTCCGAAAGCCTCGAGGGTCACGGAGGGTTATCCAAAGGTCTCGTGCCATATACAGTTCCTTCAGATGCAATGAAGTGGATCATTGTTTTAGGATGCGGCTTAGATGTTGGAAGTCTCTCAAGTTCCTGCCAGAATAAGATGGCTGGAGTGTCTGAGGTTTTAATTTTTCGTCCACTGAGATTGAAAAGTGGGCTGTAAAGGGCAAGCCTGGGGGCCGTTTTCAGAGCAACCAAAGCTGTATTAAGGGGAAAGGAAAGGGTTCGACTCGGTGGCGTGCCGTCACGTCCAAAACTCACGGGGGCAAAGCAGGACAATATGAGTCAACGGGCCGTCCCCACTTGTCTAACAATTGAAGGATGTGTGTTTGTCTGGAAACCTCAACCTCCTTCCAACTGCCCGTTGAGAGCCCTTTCTCCTTTTCGCGGTCTACTCTCACCAGGAACGCAAAAGGCCAACCCTTAGTCAGAAACCTTTGTTTGTTTCAGGGACAAGAAACAGATTTGACACCAGCAGTTGTTGGGTTAATCAATTTCTGAAGTACTGCAAGGACCAAAAACTGCAATACACTGAGGCAGGATGTATTCTGAGCTTGGGCCATTTCTTCTAGTTAGCACTGAAAGAAGAAAATAATAAATAGAGGCCACCGTTGTTATTGTTAACACAGCTGACCTACACTGCTAGCCTACACAACACATAGTAGCTGATAAAACTAAGGTTGCTCCAAGTGTCCAGTCCTGTTATTTCAACCACGTCCATGATGACATAACCAACCTGATCTTGGAAAAACACAGTTTCCATATATGTACTAAAAACAAAAGGTCTCCAGAAGGGCTGAGAGGAATTTTTAAGCAGAAGATATCTGTACTTTTTTTATCGATTCGAGTCCCCGCTGACAACGCAACACATCAGACGGCGTGGGTGGCAGGGTGTGGGCGAGTGTGTGTGGACAGGTTTTGCGTCTGTGTGAGAGCTAAATATGAGCAGATGTATCACAATATTTTCACTGCGAGGAAGCGTCTTTGAGGGACAATAACCTGCAGCTGAATCAGCGAGCTGCCCCTCCGCCCAGCGCCCTGCGAGCCACCCAGATATCTGGAGAGATTCCTTTTTTCTTGCCACGTTACGGCGGTAGGTGAGCCCCAAGCAGCACCACTTCACTGTTTTGTTTTTTGTTTTTTTTTGGACTAAGACACACATCTGAGAGAACCGCCCTCTTCGTCTGAAAATATAGCTCTTGGCACGCGGCGCTGAGGAGCTACCGGTTTCGCACTCGTATCTGGAAAACAAGCCAATTTGATCCGAGACACCTCGCAAATGCAGATCGGATCCTGAGCAACATGTCTGCCGTGTGGGGAGGAAGGGGTGGAGGTGCTGGGGAGCTTTAGGGGCAAGCGGTCGGGGGAGATGAGATGTAATCACAGGCTTGTACAGCTGGGCCTTGTTTCGCTGGTCCACACTGTGGAAGGGGGAGGAAGAACAATTCCCAATCAAAATAGGGAATTTGCTTCAAAGGCCAGAGCGGCATTTCAGCCATCATCTGAAAAACTGTCATTGACTTCCTGATAGATACTTCAGTCATCTCAGGGAAATTTGCTCCTTCTAGTGCATCCTAGACATGATGTGGATGTTGCTTCTGGGCATGTTCAGACAATCTTACTAAATAGTTTGGAGGGAATTTTTTCATTAATGAGGAAGAAATGGGAAGCTCTTGCACTCAATCTGGTTGAATATTTCAAGAGACTGAAGGTGAAAAACGTGTGACACAAAGTATTGGGGAGGTGTTTTCAGATGGCTTCTTCTTGAATGTAACACAGTTTGCACTTTAAATATTTTTACATTTTGACGATGACGAATGTTTTAACTTAATTAATGATATACTCCAATGTATCCAATGTCTCGATAAAAAATAAATTTAAGCGCTGTTGTTATTGTCATTGTCAACAAAGTCAGAATAGCCATAGAAGGAAACTAGGGGGGTCTTGGTGCATCCTTAGACGCATCCTCGCTCGGTTCCTGGATGTCTCCCAGATGTCTCCTCTCCACAATTGGTATTTGTGGAGAGTAAAAATGATTGAGAACCGCTGACTCTAGAAAGTTACGTCCAATGAATATTTAAGTCTAATATTTATACCCCATGTCTTTTTATAGGACTTAGACTTAGACTTTCTTTTATTGTCATCATGAAAGAAACACGGCAGTGATTCAATTCACAACGAAATGTCGTTGCCCAGTTCCAGAAATACAGTAACTGACTAAAATCTATATACAAGCTGAGATAAGTACAGGATATAAAAATATGGGAAATCTGGAGGTAGAATTTTGGTGGTACATAAATATATATATATATATATATATATATATATATATATACAATTATAAATATCATAGGTCCAATTCATTCTCTGTTATGTCTGCCAAAAGAAAAAAAATCTGCAACCAACAAAGAGCTGTGAGCAACCTTGACAGTCGTACACCAGAGAAAGACAGAGGTGACAGGCAACTCCTGCCGTGTCACTGCCCAATTAGACAGACATACCTTAACCTTGAACATGTCTCCTCCCATCCTGGACTATCTCACAGAGGGGCGCTTTCGTCCTTTATCTGGTGGCATAGTTTACACACCCCGGAAAGCGGGGGGAGAAAGGCCTTGAACAAACAGCTTTGCAACTCTTTAAGGTAAACACAGGAGACATCGAGGAGACATCCAGGATGGAGCAAGTGTGCGTCCAGTCCTCTCCTCTGGCGCCACCTAAACCCACCTGGTTTCTGCAACAGCCGTCATCAGGAACCTCCACACACACCCCTTCCGCTGAAAACGTAACAGGAAACAGGAGTAAGCGTGTGTCGCCTCCAGGCATCGGACCCCTCTGCTTGCCTCGCCCGCTTACCTGTTCAAATTCAAGCACTGTTGTCATTTAACAAAGTCAGAAAAGCCATAGAAGGAAGGGAAATACACAATAAGCAAATTTTCCACACAATTTTTATTCACCACAATTGGTATTTGTGGAGAGTAAAAATGGTTGAGAACCGCTGACTCCCGAAAGTTATGTCCAAAACATATTTAAGTCTAATATTTATACCTCCTGTCTTTTTATAAATATCATAGGTCAGATTCCTTCTCTGTCACGTCTGCCAAAAGAAAGAAATCTACAATCAGCAAAGAGCTGTGAGCAACCTTGACAGTCGTACACCCAGAGAAAGATAGAGGTGATCACTGCCCAATTAGACCATCCTGGACTATCTCACAGGTGCTGAGTCCCACTGTGTCCTCTGACGCAGCCCCTCAGCATTGCCACGGCCTGGGTCAAGGGCAGCCTGAAGACGATCTCAGGTTCCCCACAATGCTGATACACAGACACAGGTGAGTCCATGCACGACGACTCAGCAGGAGGAAGAAAAGAACCTGCGCAAAGGCAGAGGTGAGTGTGTAAACTGGATCAAGGAAAGAGTCCTGGTCCGAGTCTGTCCATAGCGCAGGCTGCTGAGCCATATTTCCAAACCAAGGTGGATGGATATTAATTATCCAGTGAATAACGAGAGCAACAAGAGGCTCCAGTAAACCCTCAACGACCCAGAGAACAGGAGAAAGTAGGACTAGGAAATGAATCACACACAATCTGAAAGTGAGAGATACCAGTTACAACTCTGAGACATTGAAAATTAAACAAGACGCATCTTCTTTTTTGGTGATTGACTGGCAGCCTTCCTGAAGCACCAACGAGGAGCCTTATTTCTTTTTTCTTCCACCACCACACTTGGCTGAGCTAGTATCTCTAGATATTTGGCCCCCGGCTGAACCTCTGTGTCTTCAGCCTGGCCGTCTCTATTTACGTCATTAAATGATTTGTGCCTCACCCTCCACTGGCTACATCAAACCCCTCAGGATTCTCCGTGAGGATATTATTCTCGAGGAAAAAAAACTGCATTTATTAAAAAAAAAAGATGAAACATTTTGATGAACATCACTCGCTATTTTTGTCCCCACACAATTTTTTTTTCTTCCCCCATTCCAGTGTGTCTCCACCGCAAGTCTCTTATTTATGTTTTGCTCACTTGTCACCTTCTTGTTTGTTGTGCCACGGTACAGTAAATGTTTCTGATGGAGATAGGAGCCCGCCGGACAAGCGCTCCTTCGCCGGTTGCCGTGTTTATTTTGTTATCCTTCCCTCACTCTCTGTCTCCTCCATCTCTGGGGCAGGCGAGCGCCGCTTTCGTTCTTTATCTGGTGGCCAAGTTTACACACCCTGGAAAGCGGGGGGAGAAAGGCCTCGAACAAACAGCTTTGCAACTCTTTAAGGGAAACACCGGCACTTTAACTAGACCAAATATTTACCTTCGCCCCCAGCCTGGCCACGCTCATCCCTGTGTTCAGCCTCTCTATCGCGTCCCAGTGCCACACGCCGGCAGATGGATATCACGTGCTCCATAATTTGTCCAGGATAGTGGGGGTGTTGAGGCTGCGTGTCAGCAAATTATTTAAGGCGCGTCATTACATAATTCATACAACAACAAAAATGCACACATACACAAACAGGCATATCTCGCAAAACACTCCTTGTTTTCATCGTTCAAGGTTCAATCATCAGCCCCCCGCCAGTCAAATCAGAGATATGACCAGCCTGCACAACACGGCAATAAAAACACAATATTTTTTTTCCTTGTCTAGTTTTCTCACTTACACTCAGGGTCACAAACGCAAACACAAACACATGGAAATGTATTTCAGTTTTGCAGAAAAATAAGCTCACGTGAAAGCCACTGCTTAACCTGGACAAAAATCTGTGTGTGTGTGTGTGTGTGTGTGTGTGTGTGTGTGTGTGTGTGTGTGTGTGTGTGTGTGTGTGTGTTGTGAGAGAGGGAGAGAGAGAATATGTCAGTCTCTCAATGCTCATTGTGTTTTTGTGTGTTTGTTTAGGGGCACAGTTTTTGTGGCATTAGACACTTCATCACTCGCTTCCTGTACTGTGTGTGTGTGTGTGTGTGTGTGTGTGTGTGTGTGTGTGTCTGTTGTTGGCATGAGAGGGAGGAGGGGCAGGGGGTGGAGTTGGGTTAAGTGCCGGTCCTCTTGTGAAGCTCCACCCCATCTAACCATGAATAAAACAAGCAAATGATAATAAGCTAGCTGCTAACAATGTAAAATGACCCACTTGACCTTTTACCTCTCCTGACCTTATTTAAAAAAATTTCACCACCATATTTTCTTTTTTGTCGTTACCCATGTATAACATATTTACATCACAGTATTGTTGCAATTCCATATATAATTTTACAGTACAACACTTTTTTTTTTTTGACAAGTTCTGCAAAAAAAAAAAAAATGTAAACTCCCTCACCAGACTTCCTCAGTCACATTATTGGTCACATGTTTCAGTGAAAGGCGTTTCACACCCTGACAGCATCACATAAACTAGACCCTCTGCTACTGCAGCAGGTGCGGCACCGACACAATTAAGCTTCTTGTACCACATGCTATTCACTGTACTACACTGTAAGTCACCAAAATGTCCAGTGTTGATTGAAAACTGGGGGTTTTGGGTGGGGGTGAGGGGGTGGGGGTCGTCGCAGCACTCGCCACATTCATTACATTCGGCGCACATGACTTTGCACCATTTTCACCAGCGTCATGTGTTTTATCCCTGAGTGTCTTGTTGAAGAACAGCTGCGAGTAACAGTGTCTAAATGGACAGTATTAGCAGCAAGTGTCACATCACACCGGAGCTCCGAGCCAAAGATCCCTTGGCCTTGACGCCGCTGTCACCGCTCACACCTGCTGCAGGGCACACGCACACACGAGGAATATATCATGGAACTGTAGGGGAAAAAAAGTTACATGGTGGATGTACATTAAAATGGTGGTAAATGTAACCGTTGTCAGCGCTAAATTTTTAAGAAACGTAAATGTAAAGCCTCCTCGCATAAGAGCAGACCTGCGCACAACTCCTTCACACTGAGAATGTTGTTTGGGTTGTTGTTGTTCCACAGGAAAATCCTTCCTACTATCAGGACTGGACAAGGTTTGAACCCAAAAGCATGACTCAAAAAAAGCAGTCATTTATGTTTTACTGTAATAACACATTAATAAACACACAACCATAAACGCAAACTAAAGTAAATGGTTTCATCATATATTTTATCATCAGTTTGCAATTTAAGAAATTTCAGCAAGTACAATTAGTTATATGACTATTTAAACATAAAAAAGCTGTATTTGTGAAATCAGAGGCGTCTTCTTGAGGGACTTTCAGTCTTTCAATCCAGCCATGATCTGAGGTCTGTGTTCACGTTGAATAATCTCAATCCAAATGAACTCGGGCATCACTGTAAATGAACGACAGCTTGGCTCAGCCTCCTGCTGACTGGTTGGAAGCTATGCAGCTTTTTTTTTTTTTTTTGCATCCCGTTTTTTTTTTTTTTTTGCAGTTTCGCCGCTGCTCCCAGAGATAAAGCACCAAGGCTTTGGGCATTTCTGCCACAGCTCAGTACCATCATCCCCTCCCGCCTCCCTGGTATTCAGGAGCCTCTCACGAATACCAGCATGGACATGCGTGTCCTACCACTGAACCCCATCCCACCACCCTGGTGAGACACATCGCACATGCACGCACGCACACACACACATGCACCCAACCTTATCGCCAGCATCGCGCTTCCTGCTTTGCTCTCCAACGAATGTATACGCCGCCGGGTTGGCACAGGACGCGGGACACACTCAAACCGCTGAGGTGCACATTTCAGTTCCTTCATGCAAACAGCATCGTCGTCCTCATCATCAAAATCATCATCATCATCATCATCATTCCCCAAACCTTATCGCAGTTGCTTGCATCCAATCGCACATAACTTTATTTACTATCTTGCCCAGACCTCAGACAGAGGAGCACACTCACTCGCTCTGCAGTGTGTGTGTGTGTGTGTGTGTGTGTGTGTGTCCCACCTAACATTAGGGGGAAGATGCCTATCGGACCCTACAAGATGAGTTCAGCAGACAAGGGATGAATAGTCAGGAAAAGACAGACGGGTGGCGGGGTGTGTGTGTGTGTGTGTGTGTGTGTGTGTGTGTGTGTGTGTGTGTGTGTGTGGTGGGGTGAGGGGTAGGGGAGAAGGGGGGCAGTCTTTGACTCTGACTCACAGACAGACTGAGGTGCTTTATCATATTCCACCTCCAAATTTGCCGGCTTATCTCGTGGAGGTGCTCACGCAGAGAAAAAACAGGCGGCTGCACTGCTGACACGCGCCACCGCCTCTAGATTCATGAAGTTGTGAGGAGTAGCTTCCCAGCCATGCTGTAGGGAAGCCCAGTGTAAAACTGTCAATTATCCTCCAACTTGAGCCTAAAAGGCAGCCGTCATGCCGTATTTACAAAGTGCCAAGAGGCCCGGAGGTCCGGGCTGAGTGGAGGGTCAAAAACACAAACCTTCACACAGGAGACTTTGGAGCCCATTTTAAGTATCAGCAGTCATTTCCTGCTCGTATCCATTTAGATTTTTGTGCACTGAAAATGAAGGAGAAGTCAGCTTTCAATATCCTTCATAATCATAATTGGAGTGTGACTGTGCTGAACAGAAAGATTTACTGACTACTTTCTGTCTAGTGTAGAAAAGTAAAGCAATACAGTTAATTATAATAATATCTGTAACCCTGTCTCTCTCTCTTTCTTTCTTTCTCTCTCTCTCTCTCACACACACACACACACAGACGCTTGCAGACTGGCCAGACACAATTAGCAGCAGCTTGGCCTGGAGGCAGCGCGGCTCTGTAATAAGTGCTTGTTGATGTTTTCTAAATCTCGCTAATAGACAAAGTAAACATGGCCTAACCTTTTAATTGAGTGACGACATGACGATGATGGAGAGATAGCTAAGCTCCAGCCTTTTTTCCCTTCTTTAATTTCACTCCGCCGCCACCCGTCCCACTGCATCCATCTGCCTCCTTCCTGTTTGTGTTCATTAGCGCCACCGTCAGCGTTTGGGGGGGGGTAGAGGGCGTGTTTCGATGCGTGTGCTCCCCGCCCTCGCTGCTCTGACAGCTCTCTTCACGGTGTTTCACTGTGTCCAGTCCACTGTATTTAAAGGCCCTGTTTGTAAGGTTTAGAAGCATCCAATGGTCAGAAATAAGAACAAGTCCAGTTGCCCTAACTCAACCCTTCTACTTTAAAATAACCTGGATGACTGAGAACCTTCACAGATGTGTTGTAAACCAAGCTCACGGTAATCTGATGACAGTCTCCTTATACCAGCTGTGATGTCAGAGGAAAACACCCGGCTGCAGGAGTTGCCACTAACATAGAGGAACTTAGAGGAATGTGCCCTTTGTGACATCACAGACGGTCGATTTCAACAACTATAAGTTTCAGCACCCGCTTAGGTAGACTGAGTAGAAGAAAGTAAACAGAGTTTTTATCACTACTGCTAAGGTTCAAGTTGTTGCCGTTGGTGTTCCAACAGTTGGCATTAACCTGATCCTGACATGTCCACTGCAATATCAAGGCATGTTTGTCAACATGGGGACCATTCCATCCCTAGTGAGTAACAATGGGTGCTATGAATATGTATACATGTAATATATCAAGTTAGTGCAACTTAAGAGTTAAAAGAGAGAATTAAATGTAACACTGTGCTGCATAAACCGATGAACTTCACATTCAGTTCTGAGGCTTCATTCCATTGAAATGCAGACTAGAGAAGTTTAAATGTCCGATGTATACAGCAAACAACCTCCCGTTGTCGCATCCATTTTCTTCACCTCAGCCACCTTTTTTCAACAGACAGGTGTGCACCTATTTGTCTCCCTCACTCTCGCACACACACTGAAATATCCAGACACTTGAGTGTCGGTTCAGGGGAGGTCCGCAGCCCCCTGGGGAACCAATGGCAGGACGGCGTTGTGCGGCCAAGGGGGTGGAGGGGCGAGGAGTTGGGGGAGGGCTGTCAGCCTTTTAGAGAGCCACAGAAGAATTTGGTCTGAAACAGAGACCCGCCGACTGACAGAGACGGCACACAGCTGCGAGGCTGCAGTGTCACTGACAAGCTGCACTCTCCGTCCTTTCAAACTCCCTCTCTGTGTCTTCAAACCCGTTTTTTTCTCTCTCTCTCTTTGTTGTCCATCTCTCAGACTTCCTCCAGCTGAATCTACTCGCTCAAGTGGCCACCAAGACAACGGGGGGCTGATGGATTTTCTTTTCTTTTCTTTTTTTTACTTTTCAGGATGCACTTTGCCTGCACCTCCATAAGATTTTAGTGAGAAAAGATCCCACTTATTTAATATAAAAATTGCAGTTCAGACGGTGTCATCTTGGTTTTGGTGTTGTTGTTTTTTGGCCTTGCAGTGGTTTTACTAAATAGCCAAAGTATGGAACACAATCTCCTGCCTGTTTATTTGCTATCAGGAAAACAATATCATGGCATACGATCATGGAGGGTTGTTTTTTTTGTTAATTTTCAGTACAAGCCATGATTGAATGAAATTCAAAATATGGCCGTTTTAGACATGTTGAATGCAACTGTTAGCTGCCTGAAGGACTTTTTTTTTTATCTGTTTACGTTGTAAATAGACGCACCTACTTTAGCACATCTGGGGATATGGGTGCAGGAAGGTGCGTGTGTGAGAGGTGTGTCTGTGTGTGTGTGTGTGTGTGTGTGTGTGTGTGTGTGTGTGTGTGTGTGTGTGTGTGTGTGTGTGTGTGTGTGTGTGTGTGTGTGTGTGTGTGTGTGTGTGTGTGTGTGTGTGTGTGTGTGTGTGTGTGCATGTGTGTGTGTGTGTGTGTGTGTGTGTGTGTGTGTGTGTGTGTGTGTGTGTGTTGCAATTCGGGTGTACTTCACACACCTAGTATTTGCCTTGGCCTCAGAGGTGCAGACACAAGAGGAGGGGAGAGGAGGAGCATGCCCCGCAGTGTTTAGATAACAGGCTGTGTGTGTGTGTATGTGCATGCGTGGGTGTGTGTGTGTGTGTGCATGTGTGGACGCGGCATGTGAAATCTCTCCTCGCCACCTAAATGATTTTCATTCTTGCAGCGTGTGAATTGAGACAAGACGTTATCACACATACCTGCCGGTGCTTCAACAGGGGAAGCGCCGTGTGACAGCCGCTGGCCACGGCCGCATTGTGCTCTCTTCCGCATCATCCGACACATTTCGCTGCTTCCGATTTAGAAAGACTCCCTCGACTGGCCCGGTGCTTGTAAAACCTAGTCTGTGTTTTCATTTTGTTACCTTTATTATTATATTATAACACACACACACACACACACACACACACACACACACACAGACACAGGCGGCTGATTGGCAGGAGGTAAAAGGGAGAGGAAGTTGGGCTGACAGGACTCTCAGGTGGTGTTAACTCCTGACTGGCAGTGAGGCCGCACCCTCGCTAGCAGCCATTAGCGCGGGTTAACTCTTGTTTCTCCAGGCGACTGTTGCGCACCTGGATTGAAAGTTGAAATTTAAAGCGACAACCTTAAACATATCAACCGATTTTTGTATCCTTTCAAATGTGACAAAATTATAATCGGATAGAAGAAAACAGGAAGTGACTGACAGACCAGTTTCTGCTAACGTAGATGCTAGTAGATACAATTTTGTCAAAATTCAACGTCATTTTCATCCTTTTCAAATTTTTTCTTTTCTTTTTTTTTTGCTCCATGACTCCAAAGGTGGCTTTGCTCAGCTAGCGAAACACCAAAAGTCACTCACCACTGGACAGGCGACACACATCTAATATAGTCCCTCGCACCAATAGGAAGCCTCAAGCTGTTGCAACCTGGCTAAACTGGCAGTGACGAATCTGATTGCTTGGTGTTAAATTTGATCGACAGAGAATTCATCGAATCACCTACTGAGTTTTGTTATGTTTCTTAACAAAGGCTAGTTGGTAAGTTTTCAGCTTGTTGCTGTTTTGTCACGTTGACCTTTTCAAAAAAAAAGAAGAAGAAATGTTTCACTCTTTGTTTCGCTTCTTGCCTCCTTTCTCCTCCTTCTCCCTCCCTCCCTCACTCCCTCCCTCCTTCTTCCATCCTGTCGCGTTGAGTACTATCTCGCATCTGGCTCCTTCTGTCTTCTCCTGTTTCTCTAGAGTGTTTCTGCTGATCCCTGACTTTCCCCGCCGTTCCCCAGGGTGTGTGTCTGTGTGTGTGCGCGCAGGGCCAGGTGTCTGCTCTTTGGGCTGTGTCTGTCAATGATGTCGGGGTTAAAGGGGGGGATGGGGGGAGGGGGGGGGGGGTTACATGGGGTGGGGGCTGGGGAGGTGGAGTGCACTGGGTGTGAGGGTGTATCTACGTGCGTGTGTGTTTTTGTGTGTGTGTGTGTGTGTGTGTGTGTGTGTGTGTGTGTGTGTGTGTGTGTGTGTGTGTGTGTGTGTGTGTGTGTGTGTGTGTGCGCGCAGTTGGTGAGTAGGAGCTGCTGGGGCACTGTGACCAGGAGTGTCTGGGAGAAATTCCCTGCATTCCCAAGGATCTGCCTGGGATAAAAGCCTCGCAGCAGTGCCATGCACCTGGCCAAGAGGGTGAGACGGCAGTATACAGGAGCCCCGACTCGCATGCACGCTCACACACACACACACACAAACGCGCATGCACGCCCAGAAGCACGCAACACACAGGCATCATCTGGCCACCAATTAACCCTGAATGTAAAACTACACCGTCAGGTGCAAAGGTCAAATAGAAAAATTGAACCCGAGGACCACCCTTTCACTCCCCTCATGACACAAACAGATATTTTGTTTCTTTGCGTACTTATTTCTTGAAAAAAGTGCCATGTTGCTCTGGATTTTCCAGACAACAGAACCAAACAAGAAAAACGTGGCGTATTTAGTTATAAATCTTCCGCTCGGCGCACTCGATGGGGAAATCATCCGCGTCGGAGGCTTACGGCGGTGAGCGGGAGCGTGCTGGTGGAGGCTGTTTGTGTGATCGGAGGCCCTCTGACAGTCTGCCGTCTGTCAGCGCCCGTCGTCGGCAGCGCTGTGAAAACAAACCGCAGACACAGACGGACACGACGAGCGAGGGGGAAAGAGAGTCAGAGTGGATGACACTCAAACATCATGTTAAAGTGGAAGAGTGCATGAACACGGCTGAATGTGCACAAGATGACAGGCTGCACCATCACAATAATTCATTTTAATTCCCAGAGTGCAAAATCTAACAGCATCTATGATCATTTTTATCACGTATGCATCAACGTCGTAGCTTCACTTATCGAATCGTCAGTTCCAACGGATGACTCACGCATCCTGCAGAAGGCATCACTCAGCATCACTCAGTAAATACTTCTCTTTCATCAGCAAATTCCATGTGGAGAAAAAGGGAAACTATGACGTCAGTCACTGTTTCTCCTCACAAGTCAACTGGCTCTTTGCGTGGATATAAAATCATCATCATCATCATCATCATCAAATGATACCATTTCTTGATGCTCAATGACTTCCTATGATTTAAAGAACCCACATACATACATACATCTGTTCTATAGAGCTAGAGTAAATTTTACACAGTAGCCACTGTAGATGTCAAGAGCAGCCTCACTTTTGCCAGTTTGGTAGCATAATTAAGAGAATCATTGCAGTTGTGATGAGTTAATTGCTTCAACCAGTCGACTGACGTGCTGCTCCGGCTCAAACTCAGCCTCTTGTCTCTTTGATTCGGAGCAAGTGTTTACTTGTACTTCACTCCCCTCCAGTTCTTTTGTTATTCCTCCCTTTGCTCCCCTCATCCCTCCCTTCTTTCTCTACGTCTGCTGCGGTTTTCAGTGTGTGTGTGTGTGTGTGTGTGTGTGTGTGTGTGTGTGGCTCCTGGAATGTTGACCGACATGGATAGAGGGTGAAAGATTTCCCAGACATCAAAGGGCAGGTAGCTGACAGGAGGAAGAGGGGCCGATAAGTCCAGTCGGCAGATGACAATAGGACCCAGCGCACACCTGGACTGTATGGAGAGGCAGCGACGTGGAGAGACTCGCATGCACACACACACACACACACACACACGCACGCACTCCTAGACGCGTGTGTGTGAGACAGACTCAGCGCTCAACACATTCTCATCCATTTCCTTTTCTGGTTATGCTTCAAACACACATACACATTCACTCTCACATTCACTCTCACACACACACACACACACACACACACACACACACACAGACGGCCTTCACGCCTCCGAGCACTCAGCTCGGTTACCGTGCACGTCTCCGTAGCAGCCAGGCGCTCCCCTCAGCCTCGCTGTAATCCACCCACAGGGACCCCCACCGCGACCTCTGCACCCGCAGGTGTTGGGGCCTTTGTCCTCGGACATGTGCGAGCAGCCCAATGTTGTGACGAGCGTTCAGACCCTCGACGACCCCCCCCACCACCACCCACCCCCCCCACCGGCCCACCCCTCCTCACAACCCCCAACTTCTCCCCTCTCAGGTGCAGCGGGGTCTCAGGTGGGCTTGTGAGGCAGGGGAGGGAAAGGAGGGGAGATGAAGATCAAGTGGCAAAGTGAGGCAGAGGGGGTTCCAGTCAAAGCAGTCAGGGCAGGTTCACTGTGTTGTGTTTCCTTTTACGGTCTTTGGTTTTATTTTTAGGGACTGAGCCCTCGCGATAATTATTTTTGGCACTTTCTTATCCCTCTGAAATTATTTAATCATTTTATTGCTAAAACAACATGATTTAATGTCTATTTCTGTGCTAAACATAATATATTGAGTGCATAAGCATCATACTCTATATAACTCTTCCCCTCTGTAAGACAGACAGTATTCTGGACTTTTTCTGGACTCAGTGGTGAATAATGCTATTGGTTTATAAAACTTTGCTTGTCCCTGCCTCTGCACAATTTGGTTTGTCTTTTGCACATCTGCTCTTGTTTGTTTGTTGTATATAGATTGACTTTAATGTGTCTTGTAATTACTGTATAGTTTATTTTTTGTGTTGTTTTTAGCGCTGCAACAGTGTAGTTTCCCAATTTGGGATCAATAAAGTACATCTATTCTATTCTATTCTCTTTAAAAGTCTCAAAATTAAGAGTTACCCATACAAGTGTAATGGACACTCTCACACCCTCAATGACCGCCATGTTGCTGGTTGCTCATACTGCTGTTTAATCAAAAGAGGCGCAGCCACATTTTCTTGTATATATGGGAAATAAAATCTTGGATAAATGTTTATCTTGCTCACCCCCTCTTTACATACATCGCACTTTGATGGTTTGGATGTATTTCAGCGTAACGGACCGCAGAGTTTGTCTCCTGAGGAGAGGAGTAAGTATTTTGTCTGATAACCGCTCCAAGGACTCAGAGCGGAGGAAGAGAACAAGATAAGAGAGAGTGCAGACGAATGTATCAGCGGTGGCCTTATAGCCTCGCAGCCAATCACTGAGTGCATAGGTGTGGTTTGGAAATAAGATGAGGGGTCACCAAGTTTTGCAAAATACAAAAGCACTCGCTCGGAATGAGTTGCTATCTTGCATTTAAAACAGTGCATCTTGCATCAAGATGTTTACGTGCACACCTCCGATTGCTGTATCTTGAAGGAGACCCTGAGAGTGGGTAAAAATAAAATCCAAATAAAAAACCTCCCTGCATATATAAAACAAACTCACGCAGCAGAGGCCAACTGCAAACGAAGAGTTGCAGCTCCAATGAGACAGTGAAAGTGGCAGCCACACCTGCACTGCCACACTGACGTCAATGGCTTTTTCTACTGATACGGTAGAGGATACAACACAAACGATAAATCTTGCTAAGCCAAACTTCCGAAAAATCCAACAAACATGAGTTAGCGTCACATGTGCACTGACACACAAAGCCGCTGCGTGTTTACTCACGCGCAACGTTTATCTTGGGGACACAGCACCATTAAGGCTGTGAACAAGGAGGAGTCCAATCAGAGTCGCCTATTGCCTTCACTTCCTGTTTTCTATTGCCAGGATGCGGCACACGCAGCCTCTCTGTACCCCACCCCACCCATCCCAATTCCATCTTCAGCAGCCGGTCAGCCTCAGGAGTCTCAATCTGTCTTTTTTCTAATGGCTTCTCGCTAGAAAAATGTCCTTCAAGTCCAAAATGCTCTCCACATTTTGTTAGATTTTCTATATATTTTCTTTTTCTTATCTATCCATCCATCTATCTATCTAGCTATTTGCAACTCAGTGCAATCAGAGATACGAAGACAACTTCCTGAAGTTCAAACACAGCATCATTATAGGGAGGAAGGGGGGCTGAAGTGACTTTTGAACGTGGCTCTGGTCTGAATACTTCACTAACTGCTGATCAAGAGAAATTTATCATTTTAATTTTAAAAATCAAATCAAATAAAAGCATCCTCTTTATCTGTAAATGCACATCTTTTGGCCACGTGTAAGAGTGGCCTCTCTATACACATAGAACCTCTGTCACAGACTTGAGGTTTTCTTCTGCTGCTGCTGCTGCTGCTGCTGCTGCTGCTGCTGTTTGTTGGGCTGAACTGACACATGTTGACGACATATACCAACCCTTTTTGTTGCATTTTCTTGTTATTGTCTTTTTTCAAGCATGGATATCTGCATGTGTGTGTTCTCCATCGGGTCGCGCTAAGGGTCAGCGCCCAACCTCGGGGAGACGTCCCGGCACACGTTCACCTCGCACCCCCGCCGCCTCCCCTCTTTCATTTGCCGAAGGGTTAACGAGATCTGTCGCCACCTCGTCGGCCGTTTATTATGAGTAGCCTCTTTCCTGTGTCAGGTAAAAATAATCGAGCGGTTCCACAGGCTCGTTGGGCCACTGGGGTTCCCTCAATGGCTGATTTGTTATTACTGCGGATCCTCCAGGGGCGACAGGCTGGACGGAGGCGAAGACGAAGAGGAAGTGATTCCGGCTCTTGGCTTTTGGCTCAGGAATGCCGCCGCTGCCTCCTATGGACTCTTGTCTTACACCCTTATACTCAAGCAAAGGTTTGTATTAATGTGTTTCTCAGTTGTCGGTTGTACTGGATTTTAGTGGGATGGTGCACTGATAAATGTGACCCTCTAAAAAAAGGGAACAGCTAAACTTCTTTCCAGCCTTTTGTATGTGTGTCACTGAAAGGATAAAATTAGAAGGAACAAATGAATATCCTATGAAAAAAATGTATGTGTTTAATATAATAATGGGCGACACGGTGGCTCAGTGGTTAGCGCTGCCGCCTCACAGCAAGAAGGTCGTGGGTTCGATTCCGTGTCTGGGGCCTTTCTGTGTGGAGTTTGCATGTTCTCCCTGTGTCTGCGTGTGTTCTCTCCGGGTTCTCCGGCTTCCTCCCACACTCCAAAAACATGCATGTGAGGTCAATTGAACACTGTAAATTGTCCATAGGTGTGTATGTGAGTGTGAATGGTTGTCTATATGTGGCCCTGCGATGAACTGGCGACTTGTCCAGGGTGTCACCCTGCCTTCGCCCTAAGACAGCTGGGATAGGCTCCAGCAGACCCCCGTGACCTGAGCTCAAGAATAAGCGGGTATAGAAGATGAATGAATGAATGAATAATATAATAATAAAAATATGCCCATCTGCACCCGAGCAAATCACTTATTACATGTGTATATTCTTTTTTTAGTTTCATGTTTAGTTTTTCCAAAAGTTGACTCATTTCACCTACTTTGGTCAAATCTGCCTCTTTATTTTAAATATCTTCTATTTTCAAACCTCCCTCGGTCTGTGTGCAGCGTATTCACCATGCAAAAATACTACAAACTTCACCTCTTTTTATGCCCGGTCTTTGAACGACGACCTGTGACCCCTCTCACACCATTAGGTGGCAGACCTCACTGTCGGTAAATATCCAAAATGCATGAGCTGATTATTTGATGCACCTGTCAGCTAATTCCGACACTGGAAGTCGACCCCACACACACACACACACACCACGCACCACACAGGAGCTGTTTATCCCAGCGGCGATGGAGATGTAGGTCCATGTAGGCCAATGTCAGCGTTAGCAGAAGGAAAATATTTTCATTGCTGGGGTATCTTTTCACGTCAACAATCTGATAGGGCACTGGCTGGAGATAGGCGGTTCCCAGGAGGCCCGTGGCCTCCAGAGAGACGAGGAGAGAGAGGGGCGGAGTGGTGCAGTGTTCAGTGAGGGGGAGGAGGGGGCGGTGGGCTTCCTTGTTCCCAGATATCAGGAACACGGCGGATGTCAACACCTCGAGGGGCGGGGCCGATAGCGTGAGGTCGGGATGTGACGGACGAGCGGCAGCCGCTGTGATGCAGGTGATTCTACCGCTGAGGCTTTGAGCTGTTTTCACCGCTACTCACCATGGCACAGAGCCAGTCCGCAGTTTGGGCAGGCTAGTAAAACGTTACTTGCATTGTTAAGTATTAATACACAAACATTAAGAGTTCAAAAAGTATTTTGGCCTTTATAAGTATGATTTTTGTGTTCCATTTATTTAAAACAAAAATAAACTGCAGGAATATTGGAATTCGTAGGGCAGTGAGTGAGAACTTAATTAAGCTCCAGTGAAGCCCACAGTGTATTTCTGACCTCTGACCTCCAGTGCACAAGGCTAATCTGCACCTGCTATAAACATGTTGGTCAAACAAGATAATGAAACACAAAAAACTCAGTTTCAACATTTTAGGGTTGGGGTCAGTCTTGCATTTTCTTAAGAAAAAAAAAAAATCAGTTCAGTGTAAGGTTTGAAAAAAAGTTATTCAAACACATTTGTAAAGTGAGTTTCGCACGATTCACCCAACATTTGTTTTAATACTTTCATGTTGCAATTGATACACTGCAAAAAAAATGTGCATGAAATCCTGTTCAGGACTTTTAAATGAAGTACCAACACGTACACAACTTCCACACAAGGATTCACATAAGGACAACAGAAGTGTATGTGCGTGTGGTGTGCGTGTGTGTGTGTGTGTGTGTGTGTGTGTGTGTGTGTGTGTGTGTGTGTGTGTGTGTGTGTGTCTGCATGCATATCCCTGAATGGATTTTCTTTTCTTTCTCCATCCAAGAGCCGTGTTGTTTTCATAACACTTGCCTCGACACCGGTCCGATGGCGCAGCACATGGGGTCGCGCTCTCCAAAAATCTGTCACCTCTTAGATGCACTTCAGGTGATGACATTAACTCCCTCTCATCTCCGCTGCTTTGTGCACGCCGGCCACGAGGCCTCGGCGACGCAAATTGATTGGAACCACAGATTTATCGTCTCTATCCCATTAGCTCTGAAGTGTCTCTCCGATTCACTCCGCCGTGCTGTCATAATGTTTGTGTTACGTCTGTCATAACATGCGGCGGTGTGTTTTGCCCTAAAGCCTTTTCTTTTTTCCCCTTTTTTTTTTTAATAGAACGCCAAGGCTACGCTTACTGTCATTCTTTCAACGTTTATGCGTCTTACACAGCATCACCGTGCACTGTTGCAACCCAAGTTTACATTTGGACTGTTTATCTAATATAGTAAAAGCAGGGTAAGTACTGTCAGGTGTCAAGAACTGAGAAAAATACAGGGAAGGTCTCAGTTAAAGAGAGAAATAGTGGCAATAAATGAGCCTTAATCATATAATCATGTAATGTAATTTATGAACCGTATAATCAAAATCTGACATTTTTTGAGTTTTTGACAGCATCGTCCACACTTGAAGTGAGCTCAGTTCTACTGATCACTGCACCGATATTAAACAAGAGAACAGACAGCAGCAGCAGCAGCAGCAAATTTGCCCTTGAGCAGCGTGTGGAGAACAGTCGGTTCCTCTCTGACCTGATGTCTGTCGCAATCTCAGTGACACGGTAGAAACACCGTCCCCAGCGATGGCCTTCACTCAGGAATGTTGAACCTTGCGGCAGAAACAGGAGCTCCTTCAGAAATATGGGTGGATGTATGATCTGGTTTTATGCTCAGAAACAAGTTCTTATTGTGTAAACTGTAAAGGCTGTGTTTTGAGGTCTTATGCCGTCTCATTAAAAGTTATTTTTGAGGTACGTATTTTATTATGAAGGCTAAGTAATTTGAGAGCAAAAATCACAAATACATTTTATTGAGCTGAATTATATACTTTTTTTTGGCTCACTTAGAATTGAAAAAAGACAATTTTGTGAAATTGAAAAGCTTACCTTTTAAAGGTCCTGTATTATTCAAGATGGATTGTGACAGTGTGTTCTAACAACAAATGTCTCATCAGTGAGCCTCCCGTTTTGAGAAAAATCTGGAAACACAGTTCTCAAAACCAGCCCAACCCTCTGGCCGTTTGCATTTGTCCCACTTCAAAACACACTGACGGTCATACACAGTGTAAGTTTAAAGCAGGAAAACAAAATCGAGCAGTTTCTGCAGGACGCTGTAAACAGAGGGCTAAATATGAATATGAATAAAAATCAATCATTTACAGGACGTGTATAAAGGCTTCATAATTTTGTTCGTTCGTTGTGATATCCTGCAAGAAAAGGTTCAGCTGATGGGAAATTGAATTAACTGCACTTCCCTTCAACACCTGGTGGTGCAGGTGCTGTTTAGCAGCCTGAGGCAGCTGCTGGAAGCAGACTGATGTTCTCCAGACTGATGTTTCTCCTGTGAGGCGTTTAGACCTGATGAATAGGAGACCATAGATGCTTTCCGTGTCACTGAGGCTTTTGTGCCATGGTGGCTTCCTTTACGTTACAGTCTGCTTGTCCATAAGCGGAAAACAAGAGAGGGGGAGAGAAATTCCGACTTGGATGTGGAATAACAGCGAGAGAGGGTCCAGCGAGAAGGAAGGGGGGGTGGGGGGGAAGAGGTGACTGACAAGGGGGAAAAGAAAAGGGTAAGGAAGAGGTTAGCTGAGAGGCAGACATAGGAAGGAGGAAGTTCATCCACCTGTGTCCGATTTGCAGCAGTCGGATGTAATCTCCCTGACCAGCGAGAGATACAACTTTTTTTTCACAGCGATACGCTCGGCACAGCCACACTGCGTTTAGGATGACGCCTGTTTCTGATCTCCGCCTTGAGATTTGAATAGAAGTAGATAATGGCACCAAGGTATGAGAAACGTATGGCCGCATTGCTCCGGGATCAAAGAGGCGAGCAGTCAGACGTCCGCCAAAAACCTTTTCAGTTTTCCTCGATGGCAGCGGATCGATTTTTTTTGTTTGGGTGAATTTGCATTCTCGCACGGCTTCAACCCACAAACTGCTTTGCCTTCGAGAAAAACTCTGTTTGATCCGAACGGAGCGGAAAATTCTCGGCACGCTCGACTGAGGTCAAAGGTCAGGTTCAGCCGCAGACTTGGGCCTCAGGTGCTGGATGCTGTTTCTTGCTCATAGACACTTTGGCGAAGCAGACGGCGGCTGGAAAACTCTTAAATCTACTGGTTTCGACGCTCGGCTGGCTCACGATCGCTTGGGATCCAGGCGGCCCGGATGTCGAAGTGTTTCACTGCGTGCAAACCAAAACCAACCGGACTCCTCACACACAAGTGATCAAGTAAGCACAACATTTTGCAGGCACAATTTGCACATATTTGTATTTGTTTGGCAAAGTTGCATTAAATTAATCAATTTTACCGTTTTAGCACATTACCTTATTTATTAGCATGTAGCGGCATCACCCTCTTTTGTTGTCAACACTGGCAGGAAAGGAAGCGGCCTAATAGTTCCAACGAGAGGGCGGAAGAAGAGATTCGCATGCAACAGCATGATTGCACGGGCAGCAAACAAGAAACCCTGAGAACAACACACACACACACACACACACAAAGGAATTGTGATGTCACTTTCTCTTGACAAATACCACCCATCTAAAAAAGCTGAACTGCGTACATGACTCCTTTAAAAAAAAATAACTTGTTTTATTCCTTTTTCAGTGGCATAATTATTTTTCAGGAAATTGAACCAAACCTAACATAACAATAATCAAAAATTCTTTATTTTATTTAAATAAGAAGCTCAGAAAGAAACAATGGCATTTGGCAGAGAACTTCATCAGATGAAATCTATGAATGATGAATTAAAAACTCTTCTTTCTCATCTTTCTCTAACGGCGACTTAAAATAGCTAAGTCGCCGTGACGCCTCCCGCGATCACCAGAGAGAGAAGCGATCGCAGAGCTCTGCAGAGGGGGGCATCTGCATCTCCGTATCCGCCAAGAACGCTTTTCAAAGGCCTCCAGACTTGTGCCGCCACACGCCATCTCCAGTAAGTGTCCCCGAGGCCGGAAGAGCCAATCAGCAATAAGTCATTAGCGGTTGCCGTGCCGCCGTCGCAGCCCCGCCCACAGCAAGGTTTCCTGGCTGCCCCTGCTGACTGACACCCTCCGGTTCCCTCAGTGTCCCAGGTCCCGACTCAAAGCATCGGATGGAGCGGCCACGGCCGGCGGCGAGCGCCGTCCTCTCGCCTCGCTCCTCTCTCTAATCAGAACCTCGGCGCTCCCAGAACAAAGGGCGGTGTTTGTTTTTTCGTCGGCCTTTTTAACTCGGCCCGTGTTCCTCCGTGTGCGTGTGCGAGGCCTTTGATGTGTAACACGGCGGCGTTCGCCTCCGTCGCCTCGCGTGCACTGACCTCACCCTTCCAGAAAAAAGGCCACGCTGAGCCGAGCCCGGAGGAGAGGAACCGGAGGAGGCAGAGCAGAACTGATTCTCTTTTCCTTCCCAATCAGCACAGTGCATTTGATTGATCTTAGCGTTAGCACGGCGCTGAGCGCCGGACATGGCTGTGAGCTTTTGAACTTGACCTGATATGGGTGAACTCTGCATTTGGCCAAGTCCAAAATCAACATCCACATCCAATCAAAGAATTTCAGTAGAATTGAAACTTTTTTTTTTTTTAAATGCATATTATATTTTTCAGGGATTCTCAGATTTTTGACATCCCGGGCAAAAGAGCCAGACTGAGAAACCTGTTTTATTTGAATCACAACTGAGTTTAATCCTGGAAATGAACGACAACTTGAACAAATTCAACTGAAAGATGTTTTAGCATTTATGCATTTTTTTTACAATTTTTTTTTTTTTTGTATTTGTACTATACGTTCTGTTTAGTTGTACTTATACCATGATGCCATGCTACTATATACAATATCCAATGATACCTTGTTAAGAAATGCTTGTAATCAAATTAAAAGACTCACACAGGAATCGTTCCAGTCTACAGATGCACCTTATTATCCTTCAACCTTTTATTATGTTGTATCATCTGATGTCACCCCTCTGCCCTTTTGATTTATGTTGTATTCTTCACACACCCTTTTTTTTTTTAGCTTTCTTTCACCGTGTCCTGCCTCTTTCGTCATTTTTCTTATTCTACTGTGAGCTTGGCACAGCTTTTCTTCTTCTTATGAAGCCGATCTTTATCATGATTCCGCTCAAATACTGTTGCTCATAGTTTGATGTGTGGGAGTCTCCGCACACAGGCAGACTGATGATCAAGAGACAGAGAATGATAAAACACTGCGACATGACGAGTCGCCCACCTAATACACACACGCACATACACACACACACACACACACACACACACACACACACACACACACTCTCCATCGTCTGCTGACTATTACGCTTGGGCTGAACTGGGGAATGCCTGTGTTACGTGTGTGTGTGTGTGTGTGTGTGTGTGTGTGTGTGTGTGTGTGTGCTGTGCACGCAGCAGAAAAGGTGTGAAACGTCTGACTTCTAATTCACCTCCCGCTACATACGGGTTAATTCTGCTTCTCCATCCGGCTTAGTTAAGATTGAGGGGGAGGAACGAGGGGCCGCCTGAGGTGGCAACAGACGCATCAATGTGTCAATGAGTGTTTGTGGCGGAGGAGGAACAAACACCTCGCAGATTTGAACCTTTCACCCGAAGACGTTGCACCCACTCACCCCAAAATCTGGAGAGAGGTGGATCATTTTAAAGCGCCCTCACATGGATTTACATCCACACTTTAAGTACAGCGGTTGTAATTTTGCTCATCTTCTCCTGGTCTGCCTTTCTGGCTTCTTTTTTTCCAGCCGCTGATCAGACAGGAGCTGTTTGGAATAACACATCTACAAAACTAACAAAACAAGAGTCTTATCAGGCCGGGATCAGTAAGTAAAGCCTCCCTGTTTACTCACTGCTTCGGTCCACAAGGGGGCAACGTTTGTAGGTCAAATGGATGACAGGTATGAGCTCTGGCCTTAATCCCTGGGTCCATAACAGTCATGACAGGCTTTAGAATAAATATGTGCGTTAACGAAATTAATTCAAAAGAGGGGAAAAAAGATTGCATAGTTCTGCAAAAAATGTGAAGTTAATGTAAAAGTAATAAAACTGTACAAAAAAGAAGCTCTTGTACTCATTAACATCATCTATGTCTTACTATAATTAGCCATATTATTTTCTATGATTAGTCTTTTTCTTTAATATTATTTTACTACCACATAATAGATGATTTCATCCAACCAGGAAAGGGTTTTCACAATTTTCCTGGAATACTATATGATGATGATAATAATAATATGTGCTGCACTTGACACTCCAAATACAATGGACTCATCTAGATGGTATGAAAGCAACAAAGAAAAGGGTGAAGAGGAAGAGGGGCTCCATCTCCCTCGCTGGTAGCCAGTCCTGGTAATACCAGACATGCCCTGCAAAGGCTCGTAATTGCCAAGTGCTATTAGATGGCCAAACAGGATTATTTCTTCAAAAGAAACATTAGCTGCCTTAAAGAGGGAGTGTGAGGGATTGGGGTTTTTTTTTTTTTTTTTTTTTCTTCCCCTAATCTGGCAGGAGACCCCCACCAGTCGCGCTCCTCCACCTGGCTCCCATTACCCCTCCACAAATCCCTAATCCCTCCGTTTGTTTTCCCGGATAGAGTCCAAGAAGAATGGCGGAGCGCAGGAGGCGGAGGAGAAGGAAGAGGGGAAGGCAGCCGCCGGGGTCACGGGTGACGGTGTTAATGGTTATTTGACAGCTATTTGCCACAGCAGATTTACAGCTGTTTAATCTTTTGCGTTTCATAAACCATAAATCCGACTCCCACTCCTCGCCGCTCAAAGGGGAGATTTGGCCGGGGTCTCCGCTCTGCGTTGCGTGCCGCTGTGCGTGCGGCTGTGCGGCTGGCCCGAGCCAGCGGCCTCCTCGCTTTAATAAAAGTATTGTTTGTGTTTCCCCTGATTGGGAACACATTGGGCCGGGGTCGGGCCCTGCCGGGGCTGGGGTCCGGGGTCTCGGAGCGGACCGGGGGTCCTGTTCTCCGGGGGTCTCTCTCCTGGTCCTTCCTCTTCTCCCCTCAGAAGTCCTGCCTGCTCGGGGGGCCTCCAGGGCCGACGGGGTCACTCCTGAGAAGTGTCCCGCCGCGGGATGACCCTGCGCTGCCTCCGTCGGGGGGTAACCTTAGTCCTCGCCTCGCGGACCCCCTCCCCTCCCTGCAGGGATGTAATACACGCAACGGCAGACACGCCAGTCACCAAACAGCCACACAGGGTGATGAAACACACGTGCGCGTGCAAAAAAAATATCACACAACCTGCCATTGTCTATCAGGGATCTGGAATACACACATGCACGCTGTACCCTTTTGAACACACACACACACACATCAGCGAGGAGACCATCATGCAGGTTGCACCCAGCTGAGCCTGTGTGGCCGCAGTGCTGTTGTCTTGACAACACCTCGTGTTTGAGATGGCCACATCTGATAACGAGCAGGACGATCAAATTCAACCTGCGGCGAGCTGCGTATCAGGTTCAGAGAACATCAGAAAGACCCGACTTAGCGACGGGGAGGGCAAATGAGGAAGCTTAGTTTGTGGAAATGATTTTTTTTTTTTTAAAGTACTGAAGCTGAGGATGAGGGAAGAAAAGCCTCCACGCCTCCGCTGAGCATGAATAACGAACACATGGATTCTTTATTACCTCATGGAGTTAACAGGCAGCAGCGGCACTCTGACATGAGCTCATGTGTTTGGACAGATCTGCTGAAGGTTTAAGACCAGCACCAAAAGCCTTATCTGATCCAGAGATAAAGTCCCTCGCTAAGAATGAGAGGAAAACACACAAGAGTGGCAGCCAGTGGGAACGAGCGGTCAGAGGGAAGGGGAAGAGTGAGTGAGTGAGAGGAGGCCGGAGTCAGAGACAGAGAGAGAGAGAGAAAGAGAGAGAGAGAGAGAGAGAGTCCGCACGTCCAGAGAGAGAGAGAGAGAGTGAGTGTGTGTGTGTGTGTGTGTGTGTGTGTGTGTGTGTGTGTGTGTGTGTGTGTGTGTGTGTGTGTGTGTGTGTGTGTGTCGCGTGATGTCAGAGTGATTTACAAAAGTGCGGATGGACATGAGAACTAAAGTCAACAAGGACCTTTGTTATACATGTGACTGGCCTTAAAATTTGTGAGTCAGTTTGAGTCGCCAGGTTTTATGAATAGATGTTCCACAAGCCATATAGATAAAGTTCTGACTCACAAAAGATGCATCATTATTATTATTATTATTATTACTATTATTATTATTGATAATGTGAGTTTATCTTGGACATTATAGATTCCCATTGGCATAAAATGATTTTTTTGATTTAGCAATACAAAGTCAATAAAAATACATTTTAATAGTAGTTATATTTATAACTAAGAACTGCCTAATCTGCATTTCAAACTAGCTCCATCTGTGAGGATGTGATCATATTGCATCATAAAGAATTTGCTCAATGTTTTGTGAGTTTGTCTTGACTACAGCGTATTGTGTAGACGTGAGATCAAGTGGGACCACCGAAAACATTGTGTGCACTTTTTCCAGCGTGCTTCCCACCCACTACTTGCTGTTAAATCCTACCAATTGGACCTTTATCTGAAAGCAAACAAATGTAACCTTTTTTTCCCCAACACGCTGAATCCTCGGTGTGACACTTCTGGCAGTTAAGAACAAGGTAAGTGATATGTAAACGCAATGCAGTTCTCATTCAGATCAGCTGATAAGACATATCACAAGAAGACCACATGACTATTCAAAGGAATAAGAATCTAACTTCTTCTAATTTGTGAGTAAGACACAGGTTTTTGCTTGCTGCTAAAAAAAAAAAAAAAAAAAAGCATCTTTTGCCATTAAAAAATAATTAAAGTCAGTGTCTAAGTTGAATAGTTGAACGCCGGTTCAACTTTAAGGCCGTCTCAAAGGTCAACACTTGCTGCATTCTGTATCTGTGACAAACACAAGCACAGTCTCACTTTCATTGCATTTGGCTTTTTTTCTGTGGGTGTCCGAGAGAGGGGAGTGGGGGGGGTGCAGCAATGCGCTGATACATCTGCAGACCGCACGGCGAAAGGGTCGCTGTTTGCCAAGGCTTTGGTGCCCAGCGTGATGTTGCTTCCTGCAGGAAGAGGGAGAGCGGAGGAAAAAGCAAAACAGGACATCTTCAGAAGTGTCAGGGGAGCAGCCCCGATCCTCCTCCCTGCCCTCGGCAGAGGAAGCGGCCCGTCTCCCTCTGCTTTTATCCCCCCTGCGTCCGCCGCGCTTGCCTTGAAGATGTTCTCCCTCCTCATACTCCTCGCTGTCCGAATCACAGGGGGATCGATGTCACCTCGCTCCGTCTCCTTTGCCGACTGCCACCTGCGCTGAGCACAGAAAGAAGTTGTACACACGCTGGTTGGCCTACGGCTCTGGAGTCATTCTCTCAAAGTTTGAATTAATAAACAGTACGAATGCAAAAGTGTTTGCCTGAGATAATATGCAGCATCCTAACACAAATACTGTTACTTTTGAATTTATGTGTAAGACAAATACAAAAAAATCTCTATTTGCAGCATTTACAATGTGTGATTTTTTTAAAACTATAATGATAATAACTTATAAAAGCTTTACTTAAAATAATTTAGTTGTGACTGACTGATTTTTTTTACACTTTGGCTCTATGTACTTTAAATTATTTGATTTAATCCTCACACATTGCACTCCATCAGTTTCTTTGCCGCTAGCCTTGGACCGTGAGGGAGAAAAAAAAAATACCTGAAGTATATCAACCACTATGTGAGTGTTTCCAGTCCACACATTTTTAATAAAACCCTACTTTCCAAAATAAAAGGCCTTTCCCAACAACAGCGAGGAGTGCATAAGTACAGCCTTCCATTCCCAGCGGAGTCAATACGGTGGAGTTCAACGCTTGGATGAGTGAATAACTCTGTTCTGCATATCTGCAATTTCCAGCAGTAATTAGTTGTTTAGAATGGATCCAAGTGCAGCCAGAGGGGGATTCTGCTCTGTTCCAGTTGGAAGCAGCAACTGTAAATTCTCATCTCATCCCTTCACTCCTGGTTATCCCTCCCTGAAACCACAGTCAAGGTCACAACTGCCACCCAAATGTGCATGTGTGTGTGTGTGTGTGTGTGTGTGTCCGCCTGTGTGTGCGGCTGGCTTTCCTGTCTCTCGCAGCGGTCGTGACTCGGCCAACACAGAGTCGGTCTGGTGGCTGAGGTTTTTTTGTGTGGCACTCTGCAGGGAGAAGCGGATCCAGCCCAGAGCCGGCGACATGGTGCTGGACGAGGACACAGTGTTTCCACGGCGCATGTGGTCACAAGATGACATCCTCCAGTTAAGTTCGCTCTGGATTTTGGTTTTGACATCTGTAATCCCCCTGGCCATATACAACACACATATATGCTACACACACACACACACACACACACACACACACAAACACACCCTCAAAAGCCACTTCTCCGGTCTCCACTTCCTGGAGGTGTGTTTGCCAGGGTGAAGGAAACTTTTTTGCTCTGCTGATTTTCCAGAAATCAAGCGTTCAAAAATCAGCCCATATAGATTGAATGCATGGAAGAGCATCAGCTGCAGCAGCCAGTGCATGTATGTGCGTGTGCATGAGTGAGCGTGTGTGTGCGCTGGTGAATAATAAAGAGATGGGGAGATATAGCAACAGCAGGAGAACAATGCAGAGCGCCGACGTGAGTCGGGGGAAACAAGGCCGTAGCGGACAGCTGGCGTTTGGCGGAGGTCCGGCCGCTTCCCGTCCCCTCTCTTTCCACGCCGCCGCCATTAGATAACATCTCTTACCTTATTCACAGCAGCCCACATGCACTCCGCCATTGTACATGAGTAGGCCTGCCATGTCAGGGGAAGGAGAGAACGACCTCGTCCGGTTGCCCTAACGATGCTTCATCAAGAAAGGAGGCTGCAGGAGGGTGAGGGGTTACATCCTTGTGCAGATTTGTTTTTTTTAAAGAAGAACTTGGGTATGTTTTTTTTATATATGTATATATTTTTAAAAATCCAGTGGATCTCTCTACATCTACAGAAAGTGGCATATTTGGCCGTGTGTTTGAAACCTCTCACCAAATCTAGCTCACTTTTAGCATCCAGCTAAAAGTGATGCTTCCTGCTCCTGTTCCTGTTCCTGTTGGAAGGGAACAAAAGCCAGAACTAACTATGTGGTTGTTGTGACCACCCCGGGGAAGTAAGGTATCACTGTGCTATTGTGCCCTTTGTGACATCACAAAAGGCTGACTTTGTTTTTGCTTTAGTCCTTAGTTTTTGCACAGTTGAACAAGCACAAAGGAATAGAGGATTTTCTCATTTCTGTGACATTCTGAGTCCAGTCCAGGGGCCTTTGCATGTTCTCCCTGTGTCTGTGTGGGATCTCTCCAGGTTCTCTGGCTTCTTCCTGCAGTCCAAAAACATGCATGCGCGGCCAACTGGGAACTCTAAATTGTCCATGTGTCTGTGAGTGTGAATGGTCATATAGGCTCAATAGGCTCCTACAGACCCATGCAACCCTGAGTACAGGAGGAAGCGGGTACAGAAGATGGATGAATGGATTTTGCATAAAATGGTACATTTAAAAAAGTTCAAAAAAGGTGATATAAACTTTTAGTGAGACTGAGAGGGAGTGTTTTAATAGACATGACACATGACGTGCACATTCGACATCGTCCCACAGCGAGGACCACCAGCGCCGGAGCGTTACTGCACCTCTGCTGTTCTGCACCATTAACACGCAGCATTCTCACACGCAGACTCGACTGTCAAGGTCACCCCACAGACACCTCTGATTCCTCTCCATCTTTCAACTGCACTCGTAGCACTCGACCGAGGGGGAAAAACGGCGAGGAACACGACGCATGCACATCAGCGTGTAAACAAGTGAGCCACAGAGGGACAAACCAAAGGAGGGGCGTCTCTGACAGGCCGCTGTTTGCGTGTTCCCCTGTCAGTCGCAGGCTTTGATCTGTCCGCCGGGTGTCAACTGGCAGCCTTGTTTGTTTGCCCGGCGAGGTAGCCTACCTGTGTAATTACCTCTAACGAAGTGACTTGTTTTGATTCGGCCTGAAATCCGATCCCCTGCCAGGATCAAGATCTGGAAATGGGTTTCAGGTCTCCTACGGATTTTTCTTTTGAGGCGCGAGTCCAGCAAGTATAATGGCTACAAGTCTGGCGTGAAAAGGGGGGAATTCACGAGTGAGCTCACACTGTCAGGAGGAGGATATGGACAAAGTTTTCTTTTGGATTGAACTCTCTCTTTCTCTGACATCCACCCATTCTTCACTTTCCTATTCTGCTAGCAAATATACAACCCGCACAAAAACAGCTATCATATATATGAATATATATTATTTGTTTATATTTGTATTATTGAGTGCAAATATGTATACTTGTACATATATATATATATATATATATATATATATATATATATATATATATATATATATATAATGTCAAATGTCAAAAAATAACACATTTTATATTTAAATTCTTCAAAATAGCCACCTTTCATAAAAAACATATTTAGAGTTATTGAACGTGTTTTTCTTTGCTGCCAAATTACATATATCTTGCTCATATATTTGATGTCTTCAGTATCTATCTACAGTGTAGAAAGTTGTAATGATAAAAAAAAAGAGAGAAGGTGTGTCCAAACTTTTGACGAGTAGTATATGTATATATGTGTGTATATATGTATACATATATACCTACATATATATTTATTTATTTATTTCTATATACATATATCCAGTATATACATATATACATATATCGTCCTGTATATGTGTGTATATATATATATGCACAAAAAATCTCCTTGTCCTCCATCAGCTTGAGCTAATAGACACACACACACACACACACACACACACACACACACACACACCTGCTTCTGTGAAACATTTAGGCCCTGGCAGCGGTTCAAGAAAACCTCAAAGAGAGTCTTGTTGGCAGGAGGCTGCAGCACTTCACCTCTTCCGTAAAGGTTAGCGAGAACACAATGTGTCTCTCGGCTGCTGCGTCCTCTCTGCTCACCTCTGTCCTTCATCTGACTTATCTACGCGCTGGTCTTCCGCTCCTTGGCTCGTTTATTGCTCGCCATGCTTTTTTTTTGTTGTCAACTGCTTTTCTTCAACCTTTGGTAACGTTAAGAATCAGCCACTACACGCATGATTTCCGGCCATTGGAGGTACAGGAGTTATTTTGGAGGTCCACATGAGTCTCCTCCATATGATAACAAATGGAAACAAAGCCACTCAACAAAAAAACTGAAAACAAAAAATTGTCACTCTCTAGGGCAGCATCCTATGAGGTCCGATGGTACACATGATGAGGAAGTGTCCCTCCATCTAATACTGCTTTTGCTTCCACATGTATGAGGCAAAAGACCTAATAAATGAGACCACGTGTGTTCCCCCATTTGTGTTGACACACTTCGCATCCCCCCTCCAGCCTTTAATCCATGTGGGCAAGGATGTGAAGGAGATGCTCGGAAACCGGCGGCCAGTGTTTATTTGCTCTGCCTCTCTCTTCTTTCAGAGAGGAACAAGAGCCGTGTAGGAGATACTGCATGAGGGCCGAGGGTACATCCTTGGTCTTTTCCTCCTTCTTCCCTTTATACCAACCCCCACTGCTCACCCACCACCACCACCACCACGTAAATCCTCATTCTTCCGTCCCTTTCCTGCACCCGGCACCTTTCAGAAGAGTTAAAGATTAGCTGATGTCGTATCACACAACCAAGGCAGATTCATCAGCACAAGGAGCAAACCAGGCAAATTAAAACTCAATGAACCAGTTGGAAACATATCCTTCAATTTTCACTGTGCGTGGAACCATAACAACAAAAATTGATTTGTGGAGATTTTTATTTTTTTATTTTTTTCTTCAGGGGGAAGGGGATAAATAATGCTGTCCAATAAAAAACTGCAGGCTTCATTATTACAAACATCTTCAAGCATTACTGATGTACAGCTGATTAGTAGCTCATTTCAATGGAATTGATACATATTTCTCTCAAATAATAACAGCTGGTGGATTATCAAATTAACAAAACGATAGCATCCAAAATGAGACTTTTTTTTAGTTGCTGTTGCTTAACTTTAAATACTGGAAAAAATATGATTGATCACCTAAACATTCTCATAGCTGTTTTAGCCAAAAAATAAAGGTGGATAAAATTAAAATTAAGGGGAAAGAAAGTAATTTGGGTGCTTTTTTTGCTAGTTATTGTAATAAAAAATCTGCTTTATTCATGATAAAATAATAAGATATAAAAATGTTATCTAAAATTATAGTAACCCTAATTATTATTATTATTATTATTATTATTATTATTATTATTATTATTATTATTATATGCACATTATCACTATAATGTACTTAATTACATTGCAATTAATTACAATTAATAACAATACCAAGCGTATATAATAATAATAATAATAATAATAATAATAATAATAATAATAATAATAATAATAATAATTTGACCAGTCTGTGTCTACATTGCGTGGGGCTGACTGCAGGCTCGGAACCGAGCTGACCCAGCAGCGGATCTGTCTCCTGCATTCCACCCGCACGCGCTATCATAAACATCCTAAAGCCCGACCTGCGAGGGCAGGAAGCGCGCGAGGACAGGAATTCCACTCTTTCAAATGACATTAGGGCCTGTTACAATGACGGCCCTCCGCATGATTGTGGCACACTGCGCCCGTTGACGACGCAGAGTGTGCGCCACCGTACAGGCAGTGTTCCTGCTGGAACACAGCGGGCCCTAATCGCCAGAGGTTCCTGCTCCACTACGAACTCATTTCACTCTTAAAATATAAACAAACACAGAATACGGTGGAGCTCTATTTCCGCGCATAGTTTGTTTTTCAGTGGAGATCTGTTGATCTCTCGGTCCTTTTAATCATGATGCTGCTACTGCCACCGTGTCTACAGGCCTGCAGGCGAACTGGATTCTCTTTGTGAACCGTTTGGGAGCATGAAGCCTGAAATTTAACTGCATACGACAAGAATGAAAAATACAAATACAAAGGTTCTCTTTCTCTTTGAGCGTGTTCAATTCCTTCGATGTAACTTTAAATACGACAAATTCATAAAGAGAATGTGCTAGATTACAGCGAGTTATTAAAACATTTTGGATTTTTTTTTTTTTATTTGTGTTGGGTATTTCGTTTTAAAGTTTACGAAATTGTTGCGTTTGACTATTGTTTTGTTCTTCCAACGTCCCATTATGACTAAGTTGTCAATAACAATTAAATTGTGGTGGATATAAATGCGACGCTGCCAACATTTTCGAGGAATATTTTGTCAGAAACAATTTATATGAAGAGCACATTTCTATCCGAGGACGATCCTCGTGTTAAATGACAGCTGGAGAGCCATAATCTGCTTTGCTATTGCTGTTGTTTTACTTGTTTGTTTATCACTAAAGTCCCCGCCCACAAAAAGCAGAGTAAATTAACATTCCAGGGTTCCTTCACGGACCTCTGTAGCCAGTTCAAATTTCCTGATCCTGATTTATTTGCGGATTGTTGACGGCCTGTAGTTCTGGTGAGACGCGACTCCTCATACCATGCTGGTTACAGGTGCAGATCTAAATGGGAGATTCGAATTTTAGTTAAATATATAAATATATATTTGAATAGCCAGTGAGTTTAACCTGGACAACTTGACCACAGAAATTCTGAAATCAGTTTTGAATGTCCTGAATTAACTCCAGTCTTTGCATTACATTTCAGCATTTCGAGACCAACATCAGATTCTCTTTTTTATGTGTGTGCTTTTAGAGGAACTAATTGCAAAAGACATAACTGAGGTTCCATTTTAAAATGCCGCAGCACAGACATTAAAGTGGTGTGCATTCTCAAAAATAAACAAACTCACCAAGACGTCTTCATGATGTTTTTGTTTTGTTTTTTGCTTTTAATTTTGCATTTTTACTTTTATATTTTTTGCCTCAAACTTCAACATAAAAAGTGGGATATCACAAATGGTTTATTGAATACCAATAAAAACATTTTTTTTTTTTTTTTTATTGTTGTTATCTGATGCCTGCTTCAGTGGCTACAATGAATGATCCAATATTTTAATTCAGCCACATTACATGCTATTAGAGCACGGGGTGTTGAGATAGCGGGGGAGGCTCTGCGACATAAAGACGGTGGTGGAGGTGGTGGCGAGGGGAGGAAAACAAGGCGGAACATGGCGCTGCGACGCTGCAACTGCAAGTCTGCGGTAATTGCACGTTGAGAGATGGTTGGCTCTCACCGCGTCTCAGCTGCTGCTGCCGCCGCTGCTGCTGCTGCTGCTGCTGCTGCGTCCAAGGCTGCAGACGGGCTGCAGGGTGATGACACACATGCCAATGCTGTTCCACCTGCGCACGGAAATATACACGGAGGAAGAGAGAGAGAGAGAGAGAGAGAGAGAGAGAGAGAGAGAGAGAGAGAGAGAGAGAGAGCCGAGGGGACCCTCATGGGTGGCCAGAGAAATGAATATCTCTCGGCGAGCTAATTAAGCAGTACCGTGTCCATGTTTTCTTCATGTGCTCTCAGGTGGACATGTGTCTCTATGTTCATATGTGACCAGAGTATATGAGTGGCACTGTTTGGAATGAATTTTGCCAAAACGCACGGTCATACATCAAAGGTGTTAAATATAATATAAATATATTCTCATTACATCGTGGATCTTGACATGAGAAAAACTCTGTGTTCTTTAAACATCCCCCCAAAATGATTTGAATCAGACGCATCCAGTGCTGTTTTTATTTATTTCTAATTATGAAACACCATGTGACTTGCTTGTCTTGACTTGATCAAAAATCAATTAGAACCTACTTGGGTGGTGGAGGTTGGTGGGGGAGGGAGGGGGGCTTCGCACTATACCATTCAACTGCCAGAGGCGGATCTCAAACCCACGCCACTAATCACGACGCACGAAGAACGCGCACAGAGCAGAGGCAGCCTGTCAGAGGGCCTGAAAAAAAGAGGAAAGGGCCGGGCTTATCCCGAGACAGACACCACAACTTGGGTTGCGCCTTCACGAGAAAGCAGTGCAGAAAACTCCCAGCCGAAGGCAGAGAGAGGAAGGTAGGAAGGTGCGGCGCCTTTTTTCCATGCTCGGCCGAGCAAGTTTTGAAGTTATCCGTGCAACGATTCCAGGCAAGCTCGCAGCTCGTCGTGCATCAACCAGCACTCTGCAGCCGGGCAGCGAGGGAGCAGAGCGCCACCTAAAAACTGTCGGCGCATTGGATTCGGACTTGTTTTTGGAGTGCGCAATGATGGCCACTTACCAAAACGCGGAGGATGATGCAATGGGTTTGATGATCCACGACACCAACACGGCCAAGGAAAAAGAACGACCGAAAGAGGAGCCGGTGCAGGACAAGGTCCCGGAGAAGCCGGATCCGTCCCAGAAGCCGCCCTACTCGTACGTGGCTCTCATCGCCATGGCCATCCGGGAGAGCTCGGAGAAGCGCCTCACCCTGTCCGGCATATACCAGTACATCATCAGCAAGTTCCCCTTCTACGAGAAGAACAAGAAGGGCTGGCAGAACAGCATCAGGCACAACCTGAGCCTCAACGAGTGCTTCATCAAGGTTCCGCGGGAGGGCGGCGGGGAGAGGAAGGGGAACTACTGGACGCTCGACCCGGCCTGCGAGGACATGTTCGAGAAAGGCAACTACCGGAGACGCCGGCGGATGAAGCGGCCGTTCAGACCCCCGCCGACGCACTTCCAGCCGGGCAAGTCGCTGTTCGGCGGGGACGGCTACGGCTACCTGTCGCCGCCCAAGTACCTCCAGTCCAGCTTCATGAACAACTCGTGGTCGCTGGGCCAGCCGCCGGCCCCCATGTCCTACACGTCGTGTCAGATGGCCAGCGGCAACGTCAGTCCGGTCAACGTCAAGGGGCTGACGGCCCCTTCGTCCTACAACCCTTACTCCCGGGTGCAGAGCATGGCCCTGCCCAGCATGGTGAACTCTTACAACGGCATGAGTCACCACCACCACCACCCGGCGCATCCGCACCATCCCCAGCAGCTGAGCCCGGCCACCGCGGCGCCGCCGCCGGTCTCGTCCAGCAACGGAGCCGGCCTGCAGTTCGCCTGCTCCCGCCAGCCCGCGGAGCTCTCCATGATGCACTGCTCGTACTGGGAACATGAGACCAAACACTCGGCGTTACACACGAGGATTGATATTTAAAGTTTTACCACCCCCACAACAACCCCAAAAAGAAAAAACCGAGACTCTTAAGTGAGAAAAATATATATTTTTGTGATTTCAAGGCAAAACCGAGAGTATTCCTGAAGAGGCTTGCACCCCGACGCGCTGTTTTTTAGGGGACTTGAGGGGGGTCCAGCTGCAAAGTTTTACAAAATGGAATCGCGAGGTGAAAAGAAAAGTGACACATCAGGTATCACAACCTCTGGGAGCCATTTCGTGTGCCTTTTGTGATTTTTTTTTTCCCCCCCTTTTGACTCGTGGCCATAACGTGGTGTGTGTAGTCGTCGTTGTGCCTAATTTTTGTGGCGATGTACATGTTGGTAGTGCTTCAGCTGTGTGTTACTGGCGTGCGTAATGATTCCCCCAGCTATATGCACGGCTCATCATGGCTGTGGCCAAATTCAACATAAACAAAAGGTGCCCTGACTAAGTTTAAGCGTGTCATGTAAAAGCAGGGGACAGTCTGAGCTCCAGTGAAGCCTGAATTTTCAAATTCCACCATCGTGCCATCACACGGAGACCTATTTGGGGAAATTGAAAAATGAAATTGTTGTGTCAAGACTGCCGAAAAATTCAGGGTTTTACTGTTTCCTCATCCCTTATGCCTGTATATTATTTTCAATATAACACCAGCGAGCCAGGGTTTGTTAATCTTTGTTTTTTTTATTGCATAATTAGCTTTTCTTTTTTTTTCCTTCATGTTGGGGCCATGTTCACATTATAATTAGCACTTTTTCCTCTTTTCTAGGTTTTGTGAAATTCTTAATAAACATGTTTTTTTCTGTAAGTAACACGGCAGTCGTTCAGTAATGTGTTGGGTGCGTAAAGCTTTTCTTGGAGTGAAACACAAGGTTGAGATCGCACATTTATGGGCACATTTTTTATCTAATGTCCGAGGATATATATTTCGAAGTCTAAACGTATGTCGAGCAAAAGGTTTTTCCTCTGCCATTTAAATAATAATAACAACAATAATAATAATAATAATAATAATACATTTAATTATGAGACCAAATATATTGTCACTTGCTTTGGAGATAAATTATATATTTTTTTACAATTGTGAATGATTTATAATTAATTTATTAAAATAGTTTGGGTAGATATTTGATGAAAATTTAGAATTAATCTCAAGTCTA
This sequence comes from Thamnaconus septentrionalis, assembly GCA_009823395.1. NCBI lineage: Eukaryota > Metazoa > Chordata > Actinopteri > Tetraodontiformes > Monacanthidae > Thamnaconus > Thamnaconus septentrionalis. Next base: position 7,934,380 of record CM020510.1, on the reverse strand, counting down.
TTAAAAGGTCATACTCTATTTTTAAAAAATGTTGTGACCATTCCGTACAGTAAAACAAAAACATTAAAAATACAGAATTAAAATAAAATGCAAAGTTTTCTATTGTAGCTGTCGTGACAAACACTTAACGTTTGATGTGTTGTAAGTAAAAACTATGTTTCTTTATTGTCTTAATTGTTGAAGTTGAAGAAAGCAGGAGTCTGAACAATGTCTGTGCAGATTACAAATTGAAATCTGAGCTGTTAGCACGCACTTGGCTAACTTTGTTTGCCCGGCTTTGTGGATGTTTGGGGCGACTGACAAAAACCCGATACATACAGAAAATACATCTGTAATAAATATATAAAAAATATTTTACATATCAGGACAAGTTTTGAGAAAATACGTTTTCATTTATTCTTCCTTAGTGTGACGACCCCATCGTAAACAGCAAAACGGTGATTGAAGTTTGATAAATACATATTATGTGTAATATTGTAATTATCATTTATCTCTTTTCCTGTGTTGTTAAATTGCGCAAACAATTTCCCATCAGCCTAAGCGGAACGTCCCGTCACTTCGACTCCGGCCCACCTATCCACATCATTTTTAGGCCTCGCAGCGCGCCGGCAAATTATCAAGGCCGTCTGGTTCTGACCATTACATTAAAGGGATGTTACATCAAAGTAAGTTCACTGTTTTGACAGCGCGTCACAGCTATCTCGCACATTAAAAACATTGGGGTTTTTTTTAAAGGTGACCAATTGCAGGATTTTTTGCGCTTTGACTTCCAGATCGTGAGGTCAGCCATCAAAGAGCATGACGTGTTATGGCGCCAGGGCTTCAGGCTCGAGTCCAGAAGCAGGCAGAGACGGGGAGCATGACTTCAGAGGTGAATTCACACATTCATCGTGATTCACCCTGCGTGCTCCGCGACCGTTAAACATCACATCAGCTCCAAAGGAATATGCGTGTCAGTGACCTGATTAATTAACAAACAGCGCATAGCATTTGCTGCAAGGAAGTATTTAAGGTGGATATTGCTGTCTTGTGTGGTTTAAAAGGAATATTCTGTATGCAGTTATGGAACTTTCTAGAAAACCATATTCCCCAAATCGGACTCTGAGCCTGTTTATTCTCAGCTTTATATGGAAAACATTTATTTTACCATTGGGAATTTTTTAAAAAAAGGCAAGTTAATTCCACAATAACATTTATGCCAGTCTTTGCATTATTACAAAAAAAAAAAAAAAAAGACTTACTACTTCTTCAAACAAATGAGTTTCGAGCACCAGTGCCGGGCAAGATGACTCGATTCTCCGTCCAGCATAACGCACAGCCAAACAGCTGAATGTGACTGTGTGAGATGGCTAAATCTATTTTCAGCATTTCCCCCCAGTTTAGGTGGCAGAAGGCACTGCGGGCTCTCTCTCTCTACACCCGTCGCTCGATGAGCCCGCGTGCGTGAAACTGCAGCAGTAAACGAGCCCAACGCAACCAAAGTGTCACCAAACTCTGTGTTTCTTCCCCGTTTTGTCACTTCCAGAGAGCGCGCGCTGAGACTCGCGGAGGCGAGTCTGAAATGTAGCCTCGGAGCTACTTCCTCTGCTTCCTCACATTAATGTTTTGTAAACAGTAAAGAGATAAGGGTGCTTTTGAAAGCACGTGTATTCCAAACATTCTCCCCCAAAAATAATAAATACCAGTGTTTTACATGAAATGATGTTTTCGGCGCGTGTAACCAACCTTTACATAAACCTCAGCGGCGGAGTTCAGGCTCCTCTCATCTTTTAATGGGCTTTTTTTTTGAAGATATATTTTTTTCTCCAATGGTCAAAGATCAAAACAAGCCACGATAAGTTTATTGACGTTGTGTGAGGAATACGCTTGTTATTATTAGCACAGGCCCCGCTTATTTAGGCAGAGCCGTTGGCAACACAATAGTTGGTGCATGCAAGTTTTTTTTAAAGATTGTTTTGCTTTACGGTCCTCGTTGTCGGGCTCAAATTGAAACAGAAAAAAGGACGAGCCCATTTGTTTAAACACGACGCTCACACCTACCGATCCAAAATGTGAACAAATAGTGCACATACACACAGACAGACAAACTTTTTGACATCATCAAGTGAATATGACTTTGTCTCTGTGCGCTCGGGCGCGGCAGGTGCGCATTTGCGTAGTGAGGTTGACAGTTCAGTGGCAGGGAACAATGGGCCTACATACAGGATGTCTCTTAGATAAGGCCAGCCCACGCTCATGACTTGAGCACACTTTTTTGTTTTTTAAAGAGTAAATGTTGTCAGCCACGGCTGCGTCAGCATTTATGCGCCTGCGTCGCCATAGTCACTATGTCTGAAGCCCAAACGTTTGTTATAATAACCAGAATTTCTCTCCACAATATCGAAACGGCTGACTTACATCATACAAAAAGAGCTGAGGAAGTGAGCGAGTGCTGCAAAAGTGGGACATTATGTGTTATGGGAATGATGTTTAAACATGCATTCACCTCGCAAGTCGTCCGTATATTACTGCGTTAATAATAATGAACTGTTACTATTGTGAAATAGTATGCATGCAAAAGTCACATTTGTCTCAGAAACACGAAGTAAAATATCAGCGACGAGACGCCTCTTGGTAATTTTCTGCCGGGAGGTGAGAAAGGTTGAGCCCAAAACTAACTTTTTGCTCTTTATTTGCTTTCATGCGTCCTTCCCGCCTGGCGCGCTCTGAATAACCGTGATTGTGTCCTTTGTTGTGCTCTCGCAGATGACAGATTATGATCAACAAGACAAATGAGGTCAGCTCATTGTAGAGGCAACGCATTTGACCTCCACGCACGCACGCACGCACTCGCAAGTCACAGGAGCGTGTATACCTGGGCTCGTTCCGGCTGTGACGGCCTGCATGCTCGACGGGGCACCGGCGATGCGACCCGGCCGGTCAAGTCACACGCAGGTTGCAGGCTTCCCAAATGCCGGCACACAATTGAATTCTTGGCATTCTCTGGTGTTTGAGAGTGAAGAGCAACAGTTTCCACTCAGAAGCGGCGCACATCACCTCAAACCCATTGAAAGTCAGAGTTGGGGGTCACCACTGTTTGGTATACATCTGCTCCAAACAGGAAAATATGCAAAGATTTGATTCGCAGAAAATCCGGCCATTGTTCAAATCAGCGTGAGTGTTTCTCTCTCTCTCTCTCTCTCTCTCTCTCTCTCTCTCTCTCTCTCTCTCTCTCTCTCTCTCTCAAGAAAACACTCGAAGTTTCATTCTGCTCGCCTCTCACCGGCGCTATTTCTATGACTCGGCGCTCAGTGTGGAGCTGTTTATTTTGGGAACGCGTCCTCTGGGTGAATCTCCAATGTAATCAACGTGTCACGGTGATCTACGTGATGTTTTCAGTGACTCCTGATTTCTATCTTAATGGCCAACCCCGCGAGACAATAGATTACATGTAGTAATTCCTTAATAAGCCAAAATAATCACAATGGAGTGTGTTGATTAGGGAGGCCATGATTTATAAATCGGACCGACACACACTGACCTGTGGTCATCCGGGGTCCATCGAAATGTCCATATTGTGACTATAAATAGAGAGCAGTGCCATCTACTCAAAACAATCTACTGTCTATTCACGAAGAGTGGGGGGTGGGGAGATCATAACTCATTGAACTTTGTGTGCCCTGTAACCAGAGGGGCCACTCAAAAGTCACTTGTGCGCCAAACATCCTTGCAGAAATGAGAGGACAGGGAGGGGCCGGGGGCTCCTGGGAGGTTTATATTCTGATACTTAAAATGACTGTGACTATTTGAAGAAAAGAAGATTGTAAATTGTTTTTTTTTTCACCACAGGCTTTAGGTGGGAAATGGTTTCACGGACCACTTAAAAGCCAAGGGCCTGGAAACCATCACAAAACAAAATGAGACACAATTAGTGACGTACAGCGGCCAGCATCATGCGTCATCGTCGGGCCCCGATGTTCATTTGTGCCTCGGCGATGTGGCGGAAGTGTCCGTGCTTATACTGTAAAGGGAAATGCGATAAAATGTTTCCGCTCTCTTGATTATGAGCTGCAAATTGCTTTGTCGGGGTTTTAAATGGCAGCTCTTTTCCCATCGTGGCGCTGATGGGCTCTATTTTTAAACACCCTCCCCTCCACACTCTTCCTTTCGCCCCCACCACCACCACCACTCGCCACCCCCCAGAAAACTTCCGCATGCTTGGCAGCAGCGAGGACCTATTAGGCTGTTAGCATTCCAATTAATCAAAGATGGAACTGAATTCCCACAGGGATCATTAAGGGGCCCACACCTGTTCTCCTGATAACGTCTAATAAAGCGGTACAAGTCATTGGCTGGGCTCTGGGGACACTAGCAGGGGATAATAAATCACTGCACACACTATCTGTAAGGGAACCTCACTCGGATGTGCTTGCCAAACACTGAGCTGACGGCCCCACCAAAACATTTCCATCATGCCCTCTCATGATGTGAGGGTTTCCCTGTATTTGAAAATAGGGTGTCCCTAATTGGAGACACATAACATTTGGTGATATTTTATCTGTGGCCCATTCTGGAAGCGATAAGGCCAATTGTGGAATATTTCTGGGAATTAAAAATGTGCATAGAATGGAATAGACGTGTTCTACTGTATGTTTAATCAAAATGGTTGTGTTGTGTTCTGCCACTGCAGTCTGCTAACATGAAAAGCGTTTGACCCCATGGATGATGCAAGAAAGATGTGGGACATCAGCGTTGACCTTTGCTAGATGGAATTTGCTGATGAGAGAAAAAATGTCTTCACAGTGACGCTGAGGTTTTTTCAATGGGGCAGGTCATCCAGTCTACCAGTCTGATTATTGTTTGAGCTTAACTGACAAGAGAATGTTTTACATGACAATGTGAGTATTTGTTTGTGGAATTATTTGATTTTACAAGCTGTTTTATCTTACGCATCAGGCCTTCGAGTTGTTAGAAGCTTTAGAAAATAACACCCACCCTGCAAAACAGGAAGTTGGCTTCAGGCCATCGTGGTTGTCCCGCACCCTACACACTGTCCCAGGTCAGTCAGATCACCAAACCCTGCCATCCTCCTTCCGAGCAATTACATCCCTCTTTCGACTGCTTCGCCATTACACAAATGGCGATATTTGGATATCCGTAATTATACGCATTCTCATGAGGTGCCCTTTCATGTCTGGTATGTTTTTTATTACACGCCTATCGGCTGTGATGAGATTATGCACAGTGAGGGTTTGGACTGAGTTAGAGTACATTTAATTGAATAAAGGGGTGCGGTAATAAGAGCATGCTGGACTCCGGTACTAGCCTGCTCCTTCCCAGTCCAGCAAGTATCAGACAAGGAGTGTGTTAAGAGGGGAAGTATGAGGCTGTAATCTCTGGATGAGGACATGATTTATGGCACAACTTCTGGAGCGCTAATGAGGTGAACTGATGTTTGCTTAATTGGATCCCTTTAAATAACAAAAATAAAATAAGTTTGAGTTCGAAAGGAGTAGTTACAGTTGTTGGTATGTTTTGGAACGTGGAGTGATCATGTGACCACGACACACACACACACACACACACACACACACACACACACACACACACACACACACACACACACATCACACTATCACACACAATATCCTCATTCACCTTCTGACAGTGAGAGCCTCATAACTCAAGCCAGAAAAAAGTTGCATTCTGTGTACCTTTGCTGCCCCCTTGTGACAGTAAAGTGATTCACAAGACACTTGTGTTAGGACGATTTACTGTCATTATTACATTTATATTTATGTGATCTTACTTCAATTACTGTTTAAATAATTACTTAAAGCAGTTAAGAAGTTTTTTTAAAGCATAAATAGAGAAAAGCTTTTATATGAAAGTTTAAAAAATAGCGATTTCTACACACGAAGAAATAATATGAATAGGTAATCCAATTATACAGCACCATTATTGTTCTTGACTAATTAATTGATAGAGACTAAGAATGTGTAAAGGAAAAAATAGATGACAAAGGTCTCATCCATCTTCTTCTAGACGTGTTCTTGCCAGTAATTACAGACAGCAGTTATCCAACAGGACCAGCAGAGGGAAGCAAAGTCGTATTCGTGTTTTCTGTTGCTAACGTGTTGGCACCCACACACAGGACCTGTGTAAAAACAATGACAGCTTTTAAAACATGTGAATTTACAGCCGAAATTACTAACTTGTTAATCCGTGTGATTTCTGGATAGGACACGCTAACTACTGGCCCTGCTTTAGGCAACGAACTGCAACAATCACTTTCTCATCTTATGTTAGTGCGAAACCCGAAACCGGAATAGACATTCCGTCCTTCGAAATAAAAGCTACAGCGTCACTTTTCAAAAGGCATCAAAAACAAGATTTATTTATTTTTTATACAAACAGCTCATGTTATGTTGAATAGTACGAAATTACACTGAATCTAGTGCAGCTTTGCTGTATTTTAGGGCAAGACAAAATCTAAATTTATTTTGGGGGTGCTCGAAAATAAATGCCGTTGTGTTCATGGTACAGTTATTCTTGACAAACCTTCAATAAAATCCCAGTTGTTGTTCTAAATATAGCCTACATGGTTGTAAACGTAATAATTAAAAGCGGAGTTTAGTGTCAAAGTTTTACTTAGTTGACATAAGTTTTAATGGAATTAAAGCTTCTCAAATGGTTTCGCTAAATGATCGTAACAAAAAAAAAAAATCAAATGTAAAATTGTAACAATTTTCCAGGTGCTACAAAATTCATTTCACTTCCAGCGGCCTGTGTGGGTCCGTTCTCGAAAACTCGTGACATCCGGGTGGGCGTGAAGGGATTTTTATTTTTTTGAGCGGAGGTACTATTTTCCCTCTACTCCTTCACACTTGATATACGGAGGAGGCGGGAGAAGGGGGTGGAAGAAGAAAAAAAACCTCGCTGCGGTGGTGGTTCAACCTCCCGAAACAAACAGGAAGCGACGCGGCTCTCCGGTCCACCTGCGGCGGCTGACTGTCACGTAGCAAGCGAAGACGAGCAAGGCAACCGGAGTGTCGTGTCGCCCTCCTCCTCGACCACCACACAGACACTTTTTATCCATGACAACGAGCTACTTAACGGAGCTAGCGGCGGCGGCACCGTCAACTTTGAGCCGTGTGTTCGCCCTGTCCCTCCTCTAACAGCCCGACACCGGAGAGTGAGTCAAGGTAAGCAAGCGCCCGCTTCGCTCCGCTTTTCCCCCGGGTGGCTAAACGCCAGACCCCGTTGGCAAATCTGACCGTTTTGTCGTGGCGTCGCTTTTCATAACCTCTCCGCGGTGAAGTTCGACAGGTGTGTCAGAAAGCCCTGCCAAAGAGACCGTGTGCGACATTTCGGGCCAGCTGTCCAAGTTATCAGCCGCTTCTTTTTATTATTATTATTATTATTATTATTATTATTATTATTATTATTATTATTATTATTATTATTATTATTATTATTATTACATTCTTCTGTCAATTCTTATCAGTTGTTGCTTTTTTGACCAGCGTCCACCTCGAGGGGCAGGCAAGTTGGCATGTTTTGTTTGTTTGTGTGGGTTTTTTTTTTTTTAATTGGCTTTTTTTCTTACACACATGTAAAGCGTTTCAAGAGTACACTGGTGCTGTGTTAATGATTAAAATCATTCTCACAGCTTGTTGTTTTTTAGGTGCCGAGCGAGCGAGCGTGAAAGTAATTAAGTTTTTACGAACGCAGGTTCGTGCTGTGCCCCCTAACCACGCGAGGACAGCGTGGTGCCATTCCAAGTTGATTAAACCAGGTGCTTCTGCTGGCTGTTTGTCTCGACCAATTAACAAAAAAAAGATATATTAAGTAAAAAAAAAAATAGGAGACTAAAAGTGAAAACTACTGTAGTCACTTTTATTCTTCTGCCCAATATTGAAGTTCGTGTTCTTTAATGTCCACCTGCCAAGTTTATTTTTATGCAGTAGTTCCAGACAGGTGCATTTACTTTTTCTCTACTGTAAACCTCTCATTTCTCTTTCATTCCCGTTATGTTTGACACTCAACCGCGTCATCCATGACATTTGTATCAGTTTTTCTTAAAGAGGATGCGAAACCCTGGGGAGTTGTTATTACTGTCAGCTTTTCTGTCATCCGCATCTCATCCCGCCCCTCCTCCACCAACACCACCACCCCTTTTGTTTGTTTCCTGCTGGGACAGAAGTCAGCAAAATGTTCATAACTTCAAAGTCTCAACTTCAGGCCTTATGATCCCTTTGATGTTGGGATGTTTCACTAAAAACCATTGTCATTGTGTTTAATTCGGTGGCTTGCCATCAGTCTCCAAAAGCTTAAGTTGCGCATTCCGTCAGGTGTCGTGCCACTTCTTCCTTGGAAAAACATCCCCATCTCCTTTCTTCTAACCGGACGACTCAGCTCCTTATATAATACACTGCAAAGGTAATGGATGTGAAATGGTTGTGGCTTCCCTCTGAGAAAGGAGGTTGTCAGCAGGTGTGTGTTTTTTTTGCGTGCACATCCTCCTGCCGCCTCTGTACATTACGGCTTGTGAATACAGCCTGAGGGTCGATGCATTGCATCCTCCTTTTGTTATATTCCTGACACCCAGCTCGTCAACCAGAGCAGCAGCTGCAGCCGCTGCGGGATTTCACAGAGTAACTCAAGTCTCCTGTGATTTAATAATTTCACAGTCTGTGTGAAATGCGCAAATCTCTTGGGATTATTTGACAATTGAAACCACTGACACGATCTTCCAGTAATGGAAGCACCCACTTTGCCTTCACTCCCACACAATTGATTCCTAAAAGTTGGATGAATGATTTCCCAGAGAAAATTCTTCTCAAAGCTACAAGCTGTGTTGAAATAAGGGCAGATGTTTCCCAACAAGGTTAGTCAAAGATTGCTGCTAATTCACTTTTTCGACGTCACCCTCTGAAGGATTCTGACCCAGATGATGATTTTTAGGGAAATTATTCTGGCTGCCCTTTCATCTCCTCCCTCCCTTCCTCCCTCATCCCCATCTCTCACTGAGGTAAACTTGTACACCACTGATAAGGACTAACTGACGTCACTCCAGAGACATCGGCCAACAATGCAGCTATTTACTCCAAGCCAGATTGTGTCCTCTCCTGAGGCCTCTACTGAAACTGGGCACAAATGGAGGCAGAATCCTTAACGAGTCTTTCACAAAAAGTTTTGTAACTGCAGTGACGTCTCTGCTCTACATAACTGGACTTTTTATTATTCGACTTGGTGCCTAATACTGTGTCTGAGGCTTTAAAGGTCCAATATAACAATATTTTTTCACACAAACCTTTCTCCAGAAACCTCTGTGGGCCTCTAGAAAACAGTATATTTAACCCTGTGTTTCCTATCCAAAACCAACGATTTGTTAAACCTTCCATAATGTATGTTTAGAAGGAGACAAAAATAACGAGCAGTTTCTACAGCGATGTCATCGAGGCTTCATTGTCCAGCACCTGGCTGTGGGTGTGTCACTAAACTGAGAGAGGCAACACTGCTCTTTATAATATCACAAAGGTCTGATGTTGAGAACTTTGTGCTTTAGCACGTTTTCTGAAAAGTGAAGTAAGCAAAATAAATAATTAGTGGATTTTTCCGATTCCTGAGCCGTTCATTGACGCATATATAGCGCTGCTCTATTGATCGACAGATTGCCAAAGTAAATGTTGCAAGGTATCAGACCTTTTTAATGATCAAAATGTTTTCAGGGAATTACAAAGAGATGCTTTTATCATGTTGAGCAAAGGCTGCGGCTTTGACAGCTCGAGATCCTGAGCCGTGTTCTTAGTGTCCCAAAGAGTCTCATTCACCATCGGCGCTGACACCAGAGATGGGGAACGTACAGGCCGTATCTCACAGCTTGTTAAAAAAAAACAAAAAAAAACGTTTAGGGTCCAAATGGAAATTGCCGCAGTGAGAAAAATAAATGGCAGCAAGATGAGAGCGCCTGCTGGAATTCTTCACTTTGCTGCACAGCAGGCTGGGACCTGCCAAGGAATGTGGGGAAGACAGTGGGGGAGAGAGAGAGAGAGAGAGAGAGAGAATTTCGTTATCAAACAAAGCCCTCTCATTGCGTTTTAGGAGCAGATGCTGCTATAGCCGACTGGACTTGGAAATGTATAATAATAATTTTAGCTGCACTGTATGGCTCTCAGCCCTCAATTATCAGCCATTTAACTCTCCGTGCACATCACTGGCTGGAAAAATGAGAAGTCATAAAGTGAATCGGCGATAACAAAAAGTGAAATTGCTCAAGCAAATGTGCCATTAGCGGCAAACCGTTAAAATTAATAGAATATAAAATAATAAAGGCCACGTTCAGTTCAGTTTTCAACGGACGCGTGTGTAGGAAGCAGAGGAGACGGGTCACATGATTGCATGTAGTCTGGTTGATGATAAACAGAGGCAACAGTTGACGCTCACAAAACAGGCTGTGCCTTCAGTATGATATGATATACTTTATTGTTGTAGGAAAACATGCCTTGCATTCAATTCCTACACTGTACGTCTCCCCAGCAGGCTGCAGGCGATGAGATGGCAGCAGTTAAAACACAAATCGCAGGGAATTATCAAGTCAGTCTGCGGTGAACTGTGAATTTTCTGCCCGAGGGCGAGACACTCGGTCCGACATGTGATGGGAGGGCCACTGTCCTTTGTGCCGACCTCAGGACAAAGTGGTCATAAGTGGCGTGGAGAGGTTGTTGTTCATTCCTCCACATCACCTTCATCTGCCGCGAGTGAGCCTCGAGTCTGTTCCTGTTCCCTGAGCTTGTGGTGTTCAGACACTCCAGATCTTGTCAGTGCATCATGTTTCCCAAGATTTTTCTTTCTGAGATATACCCATAGATATCTATTTTTCTACAAATCTAATGATAGATGTATTAACATCATGTACTCCAATGTTATTTTTCACATTTCTGGTTCTGTGTTTTGGAATGGCATTAATATATTTTTTTCAAAAAAGACCTTTCTCCTACCTTTTTAAAGATGTTTTGTCCCACACCTTGAGGTAGAAGTCACTTGAAGTCACGACAGCAGACAGGCAAAGAGACCTTCAGGCTCTTTACTCTTTGTTTGTGACTGTTTTCCACGCACCAGCTCACCTGCCTCGGCTCTGAGTCAAATGCTGTCAGCCCAGCGGTTGCTCATCTGAAAATGTCAGAGTCAGCTGAGGTCAAAGTTAAAACAGGTCCAGCTCTGCGTAATCGCTAGGTGGCAATTTCAAGCAGCGCATCACTGCGTGGTTTTGCAGCAGTGCTTGTTCAGTCAGTCCCCCCACACTGACAAGCCCGTTTGTGATCGATGGTGGATCCATCGCCAATCACACTTCTTTTGTAGCTTATTCTAGAATTATTTTCTCTTCAGAGCCATTGATTTTCCTCATCGTTGTCAAGTTGATGCAGTCAGTAGCTCTGAAATGAACTCAGTCCCCATCCCACCTCCCAGGATTGACTTTTAGAAGGACCATTGAATTGCTTCTTCTTTCTAATGGGCAAATCAGCCTCGTGTGGCCGCTCTTGTCTCCTGACAGCTACATTAGCTGGATGCAGTTACCTCAGTTGCCCTCGGGTTGTGATGCCGGGCCGAGGGGAGCTGAGCTGCGGAAACTTAACGACTTGGAGGGCCGGCATCAGCCATCGTGATGCAGTCGGCCGAGACTTCAGCGGAGGGCTCGGCAGTGACGCACCAGTCTCTTCCTGTTTCTGTCTGGCCGTGCTCAGAGAAGCTTTTGAGGAAGAGGCTATCACGTGTCGTTTTGCAACTTCACGCCGGCCCGATAGCTGATCTACAAATCTGGACAGTACTGGGACGTGGTGATTGTCTCAGCCTCCTCCTTTTGTCTCCCCCTCTGATCTGACTGACGGTCCAACTGCACAATCACTTCCCCTGTCTGCTGTGGTTAAAAACAGCATGAACCCCCCCCCCCCCGCCCCCATCCTGCTCCACCCCCCTCCGTCCCAGAGTAGTGTTGTGCTTGTCTTTTGACCAGTCAGCAGTGCCATCCCACGAGCCCGGGCGGACCTTTGCACCGCCGGCGGGCCGGAAGGTAACTGATTTACAGCGCCTGCCTGCAGGGCAACTTTTACAGAATAGTCGCCTGCACTCCTCCTCAGGGCGACCTCACAATAGTGGTTATAAATAGGGAAAGAAGCAAGTTGCTAAATAAAGGGACTGAGAGGAAACGGGTGCGTAGAAGGCAGCGGTGAGTCGACGGACCGCACAGTGATATTCTCCGATTGATGGATTCATGAAAATCCCGCTTCAACTGGCTGTTGCAAATCACTCCCCAACTTCATCATTCATTGGCATTTTTTTAATGAGTTTTGTATGAGTGTTGTATGTGAGTTTTGTATGCACAATTCTGAAAAGAGCAGGATTCGTGCACTTATTTTGTATTGTGTGCTCTGCATTCTATAGTTACGAAAACTCTTCTTCCAACATCCATGGATGGATGATGGATGGATGATCACTCAATCCAAACACAATGCACAAACTTTGTCAAGAGGACAAAACAAAAGGCAACATTTTTTAGACGTATCTGATATTGGTTATTTAAAAAAAATCCAAATATATGTGGGAAAATAATTGCTGTAGAAAAACAATAACTTGGTTTTGGTCATATCTTTGAAACAGATGTTGCAAACATGATCAAACCATTCGTTGCTAAACAGTTGCTTTAAGCAAGCCTTCAGCCCTGATTTGGAACTGGTTCACTGCCTGAGAACTGTTTTCTTTAACAGACAAACCACAATAAACACTTCCCACTGGATCGTAGGGTTTACGGCTCCGCTGGGGCCCACTAAATTCTAATTGTCAAAGGCTTTGTTTTTTTGTTTTTTTCTCTCATTCTTTTACCTTTTTCAAGTGAGCACCAGCGTCTCTTTCCTGGCCACGTTTGAAAGCATCCTTTTTTTAATTCTTTTTTTTTTTTTAACTTGAGTGACAGTAAAACCAGCGCATTTGTTTGCGCTCGTGAACGCGCCATAAACATCACACCGTGCAAATGAGTGGGTGTGTATTGTTTTTTTGTTTTTTAAGAAGTGGCTGGACAGCGGACCCTTTTGTTTACTGCGGAGCAGCGATGACGCATGCGAGTGTCACAGCCCTTCAAAAGGCAATTTCTTGGTGAGGGTGTGCGTGAAATGTGCGGACCGGCGCATTCCTCCAGCATTCCTTAGCCGTGTTTTGGGCTCATTAGATAAAAAAAAGTATTTACTCGGTCATTAAGAGGGACTCACCATGGCAGTAAACATCTTAGTCACTCTCACAGAAGCACTTATCCAGGGCGGGGGTTGGTTTATTTTTTTTGCGACCCTCTCAGGCCAGAAGCACTTGCACACAATAGGAACGTGACCTTTTCAAGGCGGACGGCTGAAAGAAAGTAAAAGTGTGCTTTCCCGGCGAGTGACTCTTGCAGAACGCGGTGAGAAATGCAGAGAAATATCGACTTAGGAACAACAAGGTGAGGGACTTTTTGCCTGCTGATAAAAAACCCAAATTATTGTGCATTTGCATCATTGCATTCCTCGCATTCCCGTACAAGAGGAGGTCGGAGGGGGATGGGTTAGAATGGGGCGGGGGGGCATTGTGAGAAATCATTAGCAACCTTTTGTCTTGAAGCAGGGATTTCACTGTGGGTTTTTTTGTACAGTTTGACCAGCTTTGAGACTTTCTCTCTGAAAAGACTTGTTTTGTTTTGAGTGTCCTGCAGTAAAAGAACAGCACAGAGCAGTGTTGACTGCCCTCCAGGGGCCTTTCGTACCAATAAAAGTCAAATATACCCGGGAAATGTTCTGGTGATCCTGAAATAGTTCTTCATGAACACTCGATCATCAGAGTACGACCAAAAAGAAAAAACAGGCTTAAACAGAAGTTCCCTTGCAAATCCAGTGATGCATCTGTTTTCTGTCGCCGCTGCTCCTACACTCGAGGTCCTGGCGGCTCTGGAGTCAACATTGTAGAGTCCGGCCCACCTGCCTTGGGGCGAGTTTGCCTTTTTTTTTTAATTTCCTACAGGAAATTTGAGATGTTCTGAATTTCTGAGCCTGTTCATCTCTACCAGCAGCCACTAGCTGTGTTTCCATTACCCCTAGAATTGCGTTAAACCTAAATATCGTAATAGAAAATGGAGACGCCTATACTTCAGATAACCTCTCAAATATGGCTAAAAGGTTTTGACAATCTCATGAGGTGGTTTTTACAGAGGTATCGATATTGAGGTATATCGCAAAAGTGTCATGGAAACACTTTTCTGTCACTTTCTGTCACTGGACATGTGAATGCGAGGAGAAAGAATATTTTTTGCAAGTAATTAAATGAAAAATATAACAAGCATTCTTGACAGCCAACAACATCAAAATGCAGATTTACGCAAAATGTTTTGTACCTCCATCCTTTTCAAAGTGGGTTCTCACGGGACGAGATTTTACGATGATTACGGCCTTTGCACCATTCGTTGGAACCACCTGCAAATCGCAATTGTACTTTGTCCAAATTTTTAGAAATATCGCTTTTATTTTGCAAAAACCTCTAATGGAAACGCAGCTACTGTGAGACCCCTCCCCATTCCTCCACCCATCTCCAATTAGAACCCAACTCTGTTCTGCCACTGAAATAGCGTCAGTATAATTTTTTACATAACCAGCCTGCATAACCTTTACCTGAGGAGGAGGAGGAGGAGGAGAGCAAAAGATTGGCAATTTTATTACTTTATTTCTTTATCTCTTTATTTGGGTGGATTAGCCACACGAGGAAACCTGACGTGGGCACACGTTTCCTCTTGCGTCAGGAGCGGCCGCCCGGTGCTCATCACGTCAGAGTCCGACGTCACCGCCCCTCTACCGTGTCCACTCTGCTGGAAATTGTTTTTTAACGGCTCAGTTCAAGCGATGGATCTTGGTTTCACTACAACGTGTGCAGCAGTCACCCGTGACTGGCCAGATGTTAAGCTCAACTTTGCGAGATTTGACTTGCTATTCGTCTCGCCTGGTCGGTTGTGCTTGTGCCTAAGTAAATGATAAAGATTAATTGTTGTTGCTGTTCTTGTGTCACTGAGTGTCTTCAATGGAGATGAATGAAAAAAGCTTGGCTCGCTTGCAAAGAGAAAACTAAAAACAATACAAAAATATTCAATACCATGTTTTTTCTTCTTTTAATGTATATATAAAGAAAGGGGGAAAAAACACAGACAATTATTTACTGAGAGAAGTGCCACGGCAGCAGGCTGCAGCATCCCAGCTGATCTCTTTAGCGTGAGCCAGGCTTGCAATGCTTTTCTCTATTTCTTCATCACCTTCCGGGGCTTTTTTTCAGGACAGCTTGCAGCAAGTTATTTATTTTTTATTTTTTTTGTCTGTCACAACTAAAAGGAAACTGATTTCTTCTGAAATCCAGTGAAATTCTAAGGCCAATGAAATGCGTTTTCATTGGAGGTTGACAAGGGTGGATAATTTACATATTGGGTGAGCAGATCTCAGCGATCCCATCTGGCTGCGCAAAGTTTAGGCTTCAGCTTTCCGTTAGAATCTTCTGTGACATTTCAGATGCTAAATGTCACGAGCCATGAAGTGAAAAACAACCTGACAGTCAGTGCTAACTTTGTGTTTGCCCTGCAGCACAACCTTTATCACTCAACTCTTCTGTGCTGTCACTCTCTCTCTCTCTCCCTCTCTCTCCCTCTCCCTCTGTTTTAACACCGCTGTGGCGTGCTGGCGAATGCTTTCGGAAGATGTTGCGTGATGATCTCAGCCACGACCAGTCCAAGAGTTAAGCACAACTCTCAGTCATCCGCCTGAGATTTTATCGACATTTCCAATGGCTAACTCCCTGGAGCCGCTCGACTCACGTGTGCGTGTGTTTTTCTTGCTAACCGTGGCGGCGCAATATCCCGGAGAGTTTCTGGGGAAACCCAGTGGCTGACCTCTTTCTATGAATTCTTCCCCATTCTTCTTGTAAGCTTGAAATTACTGCTGGTAGAGAAACGCCCACCCTTGCTCTCAAACACGCGCACAAGCCACAGTTATTGTTGTTGTTGCAAGCCGCTCTGTGTGTGTGTGTGTGTGTGTGTGTGTGTGTGTGTGTGTGTGTGTGTGTGTGTGTGTGTGTGTGTGTGTGTGTGTGTGTGTGTGTGTGTGTGTGTGTGTGTGTGTGTGTGTGTGTGTGTGATACACGGGTAAACAAGATAGAAGATCTGCACCACTGGGGGAAAAACAGGAAGTTTACTGACCTCAGTCAGAAAGTTTGCATCGTGGGTCACCAGTGTGTGTGTGTGTATGTGTGTGCGCGTCTGTGTGTGTATGTGTGTGCGCGTCTGTGTGTGTATGTGGCCCAGCCGCAATGTGTTTGTTTAGCATATCGCATGTTTTGCAACTTGTCTTGTTTGCGCATCTTTTGAAGTGGAGGTGGGACGGACTGATGGTAAGGCCTATCGAAAAGTTGAGCTGTGGAGTCTCTGTTCACTCGGCAGGCGAGTTTTCCATCTGAATGCTCGGAGGCAGAATGCTGCAGATTCCCCAGCTGACGCCGTCACGTTTTCATGTGCCAAGAATCATTCAAACGGGTATTTTTACATTTTAATCTGACTAGTTGGGTGGCAAACAGCGCTTCACTGACTACATGAAATGAAAATAATTTCTGTGCTTTCAAAATGCAATTCTGGGAGGAATGTATTATTTTCAGAATGTATTGTAGCAAACTATATCCTGATCTTCTGATATTTTTTTCCATCAAATTGGTAATTGATGCATAAAATACGGAAATTATGACAGCTAAAAATATTCTCTTCCATTGGTCATAGTGACTCACTCAGACGTTGCTCTGACGCCATCGGTTTGCTGTTTTGGTTTGTTTTTTGTTTTCAGTATTTTGCCTAATCAGAAATGTCCTCCAGGTATTGTTGCAGAAGGACGAATATTGTCGTTGTTACCGGAACAGTTTCAGAGTAGCTGTGGGTAAAGGGAAACGGATTAGGTGTCATAGCAAAGGGAAGGCCGTATGTAAGAAGAGAGGCCTCCTGAAGAAGTTCCCGCAGAGGCGCTTGGCTTTGATTTCCCGCTCGTCCCATCCCCGCTGACCTGATCGCTCGCTCAGTTTATCCGAGGTCGAGTCAGGTGGTGCGGCTTCACTTCGCTGCTCGCACTGCGTTCCAACACCCTTTTTTTTTTTTCCTTCCCGCAGTTCATTTGGAACCTAGGAACCAACTTCTATTTGCCAACTCCTTTTTACAGTCAGTATGGATGTCGACGCTTTAAGACGCGCGTCCCCTATGGCTTTTTTTTCTTGTGGTTTTCTTCCTCCTCTAAGAGCAACTTTGTTCTCTCTCCGTCAGATGCCGTCTCCCTGCCGCCATCCAGAAACCGCCAGCGAGCAACAGAGGCCACGGAAATAAGACACTTGGGGGACGCAGGTAAGGTGTGTGTGTGTGTGTGTGTGTGTGTGTGTGTGTGTGTGTGTGTGTGTGTGTGTGTGTGTGTGTGTGTGTGTGTGTGTGTGTGTGTGTGTGTGTGTGTGTGTGTGTGTGTGTGAGAGACACAGCAGGAATGAAGCACTGTCATGGCTGGAATCTGGGAGGGTAGGTCTCGTCCTGACAGGCGCAGAATGTGTGCACATCAGCCAGCACGCTTTAACTGCGTGTCAGGCATCAGCTCTCCATAAAACCTCTCCCTAATCTCTGATATATCAGAATTGCTGAGATGTGTAAAAATGAACAATGATGTTATTCTTCTTTTGTTGTAGCTTTAAACCAAAATTGTAGGAAAACTGGGAGTTTGCAGGGTTTTTGTGTTTTTTTTTTCTCTGTTTTATGGTTCAAGTGAAACCCTAGACGGGAGAGTTGCTCCATCCCCAACTGTTTTCCCTTTTTGGTCTTGGCTATTATTTCAGCAGCCCCTTCTTAGTTCCAGCCGTTTCTCCTGTGGACTTCTTTTTAAATTCCAATAGTTTCTTTTAATGTGGCCCGTCGTCGCAGCCAGACTTGGAACCTCTTATGCAATGGCGTCGTCACTAAAAAAGTGCGCTGATACAGAGCACAGGTGCAGAACTGATTTTTCATGATTTTATTCATTTCATTTTTATTCATTCATTCATTTTCCATTACTGTTGTTTGCGCAGATGAGCCTCGAGTTTGTTAAGAAATCTGGCAAACCGTTTTTTACGGCTGCTTCAGCCGCAGCCCCACTGACCCAGTTTGTGTCCCGGACCTCGTGGCCACTGGAACTGTGTCACTTTGCTGCAAGTGTAGAGCCTTCAGTTTGTTTCTTCAGCCACCAGTTGTCACATGAATTCTCTGCCTGTTGGGCTTAACTTAGTGCATGCACAAGAGTGTCTTTCGTGTCATTGGGTGAATCCTTTTTCCTCTCTCTTTTATCTTCCACTTGAATACTATAATTGTGTGTTGTGTCACAAAGTGAAAATAGACCCAACGAAAGCGATTTACAAACCTGCTGTTTTACTTTTTATTTATTTTCTTCTGGGTCGGCGGAGCAGAAGTCCAACTCTTTCGTTATCCACTCCGTCTTTTCACCAGCAATCTTTCTCTCTGCGATCTGTGTTGCTCATGTTGTTAGCGAAGCGAGCTCCTGCTTCATTAAACACGGCGTGCTTCAGGTGATCTTCTTCCACATTCAGGGAGTAAACTTGCGGCGCCACACCAGGCCTGGCATAGGTACTACGTTTTCAGTCATTTCCAGCGTCTCTGTGTAAACGTAAATACGGCTTTAGTGTAACCGCGGTTTGTTTTTTTTCAGTGCGGTTTCAAAAAAATCCGTCTCCATGTAAACAGCCCCTAAAAGAGGAGGAGGAAGAGACCGGTGGCAATAAAAAGATATGGCGTGGCGATGCAAGTCGGGCCTTGCAGTTTTATAACCCTCTGCAATTAAGGCGAGCTATAGAAGAGCATGTTTGTTTTAAAGTGTTGCTCTGTTTGCCTGCTCATTTTCTGCATCCTCTCTGGCCAGATAACCCATCAGGTTGGTTTCATGGAAGGGAAATGATTGCAGCGCATTGTGGTCACATGCTTTCTCAGTCACAGTGCAGAGCAGGTGGAGAGGACACTGCTGTTACATAGAAGCTGAAGTGTTGCTCCCCATCAACGGCCACTCCCCACTACCTGCATATAAGCACGCTTATCTCTTCATTTTATTATTTAAATTGTGTATTTTTTTCAACAGTCATCTGTTTAGTTTTTTTAAAATCATGTTCATCGGATAAAAATCTTTTCACTTCCTGCTTGACCGCAATGCTTTATAAAGGTTGGTTGCACAGATGTAGCTTTGGCAGCATTAAACCTCCATTTCCTGCTGTCTGCCGCTCGCGCTGCCAGCCAATAAACAGCAATAATCAGCACAGATGCCTCCCACCTGTGCACCACCACCACCCCTACCCCTTCCCCTCCTTTACCATCACTCCTACACACATGTGGAAAAATAGCTTGATCCCATTTCACCAGCATCCCGCCGTCTCCGGTGTGTTCTTTCCCCCGGCACCTCCGCATTATCGCCGCAGAGCAGATGGAGTTTTAAATGGCACCTCCGTCTCGTCGTGCAGTTCCTCAGAAGACAAATGAAGAATCGTTGTGCCCACTTGCTTCTAAAAATAGCTGGTTGTTGTTTCTCCTGGTTTAGTATTGGCATTGCACCGTGGTGAAACCCGTTGACTCACAATCTGAGGAAACTCTGCCCTTGAGCTCAGTCTCAGGGGTGTGTCTGGGTCCCTTTAATTGTTTTATTTTTATTTTTTTGTGTGATTCTAACCTTGGGAATGGGAAGGCTGAGTAACACAGATAATGAATAAGTGAAATAACTTGCTTCTAGGCAAACAACTGCTGAATTAAAATTATTTACTGCTACAGCAGATTACATTTCTTAACGCTGGCTTTCGGATGTTGTCATATTTAGCGTAGCACTGCAATCCATAACCTTTCAATTATGACAAAATTTGAAAGTATCTGTTCCCAGCTGCCCTTGAAAGACCTAGAAGAGCATTACGCAAAAATGAAGGAAGTCGCCGCACACCCAGCTAGTGCTGAAGAGATTCGCACCAATGGAACCACAAGAAGGGAGAGAAACACTGGACGTGTCCTTTTTTTGTGCACCACGCGGTTTTGTTTTTACTATTCACCAGTTTTGGGAAGAATTTATCTTTACTCCTCAGTACACTGTGGCTCACCATGGCAGGACTGGCCGGATTGACATGGGAAAATGAATTTTAATACTCATAATGTTTGCCGCGTCTTGCAGTCCAGACAGATGGCTATCAGCTACCGGACTGTCATTTACGACTGTTCCAGGCAACCCGGCCATCTCCGCAGCGAGCTGAAGAAATGGCTCCGTTTCCAGGTCTGTGTGTGCGTGTGTGTTCCTGTATGTGTGTGTGAGTGTGCCATCCAGTGCCAATGTGTGGCCCTTTGTTCAGCGGGAAGATAAATGGCGGCTTGGCAAGATGCTGGAGGACAGCAGCTGAGAAATCAGCAGTGTGTGGGAGCCGTCTCTGGCTGCTACGTCCACAGCGGCGCTCTGTTGCTCCGGCCCGCTGCTGCTCTCCAGCCTTTTTCCGCTTCGCGCTCGGCAGCTGCGGCTCGAGGAGGCCGTTTGTGGGTGACGAGCTGGGATTTTCGTTAGTCGTCTATTTTCAAATCGTCCCCTCGGTCGGCCGCGCTCGCTGCCGTGACCTCAGACAACCTCTCAATCAGCTCCTCTGTTCTTTTGCCGAACTTGTTTTTCACCAGCCGCTGGAGACGCCCCGTCTCTGTTCTAGCTGGCCGCTCGGCGCTGACAGACGCTGCATTCTGGATAATGTGAGCCGTAACGATTGGACCCAGTGGCTTTCAAACTGTGCCAGCGCTGTATAAATAACAGGAAGTCGGTGATTCTTTATCGTCCCATTTATCACCACGGCCCAAGAACTCGGAAGGTTTGCCTTACAGTGGCGGCTAACATTTCCATTTTTGCGTCTGCCTAAAAACATATTTTTTGAGTTTCCCAAAAAATCATTGATGGTAAATTGAATTGAATGTTTGATCGTATCGCTCAAGATGCTGATCAATAAAATTTAAGGAAGGTTTTATCTTTGACTCTTTCTTGTAATTACTGCACAGTTTGTTGTTTGTATTGTTTTTAGTAATTTCCCAATTTGGGATCAGTGAATTTCATAAATCTATCCATCCACCTATCTGCAATGGAAATTTGGCCCAGTTCTTAATCACTACTATGTTGTAGGACTTGTTGATATTTCCCAGTCCACCACCATCCCATAAAAATAATCAAGGCCCAGAATAGCCATTCATTCAGTCATTTTTAAAACTCTGATAATCTGAATTAACTTAATATACTTGCCAGAGCTAATGAACACCACAGCTCCTCAACAGGAGGCTGCAGTGAACGATTTGGCCTAAAACATGGTGTCAATGAGTCAGATGGGACTAACTGGTCTCCCAGATCCTTGGACGACACAGTGAGCAGCAGGGGACACAGACATGTCACACTTTTCCTCAGTGCACAGCTGCCACATGGCTTCCACTGAACAGGCATTGCGTATAAATAATTTTCCCTCCGTCAAACGGTCATGTGGATTCGATGTTGGTGCCACCGTGAACGCAGTGGCCAGCTGTAAACGGGTGCAATTCCAACCTGGGGTGAACAAACCCATTAACCTTGATGGCGAAAGTCCATGAAACGCGAACGCACGGCGGTATGTGATGGTCGAGTGCATTTGTGTGGTTTATAAGTTAATAAGCTACCTTTCACACTGTACTTTCTTATGCGTGAGGATTCAAGTTTGGAGCCTAGACTATTTTCCATTTTCTTTTCTTTTGTTTTATTTTATTTCTCATTTCTAATTCTATCTTTTGTTCCATGTTGAATCTGTTGTATGGGTTGAGTCAAAAATAGCTCTTTTTTCACCAAGTCAAACCAATGACCAGTTTTCCACTGTGTGATGGATGTGCAGGGGAGGAAAAGAAGCGCCAGGAGCTTGTAAAAGACCCCCCACCCCTTCAGTAAACCACCATCACAGCACCTTTTTAAAGAATAAGAATAAAAATGAAGAGACAGACATGAAGAAATGGATACTTGATTTATCACCAATAGCAAATGACAATCAGAGAGACAAGGATCGCCATCCCTTTCCTTACATCTCCACACTGGAAGTCGCTCACCCAGACGAAAAGAAGCAGCTTGTTTCCGTGTGCTGGGGATTCTTCCCTCCGTGGACGGGCGTGCATGTTCACACTGTACAAAAGCCAAGGTTGCTGTATGAGATTGCACATCCCCCAAAAAAACACAAAATACTGTATAACACATGAGTTTGGTTGTTTATTGTTCTGGTTGGGGAGGGGCTGGGCTGTCGGGAGGGGGGGGGGGGGGGACACTGCGTGACCAGCAGCCATGTGACCCCGTTGCCCCCTCCGGCCACAGTGTTTTTACTGCAGCTCAGTGTGTGTATTGTCTGTGAGGCCGAGCCAGTGGGGCTCTGTGCGCGCCCGTGCGCGTGTGTGGTGTTGTTTCGAGTGGTAGATGGGGGCAAGGCACTAACAAGGGCAGTGTTTGTGCAGTGCACGGAGCCGTGCATGCACACATGCAAACATACACGCACACGTGCACACGCACTTGGCACAAACAGAGCTTGATTGTGGACACACAGCTCCCGCTCCGTCCTCCACAGCCTCACATTGTATCGGCTCAACCCGGTCACTTATCTTTCCTTCTCTTTATCCATCACAGATGACTCACTTTTTCTTTCCCTCTTAGCGCGACGATTCACTTTTTTTTGTTGCGGCCCCCCCGACGTCACGAGGGTTCAAGTGCTCCGAGTTCACCTGCCGTTCAGCTCAGTGCAGCTGCGTCATGCGCCTTTTCTCGCTGACGTTCAAAGGCCAACTTCCTGTTTCACTCTCTCGATTCGGCATCCTCAAGTCCTTCAAGTCCTCTTCCTGAATTTGTCCTCTTCTCTTTTGTTCGTCTCGGAGGGAGATGACACAAAGGCCTCAGATAGAAGTTGCCGCTAGTGACGCTGCTAACTTGTCCAGTCTGTGGAGGAAATGGAGCTTCAGTGCAGAAGTCCTCCCTCACTTCAAACAATCGGTGAGAGAGTGAGAGTTTTTCTGGCTTTCATCAGAACACGTGAAGTTTTTGTTGTCCCAGTCATTTTCATGCGCTGGCGGGCAGTTAATCATAAAATATATTGGTGATATGCATATGAATTATGACCATGGTGAGAAAAATGGCTTATCATTTATTCATGCACTCGCAGACACATTATTGCACATTCAGCTCACATGCATGCGCAACTCATTTGGTAAACACTGCAGGCACCACAGGCCAGTGTTCTGGTGGTCGGAACGAAAGCAACGCAAAGAATGCACGACTCAGATGAAATGAGAGAGGTTTTTTGGAAGGAAGAAGATATGGACACACTGAATATGGAAGCTGCTTCATTATTCTTTTTTGCAACGATAAATATCTCTCACCCGGATTTCTGCCAGCATTTACATGGCTGGAGATCCTCTATGTCAGTGGTTCTCAACATTTTTATTGCTTTCCTTATCGTGAAGTCGCAACCCAAAATCTATTTCGCAGCACTGAGACTTATTCCACAAAAAGTGTAAAACAATTCAGAATGTCAAAATAAATGTCCAACATTTTCTCTATAAATCTGAAATATATATATTTTAAAGTCCCATTTTTTTTTAATATAAAAAAGGGGCAGGGGTGCCGGGGGGTCTGCCCACAAAGCCGACAGCTCCGCAGCCAACATTTTTTGGGTTGCGACCCACCAGCTGAGAACACTGCTCTACTGTATGTGCTAGATATTAGACATTATTTGGGGCGAGGGGCGGGGGGCATCAGTCACAGTGGTTTATTTAAACTAAACCACTGTGACTGAAGGACACATGGCAATTTTCCTACGACAAATGTCCTGAAGGTATACAAATGGTCACTAATGCGACAGTAACTCACACGCTGATATTTGCATTTATGCCTTGGCATAGTAATCGTACGCTTCCCTCGCCGCAGCGTTTGTTTTCTGCTGCCGCCCACCGCCTGCCTGCCTGCGCAGCCATGTAGCTTTTATTGCCTGTTGAAACTTGGCACGCGACATGTTTACATTATTGTGTGCACAGCTCATGCAGAGCACAACAGCAGAGCACAGCGCACCCGGTGCCAAGACTCTACACAGCACAAGTTCATGAAGTTTAATGTTCACCATTTGAGCATTTGTTTACCTGAGAGTGGTGTCCGTGCCCTTTGTGAGATCACAAAGGCCTGAACTTGTGAACTGTGCACTTTTTTTATCGTTGACTTTCTGAAAGATAAACAAAAAATGGCTGTTTCTCATTCCTGGGGAGTCTACAGATGCATTATTGCAAGAAAAACAGATTCAAATGGATTTTGCACACCACTGTTTGCACAGTCAGAATGTTTTGTTTTTTGTTTTTTGTTTTTTTTTTGCGCCTGAGGAGTTTGTTGGGTTCTGCCAGGAAACGAAAGGAGAAAATCCAGTAAAGGAATCGCAGGTCAGGCTGACAACATCTGTCGCATCAACTTCTACGCTGGCAAACAGCAAGACAGGCTAAATATGGTCTCGGCCACAGTGCCCACAGACCTCTGAGGGGAATTACTCTGCGATATACATAGTAAATGTTAACACGCACTGGTATGTACCTAGGGTGTGTGCGTGTGATTGCCGCCGTTGTTTCAGTCTGACGGAAAGCAATCGCAACTTTCGGACTCTTCCGCTGCGGCGTAAATAATTTCAACTCGGAGGCAAAAAAAAAAAATCCCACCTTTTCTCTAATGACCCGGCCAGTGTGAGAGTGACTCGCCCGCTGTTGCCACACATTTGCACCCATGGGTGACGGGACTGAGCGCCAACATGTTTCAACGGTTTGCCGCTGCTGTTTGAGGTGAACGTGTGAGATCTTGTTTTCCTCCAGGCAGGTTTCTCCACCTGACAGGCCGGTGGTGCTGCTGCTTCTGCTGCTGCTGCACAATAACCAGGGCTTCACATTTTCTTTCTCAATGACTGCAGTTCTCTCGCTCTCTCGCTCTCTCACATTGAGTGACGTAGAAGCAGCGGATGACTGCGTTTGTTGTCTTTTACCCACTGATGTTGCGCAAGCGGGTCGCACAGGTGTTTTCCCTCCGGTTAGAAGGGGCACTGACTACGACTACTAGTACCACACAGTACTGGAGACGATCTCAAGCCGCAGCGGTTTGCTTCGAGCATGTGGAACCGACAGTGATTCGTCACGTTTATGCAAAATTCCCTTGTTGATTTTTTTGTGCCAGTCTTTAGCTTGTCAGCGGCTCCTCCTGATAAGAGAAAAGTCCATCCTGTGCTTCTTTTGCTCGCGTGTCTGTCTGTCTGTCTGTCTGTCTGTCTGTTTGTGTGTGTGTTTGAAACACACTCGCACCAATGCCCTAAAATACTAACAATCTGGAAATTTGTGGAATGTTCTGTATATACAACAGAATTATTAGTGTGATGCAAGTTGGATTCGCGCTGTAAGCCTCATTGATGAAGACTCCTGGAATTAAAGCAGTTTCATGTTTAGGGCAAAATTGTCAGCTTAAGTAACAAAGCATAATGGTTTTTGTCAAGTTTTATCGTTCTCATATTACTCTTTTCTGATGTGAAGATAGAGTATTTGTGGGGCTTGGAAGTCAATCCTGGCTTCCAGTTCAAACCTCTGTCTAGTCTAACAACATCTATTCAATGTCCAATTTGTCACCATTCTCAGAAGTGCGTTTCGTTGTCAAGTCAATAGAGAGCCGTGGATTCATTTGGAAGGAATCCGTGTTGTGCCATAAAGAAACCCAGCTGACCCGGTGCACCTGATGCAGCTGCAGTGACACTATTTATAGCCCGGAGCGCCTGTTAGGACTCTTAATGCCCTTTAAACTGGATTTAGTCATGGTGCAGATTTCTACTGTCACTGTCTATATTCCTGAGTGACTCATCATGCTGTCACTGATGAAAATGCAGTCTTGTTGTCTCAAGAGATTAATGATGATGCGCGTTGCTCCTCTTTGACTCGCTCAGCACATGAAAAGGAATCGTTCGTTATTATTATTATTATGTTGAAGCTATTTGCAGTCCTTGTGTTTGCAGATATCACTCTGCGTGCAGTCGGGACACATTTGTTGATTAGTAAAGTAGGAAACAAATGCTTTCAGCTGTGGTTGATTTATATTTTCTACATCATCCACTTTTCATGCCTGCTTCCAGTAAGAGCCGACTGAAAAACTGAACTGAAAGCTGATTTGTCAATCAAACCAAAAATATCCAGCAGCTAAATTTATTTCGCTTAAAAAATTATAGGCTTTTTTGTTTTAAAGAAAATCTGAAATACATTGTCATAAAATCACTAGGGCTAAGGCAAATACATGGTATTTATATTGTATTCTATGGATAATTATATTTTACTCATTTTTGCTTGGATTTCAGGTGCACTATTGGGACTGATTCCATGCAAAGTCAATTCCAACTTTTCTGCGTTCCTTCTGCATTCAAATTTTGTTTTAATTCATTTCGATCTTTCTTTGATGTGAATACTGTAAACAAAATTAAAAATAGCTCCTCAGGAGGTGCAAGACTAGCAGCTTACGCTCTGACTCAGCATTCCTCATCTTCTTTTTCTTTTTTCTGAATGACCGACGGGGACTTTTTGCACGGCTTGTTGTTTGCCACTCATTTCCCATCAGCGCGTCACTCCTTCCTGTCTGAGAAGCAGCGACCATGTGCCACTGTGTCACTGGAAGTGGCTAACACTACAGCGCGCAGTTCGCACTCCCACATGCGCGCACGTACTCGCACTTCCACGCCGCTGTTTCATTCATGTTTTCCTCCGAGATGCATAATTTGTTCCCCATTTGCTCTGAGGATTGGGCTTTGTGCTACTTCCCTGTTTCTTTCACCTTTAGGGAAACGACAGCACAGTGATGATTTTGTCGTTGTTGTTGCTCGGTCGAATCTGATCCGCATTGAGAAGCATAAGGTGCTTCTGGGATGTGCTGAAGTCCTAAATTTGAGTTATTCTGCTCAAGTTGGCTGCAGGCCACAGCGAGTTTTACTGTTATTCACACACTCGCATCCAGCTGACCGCTGGTCCACACGTCACCCACACAAACATGTACTGTGGAACTTAAACTGCTTTTTCTGTTTAACTGCACACACGCGCACACACACACACACACACACACACACACACTCAGACATTAATATTCAGCCTGATTTGGACATAGTGGGTGTATTGTACAGAAGCAAAAAAAAACCTACGAGCTCTGTTCCTCCTTCTGCGCAGCTGTCCGGTTTCCCTGCGGCAGTCTGAGCGTTCATTCAATGTCCACTCTATATTTGTGTGTTCACAATGTGAGAGTAAAATTAAACCCATGCCCTTTTAAAGCATACTTTATCTACGGCATTTGGGCTATTCATAATTTTATGGGAATTCCATCCTCCCATTTAGTCATTGGATTGAAAACTAGAAGCTGTCCATCTTTTGTTTATTGTATTTTCACTTTTCTGACTCGCTTGTGCACTCAGTTCATAAACCGCTCTCTAAATTCCAAATACTGGAAGATCGAAGTGCTCTTATTTTTACTGACCATGAGAAACAACAGCAGTTGCTTCAACAGGTGACAGAAATATACATATTGAGTCTTTTAATAACCTCAATTATTTCTTTTAACTTTTTACTGTAAGTAAACAGTGAAGCGCTATCATATTTTATGGGATAATTTTTCAAGCAAGCAAAACCTATCGGACCAAAGAGTCAGATAACTTTTATCCATTCACAGAGAACTTCTTCTACTTCTTGTTTTCTTGATTTATTTGAACGGCACTAAACAGCAACTTAACACAGGAGTCGTTTCTTTTACACCTCTTCATTCACACAAGCCCACTTCCACTGTCCTGTCCCCACCCAACTCCTCCACAAAACACACACACACACTCACGCTCACTCACTCACACACTTACTCACCCACTCATCCCCAAAGCGGAAACGCTGACTCAAGTCGGCCTCAGTATTTCTCTCCAGCTCCACAGTCAATAACATGAGTGCAGTGTTTGTAATGGGGAGCTCTTAGATCCTCTTTGTGAACTTTAATTTTAGCCCGGTGGAAGAAAATGTGTCACAGGACCTTTAATCAGCAGACATTGACACGCACTGCCGGCACGTACACACACACACACACACAGTTTCATTATGTCGGTATTACACTAGAGTGGAAACCCTTCAGGATTCTTAGAAGGGATATACAAACATGAAAATCTCGCAGCACAAGTAATTAGGTCACAACATGACATTTATATAAGGCGGAGGCTTATTAAGAGATTGATGCAAACTGTAGCATGCTGAGTGTCTTTGGTGTTTAGCAGTGTGTAGTTGCTCCTTTGACAAGAGGAAACTGTTCCTCTTGAACATGGAAAATGTTTCCGTGCATCAGATTTACAACTCAGTGGATCAGTGTTTCACACTTTATCCCACAGTTCTCCTTTTTGCGAAATGGCAGTTAAATATACTGTAAATATTGTTATATGCTTAAAGTCTTGTGCAAGATATCACCAGTTTTCTACCATCAAGGTAAAAGCTTCACTCTTCCTCCTTCTCGGCCTCTAAGTCTTTGTCTCCCCTGTCCTTTGCCGCCGTCCAGCAGCACCTCAGCTGAAAGGACTGAAGTTATTCGAGGAGCTCTCGCAGTCAGGTTGCAGAGTTGGCCTTAATGTTTGCTCAACAGAAAACCTGAAGTTGCAGAGATGGGCCCGGGAGCTGCGGACCTGCGGCGTTGCGGCTGTTTATTTACTCCTCCAGATGATGGATGGCCGAGCAGCAGGCTGCTCTGTTTGCGCTCCTCCCGGGGAGCTCTCGCTTTCTCGCTCATCTTGCACCGCTGCTTGTTCTCCTCTTATCGCGCCGCTGAAACCCGACCTGGCAGCAGACCTCTGGCTGTCTGCCACCATACCCTCAGTAACCCCGCTCACCTGTATGCATACTGTGTGTGTGTGTGTGTGTGTGTGTGTGTGTGTGTGTGTGTGTGTGTGTGTGTGTGTGTGTGTGTGTGTGTGTGTGTGTGTGTGTGTGTGTGTGTGTGTGTGTGTGTGTCGCGGCACTTTTCAAGGCCTCTGTTCCACAAACACCAGCCTACAGTTAATGAGTCATTGTGTCTCTATGGACGAGCCGTTGCACTTGTTCATTCTCCTTTGAGCCTCAGATGTGCAGAAGATCGTATTGCCTCTCCACTGTGTAACTGTGCACCTTTTGTAACTGCACAGACACGTCGTTGTCGAGCACCTGACTGAAAATCTAAAAATGGTGGGGGGGTGGGTTCCCTGTGCCACACCTGAAGCTTTGTCTCGTGAGTGGAAGAAGACTAATTTGTCTGACTCTAGTCCGTCGAGCCTCTCCAGAGGCAGCGTCGGTCACTCTAAAGCCCCTTCAAGATGCTCTCAGAAAGATCTGCAGCCCGCAGAGCGAGCGCACAAAGAGCCCCGCTAGATTGTTCCCACCCACTTGTCCGATAATGTTAAGTGGTCGAAACGGTGGCTCCAAATGCACAGCAGATAGCGGGCCGTCCCCCGGCCGCGCGGCCATCAGCTGGGAGCCCGAGCACTTAACTTGGGCGGCAGGAGAGTGGGGAGGGGCCATTAGTGGCAATCAGCGCCGTCGGTTTTAATGGCCGATGGATGGAGATGGAACAGCGGCCGACCGGCCAGCAGAGCGGAAGAGTTATTGTCCCAGGCCGCTGGACGGCGAGGTAATGGGAGGGAGACAGGTGCGAGTGGTGGGGAGGTACCAGCACCACTGGGGAAAAACTAGGCTGTTTTCACACCCAGCAGCTGAGGAAAAACCACTTTGATGAGCAGATCTCACTTGTCTGCATCTAATCTGTTACCGCCACAAGCTGTGTTTCCATTACCCCTAGAATTGTGCAAAATCTAAATATCGCAGTAAAAAAACAGGTAATGGAAACACCTAAACTTTCGGGGATAAAACATAACACCCCCAACCCCCACCCTTTTCAAGCAAAGCAATTCTGTTTCTCTCTCATGTGGCACTGCAGTCATAAATATATAAGTGTGCGGCTTCAGATTGTGAGATGGGGGGAAGGCAAGCTGACCTTTTGTTCTGTTTGCTTAGTGGGCATTCCTCTGAGCACTGGCCCTCACCCAAGTTGGAGCCAGCAGCTACTCACTGGACTCGGCTGCAGGCTCTGCTGCTGCTGCTGCTGCTGCTACTGCCGCCGCCATCAAGCCGCAACCGCATCAATCCTCAGAGTCTGTCCACCTATTGTCAACAAAAGAGCACGCTTGTCAAATTCGACCGGTTGTGAGTTGTAGGCTGAGGCCGGAGCCATGTAATTGAAAAACTGGAAAAAAAAATAAAAATCCACAAAGTATATCAATCATTTTTTAGCAAAGTTTTAACCAGCTGTGGAAGAAAAATAAGTTATTGACATTATCAAACTGCAGGTTTGCTCTCAGGGTCACGGTGATGCTGGAATCTATCCCAGAAATTCAAGGCCTAAATTAGAACGTATTGATGAGAAAAAGTAGATATTGACTAAATCAACCACACAGAAAAGCCCCAGACCCAGAAATCGGACGTGACCTTGCTACGCCGCTAACCACTGCAACACCGGGTCGGCCCTTCGCACCTAATGTGGTCAAAGTATAGTTTTTCAGACAGACGTAAATGTTTTTCAAGGCTGTTTTTTATTATCTCTGAGGTCATTTTATTGATGTTTGTGTCCCAGTTCTTCCAGTGTTACGCACTAAGCCCTCAGCAGCCGTCATGGGGAATACCCCAAGCTCAGTCTGAACGCCTCCCCTTTGTTCTGTCGCTTGCCCTCAGGTCCCTATGGTTGAGGTAGTGTGCGGTGTCCCCAGCCATGCCTCCTGCCATGACCGACCACCTGGATATGTGGGCGGCCCACTCGCCCCTGGCTGGCCACGCTCTGGACCAGGTCACCGTGGATTTCCTGCTGCCCACCGGCATCTACATCCAGATGGACGTCCCGCGCGAGGCGACCATCCAGCACATCAAGCTAGTGAGTTCCGGAGGGTTGAGTGTTGTCGTGCCGTCATGTTGTCAGTGGGAAAAAAGCCCAGACTGCATCATCCACACACAATCACGCAGCCTGTCAGACATTATCTAATGCCTGTTTTGACAGGGGTGGCTGCTGTGGCCGGGTGGGAGTATTTTGTTTGGGTCCACCTCCCGCTCTAGGCTCACAAACCGCTGATGACGTCATCTGTGGCTGCAGCGAATGTAGTCCCGAAAACACACATTTAATGTGGCGGCTTAAGGAAATATCCAGTGGCTTGAATTTCGCAACAAGTCCGCCATGTAGTCCCACACTACCGCAGACGCTCATTGAATGCACTTAATTTTATGTATTAAACAAACAAAAACACTCTCACTATTTGCAGAGGTTCCATCAGCAAAGACTGGATGACGCCAGTGAATTAATGACATACTTGCACAACCATGTAGGAGGATGAAAAGGCTTGTATTTCCAAAACACGACGCCCATATACATCAAAAGCTGTTTCATAAACGTGTGAAAACAAATCTGTGCTTTACAGTATGTGTTAATGTGAGTTGTGTTGATCAAAGCTCCATTTGTTTCCAAAACAGTTGAATGAATCAGACAAAATAATACAATGCTGCGCTGAGCTGTGTATCAGCTCAGTCAAACAGGTTGTCGTCCACTTTTTTTTTGTTTTGTTTTCCTTTGTTTGGTTGGATGTTTACGGTCAGTGCAAGTGAGACAAAAACATTATGCCACTTCTATTTTTAGTGCCCGCTGTAATGTCAGGTGCCTCAGTGAATGTATTGTTGGCTTGTCCCCTCTTCTCTTGCTCTACAACTTGCCATGACTCATGAAAGTATATTCTTTTTAAACTGGGGATGTTAACAATTAATCGATTATCGATTAATTGTCAATTAAGAATTTAATCGATTATTATTATTATTATTAATTATTATAATAGTGTTGTGGCAGGAAAGGCCAATTTAATACTGTGATGGTCATGATATACCTAGAACAAGTTACTTTTAATCAATAAATAAAATAAACAATATTTTAAACAATATAAAAAAACAATGGAAAAAGTTGAAATGTGACCCATTAGAAGTCAACTTAAAGTCAGAATAAATATTTAGGGTTTTTACATTCTCAAATGTAAAAATGGGTCACATTGGACCCTCAACATTATTTAAGAGTTAAATAATGTGTTCCTTACACAATTTTCATTGTGAAATTTAGGTTCTCAGGAACCTTATCAATAAATCGTTCGACAAGTTCAATCAACTAACGATTAATTAGTTAATCTATAGTTTGCATCCCTATGTTAAACTGAAACTTGAATGGTCAACATATGGCACCTGGGCAGGAAGTGAATACAAAGCATTGGAAGATTCAGAATAAGGAAGTGAAGTGGTTCTGTTGTGAGCGTCTGTTTAATACAATAACCATTGTCTTCACACCACCAGTAATTGCAAAAGAAAACGATTGAAAGAAATGAATGAACTCCCGAACCCTAGAAGAGATATCAGTGCCTTTTTATTTCAGAACTGCAAATGTAAGGACCCGCTTTCTGAAAAGTGCAGCAGGTAAAAAAATGTAAAGAATGTGCTTTTATTTATAAGGAGTGTTTTGATGGAGAAAGTTATTTTTAATGCCGAAGGAATTTTATTTGTTTTGGAATGCCTTGTCATATTTGGAACTAGGCTGCTGTCTTGTGAAACAGATCACGTCTAATTTCTCTCCAGGAGCGTCATATTCTCTTAAACTCAAAACTCCTGGAATGGTGGAATCAATACATGTAGACCATAGGTGTCAGCAGAGAAGTTAAGAGAAGATTGATTTTATTTCAGTTATTAATTTAGTTCAAATTGTGTAATGCATTGCAGTCCAGTGGGTTACAGCTCAGCTGCACGACCTCAGAATAACGCACAGATGGACTGACACGAAACTGCAATGGTGTTGTTTCGTCAGCAGGGACGTGATTCACGTCAGGGACACATGATTCACATCTTGAACGGCTCAACCAGGAGTTGTCACTGTGTTGCGAGTCGTTCTTGATCCAGATCATTGAAATATACATTTCTTTTAATACAAGGCATCATCGTACGCATGTCTTCAGTGTATAATTTATAGGCTCTTGTTTGTTCTGGACGCCCATCTGACCAATAGAAATCTTTTTGACTGAGTCTAATGCAGCCAGTGATTCTCCCCGTGTATTTTTTTGTTTGTTTTGTGCGTTTGCGCTACGCAAAAAGCACCAGTTGTGTGAAACTTCATCTCCCCCTGCAGCTCTTATGGAAGCAGGCTCAGTCGTTCCCGTTGTTCCCCGCCCTGGGCGAGATGGAGAGCCACATGTTCCAGTGCATCAACCAGGCGGCCGTGCACGAGGAGCTGGAGGACGAGACTCGCCGGCTGTGTGACGTGCGGCCCTTCCTGCCGATGCTCAAGCTGGTGACGCGCAACTGCGGCCGGGCCGACCGCCTCCTGGACTCCAAAATCGGCGTGCTCATCGGCAAGGGTGAGGCTTCTTTTATAGCCATTATGCAAGCGCTTGCACGCCCTTCGCAAACTGATTTCCTCTCTGTCCCAATTTGGCATGGCCAACAAAGAGAAGCACTTTGAGTCAGTAAGTGGCACAGTTAAACTTTTCATATGCACAGAGAGAATGATCCCACCCCACTAAGTGATCTTTTTTGCCCTTTTTTTTGGGTTGGAACACTGGACATCCGTCAACTGGCGGCTCCTAAAAGCAGCCCTGCCAGCTGATAGTCGCTGTACACGTTCCTCACATGTCTTCCATCAGCCGTCACCTTGTATCATCCCCCCGGTGAAGATAAGCCCTTTGAGGGGAGCAGACGAGATCAATCCCGACTGTCAAAAAAGCACAATGTGAATCAATGTCTGGAGCAGAGCAGACTTGATCTGTTTAGAGCTGCATGTACAAATTGATTTGTCCGTCGCTATAGCCTGGATGGGAAAGCGTTTCCGCCAGTGCGCCATCCTTCAAGAAAGTTCACCGTCAAACAGGCAGAACCGTTTCTGGATCCGTCGTTATTTTTAAAGATTTAGTTCTCTTCTCCATCTTAAACAACAGCGGAGTAAATACCTCTGCTTGTGGATATTGTTTGAAGCGGAGCAAACGTCCCCTCAGGCTGTGGGGAATCACACTTTGATCTTTATTAGAGAAGACAAAATGGAAAATTGGCCGGTAAAGTAAATAACTTGCAGAGCAATCGTCAATGAAAAGCTTTAGCTGCAGCCATGGTGGCGGAGGCGCCGCACAATGTGCATGGACATCGTAGTAGGATTGTATTGAAAGGATGTCATGTAGGGAGACGGGAACTCGCAGAGAGATACAAAAAGACTGAATATTTCTCTGATTGCGAGGTCACAGATGAAAGCAGATCCTCCGCCCTCGTTCTGACCAGGATTATCGGAGGTCTTGGGGTCACAGCGGAGGAGCGCAGAGAAAAGGCTCTGGGTCTAATTAAAGGAGACTTGGGCGATATTGATATTTCCCTCCTCCTGCCTCCACTTTGGTTTGACAAAAGCCTTTTAAAGATCACATCAGGCTAAAGTGGTCTCTTCAAACGGAACCCCACGTCCACACCGACCCACTTGCACACTCACAAACCCCTTACACAAACCTGCTCAGAACCAGAGACCATTTCAGCACGCAAAGAGTCATGTGACACTAATTTCTGAGGTTTGTATGGCTTTATAAAGCCCATAATAACATAGCATCACCACTTGAGATAAGATCGTATCACTAGTCAGTAGTTCAGACTTTTTGCAATTCGTACGAGGTATTCCTCTCACAGGAAATGGTGTCTGTTACCAGTTTGTATAAATGCAACACTGCTGCCACTGCCTGTTTGTCTGGCTGGAAGTGTTGCACAGGTGTTTGTGCATTTTAAAGAGGATTGACGCAGGTTAGCCAAGTATATACAGATCCCTACTCGATTTTTATTGTTTTGGTTTTGTTTTTTTGAGGGTGCTGGTTGCATGTTGATAAAGACATGTTTTAAAACGTTGTTATTACCCCCTTTTAATGGCTGCACCATTGCCCACCACCACCGCCACCAATAGGTCTGCATGAACTCGACGGCATTAACGACCAGGAGGTGAAAGACTTCCGGAGCAAGATGATCCGCATCACCGAGGACAGGATGCAAAAATTCCAGACGATGACGTGCACGGAGTGGCTGCAGGCGTGCTTCTCGCCGCAGCTGGAGCCTTCAGCCGGGCCGGCCGTCAACGGCGGGCCCAACGACCGGCCGGCTGACCTGAAAGTCATCATCCACTTCGACCAGTCCCAGGTGAGCCTGCAGCCCGGTGCTGCTGATACCAAACAGCCGTCGTCTTTACCGTGAGCGCGCGGTCGTCCTCAGACGAGCTTCCAACGGAGTCTCCAATTCTTCCGGTTCTCCATACACCCGGCCAGCTCCGAAGAGCTTTCAGCTCCCGCATCCTTCTTCAGGACGTCCACATACGTTAGCGCGGAACGTCTTCGCGATCGATGCCCACGCGTTGGTTCCCACAGGACCGGCCTGCTGGCCCGGAGCTCCCGATGTCTATGGCAATGGCTGGCCAGCTTCATCCTCCTAGCTGCTACCTTCTTGCTGAGCCTCGGCAGTTGCCCGTACAGGTCCTGGTTGGTAATGTGGATGTTCTGGTCCACATTCAGAACAGTTCGTAGCATTCTGGTGTAGCACCCATCCAGGGAGTATCATGTGCATGGGCTGTTGATGAGACTAAATTACATGTGAACCTTTTTGTGATAGAAAACGACAGAAATTCACATTGTTACTTTATTTGTGAAAATTTGCAGCAAGCATTCGCAATAACTTTCATTCTGTTTACTGGGGCGTGAAGACAAACACTCCAGAGCAGTGTACTTTAAGATAAAATGCCCCACTTAGACACATTGTAATGGTAAATTCCATCTCAGCAGACTGCATTACGGGAAGAGATACTTGAAAGCATACGCAAAGAGAAATGTATAATTTACCTTCCTAGTTCACGCAGGCTCGATTGAATAGAGAAGCAAACACATTGTTAAGCCCATCAGCAAAACACAAAGTGTGCACAACACAGCACACACAATGCACTCGGAATAGCGGTGTGACTCACTGCGGCACACAAAACCGCCCTGTTTGTGTAGGAAAAGTAGCCATGTGACACCAGCGACAGGCGCATGCATCAGAGCTCGGGAGCTGCGCTTGGCTCACGCGACCGGGGCCCTGCCGGCTCGTCATGTGGCGCGAACTAAGTGGGTCGCAAAAAAATTATGCCATCCTCATGGACACGTGTGCACATACGCAGCTCAGGGGAGCGGCACCCTGATTAAACTGGTCCTCGATGCCCTTCTCCCTCTCCAAACTCTCCTCCTCCTGCCACTTCCTTCCTCTCCACCACCCCCACTCCAGTCTTCCTAATTGCCCGTGCGTTAAAAATAATTTGTTGTGATATCAAAGCAGATGGCTGGGCTCCTCCAGACCTGCAAGTTTCAGCTCTGATCAACATCAGAATCGCTTGTACGCAACAAAAAAAAAAAAATGACTGACCATCTGTGCCAAGCTGCTCAGGTGAATGCTTGCAGGAAGTCTAATTTGGGAGGCCAGACACAATAAGCCATATAATAGCCAGGAAGTGTGAGGGGGTGTGGTTTAATTTTCTGAAAGGGAACAAGGCCGACGTGGCCACAGCATCCAAATCTCATCCTGCTTTAACCTCCAAACCCTCTCAAGCACACGGCTACCTTTTTCGCTTTCCACTTCCACGCTGGCTGTCGTTAGTAATTAATTGGTGATATTTTTATCAAAACTTCCAGGAAATAACAGTGATCCCACCTCAGGCATCAGGTCAGCGGCGGCTATAAATAGTAGGACTCGGTGGGGTAAAAGCCAGAGCTGTTGTAATTGTGTGGAGGATTTTCACATTTTAGTGGTTAATCTGCACTTCATCCACGTCCAGTCGAGTCTGAGATGGCTTTTGTTTGAACTGCTGTGTGTGTGTGTGAACACGTGTATGTGTGTGTGAGACTCCAGTGCTCAAACATGTGAGAATTCAACTGTAGGCCTGTTTGAGCTGCAGGAGAGGCCGGTGCGTGGGTTTTTCCTCTCTCTCTCTTTCATTTCTTCTTCTTCTGATGCACATGTAAACGTTCTCGTTCCGTGCAGCGTGCATCGAGACGGTCCGAGGTCACGGCTCGCTATCTCATCTTTGCTTCCTCAGTATCTCGCAGCCGCTATCTGCCGAGCCGTGGGTTGAACGCACAAATCAATCACCTCACAGCCGCCGCTCGTTCTGTCTCTGATCTCGTCCTTACCGCCAGGACTCGGCCAGTCTGAAGGTGTCCTTGTCCTGCACCCCCACCGACCTGATGGAGCTGGCCATCAGGAAGTGGCTGACCACCCACGGGCCCGAGGAGGAGACCCTGCAGGGTCAGTATGTGCTGAGGGTCAGCCACTGTCTGGAGTTCCTCCATGGAGACCACCCGCTGAGTCAGTACAAGGTCAGTGTCTCAACATCAAGCTGCAGCAAGAATCCTGACTGAAGTTTGGGTCCATATTGTGTGTTTTGGGGGGAAAATGAGGCCTTCAAATAATACATTGTCACTGAGAATAAGCAAAAAACAGATACCTGAACAGCAAATGACTCTGATTCTATACAAACAGTAGCTACAATTTCATTCCTGACGGTGTGGGTCCGCCCCGCTCTTCTTGCTTGCAGTACATCCGCACGTGCATGCAGGCCAAAGAGCCGCCGCACCTCACGCTGGTCCACCACAGCGCCATCCAGACCTTGTTTGAGCGGGAAATCTCCGCCATCGGAGCGGTGGTGAGCCGCAAGTCGTCCAACCCTCCCTTACCGCTACCCCCGAAGAGACGGGCGCCCACGGTTAGTCTGCCCACTCCTGTGGCTGTGAATGAATGCACTTCCTGTTTCTGCGGCGTGTTTCTTTTTTTTAAAAATGGCACAATCCACTCTTCCTCTTACACCAACTTTCAAATGTTTCTTTCGTTTCAGTATCGCATATGCAACGCGAAACTCTTCTTTCCTAGAGAACGACCCCCTCATTTTATCTTAATATCCGCCCCGTGCATCCTGGGCCGTGTGCTCGCCTCCACACCTCAGTAAACTCCCTGCAATCTGAGTGAGTCACCTGCACTGAATGGAGCAGGTGTGGAGGTTTACCGAGTAAACACGGCGGTCGCCGCCACCTGTCGTTTACGAGGTGAAGATCCAACTGTGTCAGAACGGGTCTGCAGCGCCCCGCTAGCATTCGCCACGCTGTCACACCGCTGTTGTTGTCGCTTCTCCTCTACTGCTGCCAGGTGCAGAGTGACATCATCACACGTCTGTGCGCGCAGATTATATGTCAGGTTGTTGGTTGAATCGACCTTCACGATTTTTTTTCCCCTTGAGGGGTTTCATGCCCGGTGACATAGCGAGTGTACTTGTTTTGGCCGTACGCACCTTGGATGCACCGCAAGTGAGTCACGGTGCCAAAGTGCACTGCGAGGTTCTTATTCCAGTTAATCATAAGAGCACCGGAACCGTTCTTACGCAAGTTTCCCTCACCAAGTTGTTCCCACGTTAGGGTTGAACAGTCGCGTTACTAGTTGCTTCACTTCCACATTTCCCTGAGTATGTGGAAAATATGAATTACAAAGTGTCCCAATCATGAGTAGCCTTATTGTACGGCAAGGCACAATAATTTAGACAGAATTCTGGCATGTTTTGCAAAACTGCAAAGTAGACATCTGACGGCTAAAGACACAGTGAAAACTTTGATATATGGAAATATTGTTAAATGGATGTTGTAAGGTGTCAAGACTTAGAATAAGGTTTCAGTTTAAGACTTTGGTTTGAGTGAGGAATGAGGAAGAATCGCATAAAGTTTCATTTATCGAAATGAGTAAATTCCTGCTCGCTGAGTACAAAGCCGGGAACAGGCAACCTTTCACTCCTGCATGTTAATCTGTTGTGTATTTACAAGTCCTCTGATTTTGGCAAGCGGTGTGTAAGTGTTGGAGGCTATATACTGGTACAAACCGCAGTAGGTGCTTGGAGAGGAAAAGTGCTGAAATAGAGGGCAGAAACAGAGATAGAGACCAAGACTCTTTCCTTAGATCAAGTTGTTTTTACCGTAAAAGCACAGCTGTCTGTCAGGAAGTGAGATGTAATCTCATAATGGTTGTTTTGGTCATATTTTGTAGCCTTATCGGCTTTCTATGTCATGTCTATTAGATATATCCAAAACAGAGAAATCCAAAATGAAGTTAGTTTATTGGAAGCTTTTCATGATGGCACTTATTGCTGTTGCTGTTGTTTTTGTGTTAACAGCAGTCTTATTCATTTTCTAACCAATTCATGCATTTTGTTTGTTTGCTTGTGTTTTTAAATCCAAGATGTGGGCCCGTTACGCGGTTACACAGGCGGTGACACAGGCGGTGACACTCGCACTACAACAATACAACCGCCCAGAGACACAGGAAGCAAACAACAGGAGGACTATTAGTCACGTTCATAAACTCCCGGTGTCTTGTGATGTTGTTTTTCCTGCTGACCCTTGCAAATCCACTCGGCTTGACATCTGAGTGACCCAGCTGACCTCCCACATTGTTCTGAATGCGTATGTGTGTGCGCAGCAAGCGAGTGAGCGGGCGGGTGTGAAGACGCGGCGCGTGGGAGGGTGTATTTTTACAGTATATTACTCTAACGCTACACAACGCTCTGCTCTGCTCTCACTTTTCTCCCTCTGCAGCAAGTACAGACGTGTGTGTGGGAAGTGTCGAGCCCCTTTAAGATAGTCCTGTTGAAAGGCAGCAAGGTGAACGCGGAGGAGACTGCCAAGGTAAACACTTGATTAGCACACAGCCAGAGAACATTAATTTAGCTTCCTGTTAATGAGTCACTGTGTGCACGCTAGAAAAAATAATCCTGCGTGCACCTTCAAGGTTCGTCTCCCACACAGTGTCGCATGTCTGCTCTGGCAATCAAATGCTTTCAGTCTGACAATAGGGAAAAAAAACCAACAACAACTCATTAAAATCCAACTGCCAAGTGCAAAAAAAACACAGACCATAATTTGGAATGAAACTTCTGTGGCTGTTTTCTTTTTTGGTTTTTTGGTTTTCATGTAACTCATGTAACTAACATCAATGAGTCACGTTGTCAAACAGGCTCGCTACCTTACTTGCCACAAATGCACTAGTTAATTTTAATTGGGTCTCACCAATGCTGCTCTACTGCCAAAAGTACTTGCCAGACGTTCAGATGAGGCAATACTTGCCCTGATTCTTTTTCTTGGTTATTATTGCTTTTTTCACGCAACAGTACATCTGTGACCTGTTTTCACCCAGCTGTGTGTATGTGATGCGCTAGTACCATAAGCTGAAACCACTAACCGTATAACAATATAAATGGACAATGCTGCAACTTCACTTCCTTTTTTGGGATAAAACCGAAGTCAAATGCAGATGTGCAAGCTGATAATTCAATCTCTCTTTAAAGCATTGAATTAAATAAGCACACTAGCAGTCAAAAGTTCTGACACACCCTGTGAATTTAATGTCCTTTCTTTGAATCTCATGACTATTTGTTTTTATTTATATTTTATTTTATTTTTTATTTTTTTTAACTTGTCCATTCAGAAACCACGTAGAAAATCTGGTTTATGAGCTGGTATTCTCCTGCCCGCCACTAGGGAGTGCCAAATGCAATAAAACTTTCCTTTCGTAAAGCAAGCGCTAACCCCCCCATCCGCCTGCAGATCCAGCTGAGGGCAGGGCTCTTCCACGGCACCGAGCTGCTCTGCAAGACAGCAGTGAGCAGCGAGAGCAGCGGCCGCTCCGAACACGCATGGAGGGACACCACGCTGGAGTTCGACATATCGGTCTGCGACCTGCCGCGCATGACCCGCCTCTGCTTTGCCATTTACGCCGTCATGGATAAGGTCAAGAAGCAGAAGTCCACCAAAAACCCCTACATCAACAAGTACCAGACCATCCGCAAAGCAGGGAAAGTGGTGAGAAGCTGCTGGCCTTTTTTCTTTTAGGCAGAAAAAACAGACAATCACCTCCATACATCCTCCTAATACAATATTGTTTTCCTCTGTGTGATCCAGCACTACCCCATCGCGTGGGTCAACACCATGGTGTTTGACTACAAAGGCCAGCTGAAGACCGGAGACATCACCCTGCACTGCTGGTCGTCCTTTCCTGGTAGAACACAAACACATTTATGCTGCTTACATTAGCCGCTAATGCAATCAGAGCGCCGGCGGTAGTGGGGCCGGCCTGTAATGAGCTCCTCCAAGTACACAGCCACTTTTGCCTCACGTGTGTGTCCACGCGTGTCCTTCCCACCAGACGAACTTGAAGAGATGCTGAACCCCATCGGAACCATTCAAACCAACCCGTACTCAGAGAACGCCACAGAACTGCACATCAGCTTCCCAGAGTACTTGTCGCACCCCATCGTCTTCCCCGCCTTCGATAAGGTCAGATGGCCATGCACGCACATACACGCACATACACACACACATACACGCACATACACACACACACACACACACACACACACACAAATACACACACCTTTGCATTATATAAAAACATAAACAGTTTGAACCAGGGGTGTCAAACTCAAATACACAGTGGGGCCAAAATGTGAAACTTGAGACAAGGTCTCAGGCTGACATTGATATTTATTGAAAAATCTTCCTTCAGATATCAGTGAACCTTTTCACATGGCCCCAAACAAGTTTTGCTTCAACCCGATTCTGGAACAAGCAAGTCTTAATAATATACAATAAATGACTTCATATTGAACACTTGCAAAATCAAATTACAAACAAAAGAAATCAAAAGAAATAAAAATGTTGATAAAAATCGTATGCCTCTTTTTTTTTTCAGCCTTTTGATTTAGATTTCAACAGTAACCTTTTTCCACAGGCTGATAATACATTTAATTTGATCTTAAAAATAACAACAGTACACTAATTAAGAAATAATGATATCCTTTAATGAACATCCTGTCCTGATTAATGTGCCAAAATACCAGTAAAGCAGTCTGGGACTTGTACTTTTAGCGGTACATGTGCTGTATAATAGCGGCAGGCCAGCTCTACCAGTGATTTTGTATCGCCTCACGGGCCAAATATAATACACTGCAGGCAGAATTTAGTCCGCGGGCCAGAGTTTGACACCTATGCTTCGAACTGACCTCAAAGAGCACCACGGGACTCTGCAGCCTCTCGCATCAGTAGCTGCAGTCACGGATGTGGTCGCAGCGACCGGCGGCTCTTCACGGTGGAACTTGGCGATTGCGATAAAGTGGCAGCCGTTGGCACGAGAGGACGTGCCTTGTCGCCTCGTGCCGTCTCGTGCGCCGTATCGGAATGTCTGCATCCACTCATGCATGCTTCCTTTTTTCTTTCTTTTCTTTTTTTTCAGATCCTGGAAAAAGCTGCGGAGATCGTCGGAGCCAGTGACTGCATGGCCATGGTGAGTGCGTGCACGGTGAATTGATTTGCACAACAGTTGCCATTAATTCAGAAATACTGTAAATGCAAGTCAAGTGAAAGTATGAAATGTGTGGTATGTTGGCAATAAAACCATGATATACATGAACTAAAGCTTTTTCTCCTGAGTTCGGTCCTCCATCCACCCACAGTTGGGGTCACTGAAGACTTTTGACTATAGTATTTCCAGTCTGGAGATTTTTTAGAATGTTCTGCTTTGTATGCAACTTCATCTAATTGAGCATCAGCTAATAAATAAGTAGATACATTATATTTAAGTGTAATAGTCTGTAGTAACAGCTCTGCTGTCAGTCCACACAGACGACTCCTCCCACTGCTGCTTCACTGCTGCTGAAGCCATTTCTGGTCACATGCCGTTTCTGTTCTTCTGCAGGATTCTGATTGGCCCCAGGGTGTTGTTACTCCAAGAGGTCATATCCTCACCTCTTGCACCGAATAGCCTGCGTTACGCAGTTTTATGCAGTCCATTCTACATTTTTAAAATTTCTTGTGTGTTTAACTTGCAAGTTGTGGCTTGGAGACCCCACCGTCCAGTGCGGCTGGGCGTAGCAGCGAAAACATTTCAATCCCCTTTAAAGCGAGAGGTTTTAATCAGATTACTTAGTACGTTTTCCTGTCTCACCGCCCCTCACTCTTGGGCGTGTTGCAGCCAGTTATGTAACCATGTTATGTCGCGGCCGGGCCTGAAAGCACCCCTTTAATGTCAGGTATGCACAGATCAGGCTGAACTAAACAGAACCGTTTTTGATACGCTCCATTTCAGACAATCGGGTTATTGATCCCCCCACTGCTTCTGTGACATTTTTCCTTTATGAGCAAAACTGAGGTTGAGCATTTTCTCCCCTTTGTGTTTGTTCTTTGTGGCTGCAGAA
The DNA here is from genome assembly GCA_009823395.1 of Thamnaconus septentrionalis. Taxonomy (NCBI): domain Eukaryota; kingdom Metazoa; phylum Chordata; class Actinopteri; order Tetraodontiformes; family Monacanthidae; genus Thamnaconus; species Thamnaconus septentrionalis. The sequence continues at coordinate 7,890,920 of CM020510.1, read as the reverse complement.
GAAAGTCTTCCCTCTCTATGATCAGACAATCAACTGTAGGCAAACATGTTTCAAGCAGATCTCTGTTTTATTCAATATGTTCAAAAAGTGATTTCAAGGAAGTTATTCAGAATCCATCACGCAGCTTTGATACACTAGTGCCATCTTGTGGTTCTTCTTTGGAACTACTGCTGGTCATCTTTTTTTCCTTTTTTTCCACTTAATTACCTATTAAAATTTCTACCGTTCTCTCCTTCTCTCCATCAGGGTCGCGGGGGCAAGAAATTCCACATCGAGCTGAAGGAGATCATGGAGCGGGATGGCCTCTCTCAGCTGTGCGAAAACGAGAAGGACCTGATCTGGAAACTGCGCCACGACTGTTACGAGATCTTCCCGCAGTCGCTGCCCAAGCTGCTGCTCTCCGTCAAGTGGAGCAAACACGAGGACATGGCTCAGGTCTGTTGAGCCGGGAATCACGGTTGCTAGGCTTTCGCAGTGAATTTGGCTGTGCCGTTCTGATTCACCGTGTTACGCAAGTGGGTGTGTTTTTTTTGGTGATGTTATAGCAGTGGTTCTCAAACTTTCTCTGTCACGCCCCACCTTGGAGGAAGAAACTTTTTCACTAGAATTGACGTGGCTGTGTCTTGAGGGATCCCGATGAACCTGCAAGTGGTCCCATGTCTCTAGGACAAAGTTGACTTTTGACCCCATAGACTTGCATAGCATTATAGTAAATAATCTTGCTGCGTGTGTCATTTAGCTGCAGGCACTGCTTCAGATTTGGCCTAAACTGTGTCCAAGAGACGCCCTGGAGCTCCTGGACTTCAACTACCCCGACCAGTATGTCCGAGAGTACGCTGTGCGCTGCCTGAGGGAAATGAGGTACCTTTCTACCTCCCACACCTCCGCTGCTTCTCACGTTTACACTAATGTCTTGCCAAGTGTATTAATCAGATCATTGAGGGTTCAGCCGCAAGTTTAGAAATGATGGATGCATCTCCGCTCCTCCCTCTCGTCTCCCCCCTTCCCCCACCTCCAGCACCGAGGAGTTGTTGCAGTACTTGCTACAGTTGGTGCAGGTGTTGCGCTATGAGCCGTACTACGACTGCGCCCTCACCCACTTCCTGCTGGAGCGTGCCCAGGCCAACCGCAAGATAGGACACTTCCTCTTCTGGCATCTGCGGTGAGAAAACAACACACACACACACACACACACGCACGCAGCCATCGACTGCGTGGAGCGGAAAAACGGTGGAAGCCTTGAGAGGTTCTAACTTCTGGCTTGTGTCTGCAGGTCAGAGATCCACATGCCGGCTGTTTCGGTCCAGTTTGCCCTCATTCTGGAAGCCTACTGCCGAGGCAGCATCCCTCATATTGAGGTTTTAAAAAAACAGGTAGCTGCTCACACACATGCACGAGCATTCGTCATTTGCAGGTGACCCTCTGTCACTTTGCCTCATATTTTCACTCTTTTGCTGTCACTCTGTCTGGCTGCTGTTCAGCCTGGCAGGACTAGATTTGTTATTTTTAGCCCGTCAGCAGGGTTAGCTTCCTGCCCTTTGACCTTTGCCCTCCGCACTGTTGATTGTGGCCACTCCTTTAGAAACTTCCCCCCACTTCCTCATCCACACAATCATTCATCTGGATGCTTTTCCTGTCTGGAGGGGCAGCATGTGCACTGGTCAGAGCTGCATGGCAGTCTGTAGAACGGGAATATGACGATAATGGGGGGTGATTGCTGTGTGATGCCAACTTTTCCTCTTTTTTTTCTCTCTCTCTCTCTCTCTCCTCCGTCATCCCAGGTGGACGCCCTGAGTAAGCTAAAATCCGTAAACGAGCTCATCAAGCTCGGAACCATCAAGACCGCCCGGAGCAAAACCAAGGAGGCCATGTTGACCAAGGAGGCCATGATGACGTGTCTGAGGCAGAGCGGCTACTCGGAGACGCTGTCCGACCTGTATTCGCCCCTCAACCCCAACGTCCAGCTGTCTGGCATCAAGTGAGAAGGAGACGCTTGGCTCCATTTTTCTCAGATGACTTCAAACTTCTTTGTGCACCTTCTTATCTCCTGCCTTTGCTCCACCCCCACCTCCCACCAGCGTGGACAAGTGTCGCTACATGGACTCCAAGATGAAGCCTCTTTGGCTTGTTTACAACAACAAGCTGCTGCTCGGAGACACCTTAGGAATCATCTTCAAGAATGGAGACGGTGAGAGGGATTTAGAAGCAGCCTGGTTGGGATCAAAAGAAAGAAAAACGGATGGTGGCTAAAGCTAATGTGTTATTCAATTAATCTATTTATTTTTTCCAATGTATTTCTCAGACCTTCGACAAGACATGTTGACACTGCAGATTCTGAGGTTAATGGATCGGCTATGGAAGGAGGCCAATTTGGACCTCAGGTGAGGGTTTTTGTGCTCACACATCCACACTCACGCTAGGGTTGTTAAGGGGCTTCAATGCAGGACATCTTCATAAATAAAATATTCTAATTGTTTGATCAACAATTAGACTGTGTACATATATTTGTATTTTGGTAGGTATGTTTTTTTTCCTTTTTAAAATGTTATCTATTTTGTACGAAAGAGGATTGGGGCCACAAGAAGAGAAAAAATATTACAGGAAGGAGACTTAAATTTTCATTTCGAGTTTTAAGTAGAAATTTCGTGAATGAAGTCATTATTTCGTTAAAAAGACTAAATTTCGTGAATAAAGTCTACGTAATAAAATGACGAAATTTTGTGAATAAAGTTGACAATAAAAAAGGCTAAATTTCATGAATAAAGTTGACGCAAATGAAGTGGATGTTGGCGAGTAGACTGGATGGTGGATTAGCCCAGAAGAACTCCACTAGACTTGCACGCAGAGCCTTTCGACTCTGCTCTCCACAGTCTAGTTGACAGCATGTTTGTTCCTGCTCTCGGCAGGGAAGGGGAAGCTCTGGCGAGGTGCAGCAGAAGAGGGGACGCAGTAAATTACCCCATGCTAGTTTTGACCTCGGAGACTCTTTCACCTCGGACAACAAGCCTCACACACATACACACGCGCGCACACGCACACACACTCCACATTACATGATAATTAAATCCACACTTTTTGCACTTTTATGAATTCCTTCTCTCCCTGCGTCATTCTCTGACACATCTGGAGCTGAGCAGCGGTGGAGGTTGTTTTGACAGTTGAGCTCGAGGACGGTGCTTCACATTACAGGCACAGAGGTTCCAGAGTTCGCTGACAGTCATGGAACATTGTGAATGAAACGCTGCAGCATGCAAAGAGACGTTGTTATGTTTTAGGTGCCTTCATATTTTTTTTTTTTTTTTATTCCTTCAGTGACTCAACAACCAGACATGTTGTGCCGGAGCTGGATAATTTCCTTCATCCTGTGAATAATTTAGGAAATGTCATCAGGTTGCAGTTGTCCAATGTGCATGACTTAAGGACTTTAAGAGGGAAACTGCGGGGATGCCAAGCCAGTAATCCTGCTTCCTTATCAAAAGAAACCTGCTGCCCCCTTGTGGTTAAATGAAAAGTGGACGAGACATGGTGCAATCAACACATGTTCCAAGTCATGTTCCAGTCAGCATGGTGTGAACAGTATGGTGCAATGCACTGCCTGACAGATTGGCTCATATCGGGGTGGGGCAGATATGAATGAAGTTGCCGATTTTCCCACTGCTTCATATTTTAGTCTGGTTGAAACTCAATGAGGGGAAGTGGACGAACTGCAGCCCGGCCACTGGAGCAAAACCAGATCTCTGGTGTGTCTCAATTTAGTGGACATATTACATGTTAAGAACTGAGGTAGATTTAAGGAAAATAAACACAGAAAGCCGCAGTTGAGACAGGGTGAATAGATGTATGTGTATATTTAATTATTCAGTTGAATTTATTGTTGTTGGCTTGCTGTCACTGGAGTTGATCATCTCTGAATTTCCTTGGGATTAACGTTTGAGTGGCAAAATAAGAACTTTTCAAAGTTCTGTAAACAATTACACTTTTTTTTTTTGTGTGCCTTTAGTTTTATTCTCTTTTATTCTATGTGTTATATGTTTGCTGTTCTGACTGTGTATGTCTCACTATGGACCCTGAGTCTGAAATAAAGAAGGAAGAATAAAGAAATAGAGGGAAGTCATCTGCTCTGTGTGCGTGGATGATTTTTCTCTGTTCCACTGGAAAACAAAAAAGAACTCAAGGGGATGTTTCCGTTCTTCGTGCCTCATGTCCTGCTCTTCCTCTTCGTGTTGTGCAGGATCGTTCCCTACGGTTGCCTGGCGACGGGCGACCGGGCCGGGCTGATCGAGGTGGTGTCGTCGGCCGACACCATCGCCAACATTCAGCTGACCAGCAGCAACATGGCGGCCGCGGCTGCCTTCAACAAGGACGCTTTGCTCAACTGGCTAAAGGAGAGAAACTCTGGGTAAGCTGCCGACATTAGTTATTACATTAGTTACATTAGTTATTGTTATTAAAAGTATGAACATAATGGCTGACTGACAATTCTGTTATACTTTTTTTTAAGTACAATTCAGAACCTGTACTTTCTTACTTTTACTCAAGTAAAGGAGTTGAATCAGTACTTTAAAAGTTAACTTTTACCAGAGTATTCTTTTACAGAAGTATCTGTACTTTTACTTGAGTACAGAATGTAGATACTTTTGACACGTCCCTACTCGAGGGCTTGTAGCCAGCAATAGAGATGAGCTTGTGAAATTTTGCACCGATAGCGACGCTCTGGACCGAGCCATCGAGGAGTTCACGCTGTCGTGCGCAGGCTACTGCGTAGCCACCTACGTCCTGGGCATCGGAGACCGCCACAGCGACAACATCATGGTCCGCAGCACGGGACAGGTAGGCCCGGCCCGTCTGCCGACTCGGCCCACCGTCAGTATCCATCCGTACCATCACGTCCACTCGTTAACTCGACTTCCCGTCCCTCCAGCTCTTTCACATCGACTTTGGCCACATCCTGGGTAACTTCAAATCCAAGTTTGGCATTAAGAGGGAACGCGTCCCGTTCATCCTCACGCACGACTTCATCCACGTCATACAGCAGGGCAAGACGGGATACCCTGAGAAGTTTGACAGGTTTGTCACAAACACTCTTTTCACCATGCAACAAATTCAAGGTTGAAGAATGAATAGTGTGGGATTTAAGGAAATAATTCCAAGTTTTGCTACTGAGACAGAGTTTGATCAGACTTTTAAGTTGAGTTCAGTTTATTTCATTTCAAAGTTTCAAAAAAGGTTGTTTGTCTTACCCTGCCAACGCCATGATGCTGTCACCATCCTTAACAACAGTTATATCATGTTTAGCTCCTCATTACAATACTCCATTTCACAAGATCACCCCACAAATTGAAATGCGCTTACTTACAAAGTAGTGCGGACCTTATTTGAATCATTTTTGTCAATGCACTATCCTCTCTTACCAGTAGATGGCAGCAGAGGCTGGGGAATCTGTAAGCGTCTCATTCGCTTGAGAAGAAATGTTTGCGGCTTCTTCCTCACAGTTTCTCTCTATAAATTGTAAACAGCGGATTCCTCAGTGGGCGCTAGATTCAGAGTTACTCACGCCTGCAAATGAAGTCGCTCCATCTAGTTTATTTGCAAGAGTGGGGAGGAGTGGATTGGGTGGAAATGTCACTTTTGATCCCGAAGTTCCTTAATTATAGCTTCCTGGTTTGGGAAGCACACATCTCCTCACAAAGTTTGTCTAATTATTAACATGGGTAATGCAGCTATAGTCACGTCTTTTGTTTGTTCATTGCGTCATTTATTTATTTATTTCACGCTGTCATCGTTGAAACACCGAAAACACCTTCTGCCCACCATGTTTCCAGAACTGAGCGAGAAGCACGAGGCCGCAGTGCCAAGGCGTGCGTTGTGTACCCAGCAGGTACCAACGATAAAACAAGTGGGCGAGTGATTGTGAGAAGACCAGCGCGATGTCATGACCAACTTTCATTCCACAGAAACATGTTGAAACAAGTTTTGTTTGCCATGACCTGTTGTCATAGTCAATGCTACAATGCATGTCGGAAACAATCCAACAGCAGCTTGCTTTTTTTTTTTTACCCTAAAGCAGACTTTACGTGGCACTCAACATTTCCTGCCGCTGCCAATGTTGTTGCTTTTTTGTCTGTTTTTTAAAGCAGTCATGTACATCTCAGAGAAGCTCAGTGTGCCCATGTTGGTTTTTAAACAAACCCAGCTTTGCACCATGACTGCGATGGTACATCTCACGTACTGTATATCCTGTTTACATGTAGAAGTGGTGCCATGGGGAATTGTTGCATCAGCAAATGTGGTAGTTGTGGGTTTTAGAAAGCCGATTGTGTTTCATATCGGGACAAGTATGTGTGCAAGTAACTCCCAAACCCGAAAAACAAAACCCCAGAGGTGACACTTCATATTGGGAACATACTTCCTCTCTGTTGCAGCTTTGCCCTACATAAAATTTGCCAGCATTTGCATTGGTGAATGTAGGTCTTTTTCAGGTTCGTTATCAAACTGTTAAAACAGCCAATCATGAGTTTGTAATATAACATGAGAAATGAAATCACCAAAGTAATGAAAATGTTTATTACCAAACAGCAAACACTCAGCTTGTTTTGCACAAAATGTCAGGAACATGGAAGTTAATTTATTAAGAATTTATTTGTGAATTACCAACCAATATGGATTTGGAGGATGTTTCTGTCCATTAAGTCTGCGAATGGAAGAGATGGCAGTGTTCCCCCAAGGTTATATGAACTCCAGTCATGTTGCATCGCTGTGTTTATACTTAGCCAAACACTGGCCGGCCGAGTTTTAAGTCTGAGCGAAGGAAAGGACGTGGTGGGCTCTCCTTCACTTCCCTTCCTCCACCAGCTGCTGTGCTTGTGCCAAACTTGATGATTTAACCCACCATGAGTCCACGGGAACGTCCCAACCCCTCAAAATTAGGGGTGTTACAATCAATCTCAAAATTGCTCTGGCCTGCCTCTTGTTTTTGTTGAACATGTCATGAAGACATTTTAACATGTGCTTTGGTGTGTGTCTGTTGTGTCACTAGTTTCCGTCAGTACTGTGAGAAGGCCTATCTGATCCTGAGGAAGAATGGGAACCTCTTCATAACTCTGTTCGCCCTCATGCTGACTGCAGGACTGCCTGAGCTCACGTCAGTCAAAGACATCCAGTACTTAAAGGTATCTCTCTCTCTCTCTCTCTCTCTCTCTCTCTCTCTCTGTCATTCTCTCTTATGCACACGCGTGCGTGCGCACACACACACACACACACACACACACTGGACAGCTCTAGTTACTGTTTTGTGTCTTCTCTTTTTGCCAGCTAAGTCTAAAAAAGCATCAAAAATGTACATAGTTTGTTCTAAATTTGAATAATTGTAGGTACTTTTTTTGCAGTAGTCATCTGTGTCTGTAGCCTGTCAGAGTGCTCGTCAGGAATGAGAAAAAAAGAAAGTGTTTGCTAAATCAAGACAAATCTGGCAATCAGTTTTTTTGTGACGTCACAAAGGGCACTCACGTTAGTGGCAACACTCCCAGCATGCAGTTATCTGAAACATGTGGAATTAAAGGAAAGCATCATTTGGAGCGAGGAGCTGCTCCACTGTAAAACAAACTTAATAAAACCTGGATGGGACTTGAAGCACAGAGGAGAAATCTCACTCTGATCAATCTTATGACAGTCAGGAGTTACGCAAGTCATTCTTAATTTGCACCGTCGCCACTTTTTCCCCTTTTGCCGCTCTAACTCATCTTCCTCCTCCTCCTCCTCCTCTCGGCCGCAGGACTCTCTGGCTCTGGGCAAAACGGACGAGGAGGCTCTCAAGCAGTTTCGCCAGAAGTTCGACGAGGCCCTGCGAGAAAGCTGGACGACCAAAGTGAACTGGATGGCCCACAACGTGGCCAAAGACAATCGCTCCTAGCGTCGCTGCCACGAGGGGCCGGACGTTATCAGTTGGGGGCCCGACAGGACGCTGGGAGGGAAGGAGGGGTCGGAGTGCACGGGAAGGGAAACGGTTGCCAAGGAGACGGAGCGACGCCCACCCCGGTTTGCAGAAGGGAATCTCCTTCGGACGACGCAAGCAGAATCAGTCGCCACATACTGAACATTGCGACCGACCTGAGCAACCTGCGACCTCACTTCCTGTTTGGCTCCTCGCCCTGCACCTCCATAACACCCCTAATTTTGAGGGGTTGGGACGTTCCCGTGGACTCATGGTGGGTTAAATCATCAAGTTTTGCACAGGCACAGCAGCTGGTGGAGGAAGGGAAGTGAAGGAGAGCCCACCACGTCCTTTCCTTCGCTCAGACTTTGAACTCGGCCAGCACAGACTCTGAAGGGGTGTCGGGTGTGGTTCAACCACAGGCCTGCACCCAGCGGAGATAACGGGCAGGTGTGGAAAGGGCCGACTGGACAGCACAGGACTTGAACTGACCCTCTCCTGCTGCCTCAAAGTGTGCCTCACAACTGTGGGAAGATTGTATTTTTTAATAGTTTTACCGTTTCTGCATAGGAATTTATCTTGAGGACACATCCGTACTCGTGTTAATTAGGGAAACAATGACCAGAGTGAGAGAGAGAGTGGAGGGCCGAGCTGCTCGCCCCGCCGTTTGAACCTGAAGACGTCGGACTGCTGACCTCTGGAACGACGGAGCAGCCAGAAGAGTCGTTTTAATGATCGAAACACTTTATTTTTTAGTTTCTTTTTACTTGGGAATGACAGCGTGCATTGTTCCTTTTTTGTGGGGGAGAGGCAGAAAAAGAATATGTTCAAATCAAGGGCATAACTGGACAAAGTGTTATCACATGTAAATTATCGACTGTTTCGCGAGGTCGTCGGTGTCCCAGTGCGCAGCCGCGGCGCATCAACTGCTCTTTATCATGTCGGGACCAAAACCAACGTCAGCGGTTCATAATTTCATTGTGGGTATTTTTTTTTTTTAACTTGTTTCTGGATTGAATGTGAAATGAAAACGTGACGCTTTCTTTTTAAGTGTTTTTTCCTTTATAAAAGCAGGTTTTGTGGCTTTCATCTTTATGTGCATTATGTGCAGAGGTTCGTCAGTAGAGACAAGACACTGCGATTGCAAAGCTATTTCTTTTTTTTTCTTTTGTTTGGCCGAGGTGCTCAAAAGCATCCGCCTCTGTGTTTGATTTTTGTGCAATATCCAAGTATATGAACCATATCTTGTTGTATAAAACCAGAGGCACTGCCTGAAGCCTTTAATCGTCCTTCTCTGTGGGGTTTTTATGTGTTTTGCAGCTTTATTTTTTCTTTGCACCACTGGCCTTTAAGAGTCTCAGACACTGGATATTGTTAAATGCTTTTAATGTTTTGCTGGCTCTTGTTTTCAGGAGTTTTATTAAAGTTATTTTGCACCGTGGCCCTTTTTTTGGTTACCTCTTTCTCTGGGTGGACTGTGTGAGTACACCCACTCATAGCGGCATCAAGGAAGTATTTGAATCTATTTAAAAACTGAAAAATGTCTTGCTGCCAAAAAATGCTAAAATGTAATTCACATAAATACGAAAGCTACACTATACTCCTTTCATTCTACATTAATTTTAAACTTTGTATTTCTTACTGATTTCTTTCACCTCATCGGTTCATTTGTAGTCATGGCCAATGACAAATTCAAGAAATATTAGACCTTATTTAGAGCCGTCTGTATAAAGTCATTAATTTCAGCCAAAGACAAGGACCCACCTGTAGCCATGAAAAGACTTGGCATGCAAGTTTAAAGAAGGTGATCTGTCTTACCACTCAGATATTACTTTACTTTACTTTAAATGCTGTCCCCCAGAGAGTGAAAACTCTACTGCTGCTGCTGCAGTAGTAGGTCAGTAAAACCAAATTCACCCACGCTTATTGTGAAAAGAAACTGCCTTTAAAGAGATATGGATTTGTATTGATTTGCCTTTTGTCCTGTTTTTATTTCAAGGTTGCGTTTCTTCGGTTTATTTTACAGGTGGGAACTGTTCCCGTCAGTCAAGTTTGAATAGAGGGAAGTGAGCTGACCCCCTTTTTTTTTATTTGACATTGCCTCAAATTACCTCCAATCTGGAATTAAAGGATATGAAGCTGATCTTCGCAAATGCTACCGACCACATCACCTCCTCATCCTTTGTGGGCAAGCTGTTCTTCCAACAATGTCGCATTATTGTTTTCTGTTGTTTTTTCTTCAACTCAAAATGTGCTCTTTTCACCCCCTTTTTTTGTCCACTGGTCAACTGCAATCAAAAAAATTAAGTCATTTTCTCTTTCTGCACGCACTTCTGTTGTGGAGTGTGTATCCCTGAGGCTGTTTGTGTGTTATTGTGCTCTGCTGTTACGTAACTCTGTGACCTGCAGAAGCCATAGGAGGCAGGCAGGCAGGGAGGGACATGTATACAACTGGTGTAAAGGTGAACCGCAGCAAAGAAAAGGAAATGAGCTATACCTTCAAGCCTGCGATGTCTATGTTGAAGAAAAGCCCTGATCATGACTAAATCTGAACCTATTTTTCTCAGGTCAACCGGATGCGTCCTTCACACTCGCTTATGCCCACCGCCATCCCTGACATCACTGCAAGGAAACTGCTGGTGGATGGTTCCTGATGACATTTATACATATAAATGAAGGCTGCACACAGATGTTCAGTAGCAGCCAATTAGCTGAAACAATCATGGTTTCTGCCAGAAGGCTTTAAACTTTAAAGACTGTTCGTAATTGTGGAGAAGAACTGCAGTACTTTGCTTGTTGCTTCAAGTGAAATGACCAGATTTATAATTTGCAATGGATGTAATCACAGGTAATTGTTCTGCTAATGTGTTCAACACACTGCAAGTTAAGTTACAGGGATAAGGGGATTGGTGTGTTAAAGAGATGCATGGGCTGCAGTGATAGAGTTCAGCTCAAATAGAATCAGAATCGGCCAAGTTTGTGCATGCCAAACAGGGAATTTGACTCCGGTTTTTCTCTATCTCACTACTTAGGTTAAAAAACAAAAAAACAAAACAACAGGATAAGTAAAACATAAAGGGTAAACAATGTGCAACTGAAGTCTACAATAAACAATGTGCAACTCAGTGGAGGAGTAAAATAAGAATATATATGCAAGTCAGAGAGAGAGAGAGAGAGAGAGAGAGAGTATTCATTAAATGTACCAAAATAAAAAATACATACAAGTCTACATATGTATACACTGTGACAGTAAACAAAAAGAAACGGGTGCAGCAGTCGAGGTAGAAATATTCAGAGTAGTGCAAATATACATCCAACCAGTGACAAACACTGACTTCCTTTTAGAGCACCAGCAAAACAATGTTACCGTTTTATTCTACTGCTGCTCATCTTTTAATTTAAATCCTGCCCAAACTCTTTTGGATAAAATTTGTCATTTGTTTGCATACTGTCAGAAGAAAGTGTTGTTTACCAATTTGGAATCAATGTCAATCTATTCTATTATCTGTGGATTGTTTACGGTCTTCATGCTCCCTTTAACACCCACTTTGAAATTAGAGGATATCTGGTTAGGTAACCATCATCGCAAATGCTGCTTAAAGTGCCATTGGGGTTTAAAACCACCCACACTCATGACTCACTGTCGTCCAGGTACCGCTCGGACGAGGTGAATGAAATGTGTGTGTTTCCATGGCATGGAAGGGTTTTAATAAAGAGTGGAAAAAATACCCGTTTTGTGTTACTGTCAGTGCTTCAGACTGAAGACCTAAAAAAAAAATAAAAAAAAAAACCCTAAGGAGGAGTGGTGAGGAGGGGTTCCTGAAGGGATTCCCAATTCACTTATCAGACAAAGCCAGCCTCAGAGACCCATACAAGAAAGAGGGCTGGGCGTGACAGACGTGGTTGCCACTTCAGCGCAGTGGGAACTGGACGTGCTGGAGATGGAGCAGGCTGGCAGACGGAGGAAGTGTTGCTAATTAGAGTGCCACCTCAGTGTGGGGGACGTGTAGCTGACACTTGGGGTAAGAAATAAAACTGGCACCGAAGTTGCCCGTCGGAGTCCAGATTTCTGCTCTAAACGCCTCGGAGGAGGCTGTTGGCGTGTAAACAGAGAAACATGGTGTTGTGGCTACCGCCCCATCTGTGTGTGCGCGCGCGTGCCTACTCTTCCAGCCTCCAGAACTCATGACGAAATACGATGATGAGCAAACTTGGCACGGAGCGCAGGTTCATTCATCAGCCACGATGGGCTGTTACAAAAATGTTTCGAGTGTGACTCATGAGGGGCTTGTCTTGCGAGCCTTTCTCGCGTGTATAAGGCCATGATGCAACCCAAATGCCCTTTTTAACATGTGAGAAGAACCACTCTACTGTTGTATGACTTTAAAAGAGCCATGACTCATTCTTAACAACTGTTGTAACGCAGATTTTGCCTGCGAGGTGGCAAAATAGAGCCATGCCAAGTCAGCACACAGTCTCCCCCCCCCACCGTATGGAAGCAGTTTCACTGCCGCACAGGTGCTGAACTATCCGGCCGTCACATGATTCGCTAACTTCGATATTGGGTCTTTGACCGCACGTTGTGTGTCCCAGGCTAAATCGGCTAACGATTGAACGACAACTATATGTGTGAACCATCGCTTCCGCTGATATTTCCGTCTCCATCCTTTTCCATTTATGTAATTTCAACACTCGACACCTTTTATTTGGCCGAGACGTGGAGTCGGCGTCGCTCTGGCAGCCCGGTCTCACGCCGCTTTCAACACACAACATGGGATTCCACGTGCGGCGGAAGGCTTGTTTATGTAAAACGACGGACAGGTCTCTGGGCCAATGAGCGCCCGTTATATGAATTTCGTCATATTCGCCATGGAAACCCGTATTTTTCAGCGAATCGAAAGGGACCGGGGGCGGAGTCTGAATTGAGGTCGCGAGCCGAAATCGCTGATAGGCCGGCTGGCCGGAGCCGGAGCGAGCCGGGGTGGAACCTAACTACTGTGTCAGGCAGTCAGAGGCACGGCTCCATTGAGGAATACCGGACGCTGTAACTGAATGTTTTACTCGATTTTCGACTTCGCTTTTGCTCGACACACGGGACTGTCGGATAGATTATTTTTCTTGCTCGACGAAAAGGTAGGTTTTTCCTTTTATTCGCACTCGTAGTTGTCACAAAAAGGAAAACCCGGTCGAAAAAAATAAGTTGCATAACGAAATCCGATGTGCGCATGCGCGGATCTTCTGCTTGCTCTACTTTTTGTACTTTTATAACATAAAACGGCCGGTTCGGGGGTTTCTAATCACTCACAGTGAAAGAAACGTGTTGTCTTTGATGATGTGGCCCCTCGGCAGTGAAGTAGCTGCCGTCGTTTGGTAGTTTTTGAGCGAAATACCGACTTTTACATAACTGTGTCAGTGTACCGTGCAGTGGATTGCAGGTCAACGTGTGTGTGGATTTTGAATAGCAGGTCAATGGGAGCTAGATGGGGGAAGGGGAATTTGTTCCCGTTTCTTAAACATTTACAACGAAAAATTATAAACCAATTTTGAATTTCACTCACTGTAGCACACACATGTGTCGAACAACGCGTTATTTAAAACTCAATTCACGATTATTAAAACGAGATGTTTGCCAGTTTTCCATGACAATTGTTCCTCAGCGTTTGGTAACATTTCTTTCTATGTGCAGATTATATTCAAGATGGTAGATTTATTACAATTTATATTCTATATATCTGTCGAAATTTAACTAATTAGACATGACTAGAAATTAAATTAAATTCAGGTTTTTACTTGGGGCTCTACCAGAGCCCTACTGTCCCTACATATACACACATGTACATGGTGTACTGTACATCTACCAACCATAATGTACTGTAAATGTAAGGGCCATTGGTTAATCTGTCAAATTTAACGTTAACTATACATGGATACTGCACCCTTAATTTGAATCTCTCTGATCTGCCCCCCTCCCTTTTGATTATTATTGGAAATGTTTCTGAGTAAATGTGGCTTACATTTCTATTTGAGGACCTCTACCCAGGTTACAAAGTAGCAGAGGCGTTTCTCTGGTACAATGGAATGATTAACTCCTGCTCACACGTTTCAGCAGCAGAGCTGACATCACTTTATGTAACAACACTTTTATAAAACAAATTCTACTTTCCTGGTGTCAGATTATTTCAAGTTTGGCGACCGGATCTGTTGTTGTTTGGCGAGACTTTCAGAAAATCATGTTGTCCTCAAAAATGTTGTAAAGTGGAATGCATTGACGTAACCATTTCCCCCATTTTACTGAGTACTATTTAGCCTCAGAATAAAACACACTCACTTGTTGTCTTCTATTCAAGCGAGGCTCTCATGTTTTGCCCTTTAATGGCTTTAATTAGGCAGATGATCACTCAAACTGATTCCTCTCCTGTCTGCAAACGCTCACTATGTATTTTGTATAAATGTGTGTCATTAGTGCCTTTGATTTCCATTTAATATTTTCCTGTGGTAGAATTACAAGTCCAGGCATGTGGTTTCATAAGACAAGGCGATGGCCGCTTGCTCTCTGCTGCGCTGCAGCCACATCCATGTGACTGGAGCAGCATTGTATAATGCATGGGATCTGTGCTAGTGTGCTGGGTGTATCTGCACTCTTGCTCAAACGAGGCTCAGCTGGCGGCACTGAGAGAGTTCATTTCCATGATGAGTCTCTTCAGCTCCGTTCACAGGCATGTTTCTGTCCTTTACTTGTAGCCACTGCAGTTTGGAAGACAGACAGAGGGAGTTGTATGTTTTTTTTTTGCCGAGGGTTCCTAAAGTTTTGCTCCTGCAGACAGTGACCTCTGGTAAGATTGTATTATATCAAGTACATGGCATGATGAGTCTGATCGCTCAATGGCGCTTTAAAGGGATTTCTTCAAATGCTTGAAAGCTGTTATTTTGCTGTTTGTATTATTAACCTCATATTATTATTCAACACTGTTGTGAGAATTGTGCTGATGGACTTTTAATTTTGCTATAGTACAGGGGATTTAACTGGGGGAGGGAGGGTGAAAACATTGTTTTAATGAGACAAATTTTGATATATTTTCTGTTTAGCAATGATTTAATTGTGTTTACCTGGCTTTAAAATCATCATGCAGCAGGTTCTTTATGACATTTTGTTCATGAATATGCTTACTTGTGATGAAATGCTGGTTATAAGAATAGTTGTGTGTGTGTATATATATATATATATATATATATATATATATATATATATATAATGTTCACTGAGCAGTAAGGTGTTTCTAAGGTGCTTCTCCTCAGTATTTCTTTTCGTCAGCAAGTCCCAGTGACATGGTTATGAATCTTACCCTCTCCCGATTGGCTGGAGTCACTCTAACCTGTTGTCACTGCTGCTCCTCCCTGATTGGCCGTCCAGGGCAGCCAATAGAGAGTGGCCTTTGTGTCTTGGCCAGCACTCAGCTGAACTTTGGGAGTGGGTCATATCCGAAGGTAGCCCTGGTTGTGTGGGTGGCTGGAAAGTCTGCGCATATTCTTTTTTTCTTTTTTAGGAGACATTCAGAAAGTATGAGAACTATTCGGTCATTCAGGAGTTATGTAAACAAAAAAACGGCTTATGTAAAGAGTGAGGAATGGACAAGCTGCTGATTTTGCAGTCTTACATAAATAGCAGCAACTTGTTCTTGAGAAGAAGAAAAATGTCGCTTAAATATTTTGCATTTTGCTTCCGAAAACAAAGGCAAACGTTCCCATTATGGCCATAATCGATTTAAATAGCCCTAAATACTGAGTGGCGCTCTGTCTTGCGTGGAGGGTGAATGAGGAAGTGGAGCCAACATAAAGTCTGTTATTTTTTCTCATGTATTGCTAAATAGAAGACAGACTGTTTTAGTCTTCATATTCATTTGGGAAGTCTGTAATTGTGGTTTACCACACACAGGCACAGTGCAACCCGTGTTTACATTTTGAATACTCGTGTCTGTATTATACTGAGCAGATGTTGTCAAGGGACTTCCTGTATGACAATTAGGGTTGGGCATCGTTTGAATGATTTCGATTCCGATTCTGAGCGATTCTCGATTCAATTCTTTTTAAGAGGCAGGGTCAAACAGTTCTTTCTCGATAAATGAACTTTACTTTGGATTTCTCGCATTATATTTATCAAGTCTATGAACTTTAATTTAAATTTTGCATTTCAGTTGCCTAACATTTTAGGCAAAGTTTAACATGTTAGCTGCCTAAAGCCCCAATTCCACTGGCCAAAAAACGTGGTGATGTCCCGCAACTAATCGGCATTGGGTGGCCACCGAGCCACTCAATGCCGATTGCTTCCGTGACGTCCCGCGTCCAAAAACATGGTGTCATCCCACTAATTTTAGTGGAACAGAGGCTGTAAAGTGAAGACAAACCTTGGAGCGCCGCCGCACACTTTCCATCGCTACCTACTTGCACACTGCTCTGCGTGGAATCGAAACTTAAACATTTGAACGATTCCGGGAGCATCGGAACCTTAGAACCGGTTCCAGTCCATGCTCGATGCCCAACCCTAATGACAATATGACAAAACAATATTTTGATGCAAGGTAAATGCTGTTGGGGTTTTTTTCTGGGTCGACATTTTTGTTTTATGTTTGCTGATTGAGGGGCACAATGCACTTATGTAAGGATGGTCTTCATTTGATTTAGATTGAATTGAATACAGCCCATGAATTGACGCAACTGTTTATCCTCACTAACAAACTAAAAATCCCACCTGGGCCGTAGGCTTTTTTCAGATCGGTCCTGATGATTTGTGAAGGGTAATGGTGCCTGTGATGTGTCTGCAGAGCAGTGCTTTCATCTACACACACACACACACACACACACACACACACAGACGCCTTTCACGTGTAAGAAGCTTTTTTTGAAATTGAACTGGATCGCGCCGACCAAGGGCTTAAGTCCATCCCAGAAAGGGCCATTTGAGCTGTGGACCTTCTCTGCGTTGGCCAGAACAAGATCTTTTTTTTTCTGCCACGATGCCCTTTGCTTTTATCATTGACTTTTGCGAGATCCAAGGCTCCACCGGAGTGAGCCGATCAAAATGCAGCACTGTGCTTAAAATGGATGGTTGCACTTCGGTCCTATTGATTGCTTCTTATTTTAGGACCGTCTCTCTTTACTATTGATGTCCTGTCCATTGAAGTGAACTGTACTGTAAAGGTTTTGGATTTATTTTTTATTTTATTTTTTGCTTGTTTTTTCTTTTAGGTCGCATCCCTCTTTCCCAAGTCATCCGTTGAATTTAAACTCCAGCGCTTTGTGCCTCGCTGCTTTGCCATGGGGAAAGTCGCCTAAAAATTCTGCCTCTCGCGTTTACGACCATCCCATGACTGAGGACAGCGACCCAAAGCGCTACCTGTTCCCGGCCCTGGACAGACGCAAGCGGAACCAAGAGAGAGTTGGCTTCCGGGTAGAGGAAGAGCAGCACTCCCACTGCAGCACCATCAGACAACTACGCCGCATGGCCAGCAGCTACAGCCAAGACTGCGGAGGGCAGGACGGGGTGGAGTTGGGGCTGGCCTCCGAGGGCAGCGACATCAGCCATGAGCATCCGGTCTCGCCGGGCTCCCCGCACGAAGACAGGCAGCGGCCACGCTCGCCCCTGCATGAGGACGTAGAGATGGGCGGCAGCGGCTCGAGCGGCAGCGGGACAGAGTCGCCCAGCAACGAGTCACACGGCAACGACTCGCACGGCAACGAGTCTGTGGGCAGCTCCAACGGCAACGAGAAGGACTCGGCTCTGATGGAGTCGTCGGGCAGCAACAAAAGGTGAGGGCGCCTCAACGTCACTGGGCCGCGGCTAAAGCAATAAAGTTTGTCGCCTCGCCACGGTGGGGTGAGAGAGGGGGAGGGGTTTGGGAATGGATGGGGACCATCTAGGTCACGGAAGTCGGCTCCATTAAACGTAAAGGATGGGACATTTTCTGCCATATGAGTCATTGTTGGCGGTCTGACTCACCCTTCAAGAGTCCCCTCAATAATCTTATTCCCAATTATTCAACTCACCGTGAAAGGCCAGCGACTGGCAGCCACTTGAAAGTATCATTTTTGAAAAAGTTTCTTCATTAAGCAGTCAGGTTGGGAATAATTTGTCTTGTTTTCAGAAGTAGTAATTACCCAATTTTCATATTAACAACAATACAAATCATGTATGGATTTATATTGTTATTGATATATGATTATCCATTACCGTTCTAATTTAACAGAGCTGCAACTGTGATGCTTTTGCCACTATGGTAACTGTGTTACGGTACGCCGGCTAG
Source organism: Thamnaconus septentrionalis (assembly GCA_009823395.1). NCBI lineage: Eukaryota > Metazoa > Chordata > Actinopteri > Tetraodontiformes > Monacanthidae > Thamnaconus > Thamnaconus septentrionalis. Next base: position 7,872,692 of record CM020510.1, on the reverse strand, counting down.
TTGCCAAACAACAGACGCAGGTAGTTATCGGACTCTTCCAAGGATTTGATTTGAGAAAAATAAAACTCGGAAAATAATCTTGGAAGTCAGCGGTGACCGTTGAGGGACATCAGCTGTTCAGATAATCGACGCCTGTTTCCACAGGGCAACATTAAACAGTCTGTACACCGAGTCTTTTGTCGCTTGTGCCATGTGCTGAATCTAATAACCTAATAGGTCCTCGGGCTGAAGAGGACCTACAACACTAGGCTTTTTTGCTGCCAACTCAATTCCTGATGGCAGCTTAGCACACTTGAGGAACTCGAAACACACACTTAAACAGTTTGCAAAGTAAGGCACCGGGCGCAGACTCCAGTTTACAAGCACCGAGATTGTGGCGCACTTGAGAGGATCTTCAAACATTTTCGTGACCGTTTCATCTCGTTCCCGGTGTTGAATAAAAGATTGCCAGGTTGTTCTTGGAATACGAAAACAAGAAGATAGAAAAGGGCATCTGACTGATGAGGATTAGCAGCCAATAAATTGGGGGCATCTCTAATCAGAGGTTGAGGCTGAAGTACGATTTGATGTCTGTTTGTTTTTTTTTGACGTTTAAAAATATTGCTGAATTCCTGCAGTTGGGTTGCATTTTATGTTTTAATAAAATAAGATAGTGCAGCAAGTAAAACTATCCACCTCTACTGCACATATTGCAAGGGAAAAAACTCAATTAAAGCAGCAACAGGTAGCCAATTGTTATCCAGCAGCGCAAAAATCATATTACACTGATAGTAGAACCGTTATTATAGTTAAATTGTTTTTTTTTATATATACCTTTTGTTTGTAGTTTGAGCCAGAAGAAAAGATAAAGCTGAAGGCTGCCTGCTGGCTTGTCTTATTGCCTGCAGACCTTGTGTTTGTGTCCTTGACTCACTTAGCTGTGTTGTGACTGAACATTTGTTGTGGAGCTCTAACTGTTCTGTCAAAAGCACGCGCTTAAGGGTCTCCCTGACCGTCGTCATTGACTTGGCATGTTTTTTTTTTTCTCTCTCTCACAGCTCCAACTCTCACAGCCCCTCGCCGCCGAGCAGCTCCAACGCCTTCAGCCTGGTGAGCTCCGAGCAGGACAACCCGTCCACCAGCGGCTGCAGGTTAGTGTGTGACCAACACCCTCCAGTTCATCCCTCGGTCTTCTGCACAGATGCAGTTTCACAACAAACTCATTTAAAAAGGCCCTCTGATCAAAATGTTTGGGGTGTTTTGTCTGTTATATAATGTAAAAATAGGTCACAATGGACCCTCATCATTATTTAAGGGTTAAATGATGTCTTCCTTACACATTTTTCATTGTGAAATTTAGGTTCTCAGTAAAAATCACTGCTTATCAATTAATCGTCAAGTCGTCCTCCAAGTTTTACTTCCCATTTGTAAACGCTCTCTGTGGGCCCAGGTGTATGTGTGAGAACACTTAAGTTTCAGCACTTCTGGACCCTGGCGCACTAGGTTGGCCATCTCCTCGCATACAAAGCGCCAAATTCTGCCGTAAACCATCAGGATTTGGACTCTTGCGTGCCGTTAGCGACGCCACCTGCTGCTCTGCGTACTTGGAGAGCAGCGCTTCCCAGAATGTCACAGCAACGCTGGTGAGACCTAGTCACCCCCTCTAATCACGTGTATCCGTCTCATGTACGCCCTGCAGCAGCGAGCAGTCCGCCAAAGCGAAGACACGGAAGGAGCTTTTCAAGACCCTGAAGGAGCTCAAGATGAACCTGCCGCCGGAGAAGAGGAGCAAGGGCAAGTCCAGCACCATCAACACGCTCAAGTATGCACTGCGGTGCGTCAAGCAGGTGAAAGGTAAGCGCCGACCGGCCAAACTTCCTCTGGCGTTCGTCTTTACAAGGACGAAGGCCAGAGCGGGAAAACTTGACGCCGTCTTGAACTCACTATTGATCCAGTGATGCAACTTGTCTTTTGCCCACCAGCCAACGAGGAATACTACCAGATGTTGATGATTAACGACAGCCAGCCGCCAGGCTTCGACGTGTCCTCCTACACCATCGAGGAAATCAACAGCATCACCTCTGAGTACACGCTGAAGAATACTGTAAGTACCGCTCGTCTAACTGTAGATGCATTTTCATCACTGACTGCTCCTAAAAAAATTGCAAGATGTTGCAACCCAGTGTTTATTATAATGCTAATTTTCTTTATTATATGGACAATAAAATTATAAGGAATGTACACGAAAGAGGATCAGGGTCACAAGAAGAGAAAAAAAAATATTACAGGAAGGAGATTTTTATGTAAGTTTTATGTTAAGTTGGTGGATTAACCCTGTTACCCACAGTTAAAAGTAAAGTGCCGAAAATGGGTGTTTCCCACAAGGTTCACCCACAGTAATCAGGAAACTGGCCAAAACGGAAGTACTTTACTAGACTTGCGCACAGAGCCTTGCGACTTTCATCTTTTTTACATCAACTTTGTTCTCGAAAGTTTGACTTTAATCTGGAAACTTGGAAAAGTTTGCTATGTATTTTTTGTCCAAGTTTGTTTAGAATCCTCAGCACTGGAACTTTATCTTTTTTCAAACCAGTTTTTTTTTTTTTTTTTCCCTCTTTTTTTCCTTTTTCAACCAGCAGGACATATTTGCGGTGGCCGTCTCGCTCATCACCGGCAAGATTGTTTACATCTCGGACCAGGCTGCGTCCATCCTGAACTGCAAGCGCGAGGTCTTCACCAACAGCAAGTTTGTGGAGTTCCTGACACCCCAGGATGTCAGCGTGTTCTACAGCTTCACCACGCCCTACCGCCTGCCATCATGGAGCATGTGCACGGGAGCAGGTACGTGCTGATTCACGTTGCCAACCCGCAATTACAATTGTATTCTTCGCACCAGCATTCGCTCGCTCGCTCGGTGGCCGGGACAGGAAACGTGGCGCTGGGCACCTGCGCATCCATCCCTAACATGTTCGCCCCCGCAAACACATGCCGATACACACATAGCACATTTTCTCATTAGCGCGCTCGGCATCACGCAATATGGTTTGCGAGACGCACGCCTGCCAAAACGTATGTTTGAACACGTTTGTCGCACCTCTCAGGCCGAGGGCCTCCTGTGGTCCCTTCCGATCTCTTTGAATCATCATTTCGAACGTTGGCTCGGATTTTTTAAGTTTTTATTCCTTGACGATACGATGTCTGGATAACTGTCTGTCTTCGACCGCATGTATTTAGGGCCTCCCAGAAGCACCTTGTGGATGTTTCGTTTTCATAACAACGTTGGTTTGGACAGCGTTATACAATATTTATATAACCGTTGCGGTGTGACACGTGGAGAAGCGGTCTTCCATATTTTCATGCAAATGCACCAGGCCACACCCTGAGCACCTCCCAGATTCCTTGGAAGCCGCCGGGGATTAGAGCAAGTGACGTCACGGGCAGAGTGGATGTCTTAAAAAAAAAAAATGGAACGAACAGTAACAACAGCAACGCTTGGGCTTTCAAAGGGCCAGTTAGTGAGCATGAAGCCATGACGATGCTGCTTCTAACGCTAATGTTCTCCCATTCATCTCCCCTGCTGCATCTTTTCTTCCTCTCAATCACTTCTCCCTCTTAGCTCTCATATGATGCTGATTTTTGCATCATCTGCTAAACCACTTTAAGGCCCTCAAACATTAGTCGAGTGGTAATTGACCAAATTAAACAGATGTTGCAGAAATTCTCTCCGACTATCGCGTCCTCAATTTCCCTCTGTTGCCACTGAGCCACCGATCTTCATTTCCATATTAGTCAGTCATAGTTTTATGTAAACTTCCTGTGGGCTATTGTGATTTCAGCTGCTTTTAGGCAATGCTACTCTCACAGGGATTAGATCTTTATTTCATAATCAATGAGTCACCACTTGCAGTCTGTTTTTGTTTTTTTTTCAAACGGTGTCTTCTTAGTGCTGTGACTGCAAAATAGAAATCCTCAAACATCCGTTGCATAAATTTACTAAACTATAATTACACCTCCCTCGCTCTTCCTGTGCATGAGAGGAAGACTCGTCCGTGAATATCGGTGACTAACAGTCGGTTTGGAGGTAATCAGCCGTCTGTGCTTGGTTCTAAACGCATTCCGCCCTCTTCTTGTCTCCCCCACAGAGTCGTCTCCCACGGAGTGCATCCAGGAGAAATCCTTTTTCTGCCGCATCAGGTGAGCCACCGGGGCTGGCGGCTCCCTCTGAGCCCCTCAGCCGCTTAGGTTGGCAGGAGAGCTCTGAACTCTACTTTCACCTAGTGGCCAGATGGGGTGCTGCACTTACAGCCTGTTGCTTATGTAAAATAATGTGATCACGTTGCAGCATTTGCAGCCAATTACTTGCATTCCTTTTCATCGTGTTGTTTTGTTTTCTTCATGTTTATATTGAGATTTCAAATTAAAAGCTCATTTTAGATCTGCTATGACAATTTTGAGCTTTTTTTAAAATATCATTTTGTAATGAAGATATTAAACCCAGTTGGAGAGGTTGTTGATTGTAGATCATTAAAACTCAATCATTTTCACCAATGAAAATTAGAACCTTTGCTTCCTCTTGTGTGTTCCAGTGGCGGGAAGGAACGGGAAGGAGATATCCAGTACTATCCTTTCCGCATGACGCCCTACCTGATGAAAGTCCAGGACCCTGAACTGTCTGAGGAGCAGTTCTGCTGCCTCCTGCTGGCCGAGAGGGTGCACTCTGGATATGAAGGTGAGGCTGGAGACCTCACTGACTGTGTGCATGTCAGAATTTAAATTCCTGAAAGTTCTGTTGTGTAGCATAAAACAGTATTTACACAGTTGTTTGCACCTATTGTAATGCGTTCACTTGTAAGGTTCAGCACTTCATAACGACACTGTTAGTAAGTTATAGTTCAAGGATTATTGTGGGAACATGAGGATTTCAGATTGGGGATTTTTTTCTTTTCTGTTTTTCACAGCACCAAGAATCCCTTCTGACAAGCGCATCTTCACCACCACACACACACCCAACTGTGTGTTCCAGGACGTAGATGAGAGGTGAGGAAACAGGGACTCCAGTGTGTTTTCAGCTCATTAGGCTTCCTTGAATGTAGTGAATGATCCCTGGTTAGATTGAGTAGGAAACACGAGTTGTAATGTCGTGCCTTTAACATTACCTTAAACCACCTCTAGGGCCGTTCCGCTGCTGGGCTACCTCCCCCAAGACCTGATCGGCACCCCCGTGCTACTTAACCTGCACCCGAGTGACCGGCCCCTGATGCTGGCTGTGCATCGGAAGAGTAAGAACTCCTTCTCTTTTACCTCCATCACTCTGGTGCCTTGTGTTCAACACCCTGTTTGACTGACACACGCTGCTCCGCCAACAGTTCTGCAGTACGCCGGCCAGCCGTTCGACCACTCCTCCATCCGTTTCTGCGCCAGAAACGGCGAGTACATCATGGTGGACAGCAGCTGGTCCAGCTTTGTCAACCCTTGGAGCCGCAAGGTCTCCTTCGTCATCGGCAGGCACAAAGTCAGGATGTGAGTGCGCCAGTTGCATCAGTTTGCTAGCAAATGTCAGGATGTCAGGCAGGCTCGGTGACACGTCTGCCTGTTTTCTCAGGGGTCCCGTGAACGAAGATGTCTTTGCCGCGCCACCGTACCACGGCGGGAAGATCGTGGACTCGGACATACAGGAAATCAGCGAGCAGATTCACAGGCTGCTGCTTCAGGTATGGACACACACTTGACTGTGGCCAAAAAAAGGTGTAAATCCTAGCACCGTTTTGTGTATTGATCGTCTGCTCCTCCCCCCCATCCCCCCGCAGCCGATCCACAACATGGGCTCCAGCGGTTACGGCAGCCACGGCAGCAACGGTTCCCACGAGCAGCAGGTCAGCATCAGCTCGTCCAGCGAGAGCAACGGCAACGCGGGGAAGACTGCAGAGGAGACGGCCAAGGCCAAACCCCCCAGGACCTTCCAAGAGATCTGTAAAGGTGTCCACATGTTGAAGAACCAAGACTCGCAGGTCTCCCTGCGCTCGCCGCCTCCTTCACCCTCGCCGTCACCGTCCAAGCCGGAGGTGAAGAAGATCTCTGACGGTGAGTCCAGTTTGGCTGTTTGAACCCTATACAAGCTGCAGACTAGAAAGTGAGAAAGAAAGTGAGACAAAATGTACTATTTTTGTAGTATGTAGTATTTTTTCCTAAGGTAAAGTATTTGTAAAGTTTTTTTTTTTGTTTTATTCATGTCTTTTCCTCCTCTGAACTCCACCAGCCGGTCAAGCTCAGAAGAGCTCGGCGGTGCGCCTGAAGGACTCAGCAGCCTCTCTGCAGGCTAGAGACGGAAATGCAGCCAGCATGGACGACTTCCCCTGCAAAGACCACACAGTTCCCTCCTATCAGCAGATCAGCTGCCTCGACAGCGTCATCAGGTAACACCTGGGGTCCGAGTTTACTGCCTGGGAAAGATTCAGTCGTGTCGGGTGCAAAGTGATGCTCAGTTGTCGGGTTTTTTTTAATCTTCAGGTATCTAGAAAGTTGCAACATCCCCATCACAGTGAAGAGGAAGTACCAGGTCTCCTCCAATACCACCTCCTCCAACTCTGATGACGATAAGAAGGGCTCAGAGGACGGCATGCAAGTCACTCAAGTCACTAACACAGGTGAAGCATCTTTATTTTTACCTTTTATCCTAAGGATATATCACAAATACTGCCGCGTGCAGAGTTCTTCATTGTCCTGTTTGACTGATCTGTATCAAGGTTGGCGCCACCCGCTGGTTTGCAGCACCTAACGGTCAGATTTTCTCTTTTCCTCTCCTGCTCAGGCACTTTGATGCTCGATGCCCAGCCGGGTCTTTCAAACATAAAAGGCCAAAAGAAGACGCCACCCAGAACGGCTGCCGTGGCCGGGGGACCCCTGGCGCCCCTCACCCTGCCCAGCAAGGCTGAGAGTGTGGTGTCCATCACTTCACAGTGCAGCTACAGCAGCACCATCGTGCACGTCGGAGACAAGAAGCCTCAGCCAGATTCTGGTGAGGGAAATGTCTCCTTTAGTCCAACTTTTCTTTACAACCGTGGCCTTTCTAACCTCTTTTTTTTATCAACAGAAATAATCGAGGATGTGGCGGAGAGCCCCGCCCCTCCCGCCCAGCCCGTCAGCGTGGTGTCGCCGCCCAGCCAGGAGAAGGAGGCCTACAAGCGCCTTGGGCTGACCAAGCAGGTGCTGGCGGCGCACACCCAGAAGGAGGAGCAGGCCTTCCTGACACGCTGCCGGGAGCTGCTCAGCACTAGGACCCTGCAGAAGGACAGCTCCACACAGGGCCACAAGCAGAAGGGGTCGGCCGCCGCTGAAGGTAACCCATGTTCTGAAGCATGTATATAGACGGTACCATTTAACGATACAAGTTTGAGTTCAGGTTCTTTTTTGTTTGTTTCTTTGCGTGACTTGGTTTTCTCTGCCCCTCCCAGAATCCCCCGGGCAGCTGCGTGGCGCCTCCAAGCTGGGCACCCCCAGGCCTGAGACGACGGCCAAGAAGGGCCTGCGCAGCCGGAAGTCCAAGAAGCCGCGCATGAAGCACCCGGACTCGTCAGACAGCACAGTGTCCAACCGCAAGCCCCGCCCCCCCCTGCAGGGCCTCAACCAGACCTCGTGGTCGCCGTCGGAGGCGTCGCAGTCGGCGTTCAACGTCTCCTACCCGGCCATGGTGCCCACCTACCCGCTCTACCCGTCAGCCGCGGCCGCCCCGGCCCAGGCGCCCTTGTCGGACCCCTCCCTGGCCGCCACGGGATACGTGGACGGCCAGAGCGTCCAGGCCCCGCCTGCCGCTGCCGCCGCTGCTCCCTTCCCGGCGCCCATCGTGACACCTGTGTGGGCGCTGGTGCTGCCCAACTACGTCTTACCGCAGGTGGGACAGGTGGGCCAGCTGGGCCAGCTGCCGGCCGCCCCCAGGATGCCGGCCTTCTTTAGCGAGCAAGCGCAGGTGCAGCCGGCGTTCGCCGCCCAGCAGCCCTTCCAGCCGCCTCAGACGGCGTTCACCATGCAGACGCAGCCGGCCTTCGCCAGCACACCGCCCTTCAACGTGCAGGCAGCGTTCGCGCCGCAGCAGCCGTTCCAGGCCGCCCAGACGCCGTTCCAGGCCGCCCAGACGCCGTTCCAAGCCGCCCAGACGCCGTTCCAAACCGCCCAGACGCCGTTCATGCCGCAGCAGCCATTCCAGGTCGCCCAGACGCCGTTCGTGCCGCAGCAGCCATTCCAGGCCGCCCAGCCGGCCTTCACCGCCCAGCCGTCCTTCCCGGTGCAGACTCAGTTCGTGGCCCAGGCGCCCTACCCGGCGCAACCCTTCCCCTACAGCCTCGCCGCCTCGCCTGACAAATCTGGAGGCCGGGAGGGCGCCGCCTCGCGCTCCTCCACGCCGGCCTCCGCCGCCAGAGAGCCCACCACATCGCCGCCCCTCTTCGAGTCGCGCTGCAGCTCGCCACTGCAGCTCAACCTGCTGAGCATGGAGGAAGGCCACCGCTCGGTGGAGCGGCAGGACAGCGCAGCGCCCTCCGCTGGAGGCCAGGGCAACGGCAGCATGCCGGCTGGGCCAGCAGGAGCAGCCGGGGAGAAGAGCCGAGGATCAGCAGAGAACCACCAACAGGTCAGAGAGACGCTCACTGTCTAATGTTTCTAGATTTTGATCATTTAAGCTTTATTTAGCCAGGAGGAAATTTGACTTTAAGAGCCTCATTTTCAAAGGAGACCTTGGCAGCAGCAAAATATAAAACACAGTTACAATTTACACAGATAAAATGCAAACAAATAAAGTAGAATCCAAAAGAAAATATATTTCAAAAAAATTGATAAAACGTAAGCTAGCAGGTTACAAAAACAAACTCATGTTGTGGAGTCAGCCTCAAGTAGTTTCATTTTAGACTTTTAGTCCACATAGAAATTAAGTTTCCAGTCATTATTCAGTAATGAGTTCACAGCAGCACTCTGACTGAGCATTACTGATCAGTGGTTTTCTGTCTTGCGCCGCAGGTGGAGTCTCCAGGAGAGGGCACTCACAGCGACGGTAACTCCTCGTCCTGCGACCTGCTGGACCTGCTGCGGGAACAGGAGGACTCTCACTCAGGCACCGGCTCCGCCACCTCTGGCTCCATGGGCTCGGGTTCGGGCTCCGGCTCGGGCTCCGGCTTGGGCTCCGGCTCGGGCTCGGGCAGCGGAACGTCGGCCAGTCGAGCCTCTGGCAGCAGAGCAGGTCGGCACCACGCCAGGGAATTAACACATTTACAATCGGTTTATAATCAAAATGTTCTTATTTCCCTTTTGTGCAATTTTGGAATGTGTGCAGGGAGTAGCAACACTAGCAAATACTTTGGCAGCGTGGACTCCCTGGAGCACGACCTCAAGGCGGAGGCCAAAATCAAGACGAGAGGCGAGGGAAGCTCCAGCGGCAGCCAGTTGCTGTCCAAGGGGTCCTCTCAGAGGGAGGGCGACCACTTCATCAAGTACGTCCTCCAGGAGCCCCTCTGGCTGCTGATGGCCAACACCGACGACAAAGTCATGATGACCTATGAGATGCCACCCAGGTGAGACGGCGACAGAGTTTAGGATTTCATCTCAGACTAATAGGAAATGACCGACTCAGTCTAATGCGGCTCCACTTCCTGTTTCCTGCCCCTTCAGGGACATTCAGAAAGTTCTGAGGGAGGACAAGGAGAGATTGAGACAGATGCAGAAGAGCCAGCCTCACTTCACCTCGGACCAGCGACGAGAGCTGGTGGAGCAACACCCATGGATGAGGAGGGGGGGTCTCCCCGCCGCCATCAACGTCAAGGTCAGAGACGCAGACGCAGCTGAAGCATCAGTTTATCCCCCAAAAAAACAATTGAACTCCTGCACCGTTGAAGTTTCACAGATGCCATGTTGTGTAAAAGTCACTTCAATGTTTCATAAGACATAATGTCTCCTGCTTCTTCTTCCAAACCTATGGAAGGTCCTACAATACAAGCGTCATTTAGCAGAAAGGATAGAGAATTCGGAAGCAAAGATCTAAAGAAAGATTATATTATAACATTATAGGACCTTTAAGATTTTTAATCATTTGTCATCTGCACCCAAACTGGCCTCATCTGTGGATGTTTGACATTGCCTTTGTGTGTCCATCCAGGAGTGTTTGTATTGCGAAGATGCAGCGGCAGCACCCCCGGAGGAGGACATGCCGGACATGGACATGGGTGACATGGGGGAGGAGCTCAGTCAAGAAAGCCAAAACACCCAGAGCCAATCAGCAGAGCCTCAGCCTCAACTGGACGATGGCTCCTGAAACAAACAAAACACACATACGCTCACTACCACAACCCACCAGCAGGGGGAGACACTCGCCCAGCTACGGACCCCTTGACAAGTCACACAACATGAACTCAAAGCAGGGCGATCTGTCGCCATGTTGCTGTTGTGTTACAAAGGTGTGTGTGTGTGTGTGTGTGTGTGTGTGTGTGTGTGTGTGTGTGTGTGTGTGTGTGTGTGTGTGTGTGTGTGTGTGTGTGTGTGTGTGTGTGTGTGTGTGTGTGTGTGTGTGTGTGTGTTGCACTGCAGTTGCATTTGACAGCGGCCAGTACCATCATCTGAAGGTCTTGTTGTGGCCTGTCCCTCTCCTCCCAGCGTGCGGACAACTCCCTGTTTTGCTTCAGACATACACATGCACATACACACACTTTGGCTCTTTAATGCTTTTGAATTCAATGTGCGGATGGTGAACTCCTAGATCTATTTTTACTTTTTCTTTTCTTTTTTTTTCAGAGCTTTATAGCGAAATGCACAGAGAAAATTTTAAAAGGAGAAACAAAAATATACCTGCCGAAATACAACTACACTTATATATGTATATATGTGTGTATATATGTATATATATATATATATATATATATATATACACACACACACACACACACACACACACAGTCTAATTGTTGATGAAACAATTAGAATATTTTATTTATGAAGATGTCCTGCATTGTTGTTCAAACTTGATTCTCCTTTTTTTTGTTTTTCAGTATGGGTCCCGTTAAATCCTCTTAACATCCCACAATTGTCTTTTGGTTTCTTGTTTGTTTTTGTTTTTTTTCTCATTTGAAACGATGTAGAAATGTTGTGGTGCTCCTCAGATGATGAAGTCCAGGCTTAAGACAAAACAAAAACACCTGCGGTGTCCACCTTTTTTATGGCAGGCGATCTGATTCTATCCTATGCGTTTCTGCCCGAGTTCTCTCAATCCAGGCACTCGGAACGCCAACCAGAATAACAGAAGATTGAGATATCGTATGAACTATAGTGACAATCCCTAACTTAACGTAAGAGACTCATTTCTTTGAGTCAATGATTTATTTTTTTAAAGACAGTTTATGTAAAGTAGGGTTTTGTTTTTTTTTAAAGCTCAAGCCAAATCTATTCTATGAAAAGACTTAACAGGCATTGACAATTAACTGAACAGGATATTTTATTCACTTTGCTGCTGCATAGAGATTAACTCTGGAGTGTTGTGGGTGACTATCAACCTTAAACCAGCACAGGTGCTATCAATCGGGGTTAGCAAAACATTATGGATGCATTTAAAGTCCCATAGTACATGTTGGATTCCCACAGAGCAGCTTTGCACAACAACTGGTTATCAAAAAGAAACTCCATGGATCTCCAGAAAACTCCAAAAAGTTAAACTTTTTAAAGAGAGTTATGAATACAAAGGCAGAAGTTTGGGATTTTCTTGGTCAAATGTTTATTATGATGCGTCCCCTGAAGGCGATGCCATCAGATATATATATATATATATATATATATATATATATATATATATATATATATATATATATATATATATATATATATATATATATATATATATATATATATATATATATATATATATATATATATATATATATATATATATATATATATATATATATATATATATATATATATATATATATATATATATATATATATATATATATATATATATATATTATAACAGAAGGGTGATTTTTAAAGAATGTCTCATTGTTTTTCAGTCAATATGCAGCAAGTCTACCAGGAAATGTAACTCAGACCAAATCCCTTCTGTAGAATTCTATTATTAGTCTATTTATGCAAAAAACAAACGTGTTTCCACATCACAAAGTTTTTGTGCTTTGCGTCCTTTCTCCCTCATGTGCAGCAACAAACCCTGCCCGAATCTTTTTGTAATTTCTTTTATTTCATTTTATTTTTGAACGCTGTTTTGGTCAAACACCATCCTCTCATTTTGTAGCAACGAAGGGGACCACATCGCCTCAGTGACCTTGTGGATGACCCCACACAAACGCACACAAGTCTGTGTGCGTTTGTGTGTCAGTCTCCCATCCCGTCACTCAACCAACCCTCAAGTATTACGCAAACTGTGGCGCACGTCGTGGTCTCGGTGAACTTTGCTTGACGTGTGCCAGGTACAAACTCTGGTGCTCCAGCAGAGAAACTGTCGGGCTTGTGAATAGAGCAGAGTGGACCAAGAGCATCTCTCTCTGGCTTTGATTGTGTTCATGCATTTTCCTTTTTTGCTTTGTATCTTTCTTTTTTCATTTCATTTTTCTGCATCTCGTTGAATTTTTTTAATGTTTTTTTTTTGTGACGGACTATACCTCTCCTGACATACCAGGTCGTGTTGCTGTTAGCCGAACAGAGCTGGTGCACACAAGGGCAAATCGCAATGACCGTAGGGTCGAATAACTCCCGAGTTTGCGGTGAGCGCCTCTTCTTTCTTTTTTTTTTCCCAATCATTGTCTTTGTCTGTTTGCGCCGATGAATGAATGAATGAATACACAGAAACTCCTGCCGCGGTGACAGTTCCTCTCGCGTCTTTAGCTGTGCATAATATCTCAAGCTGCTCTGGCCAAGCTCACCGGTGTGTATTTAAAATACTAGAATGTGGTTCGTTTGAGGGAAGAAAAAATTGTAACTGTGGATTCTAAAGTGAAAAAACAAAAAAAACTTGTCTGAATGGTTAAAGTAGGACGACGCTCTGTTTTCTGTTTCTCAGCCTTTCTGTTTTGGTGAAGGAAGGAATTCCACTGTGGAGGGCTTTGTAACACCGCCGGTCTGTAAATGCATACACGTGGTTACGGCACATGATGTTGTGTACAGTCATGTAAATTTTGTTCAATGCCACTGTATGAGTCTGGTATATGATTTTTTTTTTTTTTTTTTTTTTTTTTTGTAGGTGAAATGTGTTTGGAAAGAAAATGTTGTAATAAAATGACAGAAATATGACTTGAGTGACTCAAGCTGTTGCCTTTTTAAATAAAAAAAGAACTGTAATATATCAGATCTTATTTGCATCAATATTTTAAGTTTTAGTTGCAAAATTGCACCTCATTGTACCTCTGAAACGCTAAATGGACCGTAGGTGTGAGTGCAAATGGTGACTTGTCCAGGGTGTCACCCTGCTTTCAGAAACCCTATGACAGTAGGTAGAGGCTCCAGCAGCAAACCTGAGGTCAGGAAGAAGCAGGTATTGAAAATGGATGGGTGGCTGGATGGACCTTTGAAAACTAAATGGCAAAAAAAACCAACAACCTCAAAGTACTTCAACCACTCAGTCAATCAATCCTGATAACATTCGTTCAATTAGAAATGCAAGACAACTGTAAACAAAATGCAATATTGCCTGCATAGACGACTCAAAGGTGAATATTTTCATCTTGACGTCATTTATTACATTAGTGGAGGCCCAATTCAGACCAAAGACAAGAACGCCTCCTGCACATGGAAGCAGTGAAACGCTTCCCTCATACTGCACTCTGGCTCTTCGGTGGGCGGGGCTTATATCCCAGCTGTCTTCGTGTGTGAAGGCGGGACTTTCCTCGAGCAAGATGCGCGCTTTCGTCGACCGAGATGTGTTCATTTATTGGGGCTGTGTTGTGCGTCCCAGACGGCTCCTCCTGGCCGCTGCCGTCCGGCAGGAAGCGACGGTTCAAAGGCGCTTTGAGATGTTTGAGATGAGCTCACAGCGGCAGCAGGCGGTGGTGGGGGGGTGTCCTCCCAGGGGGGATCTGTTTCAGCACCATATGCTCAATCCGCCGTTGACGGCCTCCGCCGGCAACTGTTGCCCAGCACCGACCTTTGACCTTAAATTTCATATGCGCGGCCACATCTAAAGCGAGGACCCCTTCAGATTAGTTTTTCCTTTTGTCTTCTTTCTTCCACTAAGACTAAATCCCATAAAGTGTCTGGCCTGAGTGTCATCTGTCGCTTTCAGCTGGCACGTCGCCGTGGCGGGCTGCTGCTATATGATGCTGGGTAGGATTCCCACCAGCTCTGATTTGCATTCTTATTGCAGGTATAAAAAAAAAGGAGAAAGAAAGAAAGTGCTGAGCATATTCTTTGTTTTTTTTCCCCAAAATTCACTTTTATTGTTTAGTCAGTGTTGCTTTCGCCCAATGAAGACTGGCTGAGACATAACTGGTGTGGAAGCTTGGACATATTGCACGGATAATTCTTTTTGTCTTTTTTTTTTTTTTTTTGCAGAAGGCTAAAACCCCCAGCGTCTTTGCAGGAGGCTGCGAACAGAGGGCTAAATCTGATTTTTTTTTTTTTTTTTTTTTTTTACAGTCTGTAATTAGTTTTCAGGACACTTACCTTGTGTTCAGGATAAAAAAGTACATATTTGAAAATAAAAAAAAATCCTTAAAAAACAGTTGGAGTGAAGGCCTGTCTGTCCCTTCCAGCAGGGTGGCGTGCCGCAGTGTGTGGCTGATCCAAGGTTGCCTCAGTCCCCTTTGAAGTATCTGAGCCGGCTTGTCTCCTCTTTATGTGAGAACATTTGACGCTGTTCTGTCGAAGGGCCGGCAGCTTTGATCAGCGTCTCGGCCCGCTCCCGTTTCAACCCCTTCCCCTTCACCTTCACACCCAGCCTGTAACCCCCCCACGCACCCCACCCTAGCAACACACTGCCTGTGTCCTGGGTTCTTTGGTTTTTCTCTTAAAAAAAAGAAAAAGAAAAAACAACAAGCAGGTACGACCTCTGACAGCAGGCAACTAACGACACAAAATGCTATTAGACAGGAATTGAATGTTTACCATGGGGCTCACGTCTCCTCCACTGATTTGGAAGCAAGATCTGAAAATCTTCTCCTGCTGCTGCCGCTGCCGCTTGATTGTCCGTCCTGGCGCTCCAGACAGGATCTCACAGTTCTTTATTGACCCCGTCGTTGTGTAAGAAGTGAGAGTGCAGACACCTGTGGAGGTGTCTCCACATAACACACGTCCTGCTGGGACACAAACTAGAGGCTTTCATCCAAGGCACTGGTCCTCGTTCAGAACTCTCCATTTGCAAAATAAAATAAAGTAGACTTGATTGCTGTTGAACCACAGCAGGTTTTGTTCTGTCGTTCTTCAGTCTTCACTGACTGTGTGCGTGGAGCATTCAGTCTTTTAAAAGGACCAGTGTGGAAGTTTTCTACCCTTTAATGGTAAATTAAGATTATTTGGGGACACATTAATCCATGTTTCACATACATTTCTTACAGTTTCGATGTCGAGATCAAACCAGATCAAAAAACCCTATTTTTTTGGCTGACTTAAATTAACAGAAAATCTGGATTTTTCTTTTTGATTCCTGGAAAATTTGTTTTCAGGGAAACAAATCCCTTTAAAATCTTACCCCTGGATATTTAAATATCAGAATGCAATAAATCACTTTATTAAAGCGAAAAAATGAACCTGGTGTTTGCTGTGATGAAGGCAACACTATCAAGCTGAGTGTTATACTACAATGTTTGAAGCTTAATTTTAACATATATATATATATATATATATATATATATATATATATATATACATACATACATATATATACATATATATATCAACAGCTTGCTACACATCTCTGTTATTTTATTTATCAAAAGACATATATATCAAGACATATTTATTGACATCTCTCATCAACATTACAACATAGAGTGGTCACTCAGCAGGAGGCTACTGGTCCATTAAACTATGACCTTTCTGAAATACAATAGGAATATTTATATTAATCAAAATGGTTTGGCCAGTCTGAAAAGAGCTTTTAGCTACATCCAAAATCCTTTCTACACAAAAGTTGGTGACATTTAAAGAGAAAAAGAAGTGTGAACGGTCCCTTGACTGTTCTTTGTTAAGTGTTAAATGGAAAGGCTCACTCCGGCTCCAGGTGTGAAAAAAAGAGTTGCACTAACGACTCAAAGCCAGGGGAGTCACACTCACCACTAATAAAGGGACTGGGGGGAGGGTGGGGGGGCTTCCGTGGGAGCCCACAAGCTGCTGAGGCCCTTGTGGAAGACGAAGCAGTTACTTGACGTCCTTCTGCGTTGCCAAGGTAGATTTTTCTCAACAGCAATTTGTGTTTCTGCCGAGCAACGTCCTACTTTTACCAGAAGACGATTACAAAGAATACACCTTGTTCCTTCTGCTGAGATGTAAAGCCGCTTTCCTGCCCATCATAAAGCACGAGATATTCCGTTTTGGTTGAACTGAGTGGACTGATCCGACAAATCTTCCCACAGCTTTCATACGTTGAAACCTCACAGGATTGTGGGAGTGAATCAGCCCGGGGATGCAAAAACACAGCTGGACGCTGATTTATTTTATGTGTCAGGTAGTAATTTTCCTTCCTAGCAAGAGGCACATTGTCACATCCTTGCAAAAAAAAAGAAGAAGTAAAATCCCATGAGTCCATGCTGCAGCACAGCTCAGACGCCTGCCCAGTCCAAGGCTGTGGGGCCTACCAGGGCCTCCACATGGACCGGGGGTAGGTGACGGTGGACACGCTCAGGGCTTCCCTGTTCTCGGGAGCCTCCGGGCCAGAGCTCTGGTTGTGCTCGCTGTCGGTCTCGTCCAGGTCGGAGCAGAGGTCCTCGCCGGACACGGAGGACGGCGCCGGGGAGAGGACGGAGGACGAGGCGCTGCTGGACACGCTGCGTCCTCCGGGGGACACCAGGCTGCCGCAGAGCAAGTCGCCGCCGAGGGCGTCGCCCATCAGGTCCGTCAGCACGTCCTGGAGGTGGTCCTCGTTCAGGGGCATGCACTCCAGCAGGTGGTTGAGCAGCTCCGCCGCCACTGTGGCGTCGATGCCCGGACAGCTGGACACGAACATGTGGACCTCGTGCATGCACTGGATGTAGCCGGCGGCGAACCTCTCGCTGGCTTCCTGGTTGAGCGTGTCGGTTTCTGCAAGAAGGAGCAGAGCGTGAGGTGCTGAGACAGAGTAAAGAAGCACCGCCAGGAGACCCTGCTCAATGGTTGAGTGGTGCACTTTTGTTTTCATGTGACAAAAATCCAGCAGGAAAGTGACTATTGCAGCCTGCAGCTTGTAGGCAAACTGGGTGTTATCTATTTTGTCTTTACAAAAAGTGTACATTTTAAAACCCCACTAAAAGAAGCAGAAATTGGTTGTTCTTGTTGCTCCGCGACTGCTAAATGTTAAACACACCGTTGCAGGGGTCCTGCAGCCCTGTGAGATTACATCTTTCTTGTCGTCCTGCTCTTTATTTTGCAACAAACAACATCAAGCCAAAGCTTGGCGAAGATAACAACGGCGTTAATGATAACACGTCAAAACGTAAAGCTGTTTTTGATAATGTTGCATTCTTTTGCTTTAGTTCTTAATTTCAACAGACTTTGTTGTTGTATTTCATTTTGAAATTTGCTTTTGGACTACCTCAGACTACCTTATATGAATCCGAAAAGGAAGCTTTAAATCGCAGAGTAACCCTCAAATGTTTTTTTTTTCAATGACACCTGAATATTTCTAAAAATCAAAAGTGCATCCATTTCATGACCTTTCATGCCACAAACACAACTCAATGATAATATTCATCATGTCCACCATGTTGTCCCAGGATGTGATGAAGTATCACCTTGGCTCCGATTCTTCAGGATGTCCTCCACCTTCTTCACCGTCATCTCCAGCACCTCTGCGTTTTCCATCTTGGAGTGAAACTGTGGAAACAAACCAGCGGAGGAGCTCCATCAGAACCAACAGGTAACACTGGTGTGTGTGTGTGTGTGTGTGTGTGTGTGTGTGTGTGTGTGTGTGTGTGTGTGTGTGTACCTCTGTATCCGCCAGCAGGGACCGCAGCTCCTGCAGGCTCTCGTTGATGCGCGCTCGCCTCTTCTTCTCCACCAAAGGTTTCCTGGTCTGCAAAACACACACACACAAACACACTTTCAGTTACACAAATTCATAGCTGGAGTTGCTCCACATTCTGTCCTCCACATTGTACACATCATTGTAAACGCAAAAGTGTTGTGCGCAGCGTCCCCACTCTACCTTTCTGTCCCCTTTCTGGACCCCGCAGTCACTGTCGTCTCCTTCCATGTCGAACCCGGGGGCCATGGTGTTGGTGGTGTTGGTGGTGGTAGTGGGATTTCTGGAAACTTTCCGTGGCTTCTTCTACCGCCCTCCCGTGTCGCCGGCCACGGAGGCAGCTGGCGGATGGAACCGGTTTCCGGGGAGAGTGGCTGAGGAGAAGCCGGCCCACTCGCCTCGCAGGCGTCCCGTGTGCGGTGGAGGGAAGGACGGGCTGGGCTGCTGGGGCCGCCGGGGCGGCTGTTGTCACTATTTATAGGGGCTCATTAACATGTGAATGGGGGCCGAGCCGCTCTCGCCGGGGGACAACGGGAGCGCACACGGCCCGAGCCAATGAGCGCGCGCCGCCTTTGTCTCCGGCCAGCGCCGCTGTGCGTGCGCCCCGCGAGGAGCTGGATGGGCTTTAACCCAGACAGTTGGTACAGAGGCTCTGTTTTGACCCCCACCCCCACCACCGCCTCCCTCTATCATTGTGGCTGCTGTGTCTCGAGCGCCATTCAGCTGCACACAAGCCCGCCGTCTGACAGAGGCGCGGTGGGGCTGGAGCAGCGCTTTTTAATCACATGGGCGCGTTTAACGTAGGAATTCGTGAATTATAACGTAATAATGACGCACATCTGCACGCCGTTGTGATTTACACTTGGAGCTTTTCAGGCAAGATTGCCGGAAATGTCTTGCACTCATGTTCAAACTGGTGCCGCTTAAAATGCGCACTTTTGATGGGAGCCTGCGCTTCCAGCTCCTGTTTTCTGTCCTGCCCATTCACCCTTGGCTGTTGTTGGCTTTTGTGCCGGCCTCGGCAGAATCCAGGCGGCTGTTTGGCGGATGTAACGCGATGCCTCCAGTTGGCAGCTGCTGCTGCTGCTGCCGCCGGCGGCCCCTCAGCCCCGGAGTGAATCAGCCGGGGGAATTAAGGGCCCTTCTCCAAAGAAAGCGACAGGTGTTGGCCTGCGCCTCGTTTGTTCTCTTCCCCCCGTTGTTTGGAGACTGCCAATGTGTGTGTGTGTGTGTGTGTGTGTGTGTGTGTGTGTGTGTGTGTGTGTGTGTGTGTGTGTGTGTGTGTGTGTGTGTGCATGCGTGCGTGCTTGCATGCAACTCCTAACTATGCACTCTCACGTTGCATGTGCCGCTACAAGACAATCTACACTCAGGGATCTATTTAGCAGGTTAGTAATAGGAATGTTTGGCAAATAACTTGTTGTGGGGTCTGTGTTGCATTGCACAATTTTTTAGACACACTGGCAATGAAATAATAAGGAAGTTTTGTTTTTATCAGTGAAGTGAAAAATATGACTGTTGATAGTGAACTAACGCTGGTTCTTGCTGCGCACAGTGTCTATTTGTTTATGTCCAATAAGGGCCTCAGGCCTCTGCCCTCGTTATTTTTCTGCCCGGGCATTATCATGCAAATTACCTGCACAATGGAGCGGCCGTGTCTGCTCGGGAAAGGGGCGGGAGTGGGGGCATGTATGTGCACCACCTGCCAGGTATAAGCAAGGTCGAGGTGCTTTTCAAATGTCCCTTTTCCACCGAAATAAAAATAGCACCACTATAAACTTTATGTGCCCCCAAATAAAAGGAAAATGTCTCAGAGCTCTGTGGTGGGGAGGTTTTGGCACCTCGCCGCCGTTAGATACCCTGCACGTTCCGGATCTGTGATGGTGTGACTGTGAGGAGAGCAGCTGTCCCGACTCGCTTTTGTTGGAGGAGAGCTGCGCCCAAGCAGGCGCCCCCTCCTTTCCCCTCTCTCTCTTTGGCGGCCCGTCATAACGGTTCAAACAGCGAGGGAGCGGACCGTGTGCGCTTTCATCAAAGCCAAGTGGTTATTATATCGTTATTAACACGTATTCTCCCCTTGATTATATGAAATAACGCGTTTGTGTTAACACGTAATTTCATAAATTGCTCATATAGCCTCTTTAAACATATTATTAAAATCTATTGTGTTTTTTATTTTCTTCTTCGTTAAAACAACAACAACAAAGTCGAAACGCAATGTCCCTATATGACATATGACTCAGTTACATTCCATGAATCTAATTGGCCTTATAACAGCATGGATGTGATATTCTCTGCATTTAACATTGTTTCATGAAATTTGCTCCCTATTATGTGTCCTGACTGAACGTAAATGACACGAACAACAATGTTTCGCTAGGGGGCAGGCACACATACAGTAGAAGCTATTTAAACATAGTACATGAGAGGGACATTGATACGAGCAGGCATGGTGGTGTTATCTGTGGTGGTATATTTATTCTACAAAGTTATCCAAGTTATTTTTTGCTTTGAATGCTGTTGCTGTTTAAAAAAAAAAAAAAAAGAACTTAATTTTCTCATACGAAAGTATGTAATAGAGGTAATCTGATTACTCTTCAAGAGTATTCTGTTAATTGAGTGCTACTGATTATAATAACATAACTGGTTAAAATTGGGTGAACGTTAATTTAATAACAAAGATTCTGTGGCTTGAAAAGACATTTTATTAATATTATGTTGGTTAATAAAACAGCAAAGGGGATAAAAAAAAAAAAACAATGATTCTAAACAAAAGAATGGTCTAAGAAGCAAAGTCTTATTTAATAATATGAAATAAATAAAGCTGTTAATGCAATAAATACACAAAAAAAGGTTAATAAGAGCCTTCTATAATGCAGGCTACGAAAAGTCAACTTCTGAAGGGAAGTACCGAGAAGGTCTGTATAGAATCATTATAACACACCTACAATAACATTCAGTGGAACACAAGCGTCCCATGTGTTTGTTTGTCTTCTGAGCAGCATATCTATAAGATACATAACAGAGGAGGGTGTAACAGAGATGAGATCAGAAGTCTTCACCAGGGCCTCCACATCTCCAGCATCCCCAGGGGACAGCTCTGGAAGGGTCCGGGTCTGGCACCCTGCCTCCCGGGGCTGGGCTCTTCTCTCTGGGCAGTAGCCGGAGGCCTACTCGCTGACCCCGCAGGAGGCGGGCTGTCCTGCCTTTGCGTGGCCTGAAGGGGGCGCACGTCAGTTGACCGCGGCAGGGATTTGAGCAGGTGGTTTAGGAGGCGAGAGCCCAGGGTCTTATCCATCCACTCGCACGTGAGGATCATGTTGTGCACCTCGTGCATGCACTGGATGTAGCCTGTGCTGTATTTCTGCTGGGCTTCCAAACTTATCTTGGAGTCTGCGTGAGGAAGGTGGGAACAAACAGGGTGCATATGTAGGATTACAGCACCTCCTGGTGGTGGTTCTTGATATGTTGAATAATTCACTTTTTTTTTTTCTTTTTTTTTTTTTTAGCACATTACACGTCATGTTGCCCTCGATTAAACATACGTCATCAATGACAGTTTCCAAAATATTAAAAAAAATAAATCCAAACTTGTGTATAAACTAACATAAATATTGGCAGCTCAGCTTATGATAGACAGAAATCCTGCAACAAGTGGCGACTCACCGTTGAGTTTGGTGGTCTGGATGTTTTGAAGATGTTTCACCGTCATCTCCAGAATGTCAGCCTTCTCCAACTTGGATTGCTGTCATAAAACACCATCGCAGCACAGAGTTATCATCAAGACGTTGTCGCTCACCCGTTTCTCTCTCTCTCTCTCTCTCTCTCTCTCTCTCTCTCTCTCTCTCTCTCTCTCAAACACACACACACACACAGTCGCAACTACTCACATCCAGCCTGAAGGCTCCGATGACGGTTTCCTTGAGCTCATCCAAGCAGTTGTTTATCCTCTCTCGACGTTTCCTCTCGATGAGCGGTTTTCGCAGCTGTAGAAGACAGAGGACGGGGCGAAGTTGACCGTCGATGTGAGGACCACGCGGTCCTCCTAAACAGGAGGATTCGGTCTAAATAATGTAACACAGCGGAAAATACCTTTCGTTCCTCTTTGGCGGCGGTATGTTTCCCCACGTTGTGCGCCACGGGTGAAGCAGTCATGTTTCTCGGGGGTTGTTTTCCCTGTGCGCGAGTGTGTGTAGATATATATATATATATTTTTTGCGCACCCTGTGCCTCCTCCACACCGGTTCTCTGCGCGCCTCTAGGGCCCTCGGCGCGGCGTGGCCCTCTTATTTATCGGCCCCCAATTAGCATGTGAATGCTGCTGCTCTTTGGCTGAGGGATTTTCCCACACACGGGCTCCTATCATTCAAGACTGACAGGTCACTGCCTCCATTCAATGCTGAAGAGTCCTGGCCTAGAAAAAAAAAAAAGGAGGCACGTATAGTGACAAGCGACAGATGTCCAGCCTGGAACTGTGCTGCGCTCCGCCCTGCTTTATCTGCGTGGCCAACAGCAAAACTCGGCGTTTCCTCTCCTCCCAGATATGAACAAGAGCGTGCGAGTTGCGCTTTTACCCCGGCAAGCCCCCCACACCCAACCCTATTCCACCCCACCCACCTCACCCTAGGAGCAACATTACACCTGCAGAGGCAGACAAACCGGTTCCCTCAAAGCTCACGACAAGTTAAAACAGATATAGCAACCGAAATGTACCTTGATGTTTGGGTATGTGAGTTGCATATTTGTCTACATAATGTCTACAGAAATACAGATTTATTTATGTATTAATTAATTAATTTAGTCAGATGGGGATGAAGGAAGTTTCCAAACAAGTCTGCAGCAAAAGAAGACCAGACCTCAGTATTGTAGTCTGTGTGTTGACGGTGTGGTTCGGAGGAGTCCTGAGTTCTTTTCTGTGCGGGTGCATTTAACCTGCTTTGATCACAGCCCCGCGTTTTCAATGTCCGACATCTGCTGTTGACTGTTAACTGAGCAGATGTCAGCTTGACCAGATGCCCCCCCACTCTACCCTCCCCGTCCCGCCCTCCACCACCAACGATTCCGAGTTCAGTTCCTCCACAGTGCACCCCTCCTCCCACCCCTGTTTCAGAGCCACGCGACTGCCAGGCGAATGCTGGGTCGTGGGAACTGGGGCTGAACAAAAGCCCCCCATTCACTCAAGCGTAATCAGCATGAAAGGCGTAATAACCCCAGGAAGGAGGACGGAGGAGAAGCCTCCTTGGCCTGGAGGAGAGGAAGCCTGCAGCAGGTGACCACAGGATGGCCAGAGCTGTAGGTATAGCCTACATGTCGTGGTAATAAGTGCATACATGTGAGTATTTTCACTGAAAAATGAAATGTTCATCTCGCTCATCTTCGTGGGTTATAGATCACATTACATTCAGTGAAAGTATTCCGGACATTAATGATCCAACAACACTTTCAGGTTGCAGGTGTGGAGCCTTTCTGTTGTGGACTTTTGTTCGCTCTCCCTGCTGCCGCAAGGCTTCTGTCCAGATCGCACAAATTCACTCACAATCAGTTTTTAGAGTGGGTAGTTGCCAAGTTAATTTAGACCCTTAGGGATTTAATCACTGTGCCAGCAAAAACATATATTGTATTATTTTATTTTTTTTTAAGTTAGTATTCAATTAGATTTATTAGCTATTGCTAAAAGCTATAGCTATCAGCTCCAACCCAAGGCATGGAGCTGATAGCTTTTGAATGTTTGTCAAGCATACAGATTATAGCATAATAACACAGAGGAAGGGCCTTTTGCTTTTGTAACAAAGGCATTGACTTTACCGTTATCTTTCTTTGAGGCTAAGAAAAGCCAACAAGTCAAATGTATTATTTTCATATACATTTTCAATATCAGTTTACAATAGTTTTGCCTGTTCCTTTCATATGTGTCAGGTCATGTTACATCACTTTCACAAAACTTCCCCGCCATTCTGGAATATTGTTGAAAAAAGTGTGCTTTGACAAATGAAACAAGCTCATGATGAAATATATCAAAGCAAGATTTGACTTTGACACTCTGCAGTGTTCTTTGGTGACCCATAACTTGTTAAAAAACAAAACAAAACCAAGGGTCAATAACCAGAAGACAAGTCAACAGCTTTAGTTTTTGTTATGACGGCATAAGCGCGCCCTCCTACGGCCAAATAGCGTAGTGTCTATCCAGCGGAGTGCGACCACCATTGCTTCAGTGACCACGGCCAACCAGAGGGGGCGACAAACACCAATGCAGCGACAACCCCTCCGAATGAGCCATAGCGGACAGAGAAAGAAGTAGGGAACAGGGACCGCACAATTAAGTAAGTTCAGAACGAGGGGAGGCGACGTATAAGGAAAACAAAGCGATTTTTTTTTCTCCCGAGGAGCCCTTGAGTTGCCCTCTACTGCCTTGACACATCAGAGGGACCGAGTGAAAACCCCCTTTAAAGGTACGACGTCGCGTAATACTGAGATGTTATGACTGCATCGTTACAAGCATTGTCTATAGAAGCTAATTTATTTTAGCCAACGCAGATTACGACGAAGTTAGGAGCCCGGCTTTCCCAGATAGACTGAGCGTGTTCATGTTTGCCTGGAGGGCCGCTCTTTGCAGCATGTATCAACGTCGTAGCTGCGCTTCGACGGTCCGTTCAACCCGAGGCATGGAGCTGATAGCTCCGACGCTGGGGAGCCTCTGCCAGGCCTAGGGACCGTCATGCTAACTAAGCTAGCCAGCTAGCTAACATTACGCGACTCAGTGCTGTAAATACAGCTACCCGTTTGAATATTTTTCTTATTTGGGGAATTCTTGAGATTGTAAATACCGACGATAACCCTAGAGGATTCACTTTATCTGGAAACGCGCGCACTGAGTATTTTATTGGGGCAAAAGCAGAGCTCGCAGCGCTGCTGTTTGGTGGGCTGTGATTGAAATGTTAAAGGCCACGTTAGCACACAAAGTTAGCCTTCTGGTGCAGTTTTCAAAAGACTGCGACAGCGGCGAAACGTTTGCGTTGTTTTGCACTTGCTCAATGTACAGTAAATCGGCGGACGAGGGTCCATTTTGTTGAGCCCTGCGTAGAGATGACATGCTCCGCACCATCACAACCCCAGGCATGGCGAGCAGAGGGGCGGTGCTCGGTGTCAGCGTCATGTTGGCCAGCTTCGGAGGGCCACGGGGCTCGCAACTCGGTTGAGTCACTGTATGCAGGTCCTGCTGTTAGTTGGCTATCACAGTAGAAACCCTTCTTGGAGGGCTGTTGTTGGGGACCAAAAGGGGGGGAGCGCTAGCTGCTCGCTGCTAGCTTGTTCGTGACAGATAATAGCGGAGCATCTGCCGCTGTCTGGACCCGAGGGCTGGGTGGGTGTGTGGAGGGTGACGTCCTCCGTTTATATCGGTGGTGACGCTGCCTAATACTGTGCTGTCTGCGATGCTTCAGATTTGTGACGAAAGTGCGATCTGTGTTAAAGCAAAAAGGCAATAAAAAAGATTCCAATTTCACGTTTGGATCGTGCTGTAGGTCACGTCAGGTGTGCGGGCCGCCACACACCCTGACATTTGTTGGCTTATAATGACTCCATACCTGATTAGTAACAGCCATTGTGGCTGAGCGGTGACCATGTGAGTTCGGAACCTGCCATATGCGTCTCCTCGTCATTTACGTCACGGACACCGGGGCTGCCGCTTCTGCAGGGCTACTTTAACCAGCATTAAGCCTGAGAGACTGAAAAGACGGATTTGGCCACCTGGCGAAGTTTCGGTCTGTTGACAATTGCTGAAGGTTGTTGCGTCTTCAAAACGGCTGCAAGACTTTTTGTTTTTCTGCGTTGCCGCTCCTGTCCCTGTTGCTGCACCGACACTGACACATCCTATACAACTGGTGGGCAGCACCTCCCTCTCAGGATTATATTCCTGGACACGGTTTCTAAATGTGGACTCCTTGCCAAGACATAAGAGGAAGTGTGCGAAGGCCTGGCTGGTTTGCATTTAAAGTTTAGAGGATTTAGGCAAGACAACAGGTTGGTGTCTGTCTGGCTGCTGTTTGCTGGTCTTTGATTTGTGCCAAAGTGCATTTCATGACTGCCTAACTGTTGTTGGAAGAGTTTGTCTTGTCATTTTGCACGTCTGCACTTATTGAGTGCAGATTTAGTTGCTAGTGAATGTTTAAAAAAAACAAAACATCAGGTTTGCTGAGGAAACCTTGGCTTTTGCCCCTTTGGTGTTTGTGAGGTGCTTGGGTGGGTCAGATTATTGCATTGATAAGGGTCCTTGTTAAGTAACCCAGTTGAAGAGCAGCAGTGAAATACGTGTTTCACTTGCGTCAGCCATGACTTTTCTCACTTGCATCAGCCATGAGAAAAGAAAACACAGCCATGACTCTGTTTTCTTTTCTCTTCTTGCGTGGTGGTTTAACATGCTTATCATCCTCAAGCCAGTATTAATTAATATGAATTTCATTGCTGTGCCGAGGTACGCTTGTTTTGAATTCATGGCCACTTGTCTTGTTGGCCTTGTTATTCAGAGTTGAGGGAGTGGGTCACACAAAGGTCTGAGGCCACTCTGAGGTGGAAGTGGGCCCGTGTCATAGTCAACACAGAGGGGGTTAATCATTGACTGAAAAAACTTGGACGAGCTTGAGCAACTTTTTATCAAAGCACCAACAGTGACGTTGTGATCACACACACGTTGTTAAAAAGGGTTTTTATCACTTGTACTTACTTTATTTGTATGGTATGTTTCAAAACTATAGGGATGGGCCATTACGAGATTCTGATGTTATATATTATATACCACCTCTTACAGTGTTGCAACTAGTAGTCAGGCTAATAAACAACCGTTTCCATCAAACTTAAACTACTTTATTTGTGAACAACATTTAGAGTATTATTTGGAACATTGAACAATCTTGTATCCTGAGGTCAGCTGTTAAAATAGAGGATTTTTTTCCATCACAATTGCCAGGAATTGTTCCAGCTCCTCATGGCGGTCCGTGTCCCCACCGCAGCCTGAGTTCCAGGTAGCTCATACAGATCAGGGTGATGACGTACTGGGACAGTACCGGGAGTCAGCTACCCAGAAACAGACAATGTAGGCCGAGAGGGCAGATCAAGTTCAGATCAAGTTTTATATAGATCTATATATAAATAATATATCAGTGTATAAATCAGTGATCAGTGAAAGAATGCCATGATATAACACATATACATTCACCGCTGAAAACAGATAGAGTTTATTTATGACTGCGGGCTGACTGGAACCGCGTCTCCTTCCTGCAGAGTCCACTTCCTCCAGCTGAAGACGTGTCTAAAGTTAAATAATGCAACTGAAACAAACCACAACCCATACAAAAGACAAGGTTCAGCTCACTTCTCCAGCGTGAACGGTTTATACAGTCTGTTGTGCCACAGTACCGCAGTAGCATCAGCAACTACTACCGGTTGTCATTACGCTCTTCATTAGGTCAAACAAACATGCCAAGCACGTCTTGCACTGCGTCACTGGTCCATTAAACCTGTCCACTTACCTCAGTGTGACTACTGTAGCAATGTAGTATAAATTGCAACAGTTGACAGGAGGTTGTTTTTTTTTTTTGTCCCTGCTGTGGGAATTGTTCCTGTTCCTGGACTGTCCCCATTAAACTTGAATTTTACTATATTGGTTTTGAGCTCACATATTTTGTTTTTCACAAGGAACTTTTTATTGATACAGAAAGGGTTTTTTTTTTTTTATTGTGTCGGCAGGAATTCCCCCTGTTCTGCTTGTTCACTTTTGTCCGTGACACTCCTTGGTGATCAGCAAACAGACGATCTAAAAACTTGACTTATCAGCCAGCAGCATCTGCAGTTGTTGGGAAGCTTGATGGCAATCGACCGTTCGCAAGAAAAGCAGTTGCACTATCCCACTTATCTTTCCTCAATCCTGTCAGCCTTTGTACAGACTTGCAAGATGTGTTTTTTTGCACATGAAGTTTGACTTCTGAATCATTTGCAAGTTGCTGGTTTCACATAAGCTCTTATTGTTCCCTGCTTTGCTCTCCCTAAGCTCTTTGATTATTTGCTAGCTTTGGAAGATGTTTACCCAAGTCTCTGTTTACTGGGTATTAACGTCTGTCTCTGACTCCTGCTGGTGTTTTTTTTTTCTTCTTTTTCTCCACGTTCTTTGTTACTCTCCGACTTTTGTTTGCGGACTCTAATCTCATTTTACACATTTTGTTCCTCCCAGGTGGACAGTCCGCTCACTGGTTGCTCGTGGTAACCCTCCGCCATGCCTTTCCCCTTTGGCAAATCCCACAAGTCGCCAGCGGACATCGTCAAGAACCTCAAGGACAGCATGTCCGTGCTGGAGAAGCACGTCCTGTCAGACAAAAAGGCAGAGAAGGTCGCTAACCGTCACCTCTGCAGTTACTCTGCTTTCTCTGTGTTCCTGTGTTCCTGTGCTTAACCTGCTCCTTTCTGATCCAGGCCACAGAGGAGGTGTCCAAAAGCCTGGTGGCCATGAAGGAGATCCTGTACGGCACCAATGAGAAGGAGCCCCAGACGGAAGCTGTGGCCCAACTGGCCCAGGAGCTTTACAACAGCGGACTGCTCGGCATCCTCATCGCCGACCTGCAACTCATCGACTTTGAGGTGAGACTCGAAACCCCTTTTACGGAAATGAGGCCAAGTACATGAGAAGATTATTAGATTATTAATTAGAATTTCTGCATTGTCACGTACGTTTCGTCCCCGACCACCAGGGTAAGAAAGACGTGGCTCAGATCTTCAACAACATCCTCAGGCGTCAGATCGGTACCCGGACACCCACGGTGGAGTACCTCTGCACTCAGCAGAACATCCTCTTCATGTTGCTGAGAGGGTGAGGACACACACACACACACACACACACACACACACACACACACACACACACACACAGGATTTTAACTGCGCTTGCCGTCACTCATGATTTTTCTTGATCAGTTAATGAGCGTTGTTGAATATTTGAAAGGTGCAATGTCGTATTGAACACTTCTGAAGGTCACCAATGCCTGTATTGGTGAAGTCAAACAACACTACCTTGCTTAACTTTACCCTGTCAGTCGTTGAGTGCAAAGTCCCGACATTGACTCTGGTGTAATCAGTTTTTACACAAACATGAAGTGGGACACAGAAATGGCACTAAAACTGGAATATGTCAAATTTCGGCAAAGCATCTGCAGAACATCAAGCTGTGTCTCCTCTAACTGTGCTGCACACATCAAATCTCCTGGTGGCTGATGCACATAAACATAATGAGAAGGATAGCTGTGATATTTTTGGAGAGTTTCATTTCACAGAATGTTCAGTTTCACTTGTGTTTGTCAATTTTTATCCCCTTTTAAAATAGAGTGGAGTCAGAAACTCTCGCCTCCTTCTTGACTCACGATAGGGAGCGACAGCTTTGAACAATTAACAGCCTCACCCCCCCGCCCCCCCATCCCAGCACCCTCCCTCAAAAATAAATACATCTATATATAACTGCACCGTGAAATAAATTCATTTCGTAACGTTTATTTAACTTAGCGTTTGACCTCATGAATGTCCGGAGTGTTTGGAGAGTTTCTGTCTCCTGCTCAGCCTCCAAATATGGTAAACGGTGGGGATAAAATAAACATGAGCTGAATGTAGATGACTGAATCACGTCAACCTGGTGGCACAAAACACTCGGACTGGTATTTACAACATTCATTCTGATTTATTATATATAATGCAGCATTCTTCCGCGCCTATTTTTCCACCTAACCATGCTAATATATGACGTCTCACCTCCTCTTCTTTTTTTGAGGTTTTACCTTCATTTTCTGTGACTGTATGATGACAAACACTGTCACATGCCGTGATTGTCTGCAGGTACGAGTCTCCAGAGATCGCCCTGAATTGTGGCATCATGCTGAGGGAGTGCATCCGACATGAACCCCTGGCCAAGATCACACTGTACTCACAGCAGTTCTACGACTTCTTCACATATGTCGAGATGTCCACGTTTGACATCGCCTCGGACGCATTTGCCACTTTCAAGGTTTGCGCAGCGGCGCCTTCTCCCCTTGTTCTCGCCGCCGGTTCGGGGTGATTGTATCTGAATACACCACGCTGTCTCCTTTCAGGACCTCCTCACAAGACACAAGCTACTGAGCGCCGAGTTCCTGGAGCAGCATTATGACAGAGTAAGTCCAGCCCACTTTATGTAAGATGCCTGCAAAAAGGCTGGAAGTCAGATTTCACTCTTGCACTGATTTCACAGTAGCATGATGGTTTTGGAGAAACCACTCAGACCAATCATTCAGTCAGAAATATAATTTCCTGGAATATTATTTTCCGATAAATTGGTAAGATTCCAGATGGTTTTCTCTTTAAATGAGTGGATTTGTATTATAAATGGAACCTCTCTAACAGCATTGTTTTTTCGGTGTTTTTTCTTTGTCTTGAATTAAATCAATAGGAAAGAAAGAGTGACTCTTCTGCAATGGTTCACTATAGAAAGTTTCTGTGTCAGGTTTTGCCTTTGCTCCTGTTTGGGCTTATTAGACAGACGGCTCTCCTTTGAAACAGACAGTCTGGAAGTCTGGCTGCAGCGTCAGGCTGCTGATCCGGGAGATCATTTGTCGGCCTTGAACACCAATTGGCTTTCAGCCTGTCGTGTTGTGACACGAGACAGATGCAGTCATGAAAACAACCACTTGAAGTGTTCAGATGACTTTGTTGTTTTCCCACAGCTTCTGTTTTTCTCTCTCCATCTCTGGCACTTCTCTGTCTCACTGCCTCTTTCTTTCTGTGTGCGCCCAGTTTTTTAGTGAATATGAGAAGTTGCTCCTGTCGGAAAACTACGTGACTAAGCGGCAGTCCCTCAAGGTAAGAACCGCCCGGGTCCTGTCAGTAAACAGGCCTCATGGAGCGACGCAGCTCTATTAGGAAATCTATTTTCGGTTGGGGGTTTGTCAGTGTTGGGTTTCCTCAAACCGTCCATCTGGTATCGTTTCGCTGTGACTGCCATCTAGTGGTGGAATCGCTGTACAAGCATTTCAAGTGTTTTCATTTTTACTATTGTTGAAATGTAAACTGATAGATAAATATTATCAAATCTATAAAAAAAAAAAAAAAAATTGCCTTTTGTTTTGAAATATCGTCCAATTTAAGTCAAATTATAAGTTTTAATATACAGTTATTTGCACATCATATGAGCCTGCATACTTTAAAACAAAAGTATTGTTCTGTTGATGTAGTTACTGGGAGAGTTGCTTCTTGACCGCCACAACTTCACCATCATGACGAAATACATCAGCAAGCCAGAGAATCTCAAACTAATGATGAACCTGCTACGGGACAAGAGCCGCAACATCCAGTTCGAGGCGTTCCATGTTTTTAAGGTAAAAGAAAAATATCTTCGTGAAATTAGCTTTAACACGCCAACGTCTTGATCAGACCAAGAGTCATCTCGCTCGCTTGCTCGCCCGCTCTGTCCTCAGGTGTTTGTGGCCAACCCCAACAAGACGCAGCCCATCCTGGACATCCTGCTGAAGAACCAGACCAAGCTCATCGAGTTTCTCAGTAAGTTCCAGAACGACAGGACGGAGGACGAACAGTTCAACGATGAAAAGACTTACCTGGTCAAACAGATCAGGGATCTCAAGAGGCCTGCCCCCCAGGAGCCCTGAGGGACGGTGCCCAGGTGTGCGTGCTAGTGTGTGTGTGTGTGTGTGTGTGTGTGTGCGCGTGCGTGCGTGCGTGCGCGCGCAAGCGTGGGGGAGCTTCAGGACCGTGTCTGGACACCACCCAGACGTTACAAGCCTGACGGACCCATCAGCAGCTGCTGTTCTGGTTTCTGAACAAAATAAATTGAGGAAACAAACAAAAAAAAAAGCAACCTACCCATATCAACCCATCAGGAAGCTGCCAGCTCCACAGCTCCCCCTAGTGAACATTTGAGTATTGTTTCCCCCCCATTCTTTTTCCTTCAACAGATAAAGAGAAAAACAAAACGAAACAATAGATGCTGCTGCTTTCTTGCACACCGAGACGCGTTAAGGTAGACTTAAAACGACAACACAAGCCCATCAGACGTAGTGACAGAAAATATCCCATCGCGAGAGAGGGAGAGAGCGAGAGAGAGAGACACTCACATGTACTACACAAGAAAGAAAACAGAAACAACATCAACAACGCGCATACACCCGTACTGCAATATCAGCTTTTTCCGGTGGAGACGGTACGAGCGAGTCGAACCTTTGGTGCGTGTGCTGCATGCCTTTGAAATGTGACAGACCCACAGCTGTACCCAGCGCCGGCCCACTCAGCCACAGCCTGCACCCCATCCCCCAACCCACCTCAAGTTTAGTGCCACAGACTCGGAGAACCCCAGTTCATCACGGCGACCACCATAGAATTTGACGCCTTCATCCAGTCAAGAGCGAGGGGGCGGGGACGCCGAGGGGGCGGGGATGCCGAGAGGCAGGTGGCGTGAGTGGCGTGGAGTGGAGGAATGAGTTTTTGGGTGGTTTCAATGAGTTGGGTTTCTGATGTTTTCTGGGACAGGGTGAACATGTACATATGCCTTTTTTTTTTTTTGCTTTGTAGATTTTTTTTGGTTTAACCTTGACATATGAATATATATTATATATATATTACCTTAAACATCATGTTTTTGGTTAATTGTAATCAAATTGCTTTTTAAGAACCATCAAAAAGAATCAAGTGACATTGATTTTGTTTTTTTTGTTTTTGTTTTACAGTTTCATTTTTCTGCTGAAGTGTTTGCTGGTGGGTTTCTTTGTACATAACTTTAAAAAACAAAATAAGCGCCAGCTCACGTTTAGCTAACCTATAGGATATTAACAATTTGTACAGCAGAGGAATGTCATGCAATTAGCTCTGGCTCTGTTAATCCTCTTTTCTTTTTAAGTTTTCCATCCACATTTTGAGTTACTCCGACTGCTGAAAACATGCCAGGGGGGTGGGGGGGACGGGGTTTGGGAAGACCTTTAACATCTTGTGCACTGAGTTGCTGTGTCGACAGCATCACCTGGCTGACAGGATCTCAAGGGTTTCCTCCTCCTCTTCCTTGCTTTCTTTACTTTGTTCCTCCTTCAGTAACAGTAGAACTTCTTTCTAGCTTTACTTCTGTCATTAGGCCACACACTCTTTCTTCCCTCATCCTGTCAGGACGGATATGAGTGGAAACGATCGTTTCTAGCAGAGCACTTTGCCAGGATGACGTTTCACTCATGGTGCTGAGATAAACTGGTCGCACATTTACGGTAAAAAAAATAAAGAAATCACAGTCCTTGCTGTGAAACTCTAATAAGTTCACACTTTCCCTCCATATGCATTAAATGTGCATGTTCCTCCTCTGGCTGTGCATGACGCTGTTCTGAGAAAGTCTGGGATTGTTTCATTTAACAGCGCTGAAACGTCAAACGTGAACTCTTGGCTGTGTGGCTGTATGCTGACTTCAGACTCCAGTTTCGGCACAGAGCGTTGGCTGCTTTATTAAGTGTCAAAGGCTGGGGCCCTACAATTGAGATAAAACAAAACAATAAAAAAGAGAAACGAAAGCAAAAATATTTGGAATAAAATAAAGCTGTGGTCGTTTTTAACAACTCATCTGTGTTTACATTTCTCTTTGTTCATAGGGTTGGTTTGCTGGTATGGGACTTGAAGTAAAAAAAAAAATACAATATACATTTCCCTTAAAAAAACAAATCACAAATTTAATTTGCACAATAAAAATATTATATATGTTTTGTAACTGACGATTGAAAATAAGTTTTTCTCCAAATACTCATTTTTTTAATGACGTTTTCTCAACCTTTAAATGTATTATGTAAATGTAACAAAAATATTTGCATCTAAGTATGAACATACTTAAGTCGACCGGAAAAAGTAAGACGCGTTGTGTCTTATTTGTCCAGGGTGTCAACAACAAAAACAACACATTTGCTTAACGAGACCCATGACGTTAAAAACCACTGGAGAAAAAGAAAACAAAAATACTACCGGGCAGAATGTAACATTCAAGGTCATGCATTTATTTAAACAGTTCACTGCAGACTGCTTCTTTAAGCGGAGCACGCAAAAAAAAAAAAAAACAAAACACTTCCGGCAGATGAAGACAAAAACAGTGGGGAGAAGCAGCACAGCTGTGAGAAGAGGATTCGACGAGACGAGGTGACGGAGGAGCAGCCGCCGCATTTCTCCTCTCTCACGAACACACGGGCGTGCAGCTCTTGTAGAACGCAGGCGGCGAACGGCGAAGGCACCTTGCGGACCCTGTGAGGAGGACGGAACCGTGACGCCGAGCCATGGTGAAGATCAGCTTCCAGTCTGTCGCGGGACA
The DNA here is from genome assembly GCA_009823395.1 of Thamnaconus septentrionalis. NCBI lineage: Eukaryota > Metazoa > Chordata > Actinopteri > Tetraodontiformes > Monacanthidae > Thamnaconus > Thamnaconus septentrionalis. The sequence goes on along the minus strand of CM020510.1, from coordinate 7,838,235 downwards.
GAAAGTGGAGAAGGAGACCGATGGCGACAAGACGGAGATCCTCATTCCTCATCCGATGGTGGGTTTGCTCTTCCTGCTCACTTCCCGAATCCCGCCCCTGCCGTCCGGGGCTTTGTTGTACGATTGTTGTCCTTGTTGTTGTTCTTGTTGTTTGTTTCCGCCTCTCGCACACACTCTTCCTATATGGCTGGCCTGCTGCAGGCAGGCAGGCAGGCAGGCAGGGCGACCTCCACCTGCACAGCCATGAACAGCAGGAGGGTGGCGGGCATTAAACAGCGTGCTTCGCTGTTTCGCCATTTGGTTGCTCGGAAAGAACAAACCAACCTCCACCATCGGTTGTGTTGGTGGCGGGGTGTGCGTGGTTCCCACTGCTTCCCCGCTGTCTCTCGGTACAAGTTTAGAAAACGTTGCAGCGGACGCGCGTTGTTGTCGGTGGTGTGCACGCACGAGCAGAAACAAAGACCTGCGTATCAACTTAACAGCGCGCCCCCTTTGCATAAGTGGTTTTAGATCAGATCATACAGCGTGCAGACTCCTCCTCCTGCTCTAAAACCAGCTGCACCACCAGCACCGCAACACCGGTGCATCCCGTCAGGTGGAATGCGAGAAAAGCACGAGAGAATTTAGGGCCCACAAAATGGCAGATGCGCTGCTGGAGGGGAGGAGGAGGGGGAGGGGGAGGGGGAGATGGAGGTGAGGGGTGTTTGGGTTTGCAGCTTGTGCAGGATTTGCAGGATGCACAGATAGTGGCACCTCAACTCAGCTGCATGCAGAGTCAATGTTGACACGCTTTTCCACTTTAAAAGACTCTTGTTCTGCAAAAATCCCTTGACCGGTAATAAGCGTCTTTAGGTCGTCCCCTCAGAGTTGAGAAGAGATCTACCCTTTGCTTCTTGCTAGCGTGGCAGCGGGCATTTCTGCACTGCTATCCCGCAACACCACCTCATTGTGACATCACAAAGGGCACCTACAACTCACCCGTGTTGGCGACAACACCCCCCCCCAACTAGGCGTTTGTTGCATTTTTGCCCCCTTTTTCAAAAATGTGCAACGACGAATCAGGAAGCCAATCTGATCCGTTTTTTTGGCTGCAGGCTGTAAACAGAAGGCTACGTGCATCATCTTCATCCGGGTGATATGGAACTGTTTTTCGTTTCTTGGATAAACACTGGTGCAAAAAGTTAAGAAATTATGTTCTGATAAATGCACCTGCAATGTTGCAGAAGTATGTGGCTGTGATCTTTTCACCCGGTTGTATCGACCAGGGGGTGGACGGACGGACGGACGGACAGAGGGACGGACAGACAGGCCTCCGTGTGTCACGCTCTGCGCTGGTGTGAAGGAGCCTCTGTGCCTCTTGGCGGTGGCGGCACAACACAGCGTCTCACACACAAATGTGTGTGTTCATACACACACACACACACACACACAGTTGACGCCTTGTCCTGGAGTACCCTGCCCCCCCGACCCCCCAGCCCCACCACCCTCATCCCCACCAACCCTCACACGCTTCCACCAGAGCCCAGGGGACTGTCACAACGTCACGCGCGGCCGCCGCTTTTCAAGCACTTTTTGCGTCGCGTCTATTTTTGGACGCTGGCTGTGCTGCTTCTTGAAAGGAGACTCGTGCGAGTGCACGGCAGTCCGCTGCGTCTTGTTTCCTCGGAGCCATGCACCACCACCACAGCCGCTGCCGCCGGTCCGTTGTTTTGTTTTCCCAAGTGCACATGGGCACCAACTGTCTGGTGTGTGTAGTGCCACCCAGCCCACACACACACACACACACACACACACACACACGAACTGGACGCGTGGTCACGGCAGATGGGCCGCGAGACTGGAGGCGTCTGGGCAGATTAGTCACCGCCCGCCTCCGTCAGGGTTTGCATTACCAAGCGCTTCCTTTGGCTGACTGCCGCTGCCGCCACCGCTTCACCGACCTGCCTGGGCTGACTTGCAGCGTCGGCACTAATGTACGTGCTGCTATTTTCGGTTAATTCGGGTCATTTTCTGCAGCTCGTCACAGGGGCGGAGGAGGATGAGGATGAGGATGAGTAAGTGGCAGCGAAGCTGCTTGTTTTATGCTCCTGATTTGCAAGAATTAATGTGTGTGCATGTGCTTGTGTGTGTGTGTGTGTTCCAGGATGAAGACGAGCTGGTTCTACCACACAGACCCCAGAAGTCTCCCCTGAACGGCCTGTGCTGCCTGACCTTTGGCCTGGTGGTCTTCATGGCCGGTTTGGTGCTAGCTTCCATCTACGTCTACCGCTACTACTTCATTCCTCACGTGAGAGTTCAAGCGATTCTACTGCTGTTGATTCTCATTTTTTACTCTTGGATCGGCACTCATACCTGAGTTTCATGTGTGTATGTGTGTGCAGATCCCGGAGGAGAACATGTTTCACTGCAGGGTTCTCTACGAGGACTCCATGTATGCTCCTCTGCGCGGTCGCCAGGAGCTGGAGGAGAACGTGGGCATCTACCTGGCTGACAACTACGAGAAGATCAGCGTGCCCGTGCCTCACTTTGGAGGCAGCGACCCCGCCGACATCATCCACGACTTCCACAGAGTGAGGACCGGAACACACATGCAGGCTCTGAATCATTCTGATTCAGGCTCTTGATGCTCTGTTACTGACCCTGCTTTGTTTTCCAGGGCCTGACCGCCTACCACGACATCGCTCTGGACAAGTGCTACGTGATCGAGCTCAACACCACCATCGTGATGCCGCCGCGCAACCTGTGGGAGCTTCTCATCAACGTGAAGGTAGCGCATCTGAAATTTTACCACAGCGCCAAACTGAGGTGTTTGCAGTGTGAGTGAAACAGGCAGGCCGAGCCAGTTGAGCCCCATCTGACCCTTAATAGGTAAAACATTAAAAACACCTTGTTCAAAGTCTATTATCAAGCCTATTTTTATATCCTTATTTTAACATCCTGGAGCAGGCGAGTGTGATCAATCACTAAAAATAAAGAAAAATCAATAGAATTCCAAAAACAGGACCCTGCTGTTTTAAAGCCTCCAGTTAAAAATGCTTGATTTTGGTGTCTGGCTGAAATGGATGCCTTGTCGGACCTCACACTGATATGATTTGGAAAGTGTTGAAGCGATGAGGAAACATTTCTTCTTCTTCTCCATTTTCATTCCAACAAAAACAAAACAAAACAACAATCGGCAAGTTTGATCAGCTAATGTGGGTGATGTGTGAAGAGCATCTTTATTGCCAACCATCGTAGTTTCATCCGCACGTCATCACGTTCATATTCCGTTGGAACGCAATACCTAGTGAGCTTGTTGGTGTTTTTCACCCCCCCAGAAGGGAACGTACTTACCTCAGACCTACATCATCCACGAGGAGATGGTGGTGACTGGAAAAGTGCACAACATGCGTCAGCTGGGACCCTTCATCTACCGCCTGTGCAACGGAAAGGACACGTACCGCCTGAGCCGTCGCGTCACCCACAGACGTAAGTCGGGGAGCGATTTGGTGGGGTAGTGGGTGAGAGTTGAACCTCGATCGGCGTTCTTTTAATAAGGGCAAAAGCTGGAGGCTTGATTTAAAACCACAGAAGAAGATGACAGGGAAGAGGCAGAATCGTGGATGTATTATAACTGTAAACCTCACTTTCAATTTGGCATTACATTTTTAAAAAAATTTTTTTTGAACAGGTGGCCTATCGAGGTACTTCAGCCAAAATCCCATTTTCCCATTGGGATTTTCATGGGATTCCCATAGACCGCAATACACCTGTAAAATCGTTGACAGGATTCCTCCCACCAAAATTATGGTTCATAGTAAATCTTTCTAATGTATATTTTTAAGTCATGGACTTTCTAAAAAAAAATTAAAGGCCAGAAAAGACTAGCTGAGCAACTTCGGAATATAAGTATAGTGCTGGCTAAAGAAATTAGCATGGTTTCTCACTTTACTCTCAGCCAACATAATATACAATATAATGTCTGCTGCCTAATATTACAGAAACTTCTGTGTCTCCTCGCATTTGCAGCCACTGTCTATGTATTGTTATTGTGCTTGTGCAATCTGGGTAGTGGTGGTGGAGGCGGGGTTGTTTGCGGCGATGAGTTCAGTTTTTTCACACAATGTCCTCTGTCTCCTCGACCCTGTCTCCCCTCTCAGGCATCAACAAGCGCGAGGCAGAAGGCTGCCACTCCATCCAACACATGGCCAACAGCTTCGTGGTGGAGACGGTGATCTGCGACCAATGAGCGCCGCCGCCGACACCCACCATCAAAAAGGCCCGTCGTCTCCAGTCACAGCTGCGCTCCTCTGTAGCATCCTACTGTAGTCCCGACTTCCCAGTTGCAAATTTTTTTCTCCCACGTCCGGCTCCGAACCTCCTCCCCCGTCAAACTGCACCTCTGATATTTCAATGCAATACGAAGCTCTCCAGGTTCTTTGGCAGGATTAGTTTTTTTCCTTGTAGCAAAGCCCTCTAGCTGATAACAGATGAGCGATGATTCCTTCCTTCCCCTCTGGGGGAACTGTGTGTCAGTTACTGTCCTTCGGGGGAGTTGGTTGTCTCATTGTGTTGTGTTGTCGAGATTTTTTTTTTGTGTCCATTCTTCCCGTTATTATGGAGGTTAGGCTTTGTGTCTCCAAGTCATCTCATCAAAGTCTTTCTGAGCACGTTCATACTGCTGATAATTAGTGGCTTGGTTGAATCATTGAGCTTCTGCCTGCGTCGTGTTGATCCTCTGCTTTTCCATTGCGTTACTTTTTTTTTCTTTTTATTTTGAACGCAGCATTCATAGTCCCCACGATGGCTTTTTTGGTCCACAGATTCTTTTGCACACTGTTCAACAATGCCTTTGTGAAAACCTTTGAAATCATGTCTCTTCTGCCCCTCCTCCTTGCATGTTTTATCTATAAAGGAACAGCAGCACTGTCAGAATGTTTTGTAAAAAACGATGCTTAAAGCCTTAGTCCAAAAAAACAGAGACTGGACTAAAGTCAATGCTACTGAAGAGGGAGCATTATTATATTACACTGTATGTTAGTTACGCAAAACTATGTTTGATCTGTATATTTTGTCTGCTGTTAAACTTTGTCTGTGAATAAAACTAGCGAGAATAACTCTGCCGGGTGTTTTATTCAAAGTCTCCTCATCCGTTGGGTTGTTTTTCGGGAGCGTGTTTTGCAAAGTCAATCAATGTTTGACAAAATCAGATACTCTTAAGTGGTATTCTCCTCATTTCAAATGACATTTTAGAGATGTTCTACAGTATCTGTCAAAAGTTGAAGAGAATAAAAGGGTTTATTGTTCTTTTCTAATTGTCTTCAACTTAGCCTTTAAAGCAGAGCTGAATTTTCACAGCTCGTATGGATGTCTTTCCCCCTCGTCCTCTTAATTTGGCCGTCGACAACAGTGCAGACAATGGACCCGGTCACAGTCGTGGTCCCAACGGAATTCTTTTTTTGTCACGGTGCACACGGTTTACACCATGTGCATTTTCACCAGTGTCATCACCCTCATGAGCTGTTGCATCACAACCATCTGCTGCATCATAGCAAGCCAGAATGCAACGTGTGTTGTCAGCCAGAAAAACGGAGGGTAAGAGGTTTCCAGTGTTAATGATTCTTAAATTAACCTTTGTAAATGAAAGGTGCTATCAAAGGTATTGCCTATAGGTGGCAGTGTAACAAATGTGAAGAATGCACATGTGGAAGTAGAGACAGCAAACCATTAAACTACTAGCTAAAGCTAGCCAAAGCACGACCTGTCGTTTTATTCGTAGTAGATAAGAACACTACTTGGTACTAAGAGTGGGGTTCGAACCCACGCTTGGACTCTTTTCTATTGGATTACGAAATTAAGTCGACAAAAATCACAAATTAGTTCGAGTCTCGTGGGGGATCAGAGACAACAGAGATGATCTTTGTCAACTGAAGACAAAGTTAAAAGTCAAAAGAGTCAAATAGTCAAAATATGAGTAAACAACAACGACGTCAGGAGTTGAAAGTGAGATCCCCCTCGGCGGAGAACCAACATGGTGTGATCCAATCAGCCCTGGACCTTATTTAAACAGGCCTGAAGGTGGATGAATTCTTGGAAACACCTGCCAGACACTTCATCTGCTGCGGCCCCTCCAGGCTCTGGTAACTCAACTGCGTGGCTCTGAAATTGCTTGGAAACTGACAAATTTAAATTGAATCATTCATTGATTAGCATGTTCCCATAATCCCGCGTCAGGCGGCTAACTACGGTGGCCGTCACAAACAGGTCTGCATAGACACTGGTCTCGGCGTGAGGCACGAATCCACCTTCTATTTCTTCTTATTCTAAACTCTCGATAAAATGACGTTTGCGGTAACCTATATACCGGCTGAAGGTCATTAAAGAGACTAAATTCGGCCTAATCTAATGCCGTTTGCTAATTACATTTGCGTGTTTGGATGCTCTCAGATGTGCTGATGAGGTCACATAGATCCTTCCATTCTGCTGCGGGCTCGCACACAGACACTCTTCCATCTGGTGAGGCTGAGACTGTCTGTGTGCTGCTGCTGAGACTCTGGCTGAGGACAGACAGTCGCTGACTCACGCCAGAAATTCTCAGACCAAAGCTGTGCATAAGAAATATTGGATTTTTGGTGGTAAAAGACAAAAAAATTATGTTCCCCTTATTGCCTAATAATCCCAATATTGGTGCACTTTCAGGTTTATCCATATCAATGAAGCGTTTTGTTCCTTTTACTTTTGGCTGAGCGTTTCATTTACCAGCAGCGTCTGCACAGCTGCTGCATTTGCTTCGTACTGACATGCTGCCTCTGTCGTTGAAACGCGTACACACGCACAAAAAAAAAGCTATTACTAAAGCAGAAAGATCTCCTTACTTCAACCAAGCTGATATTCTAAACTCGTGCTGACACGAGTAGTTCAGGTACCATATAAGTGAAATCTCTCAATTCATGCACAGTGGATGTTCACCGAACTTTTTTTTCCCCCTGGGATCCTGCATCAGTGATTAAGATGACCCTCTCACCAGCTCGCTGCTTCATCTTGCTGCTCATCCTCAGCTACGTTGATGCAGGTGAGCCTTTGGTGCAATTCTAACACATTTCTCTCTTATTTCCTGTCTTTTTTCCTCTACTCAAATTGGGATTCGAGAGGAAATCGGTGAGCACGATGACTGAGAAGGAAGAATTTTTTTTTTTTAATTTTATTCCGGTGTTTGTCAAATGTAAGCGAGAGGAGATCGAAGAAGGAAAAAAAAACCAAACAGATTGTACCTATGCCAACAAAACCCCAGCGAAGCTGCTGATGCTGGATGGTGTTCAGAAAATACCTCCGGTGTTGCCTTCACACTGCCGCCTCGGGTAGAATATATGCAGACTTTCATGAACACGATGGCAGATTTCCTGGAAGTGGTCTTAGCGTCTCAATATTGTGTGGAGGCTAGCAGATGAGTCACATCCACCTGTTTGGCATCTCTGATTAGTAACAAATGTCTGAGCACAGACTGGGTTTTATTGCCTTTTTTCCCGCCCACACCTTTTTCACTTTATTAAAATTCAGGGCGGATTTTCTGGGAGATGAAGGAGCGCGTCCGTGAGGTCCAGCTGCAGAGGGCCGAGCAGCTGCTCCTGGCCAAAGTTTCCAGAGGTCAGCAGCATTTCCAACATGTGAAGTCGGGCTCTTTGGAGCAGCAGCTGGATCACTTTAACCGGCAAGACTCCAAAACGTTCCGTCAGGTAGGGAAGCCTAATGAGGCATAAAATGCAGATGATGTTTCATATTTAAAGAAGCATGTGGACGGAATTAAAGAAGTCTTTGCTCTCTTTCCCCCACCCAGAAGTATCTTGTGAATAACAAGTACTGGAAGAAACCTGATGGTCCTGTGTTCCTCTACATTGGTGGAGAAGGACCCCTCAATTTTGTTGATGTCTTCTTTGGTACAGTAGGATGCCATACTTGGAGTATAAGAAGGAAAACTGTCTGACAAGCCTTTGTGTGTTTTGAAAGTATAAAAGACTCAAACAGGGGAAGCTTCTTGTCTGCTCCAATATCAAATATCTAAACAAGGACAAAACTGCCTGCTTACCTGTTCACGGCTGTATTTTCAAACCCCCCCAACAGGCCACCATGTTGAAATGGCAAAGAAACACGATGCCCTGCTGGTGGCGCTAGAGCACCGTTTCTATGGCAAAAGCATCAACCCTGACGGCCTGAAAATGGAGAACCTGGCCAGCCTGAGCTCTGAGCAAGCGTTAGTGTTGGATGGCAAACGATGGTCAAACACGTGTAGATAAAACCAAATAATTGATGTTGATTGTCTGTTTTGTTCAGACTCGTGGACCTGGCTGTGTTCCATGAGCACATCAGCCAAAGCTTCAACCTGACCAGAAACAACACCTGGATCAGCTTTGGAGGCTCGTACGCTGGAGCTCTGTCCGCCTGGCTCAAAAGAAAAGTGAGTAATTTTAAAATGACTTCAGGGATATTTTGGAAATGATCCATTTGGTGGATAAAGTGCTTTTCATAAAATTGTAAATAACTTGTGCCACAAAGCAACCTGTGTCTCTGGTCCCACTGTGTCTTGCTGCAGTTTCCTCATCTGGTGTTTGCAGCCGTCGCCTCCTCGGCTCCGGTCAGGGCCAAGTTGGACTTCTCTGCCTACTGCAAAGTAAAGCGGGACAGTGATGCTCTAACACACATGTTTATTGAACATAGCAAGTCCTAATCATGCCTAACGCATCCCACTCCACCCCAGCAAAACTACACAAACATGTTTGTTTGTTTTTTTTAGTGCTGAGGTGATTTATCTCTCAAAACTTCTGTCATTCTGATCCAAGATCGTCCAAATCATTATTAATCCTTTAAATGTGCCTTAATTGGTTTATTTCAAAAGAAATTTTACACCCAAGGTTTGGATGACTAAACTGGCTCTGAAAGGGGTAATTTGATGTTAGTATAATTTTCTGAAAGGTCCACTAGAGGGCAGTAGGGGCTCTAGGTTGCTTTGACCAAACCTGCAGCCTTGGATCACATCAACGAACATTAATGAACTAATCAGAAGTTACACATCCTGCTTCACATGTGCACTTCCTTTGGTTTCAGAGGGTTGGCTTGGGCCTTCTGAACGAAAGAGTCGGCGGCTCCCTTAAGGTAAGAAGCACCTGCTGGGCCTTGAGATCCCACCTGCTGTCAGTTTTCCTCACTTGTGGTGGCTTCTTCCTCCTGCAGTGCTTCTCTGAGGTACAGAAAGCCTTCGCTGCTTTGGAGGCGGCGCTCATGGCCGGCGACGTGTGCCAAGTGGCCACGGACTTCAACTGCTGTCAAGAGCCCACAGAGCTCGATGATCAGGTGACGCACAAGAATTTGGAATGATGTTGTGATTTCTTTAATTTTTTAGATTTTTCTGTGTAACATGTCAAACATTTAGCTTTCACTTATTATTTGTGATATGTATTTAGATTTATTTGACAATGCCTGATGTTTTACATGGAATAAATGAATAAATAACAATTCTGTTAAACAATCGGGAACAAAGTTCCCCCTGCAGTATGTTACTGGATGTTTAATGCAAAGTCAACTTGTGCATTTTTTTTTAACTGCTTTTCACAACACTAAACAGTGTTGCAACATTCTGCTTGTTTTGCTTTAGATTAATTTAATGCAGAGTTTGGCTGACATCTTCATGGGAACAGTGCAGTACAATGATGAGTTCATGAATATAAACATGATCTGTGACGTCATGACCAACAAGGCCCGAGACGATGAGAGGGAGGGGTATGGAGGACTCGTCAGACTTTCAAAGGTACGAGGAACAAACGGCTCGAGGCACATCAGGAAAATGTGCTCGTCGTACACACAGAAACCACAAGATGTCACTATTGAGCCATTCCTAGTACAGAAAGCGTGGTTGGACCGCGGACTTGTAGTGCCCCCTAGAGGTTCAAATGTTTGTGAAACGCATATTATTGTACTGCCATTATAACTTCGTATATGTGAGTGTGTGTGCCGTTGACTTCAGTAATTGAATTAAATGTGCGTTTGTACAGATGCTTTTTGGAGCACGATGTCTGGAAGTCTCGTTAAAGAACGAGCTGAACTATCTGATGAATACAACTGTGGGCAGAGGCTCATACAGACAGTGGATCTACCAGACCTGCACCGAGTTTGGCTTCTGTAAAGGACGCACGCCTATACATACACACATACACACACACACACACACACACACACACACACACACACTTGCTGTGACAAATACTATGGTTCCAACAGCTATATATATATATTTTTTTTTTGTGTGTGTGTGTGGATGCACAGGCCAATCATGCGAGGACGCCATGTGTCCATTCTCAAGGATGATTTCCCTGAAGTACCAGGAGAAAATCTGTCAGTCAGTGTTTGGAATTTCCCCGCGTTCCCTGAATAGGCACGTTGCCTTCTCAAACACCTACTACGGAGGAGACTGTCCTACCACTCACAGGGTGCTCTACGTCAATGGTGAGACGGGGCCAGCGGCAGAAACGGAGGCCAAACCGAGGCTTAAGATCTTTTTTTTTTTTCTTTTCAATTTGACACTATGTCTTCGCGTCACCACAGGTGAGATTGACCCCTGGAGGGAGCTGTCGGTGGTGGAGGGCTGCACCGTGGACGGAGAGAAGGTGCACGCCGTTCTCATTAAGGACGTCGCTCACTGCGCTGATATGCTGAGCGACCAAGTCGATGACCGTGCCTCGCTCAAGTCAGGCCGAAAGGTAACGCAACACAGTTTGTTGTTCCGCACTGAACACAAGAGTAACATTGAGGTTCTAAAAAGGTTTGAGGAAGACTTGATCAACTCTTTCTGCCTGTTCATGTTTTGTTCTTTCTTTTCCGTCTGTCCTTTTGCCAGGAGATTGAAAACTATGTGACAGACTTTTTGAGGACGGCTGAGGTGGAGAAGCTGGAGAAGAGATGTGATTGAATGATGGTTCAGCTGCTACATTTTTGTCATGCGCCTATATTTCAAAGATCTTTTAAGGGATTATTCATAATTTGCTCAGAGCTGAGTTTACATGGGGTTGTCGCTGTGAAGGTCATGTAATAAAATGACTGTGACAAAGGAAGTCTTTTGTGTGGTTTGTAAAGCTAGTGGTTTTCCAGATGATTGGAGAGAAGATGAGAAGGAAAATGCGACTAAATTAACAGTAGAATCAAATGAAATTGCCATTAACAGATTGTGTGATTATTGTTAAATCATTACTATGAAATAAAATCTACGATATATCATGCGAGAGAGGGAGAGGCAAGCCGGTTTTGCGGCATCTATACAGGTGATTTGCTCCACCAGCTGGCCGAGGTAGTTCAAAATGCACAGGTTTGTGACAGACCGAAAGAACAGACAGCCCAGCTGTGGAAGACACTGCTGGGGAGAAAAAAAACCTTAGAATTTGCCAACTATAGTGAGAAAATGAGGCAGCATATCTGAAGTTGTAGAGAAAATGTCCATGTTATTGATAGTACTTTTATTCTAAACAAATGCTACAACTATGTTGTTGTTTCTTTCCACATTTTGCAACATTGTCGGTTGGTTTGCTAAAGGGGTCCTTGGCCAGAGTCTAATGCTGCTGGGGAGCCATGGCGTGGAAAATTTGGGAACCCCTGAACTGGTTTTATTTACTTAAAATGTTTTGGGCAACTACAGCCCAGTTTTGGCACCAGGGTGAATTATTGCTAACTTTTGCCTGCTCTATTTTTAATTTATTGTTTATTAGGGGTTGGTAGGGTGTTGTCTCCGCGCAGTGTGTCATGAATTTGTCGGACACAAGTGTGTGTCGGCGGCTGTGATGCTGTTCTCTGTAAAGATGGAAAGCGTGGTGTGAGGAAGGTGTGGATGCGCCAGTTGTCCCGAAGCCATCTGTTTCTGTGTGTGTGTGTGTGCCTTGTGAGAGACACTAGGGGGTCAAAAAAGAGAGGTCATGACCCTGGTGACCCCGTGGGAGAAGAGATCATCAATCAACTAGGGGCAGGACAGAACTGCAGGGGGGACACACACACACACACACACACGCACACGCTCTCACGCACGCACTGTAACGTCTCCTCTGCTAGCTCACCTCGGCTCAATCGAACCTGAAAAAACAGAGAAAATAAGCACTTTTCCCTCTGTGGCGCTTCATTCTCACTCTGTTTCTCATTTCATTGCTGTTGCAAACAAGCTCACACACACACACACACACACACACACACTCTGCAAGGGCTGCTATCAAGGCTATCAGCCAGCACTTGCAGAGTGACGGGGCATGCTTTTCCTCTCCTCCTCCTCCTCCTCTTCTCTTCTCCTCCTCCTCCTCCTCTAGCTTGTCCCGTTGATCAATGAGGAAGTTCTTGGGCCTCAACTATTAATCAGCGCCTATCGGCTATCTGTCCACACAGCCAACCAATCACGTCTCTCCGACAGCTGGTTCATGAAAAATGTGGCCTGGGTGGATGGAGGGGAGGAGGAGGTGGAGGAGGTGGTGCTTTATCTGATCTCAGTCAGGTCACAGCTGCACCACAGCACTTTTGTGCACTTACAGTTGATATTTTGACGTAACGTTGAGTGGCACGCACAAACAAACAAATGTAAAAATCCCCACGTTTGTAAAAATCACCATGTTTCTCCCTTGATCCAACGGCAAGGTGAGTCTTGCTGCACTTGCTGCGTTATCGCTGCTTTCACTCCGTGGCAATTAGCCAATGAGAATCGTGCATAATGAACGCATTCCTTTTTAAAAGCTTTGCGGCAGAAACCTCTGCTGATCTGTTGTCCAATAAGGTGGCCTGGCCCTGCGCCCCGCAGCTTCATCAACACACTTCCAAGCCCTCCTTTGCATAATCAAACATGCTCACACTCATCCATTCACATCTTATTGCCGTGATTAGATTACATCTAATGCTATTACGCTGCTGCCATCTCTCCTCCTCCTCCCTCCACCTCTGCCTCCCCGCGCCCTCATCATAGATTTCCTGGAGATCTTATTAGTGCCTGATGCAGACCAGGTCTCCCACTTTGGATTTATGAAATCACAGACTTCTCTCCTTTAATCTTCCCCTCTCCTCCCTCTCCACTCCCTTCCTGCATCTGTCCATCTATCATTCCCAGGGTTGGCCTGGGCGGAAGAGTATTAATCCCTCCGTGCCATCTCTCACTTCTCCGGACAGATGAGGAGGTGAAGGGGGAAAGGGGGGAGGGGGAGGAGGAGGAGGAGGGGCGAGGGTTGGAGACCTCAGATTACTTTTCATAATATTTCTGCAGCATTGTGCGGGGTTGGATGCAGGGCTTTAGAGGTAATGTATGCAGATTCACTGGGAAATATATCACAGTTCCGAGACCTTCAACAGGTATGAAGATGAGGATGCAGCTGTGTGTGTGTGTGTGCGTGAGTGGGTGGAGTGCAGAAGCAATAACTGCAGAGCACAGGCAGCCCTGTGAAAGAGGCGTCTGCGTGTTTGCATGTTTGTGGAACGCTAAATGCACACTTACGCAGTCTAGATTTTCACCAAAGGGTCGGCATGTCTGCGAACCTACATGCTGGCGCAGATCCAGGATTGTATTTTTAGCAAAGGCTTTCAGATGTGTGGGAGTTTTGATAATGCAATTGTTGTACATAAAATACGAAAAGTCTGCGTTGTTGGCCACATGCAGGTTGAAACTGGATAAATGGCATGTTAACATTCAGTGTCAGCAAACTAGGAAATTCTGCACTACAGCAGCTCTGCATGGAGCAATATTGATGATGGTATTGATTGTCATTCATCACAGAACGGAAATTTTCATTGTTCATATTGAATATATTTAAATTAAAGGGCTTTGCAGTTTTGAGCATTTTTCAGCACTGACGGGTTTATTTTTTCAAGTGAAGACGAGCAGCCGTGCCTGTGTTTTTTTTTTCTTTTACATTTATTTCATTTATGCAAAATTCATTTCACCAATGTTCTCTATGTACCCTTAGCCTGTCGATGTATTGTGCTTATTGGATGCTTAAAAACACTGTCCTGGTCTTCAGTGATGTCACAAAGGGCACTGATAAGGTCACTGACAACACCCCCAGCTGTCCCTGTCTCTTCTCCACACCAGGAAGCGCTAACAAAACGTGACTTGAAGGGACGGACGCTAGAAGCCAGGCTGCAAACGCAGGGCTGAATATGCTGTTTTCTCCAGAGTGGTCACATGATGTTTCTCTCCACGGACTCAGGGATGAAAAACACATACAAGCCCTGACCTCAGTCAGGACCTGCATCACACTGAGAGTTCTCTTCAGACTGCGGTTTCGCGCAAATGCATTTCAAGCGTACGCACGGAACGTACTAGCTCAGGGAGATCAGCGGCGGCGATCGCGACACTCAATGAGTCTGGTATCTTCGGGGCCCGGATCTCCGAAAAGGCTGCAAACAAATTCCAGCTCCAGAGGGGGACGAAATAAACCTTTGACCAGCAGCCTGAGCGAGGCCGACGCTCCTCCCCCCCTCCTCCCCACCAGACCAACCCCCCACCCCCCTCCTTCCTTCATCAGGGCCCTTGCAGTGACAGGTAGATTAAGGGGCGTGATAGATGCCCCGCTCTGAGACTCCCTCCCCTGCCCTCCCCACCTCCCCCCCCCCTTTTCCCTCCCGTCCATCCATCATGGCGGCTGGTGTAATTGCGGCTGCGTGAGGCTGGCAGAGGGAGCCTCCATCCATCTCCTTAACAACAAACAGTCAGGAGGACGGATGGTGCTGTGCTCCCAAGTTAATCTCCATCTATAAGGGCTTGGGTGTGTGTGTGTGTGTGTGTGTGTGTGTGTGTGTGTGTGTGTGTGTGTGTGTGTGGTGTTTGAGTGCGTGTGGTAAAGGGGTAAATGGAGGAAGAGGAGAAAGAGGAGAGGGAGGAGATAACAGAAGGCAGAAGGCTCGCGTTGGCTTACTATAAACAAAAAAAGATGGAAGGCAGGAGGATGGAGGGAAGAGACGTGAGAGAGAGAGAGCGAGCGAGAGAGAGAGAGAGAGAGAGAGAGAGAGAAGGGCCGTATCGGGACAGGTAGAAGAAGCCGCTAAATAAAAGAAGAGAAATGACCCCGGCGGGGGGACAACGGAAGAAACTGCATGGAAAGTTTGCAAACAGGCTGCGGGAGGAGATAAGGGGGGCTGGGGGGGCTTTGCTCGGGAAGGCAGCCAGGAGAAAAGCGGGAGGGAGGGAAGCAGGCAGCGAGGGAGGCAACGAGGGAGGGAGGGAGGGAGGGAGGGAGGGAGAGAGGGGTGAAAATTTATGTCCATGTGACCAGACGACCCAGAAACTGGAGAGGCACAAGCTCATAAAAATGCACTCTGCGTCCCCCCGGCAACCCCTCACTTTTAGCCCTCTCTGTTTCATTCCTTCGTTCTCTCTTTCTCAGTTTACCTCCCTCCATCACCTCGCTGCCTCTGTCTCATGCAGGCAGGCGGGAAGCAGCGGCGGCCGGCTGCGGCTCTCTGATGTTTTTGGGTGGCTGTGTGCACTGCTGCCAGAGGTCACGGCTGCCACATTTCCTTTATGGCGGAGTCACCGATGTCAACGAGGCTGGGTGGCCGTTCGTCGGGCCCTCATCCATCGCCTCGCCCGGCTGTATGGGGTGAGCACAGGCAGTTTTGTAGGAAAGGTTCTTCTCCAGCATCGATGCGGAGAGACGAACCTCTCTCATTTTCACAACACACCGCTGGTAACCTTTCACGGCAGCTGGATCGCTTTCGACGTCGGCCTCTGAGGTCTCGCTCCTCCTCCTTCTTCACAGGCTGCGACAGAGATCGGCTAAATCAGCTAAAATTTCAGTGGATTCCAGGACCAGTCTGCTCTATTTATGTGTAGAGAGGGCGTGAGGGTTGCTGATAAGAGACTGCCATGGGAAACCACAGAAGAAGAACAAAAACAAAAAAAGAAACACTGGTTATTGACAACAGCTGCTGCTAAAGGATGAAAGATCGACACAGTTTAACAAGAACCGGGTGACACTGACACATTAGAATGAGAAGATGAAAACGGAATTGTTTTTGTTGCTGGGGCGCCATGTTCTTGCTCTCATCCTGACTGGGAAGAGTTACACTAATCAACACCAAGCGCTTTTCCTCGCCACAGGTTGAGCACGTCCCGCTAATGTCGCCCTCTGCACCAAGAGGAGGCCTTGAGCCGGCCGTATCAGTAATAAATCTGATTGGTGTTTTGGAGTTTGAGGGACAGAGAGCTGCCCCCCCCACCAAACCTTTTGGAGGCACTTCCCAGGGGCTCTTCATCAAACGGACACGTGAGATAAATCCAGTGGATTGAGGAAACACTCCATCTGGCGTGCCAGGTTATGAGACTGCGGGTCAACTCTACCTATTTCCACCAGGCAGGCGCAAGGACGGCCATGCATCATTCAGACTTACACTCCCGCGAACACGTTTTCCCTCTCTGCGTGTTTCCTGTTTTCTCGGGGGCTCGGGAGCGCCGTCTGCACGGGGGAGGCCCGGGCCCTGCGAAGAGGAGCACCTTGACACTGACCTTCCAGCACGCAAGATTACACAAAGCCGCAGACATCCACACCGCCGCGCCGCAGACACACTCGCATGCCACAGGCTTGGCGCGGTGCACCGGCTCGACGGGCCTCCGCGGGCTGCAAGAGGGGCGGCGCTTGAGTCATTGGCAGGGAGTGACAAATAACTGCAGCAGCACTGACATGCTGAATGGTCCCACAGCCAACCTGCCTGACGGATGTGTTGTGCTGCGGCAAGGGGGCTGTTTCTCCCGCAGGAGTCAGCGGGTGGAAATCTGGAGAAACCAAAACAAACAAACAAAATTTAATGTTATTTGGCCATTGCACAAACTGTCACAAATTGACTTATTATTGCCATTCACTTATGTCTTTTAGTTTCTTTCAGTTTTTGCTTGAGAACAAATAACAAGGGTAACGCAATTAAACACATTTTTCTTGTGTTAACTCAAAACTTTGTCAAAAAACAAGGGAAAAATTATTAAAGTGTCTTGATATTTGATGGTGGTGACATAATAACAACATTATTTATTATAATGCTAAGGTCAACGTTATTTAAACGAATCTGCACTTAAGAAACATGACATAAGAAACAATTCTTACTTCAATGATATCAGTCATATAGCCTCAGAACAGAACTAATGTTTAAAAAGTTGTTTTTAAATTCTCTTTTCAAAAAGTGTGTATTTAAAGGCAGGAATCCGTTTGTAAAGTTCATTGGAGACAAAAATATTTGAATGTTTCCATAAAAATAATTATACGTTTTAATTAGACTTTTAATAGATTGACATGCACTCTACAGTCCTTCACTTCCCTTATGGTATCAGTCGACTGATTTAGGATCTGCGTGTTTGTGACAGCGGTGTTGTTTGTTACCTTTTCGCGCAGCTCTAACAACATACGCCGCGCTAAATATCTCCAACATGTGCTGCAGGAGGTGTTTCCCAGCTGTAGACAAAAGGAGAAGTTAAAAAGGGGGGGAAATGACAGAGCCGTTAAGTGTTTGTAATGCAAATAAGCGCCATTCACGTGTTTGGATAATCTGTTAGATAAATGTTGCTAAGAATCAAGATTTATGGTCGGCGGATAAAGTGTGTGCAACAGGGGGAAAACGCTACTAAAGAGAACAAAGAGACAAAATCAACTGCACATCTCTCCCCTCGACTTTGCATTTTCTCCGTCAGCTGGAGATGCAAAGTTATTTCCTCACAAAGGGGCTAAAATCCCTTTAGAAGATACACATTTTGGTGCTAATCCCTTTTCATTCAGCCTGTTAACAAAGTGAAAACAAGCCTCTTCAGGCTCTGATTCACGGCCCCGGGGTGAGGAGGGGCCCCGCGGAACGCTGTGATCCCCCCCGCAGGAAGCCGAAGCGCTCTGGAGTTAAAAGGCCACCGCAAAAGGAGCAGGGCGCGCGGAACGGGTCCGCCCCGCGGAGGCGCCCGGCTCGGCCCGGCACGGCCCCGCTGTTCCCCGCCAGGCCGCTGCTGATTGAAGTGCAGGAGCCTGTTGCCCCCTCGCAGCGGGACCGGGGGAAGAGGAGCGTCTCCAATAATTATTATGTTACTTAGGTGTCATTTACAACACAAGGCTTATAGGTAGGGTGGGTGGCGATGAGGGTGAAATGTTCCGTCAACGACATGTGAAAGGTTCTTTCTTTTTTTTTTTTCCCAAGCTCCAGTTAAAATTAAACTTTCTCACAATAACGTTTTTGTTTCGTCACTTTCACCCAAACGGGGCATTTGGGCTCTTCTTTTTCTTTGTAAATGTGAAAGCCAGCCGGGCTACAATGGAGGTGGCAGCAATAGGAGCCATAAAATACTTTGGAGACCATTAACAAGCCACTGACTTTACTGTCAACCAGCACGCTTCCAAGCTTATTTATGACGACTTGCTTATGTTCACAGCCTCACAATGAACTTTCCAGCGGGAAAAAAACATTCCATCCCTCGTGCTGTGCGCACTGAAAAAGTGATTAATTCCAATTTGCCGAATTAGTTATACTTTGTCTAACAAACAGTAACAGAGATCAGATTTCACAACCTCGTTGCAGTTGACTTTGTAAACTTTGTCTTCGATCCAATATAGCGCGCTTGAAATTAAACATTTTAAAGATGTACTTAAAAATTATACTAAAACATGTATTTTCCAGTGATAACTCAATTCACCCAATTATTTGATACTCTGCACTTCTATTTATGATACGTGGTTTGTCTGTGTCTCCATCAGTCTTTACTACCACCACCGTCGCCAAGTGCTGCTCGCGCTGGGAAACTTTGGTAAGCCTTAATTAATCCTCGTTTAATAATTAATGAGTCATCATAAACAGTATGATCTACATCCTAATAGGCTTTCTCTCCAGACCGCTATTTGACTCGCCTTCGCGCCAAAGCTGCCACAGAACACCATAACATACGTGCCTGCATATTTTAATTGAAGTATAGCTACTAATTATTTGTCGTATATTGCTGATTAGTTCAATTCGATTGAAGTGAAACGAATTGACAAGGAAAAGCAGCATTCCAGCTGAGTCTGTTAAAAAAAGAAAAGAAAAAGAAAAGACAAGTGAGAAAGAAGAAGAAAAAAACACCAAGAGGAATGATCAGCTGTTCAGGATTTCCTGATATGATGTTGACCATCGCTGGCTGCATGGGGGGGAGAGAAAGGAACTGATTGGGGAGTCAGATTGGAAGAACTAAGTGGTAGTTGGAAGGGGGGCGTACTGATTTTCTGCATGCGATAAGGAGAAAAGGAGAGGGGGAGGAAGAGAGGAGGTGGGGGAGGGGTGGGTGGGTGGGTGGGTAGTTGGGGGGGGGGGGGCAGGCAAGAGACCCCGTCGCGTTTTGACCCTAGCGAACCACCCCTGCACACCGCCACCATCACCATCACCACTCCCCCTCCTCCTCCCCTTCCTCCTCCCCCTCCTCCTCCTCCTCCTTCTTCTTCTCCGGTCCGGAGGGCTGAAAACACCGTCGCTCCCTCTCCGGCCGTGACATTTTCTCCCAGCCTGTCGCTGTGTACGTTTGCACGGACAGCAAGCGCAAGGAGCCAAACACAAGGAGAAATACAAGGCTGGGAAAAGGAGCCCACAACCACCACCACTACTACCACCACCACCACTGCTACCTCCACTCTCCCCGCCTCCCGGAGCATCCTGACGGCGGCAGCCGGAGCGAGAGGCGCACCAGGCGGAGGCGAGGCGCTGCAGGAAGCCGCTGCTCCCTCCTCACCCAGCTTCTGGGCTTCTCCACCGGACTGCACCGGACACGGCCCCGGATAGCGGCGCGCAGCAGACACAGACACACACGCACGTCTCGGTGGGACAATTTTACGACTCTATCGGAGCCTATTAACCTCCTCATCCGACAGCACTTGAATAGGCTGCGAGCTTTATTAGCGCTAAGTGTATTAGGGGGAAGCGTGGAGCGTCCATCAGACCTCGAGTCCCGTCATAATGTTGTGATACCGAATCGCTCGGAGTAAACACACAGCAGGAACGGGGGGCTTTATATAATAGATTTTTTTTCTTAAAATAAAATATATATATATATTTTTTTTTTACCGTTTTCCACTCGCGGCTTAATGGTTTTTGTTCATCCCTCATGCTCACACCTTAAAAAAATATCCACTTTTTATTTGCAGGAGCTGCAGGGACGGACAGAGAGAACGGAGCGAGGTTTGCTGGACTAACCGAGCAGTGCATCACCGTCTCGGGTGTAGGACTGCCTGCCCGGGCGCATGGAGAAAAGGGTAGGTCCGCTGTTGGTTTATTTATTTGACTTATATTTAGGGTTTGAAGCCAAAGCTCGGGGGTGGGATATCAACACTATTTTACCACAACGCTGCTGGACAGCATGCTGGTAATGGGTGAACAACATGCACAACGCAGGGCCCCACACTGGACAAGACTAGTGGAGTGTGCTGTGTGCAGGCATGGACTTCAACAGGAAAACAACAGAGAAACATGCCAAGAGATGAATGGCAGCCACTTGGAGATTATTTATTTAGCTACACAAAAAATGAGACGCTTCAAATATTTTATTCCAGAAGCATCCATGTGTTGCAAGTTGCTGCAACTTTTTAAAAAAAATTGTAATAATTACATTAATCATAGAAATGATGTGCAGTGCACCCCTAACTTGCAGTGCCAGTAGAACCCCCACTAATGGACAGGGAACTCGTTTATTTTAGATCTGATATTTAGGCCCTACCGTGCGAAACAGTCAGCGAGGCGTTATGGCACATAAGGATTGAGAGTAGTGGAGGTAATTAAGAGGCAAGAGGAGAGGAGATGCAGCTCTTCAACTCGGTAAGTAGGTCAGTCTTTTTGCTACAATGATTCAGAGGCATGGTGGTGGTGGTGGTGGTGTGAGGAGGAGGCGAGGGGAGAGACTCGCAGTGGCTGACGGGCAGTGGGGCTCAGACCTCGGAGTGAAAGGGGGCAATTAGAGAGAAGCCGCGTGCGAGATCAGTGCTGTATGGAAACACACATAGACACATAGACACATAGACACACTGAGCCAAGAGCACATAACAAACCCAAATGTTGCTTCTTGCAAAAGTGAACTGACAAGCAAAACAAATGTCTGCAAAGAGGATCATAAGATCAGGAGCACAGCCTGTTTTTGTATTCAGTTTAATTTATTTTAAATGTATTTATTATTATTATTATTATTATTATTATTATTATTATTATTATTATTATTATTATTATTATTATTATGTTACAATAGTCCAGTTGTTTTTATATTTCACTTTAGTGGCAATTCTGGAAAGCCACACGTGGTCTGGAAAGTGTCTCTTTAGAATAACAGTTTAGCTTCCTCTCATGTGCCAGTGTTCAATCTCCAATCGTTATCAGCTCGGCTCTGACCCGTTTGATACTATCTTCTCTGCATCACTGCTCTGTGTTCAGTCACAGCGTATTGAAAAAGGCATTTTAGTTTTTGAAGGAAGCCATGATTCCACTGCTAAACTTTGTTCTGACATCTTCCCCCTGAAGTGGCAGTTTAAATGGAGGACAGGCTGGAGAAGTTTGTTCTACTGAATAAAGTACTTATACTTATTTATATATTTTTTATATATTGAATTTGTGATGAAATAAAATTTGCTTTTGGCTGGAAAAAAAGTTCAGTTAAGTATTCAACAACCATGAGCGCATGAGCATGTGAATATAAAAGTAATGATCCAGAGAGTAAAATTGAACTCATGACAGAAGCCTATTCATTCAATTTCTTCCCTCGTGTTTTTGTTTGTACGCTTTGGCAAAATGCAGTGTGTGACTCAAGTGTTGTGATTTGTTGTTTGTGGTCGTGTCCTCCAGCTGAGGCGGCCCAAACGCTCCAGCTAGGCCTCATGTTAAAATAACACAATTACAGCTCGCGAACCAAAATGTTGTCCTGCCATCTGAACCCTGTTTACCAGCTCCGTGACTTCTTGAAAAAAAGGGGAAATTCGCGGAATTTGTCATCTCGACTTGTGCGCTTTGATCCGCCGGTACGCACAGAAACCCGAGAGGGGTCTTGCGTAAAGAGAGACGCGCAATCCGATAGCGGTGATTGTGTTAATAGCCGGGCCTCCATAAAAACTAGAAGGTGTCCCCGGCCGGGGCCTCCGAGCAGGTGCTTTCTGTGATCCCGGTGGCCATATGGGACTCTGAAATACAACAATTTGATAAGCCATTTAGGACAGTGGTTCCCAAAGTGGGGGTCCACAGACCTCCAGGGGTCTTGCTGTGGGGGTCTGCTGGAGGGCAGAGCAGGCACACCGACGGGGGATAATTCAATTTTTCTCCTTTCGCTCGTTTTCCCAGAGGCCGACGCGGACGGAGCATGTGAGAAGAATTGCTTTTGTGTTTCACTTCTGCCGCGCACACAGCACAAACAAATAAACTAGTCTTTAGCGGGCCGTAACTCAAGTTGCCCACGAGAGATTGTTCGTCCTCGAGTAAATATTCTGGTGTTGTTGCCTGCCACAGAAATATGTTTCCTCCCCATAGAGCAAAAAGGGGTGACGGAGATCCTAGCTCTTTTTTTTTTTTATCAGCGTGGTTGAAATAACACAGAAAGGTGTCGGGCCAGGCCACGCCAGCAGGTGCTCCTGACACCAGCGAGCGTTTCTGTTTCAGGCCCGCTGATACAGAAACGGATCTGCTGACCGCAGAGACAGAAGCTGCCGTAAAAACAGATCCTGGCTGCGGTGGCAGTGAGAGCGATAGAGGGAGCGGGAGCCCAGTGAGGAGTGAGACGCGTGTGTTCATGTGAACTCACCGGCGCTGCTCCTGTGATTGTGTGTCTCGGTGTGTCAGCGTTGGGTTGTGAGCGAGCAAGGGAGGGAGCGAGGGCCGCGGCCAGGCTGTCACAGCGTCTCAGCGGCGACAAGATGACATCACCGCCGTCTTCAATCGGCCTTTTTCTATCAGGGAAAACAAGAAAGAAAATAAAATAAATCAGCTTTGAAAACGTCGAGGTTGCTTCAAGGTTTTAGGGCTGTGATGTGTTCACGCTCACAAACAGACAGGCAGGTAAGCAAGATGGTGCCGGAGCTCCTCACTGCTGCTGTTTTTTTTGACTTTACTGGTGTTACTTGCATTCATTTACAGGAAAGCCACACCTACTGTACATTAATGCGGCAGCTTCGGCATGCATGTGAACACAGATGCCAAAAAAACCTTCACGCTCGACCAGTTTGCAAGGGAACATTGCTTCTTTTTTCAGTCAAGTGAATGTGTTTGGTTTTGGGGCTGAAATGTGATAAGATGAAGGCCAATTTTAGATGCAGACTGGAACTTTTTGAGGACAAATTTTAAAAACATATGTTTAGAGCCTGAAATCATCCGAATAAATGTACTTTGTGTGCCCCCCTAAAAAATACAGTGGGATCTGCCTTTTTCTTTTCCTTTTTTTCCGCTGTCAAACGGTGGCAGATGTCGTCGCCGGGGCGTCCGAAAGCCTCGGCCACGTAATAAAATCACATTTGATGTCCGGCAGACGCAGATGTCCCGACGTGTCTCATGTTTTCTGTCTTTCCGCCTAATTGCGTTTCAGTATGAAGAGCTGGTGCACTACTCGGGGTCGGAGGGCATGTCGGTGGGGGGGTACGGGGACGACGTGAGGCCGTTCCCGCCCTCGCAGTACGGAGCCGCCATCCCCGACTCCCTCAAACACCACAAAGACCAGATCTACGGGTGAGTGCCCCCCCCAGACCCCTCACTCACTACCAGGGCTCGGAAACGGTTAAATCGTTTAAACCCTGCAGTTACATTTTTAGCACTTTGCCGTGTATATATTTATATGGAGAGCAAGAAAATACATGTCAAGTGTTTACAGCTGTCTGCTTTATAAATACTGAGCGATAAAATTTCACCGTCTGTGAATGTATCATGTGTGCGCTATGTAAACTGTTAGTGTGTTTATGTGTAGTATGTTAACCGTTTTTGCCTGTGTGTGTGTGTGTGTGTGTGTGTGTGTGTGTGTGTGCGTGCGTAGTCACCCACTGTTTCCACTGCTGGCCTTAGTATTTGAAAAGTGCGAGCTGGCCACCTGCTCGCCCCGAGACCCCGCCTCCTTCTCTGCCAACTCCCACCTCCCCGGCATGACCAATCACAGCGACGTGTGCTCCTCCGAGTCCTTCAACGATGACATCGCCGCGTTTGCCAAGCAGGTGAGAAGGGAACTGCGAGAGACAAAACAGAGGAGATTTTTTTTTTTAACTTTAAATCTGCAACAACTGATTTCTTATTCCAGATCCGATCAGAAAAACCCATATTTTCATCCAACCCGGAGCTGGATAATTTGGTACGATGCTCTCTGAAAACACAGGCAATATGAACTCACTTCTTGAATGCACTGTGTGGACGTGTGTGCTGAAGAATGATCTCCTTCTTGCAGATGATCCAGGCCATACAGGTTCTTCGCTTTCATCTGCTGGAGCTCGAGAAGGTCGGTGAAAAAGCTTGAAATCAAATTCAAATTTAAAGGGAAACACAAGGTTTTTCATGCAGAAGCGGCCGCTGACTCACCCGAATCTGCCTCCCCCGAAGGTGCACGACTTGTGCGACAACTTCTGTCATCGCTACATCACCTGCCTGAAGGGCAAAATGCCCACGGACCTCATCCTGGACGAGCGGGAGGGCGGCTCCAAGTCGGACATGGAGGACTTCACCGGTTCCTGCTCCAGTCTGTCGGAGCAGGTGAGACCACAGCTTTCCAAACAAACAATGGGATCCAGGCTTTTCCCCTTCCCAGCTGCCTACTGCCTCCAGGGGGCCTGAATAGTCAGCACATACCTCCAGGAGCAAAGCAAGAAGCTTCATTCCACCTCCAACGTGCTCTCTTTGTGTCTTTGTTTGTGTGTGTGTGTGTGTTTGAGTGCAGAATCCGTCGTGGTTACGGGAGCCGGAGGAATGCGCCACCACTCCTCTGGGGACGCCCGGCGGTTGTGGCCTGCCTTCACTTAGCACAGCAGACAACTGCAGCGACACAGGTGAGTCCATGCATAAATAGAGAAGCTGCTGCTTGTGTGAGGATGTTCAGCTGCGAGATGCAGAATGTGTGCGTTTGTGCAACTGCTGCATACGCATTATTGGTGATGATGAGAATTCTGGTTCCTTTTAGTGAGTCAGATCAGTTTTGGGTGAGCTTGCCAAGAAGTTTCAACTCTTTTATCCTCTATAAGTCAGCTGCATTCAGTGCTGTTCTCACTCAGGATTTGTACGTGTACCAGTATATCACATATTATTCAATACATTCTTTGCACAGAGTACGTATTCAAAAGTAAATCATATAGTCATTTTCTAATATAGATAAATTGCAGCATTCATTGCATTTGCAGACCACGGTGAGTCTGTGAAGTCACCCAATGACTTGCCTGCTGTACACAAAGCAGATAGAAATGCAATTTTTTTTTATTCCATTAAGAATGAAACAGTTAGTAGTTCTAGCTTTCCCTCGACGTGCACAGCAGCAGCTGTAACTGAATCGAGGATTTCATTGTGGCACCGCAGGCACAAGAAGCAGGAAATAATTTCAAAAACTGATCAAATATTTACTGAAAGAAATCAATTGTTTTTGAAATGAGCTGAGGTTTTACTTATTTGATAATCAGTCTGTACATTTTCTTTCACTTTCAATGAATCAATGAAAGATTTATTTGTTTAATAACGTAGTGTTTTTTTTTTTTTTGCACTGTTAGCCCTGCATAAGCAGTAAAAACACTCAAATGTGATCCTACCTGTTGGGAGTAAAAGTGAAAATAAAAGCATCAGAAATTATTAAATACATAGTTAGTTCAATAATTGTGTATTTAAATTGTGAAATTGCATATCAATTATTTTTTTTCTTCATTATTCTCTGCTGAGAAAAAAGATGGAATCTGATGTCTGTTGGTTTCCACTTGGTCGCTTCCTTCAATGCCTCCTTGGTCCAATGGCTGCTTCTCCTAAACATTTTGGCAGGGTTTCTAAAAATGTTCCACCTGGTGTGAAGCACGGATTCAACACACTTATGTAAATGCTGACACAAAGTGTATCAGCACTGACAGTACATATGACCACTTGTAATACTTCCTAGCATATTCAATTATTCAGACAATAATAATTTTCTCCAGGTAAACAAGCTTTTATGAGAGGGAACTTACGTGTGTGTGTGTGTGTGTGGAACCCGTGCTTCACACCAGGTGGAACATTTTTTTCAAACCCTGCCAAAACTATAATAATAAAGTTATCAAGGAAGAGTGGAGAGTTGAACCACCAACCTCCTGCACCACAGCCAGCCTTCCACCACCCTGAGCTGCGTGTTCTGGTGAAGCTGCTTCATTTCAGAATTAATAAAAATGCATCCAGAGTGACACTATGCATTAAACAAAATCCCAAAGCCCAAAACGTCTTACAAAGTGTACACATGTAAGTGAATTGCAAGTAAACTGTGTGAGTTGAGAGCTGAGGCTGTACGTAAATGGTACTTTATGTGTTTTTTTTTCCTTCAGGGGACGGTCTGGACGGTGCCATGGCTTCCCCCAGCACAGGCGAGGAGGACGAGTCTGACAGAGACCGCAGGAACAACAAGAAGAGAGGCATCTTCCCCAAAGTGGCCACAAACATCATGAGAGCGTGGCTCTTCCAGCACCTGGCGGTACGACACACTTCCCCCGCTGGGCCTCAAAATATCACGCATGGAAAATGGTCAAATGATTGCGCAATCACAAAAACCTTTAAAGTCAGAGGGAAGAACAGAGGGTGGCGTGCCTGAGTTTATCATAGAGGCCAATGAAATTAAATGGAAAAATCATGGGATTAACGACTATGAGAATCAGTCAAACACAGTGAGTGAGACGCCAATGGAGTGAGTAATTGTTGGTGAGGTAATTAGCTTCTAAATGAGGCGGGGCAAATGCTGTCTCACTTCAGTTCTTATGGTGTGTGCGTGTGTGCGTGTGTGTGTGTGTGTGTGTGAGAGAGACAGAGAGAGAGAGAGTTACAGAAATACTAAAAGGGTGATTCCTGTTTCTGAGATTTCCTCTAACGTTAAAATAATCACTTCAGCGATGACATTGTGTTTTGTTGGTTCGTGTTCATGGTCTAGTTTTTAAGCATTTGATTAAGATGCCAACAAAGCTTCATCTTTGGGACTGGTGTGTTTTGATACAATACTTAAAATTAATAAATGAATGAAAATAAAATGCAACCACTGGTTATAGAAGTAGGGTATTGAAAATGGATAGATGGACAAACAGACAAACTAAA
Organism: Thamnaconus septentrionalis; assembly: GCA_009823395.1. Taxonomy (NCBI): domain Eukaryota; kingdom Metazoa; phylum Chordata; class Actinopteri; order Tetraodontiformes; family Monacanthidae; genus Thamnaconus; species Thamnaconus septentrionalis. The sequence continues at coordinate 7,811,019 of CM020510.1, read as the reverse complement.
ATCTCAAAAACCTTTTGAATCAGAACTGATGTAAGAATCCCAGATGCATAAACCTTAATAAATCTTTAGAATCCCAAGTGTCAATGAGAATTTCCTGCTAAAATAATTTTTTTGATGTGTGTCCTCTCTCAGCACCCGTACCCGTCTGAGGAACAGAAGAAGCAGCTGTCCCAGGACACGGGACTGACCATCCTACAGGTCAACAACTGGTCAGTGCACTCTCTGATCAATACTCTAATTCCAGCTCCGCTGCCTTATCAATAATCAGTTAAACCGTCGTGTTTTTAAAAAATGCCTCGCGTCAACATTCAATTTAAGTGCGAGGCGGCGGCCTCGTCGATAAGCGCCTTCGCTCTTTCCTCCTTGTGGAAGAAGTGAGCAATATCTGGATTTTACACCCCATTAAACGCTGCACTTTTTTTTTTTGCTTAGTATCTCATTCTCCTGGCCGTTTTGTGCGGATAAGTGTCCGTTAAAAATAAAAGGTTGCACTTTTACGAGACTTTCAGAGGAGACTGTAATCCGCTTTATTGGAGGAAAGCTTGTAACGCAGCAGAAAAATGTCCCGCTAAGCATTTTTTTTTCGGTCCGAAGCTGCAGCGGGGGGTGAAAAAAATCTATCTGGGACATGTTCATAAAACAGAATAGCAAATCAATACCCAATAATCCGATGGTTTACAGGGAAATGATTCCGATTCACTTTGCGGTGACATGTGGATAAAAAACCCCACCCCAACACAGGCATACACAAACATGTACACAAACAAAAAATGCAGTTTTCAAGATTTTTTCAACAGTAGAAAATCCAAATATGTAAAGATGAAGTGTGTGTGTGTGTGTGTGTGTGTGTGTGTGCTATGTGTAAAAAACAATAGATTTTACAAGCTGAGAATTTCCTACTTCTAATTTTGCAGCCCTTGCCATAACAGCCTCACACACACACACACACACACACACACACACACACACACACACGGTGTCCCAATCAATGCGGATCAATCAATTATCACAGGGCCGATCGATGGCTGCCTTGGCCTGATGTTGATTTAGTGCGCCCTCTGAAAGGGTTAAGTGGTTGTAAAATGGAAAAGGTTAATAGTCTCCTGCTCAGCCTTTTTCTCCATTAACGGGTGGCCTCGTCCGTCTCTCCCTCACCCTCTGAACACCCTGCGCCCTGCGTCTCTCTCTCTGCCCCGCCAGGTTCATCAACGCCCGGAGGAGAATAGTTCAACCGATGATTGACCAGTCCAATCGCTCAGGTCGGTGTTTAGGAGTCAGTCAGTCAGCTGGCCGGTCGCTCTGTAAACAGCTGCGTTGTATCCGCTAGCGTGTGTGAGTGTTGTTTATATGTCTTCTGAGTGTGTGCGTGTGTTGTCTCACAGGTCAGGGTGGTCCCTACAGCCCAGAGGGAGCAGCTCTCGGGGGTTACGGCCTCGACGGACAGGCCCACCTCGGCCTGCGGACGGCAGGTAAGGCCGCCTGTGGGAGAGAGGCCTGAAAACAGCACATTGGAGCTGCTGATCAGTCTGATGATTATAATTACTGACAAAAAAATAAACACAGACAACCATGCACACAACTGTGCCTATCAATCAAACCAGATCCAATCAAAACAATGAATTTGGTTCAAGATTTACATTTCAATAAAGAGAGAAAAGAATATTTCATTTTGTTTTTTTCATATATATATGTAAAATATTTTTAGCATGGTCTGTAAAGCTTCACAGAAGTCAAAAGTTAAACATTTATCCCAAAAATAGCAACAAAAAAAAACAACTCACTTTTAGCTTCTAAGTTGGAAGTTCACCGCCAGGCTAAAGTCACAATCTATTGTATAAACATTGGTAAAGGGATTTTTGTAGATTTGAAACATTCAATACTATTCATGAGTATTGAACTCTCTCTGGAGTTCTGGAGACCAACCTCGCCTCTCTTCCTGCTCACCAGGTCTCCAGGGCATGTCGTCTCTCCAGGGTGACTACCCCGGCGCCCTGCTCTCCCAACCGGGCTACCCCCCCCACCCAGGAACCTCCCTCCACCCCTACCCGGGTCCTCACCCCCACCCGGCCATGCTGCTCCACCCACCGCCGCACACACACCCAGCAGAGCCCCTGCTCGCCCAGGCACTGGACATACATGCACACTAGCTGCGGCTGGAGGAGTGGCTGTGCGTCTGTGCGTGTGTGTGTGTGTGTGTGTGCGCGCGAGGGTGGATTCCTGTATGAATGTGTGTGTTTTTGTGTGATGTATGTTTACGTGCGATGACGCATTCAGAACACTATTTAAAGAAAAGAAGAAGAAGAAGAAGATAAAACGACACATTGCTCCAAAAGTTTACATTCCCCACTGAAAGACACTGACCTCAATGTAGCTTTCCCTCCCGCTAACACACACACACACACACACACACACACACACACACACACACAACTAACACACACACTAACACACACATGCGCGGTCTGGGCCCACAGGTTTAAGCCATACCTCTTCTGGAGTAGAAGTGCTTCCTTTCCAAAATTGTCTTCACTGTGTCCTGTGGGTGAGACGCCTGCTTTAAACTACACTTCCCATCATGCCTGCTGAACCCAAGGGAGACATTCCATCACGGAGCTGCGCGGCGCTGCGCTGGATGGATGGATGGATGGATGAATATTTATTCCCAGACTAATGGACTCTTACTGGATAGGACCCGACCCCTGTGAACGCGCCTTTCTTCACGAGCTTCCCTCGTCTTCCTTCACACACACACACACACACACACACACACACACACACACACACACACACACACACACACACACACACACACACACACACACACATACACACGCACACTCTTTATTTAAAGCTTTATTTGAGTTGTTTCTTATTCTATTTTTGTATTTATGTGTGCCGCCGGTTGCAGCCTCATGCGAGCTTGTCAAAATATTTAGTGCTCTTCCTCAGCATGAAGCGTAAACACTATGAATGATTTCCGGCCTGCCTCGCTCTCATACCACTGACCTCCTTAAGGCACCGACTGGTGTCCGTTACCTTTCCCACACACGCTCACACACACACATACACACACACACACACACACACACACACGCATCACAGAAAGCCATTTCTTACACACACAGACATACAGATCAAAAGAAACCCTTTGTAAGCATTTTGGGGAAGTCTTGTTTGTGTCCGTCACAGCAGTGTGTGTGTGAGGGAAGCTGCTGCAGCCAAAGGACTCTTAAATGACATTTTTCAGCTTTCTCTTCCACTATGCTGTAATGTTTCTGAATGATGATGGAAAATACAATTAAGGTATTAAATGGTTTTGAGGTTTTTCTTTTGTACAACTGGTCCCTGGTCATCTGTGTGAGTGTGTGTGTGTGTGTGTGTTTTCTAATCTGAGGTCTGTTTATTCCTCTGGAGGTCGATTAGAAATGGACTGTTAGTCTGAGAGGCGGAAACAGCAGCTAAAGAATGAAATGACCTAAATATTTTGATGTTGACTAGAATGCAGTCAAATCAAGTTTTTTTTATTAGGATTTGAAGTTAAAACTTTTGAAAAACAAATGTCACAAAATGGGTAAATAAATATTTTCCTGCAACAGGATGATTGTGAGAATACAGATAATATTTTAGACAGTTTAAAAAAACATATCAAAGTGAAATAATTTTACCACCAGCGATCGATAATTGAGCTTTAAAGGCTGAGTGTGTAAAATTTTTACAAGATGGCAGCAAACTGGAAGCAAGACCCTTATTGCTTCATGTATATTTTCATATACATGAGAACTGTTCTAAGGGTTGGAAAACCAAACTAATCTGATTATGCTGTGAGCATACTCTTTTATGAATGTATTTATGGGCAGTGTGTTAAGATTCTACCAATATAAAATTCACAAATCAAGCCAAATTTTACCCACTGGACCTTGAGCCTTTTGCTAAGAACAAGATAAAACACACGACTGTATTTGAGCAGCAGCACCAACTCTGAAAGCCTCTAAAACACATTAACAATAAATCACAAATAAAACCAGTGGAAGTTTACTTCCTTCCCAGTCGTTATGAAAATTCCTGATTCATCCAGGCGCTTCACCAGGTGAGCTGGTGAACAAGTGAGAAACGGCGCTGGGTAAATATTACCCACATGAACAGAAACTGATAGTGTGGAGATGTGTTGTTGTGCAGATTCTTTGATTTTTTTTGTATAGCAGCGTTCAGTTTGCTCTGTGCTCCACACTCGAGTCGTCAACTTTCACCGCGACCTTCTCTCTCTCCCTCTCTCTGTCTCTCTCTCTCTCTCTTTCTCTCCCTCTCTCTCTCTCTCTCTCCTCCGAACCGTGCGCTCGTCCCGCTCTCATCCACTCATTTGTCCGTCCTATTGGACTCGGACCGCCGAGGCCTCGGGCTGCAGCTGCACTGATCCGTCACGCACGCTGGATTATCACGCAGAGGAGGGAAAAAAGCAGCGATTCCTCTTCCTCGGCATGGAGCTCCCGTCCTTCCTCCCGTCTCACAAAATCACAGCGACATCGTCGGAAAATCACAAAGCTCTCGTGCTCCGAAGACGTCTGGTCTGGTCTCGCCTCCGGCGCCGCCAAACACCCGAAAAACCATGATATCAGATTTTTGCCGCCTTATCTTCACCCACAACAACAAAACGCACAACAGACCCGGAGCCTCCTCCACCCCGTTTGTTCCCCAGCGTGGCCTGGAGCGTGACGGAGGAGGGGTCAGAGGTCAGGGAGCAACCAGAGGTCGGCAGGAAATGGCTGTTCTCCTGGCAGCGGGGTCGTGACCTCAGCATCCCTCCCGCTCTTCATTTCTCTTTGTCACTCCGCACACTGGGCCCTCAGACACGCTGGTCACTGAGTGCGGTGGTGGGTGGTGGTCTCACTTTTACTCTTTCACCCCCCCCCCCCCCCTCCCCCCACTGCTCCTCCTGCTCCTCCCCCAACGTGTTGCGCGTCATGTAAACCTCTCGGTCACCCGAGCTGTTTATCAGTGCGACCTGGAGGAGCTTCCAGAGGGGAAAAGCTGTCGGGGGGCTGGATTTCATTTAACACGGTGATATCGCCTGTTACACTGCGGTCGCACACGTCGTCCATATTTCTTGCTGTTGCCGTGACGCACGGCCCGCTGGAGGAAAAGGTCAACACAGCAGCGCTTCAAACAAAGAAACATCCTCTATATCCAATCATAATTTAATCCAAAGGCCTCTATTAGGCCCCTACTATGTGTTTATATCTCTTTCTTCTATCCTACAGTTGGCAGCTCTATATGGCCCAGAAAAACTAGCACTCTGCTTACAGCCTTCTGCTAAAATGTTCTCCTTTCCTGCTAAAAAAAAGATGATTTGTTTCCTATTTCTGGAAGCCCATTGAAGCTGGAAACACAGATTATGAACACAAAACACTACTGAAGTCATTCAGGGTACAAATACTTAGAAATTATGAAATGCTTGAACACATTCTTGCTCCAGTAACTTTTCCCCTCAAAGTGTTGGATCATTCACAGTAGACTGACTCTATCTGGTGCGAGTATACAGTGTACAGTATACATTGCATACTAACCTATTCATGCTAGCGAGGCTAAAACCTCTAATATTTGCCTGATGCAGTGGACTTTAATGGTTCCCTTTATGGAATCTGTGTTTTGGGATCGCTGTTTCTCCAGTCACTGACACAATAACGGTGGGAAGTTTAATATTTTTCTCTCTCCGCCGTGCCGCTGTAAATGAATTGTCCTTGCAACATCACAGCCCAGGCGGGCTGGCGGGGAAAAAACAACCAAAAAAAAACGAAAAAAAAAAAAAACCTTCCTCACATTCATAAATCCTTGAGTGCACAGCTCTCACTCATGCACTCTAATTCATAGGCGGAGTCTCAGTTTATGATGGGCTCGGAGTTGCTGGCGGAGAGATTTTCTCTCACAACAAAGACTCCATTAGGTGGCGGGAATTAGTCTGCGGAAGGTCTGTTGACTTCACTGCTTTCAAGCGAAGCAGCTGCTGAGGAAGAAGGGGAGTGAATGCATGAACGTAGCTGAGGTTCAAGAGTTTAAGATGTCGATTTTAAAAGCAGTAATCACTGAACTCCCCAGAAATAAGAGCAGATGGTCCTTAAAATTCTGCGCTTTCTCCACATTTTGGAATGTGTAAATCAGCCCTTTGTGATGTCACAAAGCACACTCACTGGTGGCTTAAAGTGAGGTATCAGTGGCCCCTCAGCCAGGCAGACCTTTTTTCTGTCCTCTGATGCCAAGTTGTTGTTTTTTTTTTTTATCAGTGTAGGCAGGAAGTTAGAGCACAGCATTCTTGCTGGAGGCTGTAAACAAAGGGCTAAATGACCTGCTTTTCTGGAATTGTACAGAGGCCTCTCAAATGCTAAATGAAGACCTGAAAATGGATCTAACCATGTCTTGATAAAGGCTAATATAAAAAAAAAGTGCAGGAGGCATTTTCCTTGAATTCATGTTTAGTATTTTCTCCACGACGGCATCATTGTCATTTCAAACGAGTTCCATTGCAAACGTCTCGCACTCGCTGTCGACCCTCCGCCCGCTGATGTATTTTGCCCTCATAATGTCTCCATCATTTCCTACCAGAGTCCTGCTACGGTTTATATTTGACCATTTGGGGGCCACTGAAGGCATGCATGTGTGTGTGTGTGTGTGTGTGTGTGTGTGTGTGTGATGTGTAAATGCGAATGAAAAGAGTGTGCACATAAATATGCACAATTCCATTTTAACACAACGTGTGCGTGTCTTTCAGGGAGGAGGGTGCGCAGGGTGAGGTTGGGGTTGGGGTTTGGGGGGGGGGGGTCACTTTGATGGTCATTAATCATTCAATTACACACCTGTCAGAGTTCAGACAAGTGGGAGAGAGGGAGGGAGGGCCAGCGGGGGTTAAACTGGGACGGAGGAATGCAGCGGGAGAGAGAAGGAAGGAGGGAGGCTGAATGAGCAGCCAGAATGGGTGAAAGTTTTATTGTGCTGTAGCGGCCTGACAGAGGCAAGCTGCTGGGTGGCGGCGGGACAAAGACCCGGCTGAAAGAGGGGGACGGCTGGCAGATGATGACGAGGCAGAAGACGAGTCGCCTGGTCGGGACGAGTCAGAAATGTTTGAGGGGTTTCAGCGGAAAATGTGAGCTTCCGAAATCAAACGGTAGACAGGAACAGACGCAAAACTAAGATTATACTTTTTTTTATAACCAGTTTGACCCGGAAGGTTGTTTCACTTATGTTTCAAAATGCTAGTGAAGGTTTCTAGTGGCTCTCATCATTTGGTTAAAAACAAACAATAGATCATAGTACACAATAATATTCTCTAAAACGCCTGATATGTCACTGAATGTACAGCCAATGCAAATATTTCCTGCAGCAAAATGACAATTGTAATTTTTCATATGGAGGTAAACCTCACAAGGACAAGTGAACCTCTGAGGCTCGAAGCGAACGACGGTTTGTTTTTGTGCAAATGAAAGCTGCAACCGGCTGGGGGTTGAACTGAGCCTTTAATCATTGAGAGGTTTCTATACTGACAATATCTACATTAAGAAAGAGACACGGTGCACCGTACGCCTTGTGTTTCCCTCTCCATGGATTATGCTGAAATGTTCCTATACAGTGTGTGAGCAGCCTCACCCCCCAATACACAATCTGTGTGTGTGTGTGTGTGGGTGCGAGAGAGAGGGAGAGTGTGTGTAGCTGCAGCACCTCCACTGCCTCAGGCCACAGCCATCTGTGTCCCCCTATTTCTCACACTCTCCCACACACACACACACACACACACACACACACACACACACACACGCCTCTTCTTTGTGGGTCCACCTCCTTTGCCGCCGCCACCTCTGCCATATATCTAATTTATGGCTGTGGTGAGTGCATTACACACTCTCATGTATGCATAATATATCACACGTGTAAAAGAAATGCATGTGTGGAACGAGTGTGTAACACTGTGTGCACCGGACGATGCAGTTTCGAAGGAAACTCCCTTCTTGAGGCTTCGCCTGGATTTTCTCATCTCTCTCTCTCTCTCTCTCTCTCTGTGTGTGTGTGTGTGTGAGTGTATGTGTGTTCAAGAAGCGTGTGATCCAACATCCTTCTCTTTGTTCCTTTCAAAATCTTGCGCCTGATCTGACAGCACTGATAAAGGGTATGTATGTCTGCTTGTGTGTGTGTGTGTGTGTGTGTGTGTGTGTAAGCCCAGCTGTTTCCAGCCTTGACATCCACAGGCAGGCAGAATGCCAGATGTCTCATTAGGCAAATTTGATTGGCTCGGTCGTTTAGAATGCAGCGATGATACGATTCCATATGTGTGTGTGTGTGTGTGTGTGTGTGTGTGTGTGTGTGTGTGTGTGTCATTTACATAAGAGGCCCTGATAACTGCTCTCATGTGTACACGCATGATATATGTGCATTCATCAACCATTTTGGAAGCATTATAATCTTTATGATCTACAGGCTGTCAATTGTTAAGGAGGAACTAAATGTAAAAGAAAAAAAAAATCAAAACTGGTAAAAGAAAAGCAGATGTGCACAACACAAACCTCTTCACAAAGTGTAAATTCAGTTCCTGAATTCAAATCCAAATCAGTGTTTGAGTAGTTGGTGAAAACTACATATATTTATAGTCAACACACCACCCATTAAACTCTTTGGTCCTTTTTCTCTCCCCGCAAAACAATCCTGCAGTTTCTAGATAGTGTTTGTTTATTACTATTATTATTATTATTATTATTATTATTTTTATTATTATTATTGTGTGACAAAGCCAGATCAATGTCATTATTCTATCAATTCCAAGTCAAATCTGTTTGTATTTTGCCTTTAGTATCAGATGGCACTGTCTGGATCTAACGCGAGGCTTAACGCTGCCCTCTAGTGGTTGCTTTTGAATACCAATAAATAAACGTGGTTTTGCGGTGTTTTGTTTTGTTTTGTTGTTTAAATGCACCAATTCAAGTTCTCCGTATTTATATATTTTGTGTCTCATCTAGACGTTTTTTTTTTTAGTTTTCATCATTTGAGGCTAAATTGAGATATGTTCAAAATGAATCTGTTCATGTAATTCTGTTCTGTCAGGAGTAAAACTCCTGTTTGCAGGAACAGATTGAATCCAGGAGCCAAAGCATAACATTGTGGTTTTTATTCATTTAGTCTCTTCACTCACATTGTTTTCAGTGAATGTTTAGAAGTCCTGCCTTGTGGTCTCCACACGTCTCTCTCCCACAGTTCTTTCAGGTCCTCTTCTCTTGCATCCAGCTCCGTCCTTTCTGTTCTCACGCTGTTGATGCAGCAGCGGAAGCCTGATTCATCCTCGCCTCCTCCTTTAAAGGCTGCAGAGCCTCTCTGACGCTCTCCGCCTGCTGCTGCGCCTCATCAAAACCAGCCGAGTCCGATTCTTCTCCGCTCTCCTCTGTACTTCCCTTTTGTCTGTGCGGCTCCTGCATCGCGCTCTCCTCCATGCTTCCTCTTTTGGCGCCGGCGGCGGGCCCCGGGCCCCGCTGCTGCCTGCGGATGGTCCGCCGGTTTTTGCTGCGCCGCGACTGGTTGCAGTGCAGGGTTCGCCTGCGGTGCCACTGGTCGAGAGAGTGCTGGGCCTCCACGCTGAGCTGACGGGCCGCCAGCCGCGGCTGGAAGCTGCTGATGTAGTAGAGGGAGGCGTACAGAGTGGTGAGGTAGTAGCCACCTGTCGGGTGGAAGGGGAGCGAAGATTCAGTGACTTTTAAACGCGAGTCGCTGAGTTCAGGTCAGTCTGAAGAACTGGTGGAAAGTTCCAAGAGAAGAGCCACAACAACTTTCCTGGATCTTGGATTTAAAATCAGAAAATCAAATCCTCAAATGATAATTTTTTATAATGGAAAGAATCATGACTGATTCCTCACTTTTTAAAATGAAAATGTACCTGTAAATTCAAAAATACTTTCCCCTCCTGACTAGTTTTCAAGGTGGTATCCGCAACAACTTGAGAAAGACAAATATCTAAATCAATAATCACTCAGTGGGTCATCAGTGGAGCATCAGTCACCGTTGAACCGCAACAGAAACAGCAGGAAATACAAAAACAGACCATTTGTGACCATCTGTGAAAAATCAGATGTATTCGGGTCACTTTTGACCACAGAAGTCAATTATTTTAGCTAAAATCCACCAATTAGCGAACTCTTACCCTCCCCCTGCAGCTGTGTGGGGTCCAGCAGCTCCATCATGTAGTCGGTGTCCAGCTGCAAGGTGACCACGTCGCTGCGAAGCAGCACCCACGCCAGACAAGGGCAGGAAGTCGTCCGCTCCGAACACGGTTCCTGCTGTAGACGAGAGCAGTGCGCGTGTGGATTCATGAAGTGCACGAAACAAATCCAGAAGAAGAAGAAGAAGAAGAAGAAGAAGAAGAAGAAGAAGAAGAAGAAGAAGAAGAAGAAGAAGAAGAAGAAGAAGAAGAAGAAGAAGAAGAAGAAGAAGAAGAAGAAGAAGAAGAAGAAGAAGAAGAAGAAGAAGAAGAAGAAGAAGAAGAAGTGGAAGAAGAAGAAGAAGAAGAAGAAGAAGAAGAAGAAGAAGAAGAAGAAGAAGAAGAAGAAGAAGAAGAAAGAAGAAGAAGAAGAAGAAGAAGAAGAAGAAGAAGAAGAAGAAGAAGAAGAAGAAGAAGAAGAAGAAGAAGAAGAAGAAGAAGAAGAAGAAGAAGAACCTGCTGACCTGAAGTGGCGTTAGTGCTCATGCTGTGGTAGATGCTCTTGCAGACTTTGAGCAGGATCTGGACCTTCTTGTTGGGGGAGTAGGCCTCGTGCATGCTCGCCCAGCGCTGCTGGATTTTCTCCAGGGCGACAACGTCGGGAACGCCGACCCCCGCCGACCCTCCCAGCTCCTCCATGTCCTTCTTCTCCAGCACGCGCACGTTGCTCTGGAGCCGCTTGAAGGTGGCGTCCTCGGCCCTGGCGGCATGGATGCAGAAGTAGAGGTGCGAGGCGACGGGCTTCAGCGCCACCCGGTGGACGGAGAACTCCACCAGCGTGTCTGCGAGAGGAAATAAGTGAATTTTTTAAATGATTTTTTTCCCATCACACTGTGTTTAAATCTTGTACTTGTGTTTTTTCAGAGAAACGGATGCATCTCTGGTTTTATGTGGGCCGCGTCAAAGACGACTTTCTGTTACGACGGATAAAGTTTTTTCTGATTCCGATTCTCAAAAAAACGAATTTGTTGGCAAACTCACCGACGTCCAAGTCGTTCAAGTCGTCCAGCGTGGCCTGGACGTCTGCACAGTCCAGCAGCGTCTCCCTCAGTGATGTCAGCTGCGACCTCACTTCCTGCAGGAGCGCCGTGAGCCCCCCGGCTTCCGACCTCTTCTTCAGCGTCGTCTCCAGGAAGCTCCTCACGGCTTCGGCGAAGGGCTCGCCCCGCCGCTCGCTCAGCTCCTTCACCCGATTGGTCAGCCTCTTCTTGTGGCAGACCAGGCCGCCCAGGGCCTGGCCCACGGCCGAGAAGCGGTGCATGACCTTGTCGGCCAGCCGCTGCGCGCTGGGATAGTGCGAGCTGGTACTGGGCAGCGGGGACTCGGGCTCCTCCTCCACGCTGCTGATGGACAGCGAGTCGGGCTCCAGCGAGGGCGGGCGGAGGTGGGACGAGGGCCGGGGCGGAGGCAGCCACACGCCGTCCTCGATCCAGGACACGCGGTGAGGGACGGGGCTGCTGTGGTGAGGCGTCAGCGGCAGCTCGGACGCGGAGCCGCTGGTGGGCCGAGAGGTGGACGGAGTGGAGAGGGGAGAGAGGCTGGCGGTGCTGGTCCTGGAGGACGCGATGGAGGACATGATGGAGGAAGTGATGGAGGAAGTGATGGAGGAAGTGATGGAGGAAGTGATGGAGGAGGAGGAGGAGGCGGAGTCTCGGCTGGCTCTCCTCAGGACCACGCCCCCAGAGGAGGCCGGCGTGGAGGGGCAGGGGGAGGACTCAGCCGACCAGGAGGATCTGGTCAGACCTGGAGGGTTGGAGGGGGGACAATTCAGAAGAATAGCTGGGAGTACTACTGTAAGTTCTCTTTGTGACATCACAAGGGGAAAATTACCAAAAATACATGTAAAAAAAAAAACATTCTCTGAAAAGTAGAGCTGGTCATTGACAGACTACTGTTAGAAAATGTTGGCAAGAAATTCTTCGAAAAGACAGAATCTTTTCTATCTTTTCTTAGAAAATGGTTGTGGGTTCAATTCCAGGCCTTGTAAATTGTCTGTAGGAGTATATGTGTGAGTGAGAGCGAATGGTTTGTCTCTATGTGATCCTGCAATGAACTGGCGACTTGTCCAGAGTGTCACCCTGCCTTCACCCTATGGGAGAGGCTCCAGCAGACCCACACAACCCTGAGCTCAGGAAGAAGTGGGTATCGAAAACGGTTTGCCCTTCTACATCATCATTTATAAAATAAATATATTATTATATTATGTATTATATTATATTATATAATATAATAATATATCATATAATTGATACAAAGATTTAAAAAGGGATATTTAAAAGAAAGCTCATTTTGTCATTCAACAGTGGACGCAGCAGTACAATATTTCCAAGCGGAGAACGAATCCAGACACAAGCAGTTCTCACCAGTACTGTCCAAGCTTGCCGGCGAGGGTTCCTGGTCCAAAGACACGGTTCTCTTGCTGTGCAGGCCGGCGCCGGCCCACGGCCTGGTGCTGCTGCAGCGCCGCTCTCGTCTGTAGGTGGTGGAAGCGGCTGGCGGCGGGAGACAGGGAGCGCTGGGCTTGTTGGTCAGCCACTCGTCCCCGTGCTCGTGGAGGTAGAGGGGGTTGATGATGCACAGGGCACCGTTGCTGGAGGTCAGCTGGCAGGCAGGCGCACACACACACACACACACACACACACACACACACACACACACACACACACACACACGTATGATGGGACACATGAAACACACCACAACAGGAATGCATCTCTCAACTTATGTCAATATCTTTGCACTTCTCACTTCTATGCATCTCTCGCAGGTCCTTTATGCTCCCAAACGAAGGGAACTTACATTTTAACCTGCGCATTTAGTTTATTACTGCCACTGTTATTGTTTCTGTGTCCGTGTGTTTGAATTCATCCAGATGAATTGTACATTTTGATCAAAACAATTCACTGAGACACCTGACAGAGGGAATTTATCCAAGTTCATGTTACAAATGATTGTAATAACAGTATTATTAGAATAATAATAATAATTGTAAATTATTAGTAATTATTAGTGGCAGCTTGGAGTACAGTGAGGCAAAAGAGAGTGTGACTCTACTGCTGGCCAGGAGGTATACACACTGTACTCATACACACACACACACACACACACACACACACACACACACGGTAAATACCTGTATGGAGCACATGGTGTTCCTCAGCTCACCGCTGCTCATATCATCTGCCGGCTGGTCGGCCGACGCGCTGAGCCAAGTTTCTGCACGACAAGAGGGAGTTTGACGAGTGTCACAGGACAGACGGAGCTAAACTTCTGTCCGTAAGAGAGAAGATGAAACCCAGTGACTCACTGGGTTCAAGCTGAGACAGGCGATCTCTGTTCTTCTGGTTCACGCTGCAGATCCAGTGAGGAATGTGGAGACAAACAGGCAGCACATCCCTGGAAACACCAGGAAGAGGAAGAGCAAAGTGAATAAATGAGCAACACAGGCTTCATCTGGACGTTTTCTTTTCTTTTCTTTTTTAACTAGACGCCTAAGAATGAGGAAAGAGTCGATCGGATCTGATTTGAAAACACACCTGCACACACATGAATCACATTTTGTTGTGGTTCTACATGGTTTTCATCCGTAACGTGTGCATTTCAAATGTAATATGAAGTCAGACAAGTCAGACTCAGACAGACAAGCAGCAGTAGGTTCCTACCTGGTAAGAGAGTAGAAGAGCACGAGCTGAGCCAGGTCCGAGAAGGAGAGGTGAGAGTCGGAGAGGTGGAGGGCTGCCGGAAGAAAGGAAGCCAGAGGAGAATTAGTTTCCTAATAACACATTTCCGAAAAACAGTAGCAAAGCTTTCAAGAGGAAATAAAAGAGGTAGTTCCTTAAATGACTCAACTCGATTAGCTTTACTTTTTTTTTTTTTTTAAAACATCTTCGCCCACACTGAAGTCGGTCTGACGATGTGGTTTTGTTGAAATACATTTAATCAACAGGAATTAAGCAAGTGGGGATTTTGTCTATTTTGTTGTTTGTGCAACACGGTTCATGTGGAAAATGACACCGACGGGCCGGAACTGATGAGTAACTGAAGAGGTGTTGGCAGCTTCTACAGAACCTGAATTTGCAGCTTGGCAGGGAATTGTGATTCACCTGTCACAGCTTTGCTTTTCTGTGTCTTTGGAGCTGTTGGCAGCAGACTTGGATTCGCCGCAGAAAGCACCAAAGACACAGCTGCTGAAGAATAAAATGGCGAGAAAATGCTGTATTTTACAGACAATTCAGTAACAGCTTAACATGTGTGTTCACACTAACCAGGTTTTGACTGGGAGATATTTAACTACTACATAAAAAAACAGATTCTTCCTTGTCAATTCTTCTCCTGGCATTGCTGTCCGGCTTGGCTGACAAAAAAAAAAATCTCTAAATCTATTTCGTAGACTTCAAGTGTAAGGAGGACAGACGGACGGAGGCCGGCTGCCGTCTGGGTGCTGCTGATTCGTACCTGTAGCGGTGAGTTTGATACTGAAGTCGTGCACGTTGCCGCCGGCAGACACACACAGCAGGTTGGGCTGAGGCACCGCCTGGTCCTGAACCACAAGGAAGCTCTGCAGGGAGACACACGGTGACTCATATTAGAATCTGATGAGTGGGAGGAAAACTCGTCGGTAGGATTTCCTCGAAACAGCCACGCTGGAAACAAGCGTGGTCATTTCAGGGCATCCACGCAGCAAAGGGGCGGTAATCCACTTCATACCGTTAGAGAGGAAAACAAATGAAAAGACAGAGAGAGAAAAAACACCGGGTCAGCATGTCTGACACAAGGACTGAGCAACACTGGCCAGGAATGTTAACAGTGCTGGGAAATTAGAAGTTTTCATTTTTCAGAAATAATTAAAAGTTTAAAAGCTGAATTAGCAAAGTGCAAATTCTTCAATATTTCATGTCTGAGTAAAGTCACACACACACACACACACACACACACACACACACACACACACACACACACACACACACACACACACACACACACACACACACACAGGATGTGGCTTTCAAACATAGGGTGCACAGAAATAGAGACAAGTTCACTGGGCGTCACAAAGATTCAAATGTGTTCATGCAGCCCCGACACTCAGTTACCTGTTCATGTGCAGAAAGCCTTCAATAGAAAAAATAAAATCCCTCCATTTAACTAAACCCTCTCTGGTTAGAAATCACCAGCTGACAACTAACTGCCACTCACAGGATAAAAGTTTAACGGAGCTTCAGTAAAACACAAGCACCTTCCTCTTCAAGCGCCACCTGACACCAATCAGCCGCTTGCTGCCAGTCTGAGAGACCACCAGTTCAAATAAAACCAATCCAATCAAGACAAACGGCGCCTTTGCCAACCACTCACGTTCTCCAGCCACAGGGCACAAATTCGTTCAGCGACGCTCCTTTCTCCTGCTGCGCACACGCTTTTATTCTGCGCCACTTCTGCATTCCGCGCCTAAAGACCAACTTGTCATCGGTGCTCAAATGAAAAAAGGGAACTACTGCTTTGCATCACAGGGACGTAGGCATGAAGAATTACCGGTAGAAAACATATGCAAAGCAGCAGAGAATCTTTTGGTTTTGGTTTTCTTTTCTAATACTGTGCGTGTTCTGCCCATTAAACATTGACCCAGCAGTTGGGATGAACAGGTGTGATGGGAAAGTCAAAGATGAAGGGAGAAGGCAGACGAAGAACGACAGAGAAAGAAGCAAAACCATGAGAATAAATCTCCTTAAATGACAGCACATCTTTCCGAAGGACAAACATTGAAACTTCTTTTAATCTTTTTAAATTCTTCTTTGAAACATTAATTCCCCCCTCCCCCATCATTTGAATGAACTTGTTGCAAACGACTGCTGTCAAGGTTAAACTCCTCTTTTCAGTTGGAATTGTTCTCAAAGTGTTGCCATCTTTTAGCAGATCTCCTAATATCCCTGCTCACAGCGCTAGAACGAGGCTGAGAAAACGCATTTATCACATTTAAAGAACCATATCTCTATTCTTCACCTTTGAAACGGCTCCAACGAGTATGGAAATCCAGGTAAATGAAACAAAGCTCAATATCCTTTTGTCAGGATGACGCTGTCTCGGGATGTCACCCAGGTGATGATTTCAGCAGCTTGTGCTCCTGAATTTTCAGACTTTTAGTCGGGGAACAACACATTTACTACTTTTTCCAAAAACAGGTATGTACGCAGTCACCATGGAAAAAGTTGCTTGATTTTTGCATAATGCTGACAAGAGCGAAGGTGTTGCAGACTTTTCTTCAGTACCTGCTCAAACAAGACGCTCACGCAATGCAGCAAATGTGCTGGTGTGGTCGTCTTCTGAACCAGCACCGCTTTAAATTATTCAACCATTATACATGTGGCATTTAAGTTACGGAAAGCAAAGGAGGAGGATGATGATTGGGGGGGGGCAGAGGTGGAGGAAGAAGGTGAAGAAAGAGGAGGAGGTGATGAAAGAAGAGGAGCAGGAAGAGGAGGAGGAGAGGAAGATGAGGAGGATGAGGAGGATGAGGAGGATGAGGAGGAGAGCTCACCCCTGCAGGAGTGCCAGAGAGGGCAGCGTGGGCCTCCTCGCTGTCCCAGGGTGCACCGGGGCACCAGGCCTCCTGATAGCCCCTCAGCTGCTCCAGCAGCGACCTGCTCTTCCTGCTGCTCCTCCACGGGATGGCCGTGGTCCCGTTGACGGAACTGTGAACTGCCCTGGCACACACACACACACACACACACACACACACACACACACACACACACACACACACACACACACACAGTTGAGGACCAAGTGTAAACACAAGCAAAATTCTTCTGCGACTTCTTGAATTTAAAGCAGATGATTTGACTTCGTGGCACCTTGAGGTCCGCAGGTCACGCGGCCTTCTTCACTATGACCTCCCAGTCGTTCATTATTACAGAGAAAAGTCTAGTCTGACTTCTCATGAGGCAACAGTGATGCAGTGAAGACGGTTAACACTCACATGCGCTCGGCTCAGTTACTTCACGTGCGACTCTTTTAGCACATCGACGCGTCTCCTCCACATGTTGCAACCATCGGCGCCGTACGTCGTCGACTCTTCCTTCCCCCAGGCAGCAAAACGTTGCTCAAGAGCGCTCAAAATACCAGCCTGATGAGAAAAAGGAAGCCGGCGCACATCCTCAAGAAGCCCCCCCCCCCCGTGTTTCAAAACGCAGGTAACTGATGTCAGTCTTCCTCGGTGTCTTCACCGACGCACGCTTGTATTTCAGACGAATCCAACTTGTTGGTGTCACACACTTCAGCTGATTTTACATCAGCAGCCTCCACCCCGAGCCCCTCCTCCCGTCGCCCTGCGGTTACCCAACTCACAAGTCAGAACGCTCTGTGTGCTCGCCACACAGAGCACACACGACGCAGTCTCTGTCTTTTGCACTCTGATGCATCAGATGACAAACAGCAAAAAAACGACAACAAACAAACTACGGCACCTCCTGCTCTAAAAGAACCCGATGCCATGGTTTAAACGAATCTGTCTGAGATTATATCTTGCAGTTGTGGGGAGACTTACACGCAGATGCACGTCTGTCTGTTTTAAATACAGTTTAAAGATAAAGAAGAGATAAACAGGCAGTCGAGCAGCACAAAAGGTTCATTTCCTCCCCCACTACTGCAGGTTCGCACATTGTGTTGTTCAAATGAGTCCTATATTGTAGTTAACCTGCCTGGGGACCTGAACGAAAAATAGCAGATGCTTAAGAAAAAATAATGATACATTTATAAAATAATAAAAATGCTAAAATAAAAAACAAACGGTGCTGACGGTTCATATACAAGACTCCTGTATTGCATGGGAAGTCGTGTTCTCACACAGCAGTGAGAGGTGTTGTTGGTCAACTTCTTTGTGGCAAGAATAGCAGGCCTTCCTTTTTTCTACACTTTCTGCCTCAGTTCCAAGTAACAACACGTCAAAGACATGGGCTACTAGTCAAGAAAAGATCCCCACTGTCTCTGAAAGGCTCAACCATGCAACATCGGAACTTTTGCACTTTTGCCTGTATTTTCTATTCCAGGAAAATCATGCTAAGTCTAGAATATGGATGGTTTTGTTTCCACCTGCCAAGAGACTTACGCAGCTTCCCAAAGTCAGATTTATTTCGGGCTTTTATTGTTTCCATCATTTTGCACAGATTGCACAAAACACATTGCTCTTCGTTTTATTAAGTTGTCCCAATCAACTTCATTTAACTGCACCTAAATGTTGACATGCCTCCTGCCTGTACAGGACTGTACAGGTCAAAAACCCCAAAGAACTAAAATAAAGAGCTGTTCAGGACAATCTCCTGTCCTGCTTAAAAAGGGACAATTAGTTGCAGATATTTCAAATGTCTCACAAAATATTCTGCTCAATTAGCATTTTAAAAAGAAAACAATGTGTTAAAAAAAACAGGTGTATAAAGGTTAACATTAAGCACACAATGTTAAGATCAACATTTTTGAAGTCCCACATAACCAATTGTCTCGGTGTTGCGGCTATTTCAACCCGTTTATCAGGAAGTCAGATTACAACTCATTTTATTTAATGTAAGCAGGTCGTCTTAAGAGGAAGTCCAAAGGGAACTCGGACACTGAAGCTTGCGAAACACCATGTACGGCAGCAGAGCCGTAGCAAGGCCTGTAAAGTGGCTGAGTGATGATCACGCTGCAGGCCTTGCGGGAAAGACCTTCCGCACCCCTGCGGTGTCTGCGTTGTAAATATATAAATGAGCTGCGCCGCCGGAGCAGCGCAGTAAAATCTGCCCGTGCACAGAGTGGACTGCCCCGAAATAAATTGATGCAGCAGAGGCAAATGAGAGGTCGTAAAAAAAAAAAAAAAAAAAGCAAGAAGAAAAAAAAAAACAAAGTGCAAATTAGCGGGATATATAGATGCCTTAAACACAGGTGTGGTGGTGTCACCTTCACATCACCCGAGCCTGTCTGAAAACAGGGGCTTTTTCTGATAAGTTACTCTTCTTTTTTGGGCTCGGCGGCCGCCGATGCGGTGCTCTGTTCGGCCGCAGCCCCTTTGCTCTGGCTGCTCTTGTCCTGGCTGTCGATGCGGGCGTGCTCCTTCTTCACCAGCTCTTCCAGCTCTGCCTGCACACCAGAAACAAGGAGACGTGAAGGATCTGACACGTCTGTAGACGGGTGACGGGGGGGCAGAGGGGTGACAAACAGAAACAAAACACAAGAAGGTGTGTGCGTGTGTGCAGTGAGCTGGTCGTCAAGCCCCTGCTTGGCGGTGATCTTGGACCACAAGATCACACAGGAAAATCAGAAATAGGTTGGTCTGACATTTCTGCAACTCTCATGTTCTGCAACTCTCATGTTCTATTCGCTGCAGTTGCACATCGACGGCAGCAGACGCTCTATTTGTGTAGCGGTTTTCATGATATTTCAACAATCAGCTTTTCAGTATTCACACATTTAGCCAGAAAATTACCATGAACTATTGACTTTTTAGAGACACCAAAAATCATCATGACATTCCAGTAAGAAGAAGAAAAAGAAAAAAGGAACTTCATTTGCAATCCATACAAAAATAATTTGGTGAACTTTGTCCCGTGTTGCACAGTGGTAGAAAGAGATGACAACTCAATGGAGGAGAAAATTCTACGTCTGTACTGAAAAATCACACAACTTATACAGACACACACAACAAGGGAGAAACGTCAGCCCTCGTTCAGGGTCATAGTAATGAGTGCAGGGCTGTGGAGGAATGACCGTGTGTGTGTGTGTGTCTGTGTTTATGTGCATGCTTACCTTCCATCCCAACAGGTCAGCAAGGGCCAAACAGCCGTCGTCACACGTACTGACGTGAGCAACGTCTCTGCACAGAAGAAAAGAAAAGTGTGTTAGAACCTTCATCTTACTTCTTTAGTTCCATTCAGGGGCACCAGAACTGTTTTACCCCCCAAACAGACTGTCCCAAATAAAAAATAAGATGTTGATAAAAACAAGATTAAATATTCACGGCGTGGAAGAGAAACCATGTCTATATATTTATAGGTGATATGTAATTTAGTCACAATGTGATATGGAGGCAGAAGGAAAGGAAGGAAGAAAGCAGTAGGTCAAGAGTATCTACGAGTCAGAGAAAAAGAAATATTTCTGATGTAGTCTCAATGAGTGTGATCTTCTGGCACCCCGAGGTGGCGCAAACATGAACTGCATGATTTCAGCGACAATAATATATCACATGAAAAAAAGAGATAATTTACTGAAGCAAAAGGTCCTTCTCTGTAATTATTTTTGCCCACTTTATTTACAGTTTGTGTCAACGTATTTTTAGATAAGAAAATCTGTCTCTGTAGTACCTGTACGCCTTGTCAGAGTCAAAGTCCATCCCTCCACCAAAACCCAGCAACCCGAGCAGAGGATCAGCCTGCACAAAGAACAACGAATGGCATGGATCACACGTTGGCATGAAAACATCTGCAAGGACACACACACACACACACACACACACACACACACACACACACACACACACACACACACACACACACACACACACACACACACACACACAGGGAGTGAGATAGTAAAGGAGGCGAGGACTCACCTGGCCTGACTTCTCCATGTTGATGAGAAGTCTGGGGCAACTTTTTGAAACCCTGAGACAAAGCGGAAAGAAAATTCTTCAAATAACATTTCGGATGGTTCAGTTTGAAAACATTTATGTTGGAAGTCCTTTTCATTGTGGGACAGTGAGTCTGACTCTGAATGCCAGACAGCAAGACACAACTATTATTACTGCTGTCTTTGGCCAACAGCCAGTTAAACGGCAGTACCTGCCAACGAGGCCTGCAAATGGCTGGACCTGCAGAGACGTTCCCATAATAATGAGAAGATCACAGCGGGGAAAGTCCTGGTTGGGACATAAAAAAAAAAAAGTTTTAGAGAGTTTATTGTAGCAAAGGAGCTGTTTGACATTTTCAGTATGCTTGCACACTTGAAAAGCACAACTCAGTGCTCACCATCTTCATTGAAGTGAAGAACCGAACAGGAAGATTCTCTCCAAAGAAGACAATATCTAGATTTAAAATAAATAAATAAATAAATAACTACATACATACATACATACATACATACATACATACATACATAAGCAGCGAACAAGTAATAAAGAAGTCTGAGAAATGTCTATGTAATGTATATGAAAAGTAAAATAAATTAACAGAGTGGAAAGAAGTACAAGAGTAAATGACAAGATGGAGAGGCAGAGACCAACTCACCTGGTTTCACTAAACTGTCACACTTGTCACATTTGGGAATTTCATCAGAGAAGATTTTTTCTACAGAGGCAGAGCGAGGAGATTAAAACCCCGCAGTAATAATTAATCTGAGCAAAACGTGAGTGTAAAATAACACCTTTCATCCAGTCCAGGTTGTACTCCTTGCGGCAACAGAAGCTGACACAGTGGGACGTGTAGAACGTTCCATGAGCTTCAATTAGATCGTCACCCTCGAGGCCGGCCACCCGCTCCAAAGTGTCGATATTCTGAATACACACACAGGAATCGAGATGAATACATCGACAGAAACCGTCAGCGTGTCATTTGTGGAGCGAGCTGGTGTTTCACCAACCTGTGAGTAGCAGCGTCTCAGGAGACCTTTGTCCTTCAGGAGCTTCATGAAGTAGTGACACACTGTGGGCTAAACAACCAGTTAGTCACACAATAATATACATATATACAGTGAATGTAGTAAATCTAATATTTATTCCATGCAATGCAATGTCTCTGTAAAGACAGATTTTGTTTACTAAGATGATAAAAAAACCAAAAAAAAAAAACCTGTTATACTAAGACCATATAGAGTGTTTCATACCTTAAACTGCCCTGGGTAAAGCTCTTTGGCCAAGGCAAAGAAAGGCTCTGGATGTTTCTGAGAGAAGATTGTAAAAAGTCACATTTTTATTTTTAATTTAACTGTTATATAAAATATGCTGGTTAGTTATATTTAATTATACTATTTAAGACGTAGAGGTTCATTGAAAAATTCACATCCTGCGCTCACCTTAAAGTAATCAATCTGGAAGATGGCCTCTGGGTAAGGCAGGTTGTATTTCTGCAGGTTTGAATACAAGCCTGTTCCTGGTGAACGGAAATCTGGGATACCAGCCGCTGTAATTGGAGCCACAGAAAAGATGAAGGTGATCACCAGTCGTCAAACCAATAAGGCACTTTCAATGCACAGCTAACTGAACTTGTTTGTACATGTAATCACACATCTAAACAGAAAGCTTACATGTGGATATTCCAGCTCCAACCATGCAGAGAATGTTTTTACCTGCGCAGATGCATTGAAATGAGTCAGTCGATATCAACTGTGTTCACTGTAATACATTTGAATGACTGGAACACAGCTTGACACTAGTGCACTTACATTTTCCACTCTTAATGTATTGAGCCACTCCCTCCAGCGTCAACTCATCCAGAACCTTCTCTGCTGAGCCGAGGCCCAGGGTGCTGGAGAAGAGGTTACGCAGGAAGTCCACTAGTGGGAGAACAGAGAACAGAGAGCTATATATTTCTAAATGAAATCAATACTAAGCACACAAAGAGACTGGACAAAGGTTGTCCTGCTGAGCATATGAACATTACTATATCATCTATGACTTTCACATACTCTCCCCTGCAGCCTCTTCTTCGCTGCTGTCGTCTGACTGCTCCTACAACGAACAAAACAGTGCTATTATACTGAAAGAGTCTTAATGCAGTAAATTGAAATGAGCTTGTCTGTTTAAGGCTGAGCATGTTATAGATGCCATTTTGGGGGCGTGTAGGAAGAATATATTTCTTCACGCAGAGATTAAAGCACATAATGAACACAAACTAAAACCGACTAGGAAGAAGTGTACGCTCTCGGTTTAGCAGAGTACAAAAGAAATTCTTTGAGTTTCGTGGAACACATAGCAAATTTTGGATTAGCAAATATAGAAAAATAATTTCACATTTAAAAAAAAAAAGCTAAATATTTTAATCATAGATGATCTGTATACCTGCGACTCAGGCGTTAATTCCTCCTCTTCTGGTTTTTTAGGAATTTCTGGAAAGAAGTGATCAAATTGTCAAAATATTATCCTTAGCTACATTGCTACCTGTGCTAGCTTGTTGTGCTAATCAACATCAGTTATAGTATAATTTTCGTGTCAGACAGTCATCCTACCTGATGCATCAGACATTTATCCGGATACTGAGGCCCTTTACTCTCAAGGGTTTAACTGACAATTCGTTTTTAATAAGATATTACACGAAGTAGCAGCAATGCGGTTTACGCTGAGCTTGTTATTGTCCGTCAGAAATACGGTCCGTACAAGAACAGACCTTAAGACCTTCGTTCCTACGCATTCCCGACGACTGTATTGTCCAGTTAAGCCTCCCAATTCCATACACACGGACGTCGACATGGATAAAGACATGTGCGAAACTCAACTCGAACATTAATGCATGCACATTATAAAATTGGAAAGCTAAAAATGCTGTATCATGAAAAAGTAGTACTGCTGATCTTACAAACCACTACGTTGTCCTTACCCCTGCTGAATACTGTTTCCAGGTGGAGCTTTATGGCGGCTCATTGCCCAGGTGTGACAGTACTGGAGCACAGGGCTCCCACTGGATTATGGGTTTAACTCTTCTCACATAAGCCTCCACAGTGATAAATACATTTATACATACTCATAAAAGGGGAACAAACGCAGGCTTTTTATTGTCTTAAGTTTACAATAATAAGCACTAATTCAAACAGAATTAAATAACAAATTCTTTATTCAGCAAATATTTACAGGCAAAAGTTCACACAGATTCTACCACAATAACAAATAAGGTTTTTTGTTTACATAGCGAGACTTGACAGTAGGCCAAACCAACTGTAAAATTGGTTTGTATAATAAATATCAACCAATTAAGGCAACACTAAGTTGAACACTAATTTAAATCATGGGACCAATTGGTTGAATGATGTAAGAATCAAATATGTGGATCACCAGGATCTGAACATTCAAAAAGACTCAATCTCAGTTTAAGCAATTCTGTCAAATGTTTATCATGTCAACTTATTCTTTTACCCTTTTTTGTGTTCATCAAACTAGTTTTGCATGTATTTAGCATAAAGCTGAGCATAAGCTGTGACAGTTGCTGCACTGCAAAACCCTGACACGTCAGATGGGATCTTGTGAATTTTCTATGGGGCATCTCTTCCCTTATCAGCCCTTTCTGCATGACTCCACTATTTTAGCAGCAGAGAGCTCTCATAGGCCTATTTCTCATTTTGGATCAAGAAACTCCATTCCTCCAATTTTCCTCCCTACCTTTGCCCTTGCATTAGTTCAACATTCTCCTCCTCTGTTTCCTGTTTTAGGCTAAAGTCGTAGCCATTGGCTGTGATCTGGCAGTGCGGTAACATCTCCTCTAGCAAAATAACAACCAGCCCTGGGTGTTCAATCCCAGGGAGTGAAGATACATCCAGGCGCCTTAGTCCCCTACAATACGAAAACACACCACACAAGAAGGAAATTAATACAACGGAATGTTAGTTAATAAAAATGCTTTTGCGTGAATGTTTAGTTATTTACTTGAGGTTTCTGAGTGCTGCCAGACCGCCTGTTGTTATGCGTGGACATCGAGAAATGTCCAGTTCTTCCAGAGAATCTTGTAACATATGGAGTCTGGCCAGGAACCAGTCATCTACTTCAGGACATCCCTGTACTGACAGCGTCCTCAGTGACTCCTGCCCCACTACAATGAACACATCAAGTAGGACACACCGAAATTACATTCTGAATATCACAGAATAACCATCAAAATTGCCTTGAACAAAGCAACGGGTAACACAGATGGACATTTTATTTAAATATGAAATGAGATGGGGTCAATACCAAAATGGGTCAATCCTGAGTAGTTGATGAGTGTGTTGTTCATGTTCACTTCCTCAAGGACTAAGTCTTTGTGATTCAAAAAGTCCCAGTCAAATTTTCCATTCTTATTTGTGCTGAACCACTCTGATTGGCCTAAAAACCTGGGGATCAAACACAGCAGACGTTATAACATTCTTGAATTTCATGTTGTAAATGAAAAGAGCGAGACATTTAAAGCTGCAGCCTGAAAAACTAAAAGTGCATCAAAATAAATTAAGGAAAGATTTTCTTGTACACTCCGTCAAACCCAGATTTAGTTTTAAGTTCAACTTGAAGGCAGTTGAACAAAGTGCAGTGGAAAGTGGGAAAAGGCACTTACCTAAATTGCCCCTTCATACTCAAGACATAGTATGCTGCTGCTATGTTTGGCCCATAGAACTTTTCAGTGTAACTAAAGTAACTGTAGAATAAAGACAGGCAAACCAGTGATGCATAGTGCCCAACACAGATAGCACTACTAATACTACTACTCCAACCGCAGCACACTGCAGTAAGTGTGGAGGGTTTGAGAGTAAAGACAGGTTTCTTACGCATTCTTCTTCTGAATGGCCCTCCTCTTAAACTGAGACCTCCAGGTCATGAGCATCTCAACATCATAGAAGCGCTGGGTGAGGTAGAGGAGCAGCCTCCTGTGCAGGGGAGGAGGAGAGACCGAGCCGGAACTTAACGCTCTCCTCCAGGTGTAGAGAAGAGACGAAGACTGGAAACACCTGTGTAAGGACTGAGAGTGACAGTGTGTGAACAGATTTGTATACAAGCTTAATTATGTTCATTAAGCAGCTTGTGAATTCGGAGATAATTGTGAGTGTACAACGTTGAGAACGTGTTGCATGAACATAAATCAAGAAGCCTGCACATTGACACAGTACAAAAAAATTAACTATACAGTAGTTACAAAAACACTCAACTCAATCCATGAGAAATGGTGACATGATCATCACACATTATCTAGAGTTTTTTTTTTATTATTATTTTTTAAACTGCCGGAATAGCTTAGACACCTTTAAAGCAGATATGCAAGATGAAAATGTGACTTTGAATTTCAATGACTATCACCCAGTCGTCTTGCTTCTTTTCTAGCAGTGATAACAAATAACAAAATAAATTCCCACTTCTAGTTCCGTAAAGTCATCAACGATGTTTTTGTTTTTATTTTTAATATAACATTTACAAACGCTTAACAAAAACAAAGGGCATAACGTCATGTTTTCTTGAATGGGCAGTGCAACGCCGTGGTTATATTTCAGCAGCTAACCTCGCTGTAAGTGAGTAACAAGACCATAACTAATGACGAATACAAGGCTTTATCATTGTAAACGCTAATATACGTCAGTGAACGTCAAAATATGTGGAGCGATCGTACGAATATGTTGTAAACGAGTCAATACGTAGGGTAACTCACCCTGAAGGGAGCCGACATGATTACTGTGGGCGACGACGCGAAGCCGCGAGGGTCAAACGTCGCAATTGCGCTTTTGTTTTGTAGCAACGTTGTTCGTCACTTGCTCGCAGAGTGGCGCTTTAGCTCCGTATTAGCTGCTTCCAAGAAGGCCTTGAAATATGGCGAGTGGCAGATATTTCATAATGGCAAAGTGATATTAGTTTGGCATTTCGATAAAATATCTGAATCAATCGTAACGTTAATAATAAGCAAATTACAGAGGCCAGGATATTTGTAGACCAGAGGGGGAATATGGCACTTTACTGTGGTAAATTCAAATTGCTCTGATATTGTTTCTTAAAAAATTATTTCAGCACCATATTTTATGCAAGAAATTTGTCCCTTCTTGATGAAATTTTCCCAAAACATTTCCCAAACAACCCAGAAACAGACATGTTTAAGGCTGGTACTCATATTACCGCCTCGTGGTGGATTCTGGATGAGTAAGCTTCATTTACACCATGTCCACACCTGGCAGTACAGTCCAAACAACCTTCCTGATCCCATGCTTACTATTTTTTAAATTCATACATCCAAATATACACATGGCGGCGCCTGTCTTTTACATTAGTAAAACAAGTTCTCTGTATTTTGACTCTGTATGTGACTCACAGTTGAAGGCAGTGAGTCACCAGCTTCTCACACCTCAATAACACACGTTAAATTCATATTATAACTAAGCACTAATGTAAATGTTTTCGGGACACTTTGAAGTTTTATGGGGACACAAGCTTGAATGATTTTTTTCCCTCTGTACCTCAGCTGACTGTTTCAACCACAGACTATTGGCTGTGCCACAAAGCAATTTCTGTTGCTGTGTGTGGCTCCAAATATCCTGCATCCCCTCCTGCCAAAGACCTGTGAAAAGGCTTTGAGATGGTGTGCTAAAATACATCAAATCAGTCACACATCACATAAACTCTGATGTGGTTTAAATTTGGCTCTTCCCATGTGGTGAACTTTCAAACTGTTTTTGTTTTGTTTTTTTGTTATTTTGGGTCTGTTTTTAGATGTGGGCCTGTCTGGAATGTGGCGGGACAGCCTGTACAAAGACTGCACTCATTCTGTCAGGCCAAAGACGAAAATCTAATGCAGGTAAAAGCATCAAGAAAAAAAGGGCGTCACAAGCGATCCGGCAGATTTTACTCTGCAGCTGATGTGCAGGTGGTGGAGGAGATGTTGGAGGTCTGGAAGAGACCAACAGTTGCTGATATAAAGGCAGTGTTTTTTTTGCAACCACCTCGTTGACAATAAAAGTAAAGTCTTGTATGAACTTAGTGAGGGCGTTGCTAATAAAAAAAAAATATCACAGGTTAAAGTTTATGCATCTTGTGTTGCATCTTAATCTAAATCATCTTTGATAAATGTTGGTTTCATCACGACAGATGTCGTGACACCTTGAAAGAATCAGCATGACGACTGACGACTAATCTGCAAAGGTGTGGTGTGTGGAGGAGGCAACAGGATGGCCATAAATATATAAGTATGCTGATGGTTACATTAATTTCCATCAAATTTATTATGCAGGATCATGACTCGTAGCCTGAGAAAAACAACACATATGCTTTGCAAATAATAACGAGAGAACATGTGTAAAACGTATCAAACTGTAGCCTTCATTTTCCTGTGCATCGCATCATCTGTGTTGAAATTTCAAACTGGGCCATTTCCTTTTAAGCATCAACCACACTGTTATGTAGCTCCACCGTGCTCAGTGCCGCACTACCACAATCCCAGGCTGCACTTTTGCCTTTGAAGTCAAGCCACTATTTAGTTCACAGAAAAATTCATGCTCCCTGCTGCTGTACGCTCCTCTCAGCTGTTTTACTTTGTGAATAGGCTACAGATAGAATTTAAAAGGGGGCATCGGAGGGCGTCGATTGCATGGCAGATATTAGCAGATTGTTTCCTCTTTAGATCAAATGTGAGTCAAAAGCCATAACCAAATATAAAGATCTTCAAGGATACAGATGTTGGTGTTCCCAGTCCTGCTCCAGAATGCAGTGCAGCTGATAGAGGCACAAAACACCTGATTATTTGAACCACTGGATGTCAACATGGGCTGCATTTGAAAACGCAGCGAGCTGGATTCCACACTGACTTGAGGGAAAAACTGCTTACGATGCATTAGATCCTTCACATTAGTGTTAGTTTAAGAGACTGACAAATGGCTGGAAAGATTGAATGAACACGTCCAAGTCTGTGTGGTCCTTGGCCGGCCCGTCCAAATAGCATTACCGAAGGGTTGGTTGGATGAACAGATGGACCAACGAGGTAAAGAGTGAGTGGCAGAGGGAATAATTGAATCGATTGGGGGAATGGATGGTGGAGTTGATGAGCTGCTTACTGGACCTGAATTTCAATGGCTCCGCCAGACGGATGGAGAAGCTCCGCTTCTGTGGTCCTCACGGTGCGGTGCGGTGTATGTGTGTGTGTGTGTAGGTGGGTTTGTGTGCACTTTTTTCGGTTGTTTTGACTTATATCTGCATGAAGATGGATGATGATCCAATATGATACGTTCAATCTTTGGAAATTTCCCATTTGTCAAGCAGTTCTGACCTGAGGAGGAAAAAACACGAAATAAATCAATCTTTCTCAGGATGATGTAACAATTGATTTTTAATATCAACCTTGACGATAATTTATGTCTTAAACCATAGCTTTCCTCCCCTCGCCTCGCCTGGATTCGCCTCACCGTGTTCTTGATGCGATTTGGTTCTTTATCATGGTAAGTCGTTGGATGCGCTGTACTCACTCACCGCACGGTATGTTTGTTTATAACCATGAATATTTCATAACGCCTTAATGGATTTCGAAACGTGAACCCTGATCCGTTTTCAAAGTTTGAGGTCAGCGTCGCGCAGTCAACAAGCACAAACATAAATATTCTTTTCCGTAAAAAGAAAAGTGTAAGCTCAGCACCGTCTGCTTGATCAGAGCCCTTTCACGCCATACCTTTTGAATCATGAACGATATTTGTCGGGAGGTAAAAATAGAAACATTACATCATGTTTATCTTTGTTTTCCATCCCTAAATAAATGAAGAGCAAAGATTAGAGGACAGAAAAAAAACACAGAAGCGTTCTTCCATTTAGAAAATAAGATCATCCCAAATATCTATTTTCACGTCAAAGAGGTTGAAGTTTTATTTATTTGCTTTTTACTTCACGTCACATCAAATGAATATTTCCAGACTGGACAAACGAGCAATTCATTTGAAAAGATCAGATTCGGGTTTTACACGATTACTTATTGATTGACCTCTCAGCAAAAGAAAAATGTGCTGTGCCATTAGGGGACTCGTTTTCATCTGCTGTGCCTGTGTGCGCTGTGCATGCTTGAACGAGTGCGCACGAGTGTTTTTGCGAGGTCCGAACAGCGGAGACATCTCCAAATCCCTAAATATTTATAAGATTGATCAGTTTCAGTTCCCGCGCAGGCCTGATTGGAAAGCAGCGGGGATGCAGTGCAGAACACGGAGCAGAACATCGAGCATGTGTTCAGAAAGCTGGAGCAGTTGAAGACCAAAGAACAAAAGACTTTAACAAAGTTAATGGCGTCTTAAAAAACTGAAAGAAAGAAATTGACTGAAATAAAAAAGCGAAAGTTTCAAAAGTTTTACTCTTTTTCCTTAAATACACACTGAAATACACTTCCTGTTATTTCCTGATCAGGCTCAGACAGCTACAACTGGGTGACCTGTTCAATGCTCACTGTTCTGGCCTTTTCACTTCACATACGCGGTGAAAAGTCGAGAAGAGCCCCGAGAGCCTTGTTAGGCGAACAGGTCGGAGGTTTCCTAATGGCTGCTCCCGTGTGGCTGCCTCTGTTGCAGCAAGGGACTGGCCTGCGGGAGAGCTATTAGCTGCAGGTTTTCTTGTTGTGTTGCTCTTTCTCTCTACCCCCATCGACTTTTCCCTTTGGTTTCTGCAGAGGTGTAGAAAGGACACACACACACGGGCATGCCGGTGCGTACGTACACTCACCTTGGCACAACTCTCCAGACTGTTTGCGGCTGTCAGTGTTTGTTTTGACCGGCTTCCCCCGTAAGGCCAGCCTGAGTTCCGTAAATCTCTTGGCAGCAAAGTCATTAGTGGGCGGTCATCTTGGGCCAGCTGCCTAATGCTTACATTGAGGGACAAGTCACTGCGAGGGCGACTGGAGGGCAGGGAGGAGGGCAAGGCAAGGAATGCAAACGCCTGAATCAACGCTCAACATTCAGGAGTGTTTAGAGCCTGGTGACTTAATAGTTGGTCTAAAGTGCTGAAATATATCGAATAAACATGATGAGATTCAGCTTTATTTGCTGGCAGCGATGAACTATAAGCTCGTTACCTCCTGCTACACATCAATATTGTTTGACACTCACACTCAGCATTGCGTTTCCTGTCTTTGTGTTTGCACTCGCAGGACTATTAACGTGACGCGTGTCCTCCTCATCTCCGGTACATTCGCTCATTATTCCAACACCTTTTTGCGCACGTCACGTGCGCATAGTTGCGTGCGTCTGAACGAAACCGCACAATCGCCATCTCGTTATCTCTCTTTTCCACACATCTGTGCTAATTTCCATGGACGGAATTAATTACCATGGCGACAAGTGGCGCGGGGACCCGGCCCATCTTTATGCATGCCACACAATTACGGAAGCACCATTATCTTGCAGAGAGACGTCGCTCAGAACATTGTGGTTGCCAGAAATAGCACGTGCTGGTGACAAAAGAGTGTGTATTGATTTTTTTTTTAACATGTATCTCAAGCCAATAGTTGCATGTGTATGTGTGTGTGACCTTGAACATGCTGTGGTTGAGGACTTTTAAAAAAACTTAAAACTGATCCGGGACGACAATTTTATCAAGTGAAATTTTAAAGCTCACTGAAGCTATATATTCTATAAGCTAAGCGATATATATTATTCCTCTTAAACATGAAGTAACCAATCAGGTGCCTTTTTACTCTGACAAGACTGGGACAAGACTGGGAAGCTGCAAACTGCCCGGTGTTCCTGCCACTTCACCATTACATACGGATCCCTCTCAAAGGCACAGAAGCATTCTGTCTTAAAATTTCAGAAAATGAGCGATGTCATGATTTTATTTTTAGCTACGACTACATGCACACAGGTTCAATAAACTCAGTCTGACCCTTGAAGAAACCTGCAAGTTGGTAATTTTCCGTCCGGAAGCCTCAATTTGATAAAAGACTCCAGATTCAGACTTGCAGTTGTCGTGTGAAAAGTGCCTTTAAATCTCTCGGTTCTCTTTGGCCGAGGAGGAAAACGACTGTAAGATGTTCTGTGTGAGCATTCCTGTTAAGGACTGAGAGACTTTTCAAGTGTCAGCCACATAGCAGTGGATGAATAATGCAGAGGAAATAAAAGGCTTTTTTCCCCCACCCTGCATGGCAACTGTGCGAGCTGTGATACATCAGATGTAAGTTGTAAAGTGATGCTAACTTCCAACCACATGCTTGAATGACTCCAGGAAACCCACGCTGGCGATTCCTGCGCGTTGTTATGGTGATCAATTAACTAGGGGGCAGATTAAGGCCTATATGTAGGGCTATGTGACTAATTAATTAGAGGTTGTGTGGGTTGGAGGGAGTATTTCACATCAGAGATAAAAATAGATATAGGTAAATTAGGCTTTATATATTATATATCAGTCATTTTGTATTCCAACATGAGTTCCTATTTCCGTCCTTTCTTTCCAATTCATCACGCTCTTGTCATTTGTTCTTAAGCCAAAGTCATTGCTTTTCCCTTTTTTCCCCCTTTTTTTGTCCTCGACAACCCCCCCCCCCCCCCACCAACGTCAGCACGTGCAGTCAGCCTTTTTAATGTATGAACTCAGCTTGTGCGTTATCATTTCCTTCCACGTCCCTACCTAATCTCTCCCCCTCTCTGTCGTTGTCAGCAGAATATTGAGTCAAAGCCTGCGGCGTGAGTGCAATAGGTACAGCTTTATATATATATATATATATATAAAAACGCACAGAAATAAATACATGTCAGTATAAGAAAAAAATCAAGGCAGAGAGAAAAAAGGGGGGAGGGGGACTGAATATGCGAAATGTCTCCAAGATCAAGCGGCGGATCATGAATAACTAATATTGTGTTCCCACTCAGGCTGTTTGAGCACCGTGTCATCAATCACATCTCTGTCTTTATACTCGGCTGCAGCTTCATTACACTGATAATGGACTCCGAGCTGCGTGTCAACTGTGCGTGTGTTTGCCTCTGTTCAGACGGTGATTAAACGACCCGTCTAAGCAGCCAAACTCACTCTGACGCCCGGTTGCGACCCTGTAATCCAACCGACAGACGTCCTTCAGGGCTTCGTCTTGGTCAGAATTCTGAGTCTGATAATACACTGGTGTTGACTGGTGATGCATATACAATTTGCAGCTAAAAGCCAGAATTTATCTCAGTCAAAAAAAAAAATGGAGCAGTTTTGTTAACATCTAAGATCTGTCACTTTCTGAAATTAACTGCTAGCTTCAGCCAGGATTAGCCCCTTTACTTGTAATTTAATTTTGCACCACTCGGAGTGAACAATGCCATCCTATGCTTTTCAATTGCAAATTCGAAAATACAAAAGTTTTGGGGCAAAACCTTCTCTGCCAGCATCTTGTTCATTGCAAGATGTTGGCAGAGATGACGTCAAGTGTCCAAAACCCTCACCCGTTTTTGAGTGTGACTTTTTTTTTTGCGAATTTTTGCGTGTTTGTCAGTGTGAATGCGCTCGGCACATTAGCCACTCAAAAATAAGGGCAAAAAAAAAAAAAAAATCATTTGGTACAACAGAATGGGATTTTCCAGCAAAATGAACTGACCCAAAGCGTCTTCGTTCATCTTTCCGCAGCAGATATAAATGTTTCTATCAGCAATACATTTTTTCTTTTACCACAACATGACCATAAAGGATCCCAGGATATCATCATCACCCTTGTCACCTTGGAAGAGCCCCGAAAACAGGCTGCAAAAAGAAAAGAGATCTTTTTCACACCGACTGGCAGTGACGTCAATAAAAAGCCCTCTGAGACAAACTTGTGATTTTAGTCTTTATAAATAACGCTGACGTGTCTTGTCAGTACAGAGCCTCTTCACAGTGTCACAGCAGGGTGAACGCAGCTGCAGCTAATAAAAGCGACAAAGCGAGAGTTAGACTGAGGCATGCAAATACGAAAACTATGAATAGAATTCGGACTCGGCAATTTTGTCGTTGAAAACCCCACCTAAAAGTATTTAAACCAAAGTATTGAAGCCTTTAAAGGGCCTGCAGCTGTGTTTTGTACCGTCGCTCTGCGGTAAATGCAGTTTGTTTAAGCAATTTCCCCTGGGGATTAATAAAGTATTCTAATTGTATCCTGTTGATGGTAATCTCACCCGCGCTGATCAGCTTTATGTCATGTGTCTCGCAGAGTGTAGCGGCAAACATCTGCCTCACATTAATAACAACTGATGGCCAGTTTAATGAAGATGCACTGCACCCAATAAAGAAGCGCACGTGTGTGACGCCGGCTGTCATCGTCAATAGATCAATGATGAATGGGCCCAACGTGGAAATGATATTTCAGGCTATGTGTTACTCAAAAAGTGCAGATGTGAGATGCTAAAGACCAGATGTTGAGTGACTTTAAGAGGTCCTTGACCTTTTCAAACATTAAATAAACATCGACATGACCAGACAATCCAAAGAATTCTACATTTTAAATGACACATTCTACAGCCTAATATTTGTGTGAAATATTACAGATGATAAATCTTTCAGTGTCTACTGAAGGAGATACTGTGCAGCCAGTTTCATGCCATTCTGAGCGCTGATTCTTCACGCGACCGCCGGCTGAACTCTGCACACGTGAAAAATAAATCAAATTAATGCTTCACGAGGACATGCACGCGCATGACGACATATGAACATCTGTGCATCTCATCCTGTCTGGGATCCGATCGGCTCAGCAAGCACACACAGACGGACCCTGGTGATCCTGGTGTCGCGGGCCGGCTCTCATTTCCCACCGTCGTTATCTCTCCGTCCGTCTTTGTCCTTCAAAAGCAGCTTCGTCGTTCTCTGCCACTCCTCTTCCTCCGTTCATTTGTCTTCCCTCTTCTGACTCGTCGGTTCAATTTCCACATACACCCTTCACCTGACCACACGCCCTACCCATCCCCTCCCCTCCCTGTGTCTCGGCCTCACTCATCTCGTCTCGCAGCACCAGCTTTTGTCATTTCAAAGTGGAGAATTGTGACATGTTGTTTTTACAAGGACCAGAATATTACAAAATATTGCGCTCTAAGCTCAAAAATCCACTACCGGCCCTCCCTTTTTTTCATCCCTTAATCTCCCTGTATGGATCTATCTGGTCCGCCCCTCCTCGTGCGCTCCATCCATG
Source organism: Thamnaconus septentrionalis (assembly GCA_009823395.1). Classification (NCBI taxonomy): domain Eukaryota; kingdom Metazoa; phylum Chordata; class Actinopteri; order Tetraodontiformes; family Monacanthidae; genus Thamnaconus; species Thamnaconus septentrionalis. Next base: position 7,776,030 of record CM020510.1, on the reverse strand, counting down.
CGTGCCATCAGGGCCACTTTATCATGCCGGAGCGCCGGGCCTGAGAGCTAATTAACGAGTCTCATACTCGATACGTCCTCGGCGATGATTTTCATCTCATGCGAGTATCACAGCGGAGTGGGAGAGGCACATGTTGCAGCCGTCAGCCCTTCTACTCATCTTCTTCATCCGGTCCTACGCGTACATATATATATATATAAATACATATATATGTATATATATATATGACGGCAGGGCGGATGATCCTCCATCACATCCATCTGTCCTCTCCTCAGCGCTTTGTACAGAATGCATCACTACTGGATCCCCTCCACGCAAGATTTGTGTCTCTCTCGTATATATCTTGAAATTTTAATTCATCATACTCCAGTATAAGATAAGGGAGCCTATACTCCTGGTACACACACACACGCACACACAGACAGACAGACAGACAGACAGACACACACCTCTCCTCGTAATCATCCATTTCTGTCGCGCTCTCTCATCTCCTTCTGCTCCCCTTGATGCGACACTTCAGCGCTCAACGTGAGGGCTTGTTTGGACAGCGAGAATGACTTACACCTCTCCGTCCTGTGCGCGCTCCTCTCAAGATAAATGCTGAACAAAACCCAGGCATCTGCACGCGAGCATGTGCAGCTGCTCGCCTCACGTTTTGGCTCCCCCGCCTACTTTTTTTTTCATTATTGCGCCCCGGTAGGATCCACCAGCAACTTTGCTGCTGTGTAGTTTTCTTTATTTTGCTCTCAATAACTATACATAGTGTGTGTTGTTTATAATGGCCTATTGTGCTGACAGGTGAGATAAATCCCCAAATCGCCTTTTTAGAAAATAAGATACAATGGACAGTCGGATGTGGTGCTATTCAGGTTCATTCCTGTGATTTTTGACTCGTGTGCATGAGAGAAAAGGGAAGAAAAGGGGAAAATTGCAGCTGCCTGCTGATTCAAAATGATGTTTATCTTTTTTTGCACTAAAGAGAGCAGAGGAAATTGCTCTTTTCCAAATATAATATTTTTTCTATGGCTACATATCATGGGGGATTGTGTGTGTGTGTGTGTGTGTGTGTGTGTGTGTGTGTGTGTGTGTGTGTGTGTGTGTGTGTGTGTGTGTGTGTTGGGGACGTGGATACAATGTTTGTAATCCTTTCATTTCCTACGTGACGCCTGGTCTGTGTCCCCACGTCCTGCCCAGGCACCTCACACGTTGGACAGATACAGAAACATTGAAAACAAGCTTTGTGGTTTCAGCCAAAGGGAATTTCATCTGGTGAAAGAAACAAAAACCAATAACATTTTAACACTGAATAACCAAAAATTTGATTGGAAAAGCGATTGCGAACCCACACAAACAGACTGACTGACTTTTGTGGCGCTCTCGACCCGGCAGGAGTTTTACTCTCTTTCATCCATGCAAAGCTGGTTGTCAAACAAGAGCACGTCCAGTTTACAGTGACTCAGAAGTGAACCCAGCTGAATCCTGAGAGCACCGATAAATAATGCATGGCAGGGTGGCGGTGGTGGCGGGGAATTTAATGTTAAAATGTAATGTAAATATTTAAATTATACATGAGTAAACAAGGTTATAATCATGTCCTGGCAGAGTGCCTCAAAGACAGGCGACAGCGCACGTTTGTGAACACCCGCATATGCACAAGTGTGCTACTACGGGAGAGTCAGAGGAGGGTTAAGCCTTAAATGAATGAGTCAATTCAGAAACATTCCCAGCAGATGCACAAACATCACTTCATTCCTGTCATTTGAGCGATATTTGCACCAACACAGTGACCCAAACCCTCTGATCTGAGGTTGGACAGGCGGAGTGATGCCTCGGGAATCGACAGACTCGCCTGACCTTCAGGGTTCAGGTCGACCCGACACAAATCCCATTAATATTTTTCTTGCAGTTCTTCCTGACATTCAGGTTCCTCCAGAAGAGGCAGCTGTGACTCATCCGTCCATCTGACGTCTGCCCGTCCACTTCCTGCCTCCGTCACCCCGGCGGTGGTGGAATTATTGATGACGGCTTGACTCACAGCGACAACCGCAGCCAGATGACAAACATCTGACACTGACGGACAGCCGTGAGATTAGAGGGAGGGGAAGCGACGGTGAGCGCACCAACGTTCATGGCCGGTGACGTGAAACCATCAGCGCATAAGTTGAGTGACAGGATTAAAAAATAAAAGACATGGTGTGCTTGTGCGTGACAGGTGGGAAACTAGTCTGATGTGTAAATTGTGTAAAATTTTGATTCTGTTCAACTTTGTTGATTGTTATTAAGAGATATACAGTGTTTGAGTGAATAAATGAAACAAAAGAAACTCTAAGTTCTCATATAGAGTTGATATTGTCCACCAGGGTAGATTGATGAGATACGCTGGTAATACTAACTAAACTTGCTAAAAGTCTTGATGGTTAAGTTAGACTGGTTTTGGTCCAGTTGCCTTAACTTTAACCTCCAAAAACATTTGCAGTAGTGCAGAGGGTGGAGGCGTCTCTGTTCTATTCCAGGATGCTGCACGTTTGTCCGAGACACGAGAAGCAGGAATGCTGCACCTACTTTTCCCACGCTCGGTAAAGGATGAGTGCGTCTTCTGCCAGCTCTGCTCTGCAGAACATCAAGTGAACAGACCTCAACTTCTGTGACTAACAGATCCGCAGGTGAGCGATCGTCCCGCAGGGTTTCCGTCTCTTTGTTCTGCAGTTCTGAATTTAAAACCACGGCGCGAGAGCAACATCAAAAGAGCCGGCTCTGGCACCATCAGCGGCTGACAAGACGCCAGGCCTGTGCCCCCGTCCCTCAGCTCACCATAAACAAAGTGGCAGCGGCTCAAGATGCAGTTAAAGTGACGGATTGGGGCTTTAAAAGCCTCCATAATGGGCCTGTAGTGTTGCGGATTATGGAAGGAGGAGGAGGAGTGTGTGTGTGCGTGCGTGTGCCATGCAGATAGATGGCGGAACGCTGGGGTTTGTGTACATGTACAGGGGAAGGGTGGGTGTGGGAGGGGTACAGAGGGCCGGCACGGACGCACACCCCTGGTCGCTCTGCGCAGATGACGCACACTCGAGCGCCGCGCTTGTGTACGAGTGCTTGTCGGCGTAAGTCACCGTGCCGCCGCGTGCCTGAAAGCACTCAGCGGACAGAGTCCAGCGGCCCTGCTGCCGAGAGCTCCTGTCTAGTGTTCACCAGCAGCCCTCTGTTCCTGTGCATTATGTAAGGAAACACCGGGGCTTTATTTATAAACCGCGCTCTGGATCTCTTCACATTATCATTCCAACAAGCGTGGTGACAATAAAAAAAAGAAAAGAAAAAAGCAAGGTATCAGTTTCAGTGCGATGTTCAGTGCGGGTATATTTCCAAGAGGACGGATGAATCCTCAACTTGGCAATGAGGATTATTTACAATTTACAGCGAGTTAAGGCATCGGCCGGGAAAAAGAAAAAAGATCAATTAATCAATCAATATTTTCTTAAAATTATTGATACGAAATGTTACTATGATACAAACCACCACTAAACTGTCAAACACTTTTGCTTCTTTTGATCTGCATCAGCAGCAAAACAGTCTACACAACAGAGCTCAGTAAAGGCCGTGCGCAACAGTAGAGAAGAAAACTTGTTACCTGCTGACTCGGTTGTCAGGCAGCGGCGTGTCTTCCTCCTCCACTCTGTCTTTGGCCTTTGTTTCAGCAGGAACAGTTAGCCAAGCTAGCTAAGCTAACTGTCAGGAACCAGAGCATAGCTGCAGGGTCCAACGTATGATTGGACAGTGACTGTTTAGGGGAGGGGGCTTAGTGAAGGCTTGGTTCTGTTCCAGAGAAGTGAACTTCAACCTGTTTCAGCGCTTCTACTTGAATTACACTAAACACTCATAATAGGCCAGTTTAAATTTGTTTTTTTCAAATCAGTTTAAACCATTTAAAGAACCCAAAGAACCCGAGCAAGCCCAATCACAGACGGGCTTGCTAGGGAGTGACTAATGTGGGCGGTACCATGCGCGCCCAGCCAATTACTTGCCACACGCCGGAATTAGAAACTGTATTTTCTTTTAATGACAGTTAAGCTATACTGAGAACAGCTGACGTCAAATGCTCATTTCCATTGATGCTGCACGGTAGAAATTCTTCCAAACGGGATCAGATCGAAGCTCATAAATCACAGAACGGCATTCATATTCATGACTTTAACAGTATGGCGCATAAGTGCCCGCCGGAGACATTTCCAGCCAGGCTGCTTTAAAGGGCATGTCAGGTTGAATATGCCATATTTGCACGACTTATGAAAACCTGCCATTTCAGGCCTATATAACAGTAAAAAGGTCACATAAAAGGATTTTATTAGGGGGGCAAACGGCTTTCATGTGCTGCGTTACTGACTTGATTCACTTCTCAAGTCGGTCGTCAAACCCAACAATCAAACCAACAGCCTGTACAATGTAATTTAAATTAATACTGACAAGACTTGCACCTAACAGCAGGATTTGCACTGTGTTTGGTGTGTTCTCTTTCTGAGATTTCATGTGGTGTAAGCAGTTATTTCTTTATTTCTTTATTTCTTTCACAGCAAATTAACAATTTTCTATGGTGGATTTTTAAAAAGAAATTATTATTTGTCACCTTCTATGCTTGAAAAGCTCATATGGACAACAACAGTTAACACTGCTAGTGTGATTGGTTTAAATGCCTCATTAATGGCTTTTCAAAGTCTCAGATAGATGGCATTTTCAATTAACCCTTTAAAATTTGCACCAAGAAAGCATTTTTTTATTTCCTTGGGGCAATAAAAGCAAGACTCAAAAAATGTTTTTTTTTTTATATAGACCACACACGTAAACCGAGTGGTAAAGATGGCCCAATCAGGTTGAGTTTGGTTTCAACTCATTTTTCAACAGGATGCAACGACTCAACACGTTCTCTACCAAATGGTTGAGCAGAACGTTAAAGCGTTAAAAGAAGAACAAACGATGCCCTCGCAGAAGCCAGTCCAACGTTAAACTACAGTGAGTAAGAACTTCACTTGCCCTGGGGGCCCATGTGTATCTGCCTCTGGGTGGAGCACATCATCGACCTCATTTGCATGATGAACTGCGGCTGCTGCGTAAACACAGCCAGCCATGCAGGATCAATGTAGTTCAAAAGTCTCCTCAGGGCTGGAGCGTCCCAGTACCTTGGAGTCAAAGTGTCTTTTGAATGTTACAGACAAATGTTTGGGACAATCTGGACGGATTCGGGAAACGAGCCCAGCGGATTCAGGGTATGAGGAAAGAAGTGGTTGAACGATTAGCAAAGATGGTATACTTGACCCAAAAAAAACACACTATCATTGACTTTTACCTGTAATGAAAAAAACAGAATATAGACTCAACAGATAACATAGCAAACTTGAACTGAGAACTGACACATTGAGCTGAACAACCAAGATGAGCACCGACAAATGCGAAAGCTACGGTACATTCCCACCTATCTGATCCATAGATGCATGACTGCGGCGAGCCAGAGACCCGCTTCGCGATGCACTTTCCACTTGGCGCTCTCCAGTGTGCGATGCACCTCTCACGGAAGAGCTATACGTCGGCAGTGTTGTGTGCTTGCTAAGGTGACAGACTCAGCGGAGCTGGAGGAGCCAGCCAGACATCCCCCGGACACTGTATCATGCCACTGAGGGCGACCTGCTCTAGCACGTGTGCAAGTGTGTGTGTGTGTCCTGTGTGGCTTTTATGTAATGTCCGTTTAGATGCGTATTTGTAAGTGACATGGTCCCAGAACGACCCCCCTGAATCCGTCACGAAGTCCGAGTGTGTCGCTTGTGTGTGTGTGTGTGTGTGGGTGTGTGTCTGCACTGGCGGTCAAGGAGGGCGCCTGGGAGGACTGGTGTTTGATTGGCGCGTGCTGCCGAGATCTGCTCCTTCCTGTTAGCGCACGCATCACTTCCTCTCACCCTGCCCAGAGCTACTGCCTCGCCGTCTCACAATCACTCTGACACAATTTCTTCTCGTCTCCTTATTTTTTTTCTCTCCCCACCCCATCTCCTCGTCCTCGTCTCCCCGTGACTTACTGTCCCTCTTGTTTTGTCGTGTCGTTAGCTCGACTTCCCGCCGTGGGTTGAAGGGCCTCCTGCGTTCCAATTTTTTGCCCACTTAGCATTGTTTTTTTTTGTTCCATTTCAGTTTCCCCATTAGAGCGCTTCTCTCCCCCCTCGAGTCTTTGTCCGCTTTTGTCATCCATCTTTCCCGGCACTCCGGCTTAACTCTCAGAAGGCCACTCCACAACTTTGACATCCACTCCATCACGCTGGACGAAGGCTTCCTCCGGCTTCCCACCTCCCCGACTTCCATCCCAGCATCCCGTCCCCTCTTTCCCCTCCGTCTTCATTCTTAATTCTCCCGCAACCTCACCCGGCCCTCCTCCCTCCTTCCTCCTCCCTCCTTCCTCCTCCCTCCTCCGCCTCTCCCTCCTCAGCTGCTCTCCCTGAAGACAGAGCGGAAGCAGCCAGGCAGAACAGCCAGCATGTTTCCGTGTCCTCCGACTCTCCAACTCTACAGCCTCCACTCTCCCTCCTTATTTTTTCAACTACATCCTCTGTTTTTCCACAACCTAATTTTCTGTCTCGTTTCCATTTTTCTTTTCGTCTCGTGTTTTTTCCTCGCTCCTTCCTTTCCTGCTTCCTTCGCTCCTTCCCTCTGCACCCGGCCTCTCCCTTGCCTCCTTTTCCCTCAACTTTCCTCGGGGCCTTTTCTTCGCTCTTTGCGCTCTCCTCTGCTAAACATCGCTCTGGGCCATTCTTGTTCCTCAAGCCTTCTTCTGCATTTTCAACATTAACAGCATGTTGCCCCGGCCTCCTTCCTCCTTCCCCTCACTTCTTCTCTGCTCAGCATCAAACCAAATCTCCGCTGATCCCCCGCGCCCCTGTTTCTGGCTATGTTTTCCATTTACCCCCCAAGCCCCACCCCCGTCCCCATCTGCTCTCGTGCAGTTTTTCATCAATGTCACATAGAAGTTCATGTATATGCTAATGACTTTCTTGCCTCCTTGTTTTCGCCGCACAGCCCCGTCGTGTCACGTACGGCAGAATATTGAGAGGCGGACTTAAAGAAATAGGAAGAAAAGAAGAAGACACAGAGACACAAAAACGCTGCATTGAGTTCTTTGGAGTGTGACGGAAGTGGCTGCGAGATAAAAGTCACTTATTATCTGGCAGTTCATTTGAAAGTGGCTCCTTTCAGTCGCCTATCAGCTCTTTGTCTGTATTCCTCTGCTTCCTCTAACCGGAATGAACAGCTATCCTGTCACAGCAGTGAGCGTGATTAAGCTTCAAGTCTTGGTATTCAGTGGGACATAATGCGTCTCAAATGCTGAGTGGTTTCAGTGGCTCCAGTAGGTGCAGCTCGACTGAGTCATGCCAGGTGAGCCTTGCAGGGAAAAGCTCTCGTGACTCTCTGACGTTGGTGAATTTGATGCTATGAGACATTTGGATGAGAAAGTTCGACACAACCGTTGGCCGTCGCTCTGATGGTGATATTTGGAACAGTCGCACAATCGGAGCACATGCTCTCTCGGCGCAACAGACGCCGCCTTGCACCGACTTCTTGGTTGCACACACCGAGCAAATTAAATACAAACTAAGTCACGATAACTCAAATTTAAAGACACGGTAGACTTAAACATACTCACACAGTAGCCGAGTGTCTCCACCTGAGACTGGCAGTGGGAGGAGCTGAAGTCAAACACAAACAGGTGACAAACACATTTTTTAAATTGCCTGGGAACAGCCTGACAGGGATTTCCTTCATCTCAGCAGCAATACTCAATGAAGTCGTCCATTAAGTCCACGTCTCTGAGTCAAAAATGCTTTTTTTCTGCAGTGCTGCCTGCAGTCTCCTTTGCATTCATTTAATAAGTTATGAGAGCAACTTATATAAGAACCCAAAAATGAATTCAGCCAAACACATTCCAATTACACTTGCTTGATGACCCACTTAAACTTTTCCTCTACCATAAAATGTGCTTATGCTTGACGCAAAATGAACCGCACTCTACTGGCTGCATGTCGCCTTCAACACTCAATTTGCTACACTTTAAAAAGAAATAAATAACAATAAAGGAAGATCCATCCCTCACGTCTTTTGCATGCTCCACTTTCAGCCCAAACTTCTTCCCACCCCATCCCATTTTTTGCTGCGGTTGCTTTGTTGGACCTTCCTCGTGTCTGGAAGGAAATCACAACTGGGTGACTGTGAAGTGGGTTTGGAAAAGTGTTTGGAAGTGTCTTCCCTAACCTGGCAAATGTTCTGTGAGGTGGCTCTCTATGGCATCACGCAGGGAGGTGAGTGGTGGATCATGTAAAAAAAAAGGTAAAGGATGAATTTCGACAGACCAGAGATGCAGATTAGTATCAAAAAACGGAGGTAAAAAGTAAATTTTGCATAACATAGGCGGGTTTTCTCACCATGTGGTGTGCCGTATGTACATCCTGGTGCTGCTATTATGACATCATACACTGTGGGGACACCAGCGGGAGCAATCACCTGCCTGCTTTAGAAGTGAACCTGCTTGACCTACGCAGGAGTCAAGAGTTCGATGTGATCGTACGCGGGTGGGACGCTTTCGGGGCTTTCTCCGCTCTGGTGCTGCCTGAAAAGATGATGGAGCTGTGTGTATGTGTGTGTGCGTCTGTGTGTGTGTATGTGTGTGTGTGTGTGTAGGAGGAGGAGGCGCGGAGCCCCCTGGACCGTGAAGTGAGGTCCTGTCCTGCTTCTATTATCTGCGCTGACGGATGAGGGTGGGGTTGCCGCGTGCAGAGGCACGCTGGGTGATTCCACGGCGGCCTGCTGTATCGATCCTGAGGGGACAAAGGAGGTGCACGGCGATGACCGGGGTGCTTCGCATGATGATAGCGGCGGTAATTGATGCGACGATGAAGAAGGGCAGAGCGGTGCGAGAGCGAGGTGACGCTACGGTGACGGTCACGAGGGGGATGACGGAAGTAATGGCGGTGATGAATTGCAGGAGGAGGCGGTAACGATGCTCAATAGCACGGCGAAAAAATTGTATTGATGATGATGATGATGATGATGATGATGATGACGATAATGATGCTCCTTCTACATGCATGCCTATGCGAGGCGAAGGGAAGGTGCAGCTATGTCCAAGGATAAGAGGACAATGATTATGAGGATGGCCACGGCGAACATGAATCCCGTGCAACTGTGTGTGTGCGTGTGTGTGTGTGTGTGTGCGTGTGCGTGTGTGTGTGTGTCTGTTACAGGAAGTGACGCTGAGCAGCCGGCCATCTGTCGGTAGATTAATCCTGGCTGTGCTTAGAGATATTACCGGCTGGCTTATCGCCGTGGCAACAAGCCTTCAATCCCAGTCCAGCGCAGCCACCATGTGACCTCGCCGAGAAAGTGTGCGTGTGTGTGTGTGTGTGTGTGTGTGGTTCGGTGGGGGGAGAGGGGGAGGTTGGTTGCACATTCTTGTGCAAGAGGAGCACACTCGGGTTTTGGAGATGTGCGGCTGTTGAAATTACATCCACCGACAAAGAGGAAGTGGGTGCGACTACACAAATGCACGCACGCACACACTTATCTCATCAGCGTGTGTGTGATCCAGAGGTTTTAACCCCGCTGAGAGATTCCAGTGTCATCTATTGACTTCAAAATGTCACTCCGGCAAACCAGCTGGGCTGCACGCGGCGCTCGGCAAATATTATTTTATTTTCTCGTGGCTAAATATAGACCGGCAACAATACCGATTGCAGGCACCTGCGCTCAGGTTCCTTCACACAACCCAGCGCCTGTCTCCTTTTTTTCTCTCCTTTTTTTCATTTCCTAAATCTCATCACTCCCCACCCACTCACGTTTTCTGTGCACACGTCACCGTGTGCAGGGAAGACATGCAGGCCATAAATCAGCAGACACAGCAAGGCCAGTTCAGGCTCGATGTAACATTCAAGGTTTTATTCAGTCTTTACATACAGTACACCAGTCAGAAATATACAGTGAACCTTCAACGAAGGGCGACCAGGTACACCAGAGAGAAATCTGCCAGTTGTGGGGGCGGCAGATTTAGTTTGATGAGGATTATAAAGCGTGAAAGTATGTTTGTTTCTGTTTTGTTTTGGATTTTTTTTTTTAAGTCTTAAATTCAGTCCATGCTTTTACATCTTGCACAGATGTCACAGTAGAAGCAACGCTCAAGAAAGACAGGTTGGACAGGGGAGGGTTAAGCTATTCTATCTACGGTCCCTTTCTCATCCCATAAATATTGATAACACACTGCAGGATGCCAAATATTGGCTAAACTTGACCTCGCTCCTCCTGACACGTGACACATCCGGCTTCCTGTACAGTTTACAGACATACAGGACACATACAAACAGGTGACCAAGTGTGTGTGTGTGTGTGTGTGTGTGTGTGTGTGTGCGTGCGTGCACGTGTGTGTGTGGTGTGATCATGAAGCGCTGCTCGGTGGTGTGGAGGTGAAAGGCAGGCTTGGGGGACGCTCCCTCTTCCACCCATGCTGTTTCCCAATTCAAGTTTAGCAAGTCCACAAATGGAAAATACACAAATAATAGAGACTCACACTGACTCCAGCTCAGGCCAGGATCCTGTGAGTAGGCCGCTGTTTAAAACACAAACGAAAACAAAAAACCCATGCTTGTATTTTCCACTCAGCGTAATTAGATGAAATAATCACGTTTGATATCATGACGGATTAGTGGTGGTGGGGGGGGGGGCTTTTCTCTGCGGAGTCCAGCCTGCAGGACAGCAGCACTGCGATCAGACTGAGGGGCTGAGCACGAGTGGGAGGTGAAGTGGGGTTCATGTTATTTTGAAATGAAATTAATATTAAAGCTGAACATCTGGATAAAGGAGCTTTACAAGTGTTTGTCATTTGATAAAAAGCAACGAAAAGCTCTCTGTTCGCTGCAAGAAATCTGGATTTTATTTCCGCTCCCCCCGCTTTTTTTTAATTTAAATGCAAAATCTATCACCTAATCGACTCCATATGACGGGCATTTGCCCATAGAAACAGGATGTTCCCTTTTCAACTAAGTCTACCTTTTTTTTCTAAACAACAAAAAAACACCCAAAAATCTATGGCTTTTTATTTTGGCATCAGGAGCCCTTCAGTGTGTAAGTTAGGGACGGGGGGGCGCCATGCTTTCACAATTTGCATGAGTGCCACCAACGGGCCCCTCAGGACTGGCTACATGATGAAATTACTCAATTAATCTGCCGTCTTAGCAGCAGCAGCAGCAGCAGGAGTCATGAAATAGGTCAGCGACCTGTTGGCAGATGATGCAGCTCAGTCACCTGCTGCATTCCTGAGGAATCTGCTCGGCCTGCTACTGTTCTGACGTGATGAATGCAGAACACTGGATGACGGCGATGTTGTTGGGCTACAGTTGGGTGCACTGGCTAGAGTTTCGATTAAGGAGACCTGCTTTGCTACATGTCCTGCTGTAACGTGGGGCAGTCGTGTGCTATAAAACGAGGGAATGTGTTCGAATCATTGTGTGTTTAGTTTATTTGTATTTTTTTTTTACTCTTTTTTTTGGTTAAAAAGCACCATAATGTAAACGACTCGAGGACAATAGTCTTGGTTGGTCAATGGAAAGTTTGCTGATGAATTTAGCATTTCTATAAAAGTGTTTTTTCAGCGCGTTTTCATGAAGAAGCATTTTTAGTAGAAAACGTTGGCGTCAAAGTATCAGCGTTGTCGTCTTTCCTGAGTCGGCTGTGTGTGGCGTACTGTTCTCTAATAATTTGCCCATAAGGGGCATCACTGAGGACCTCTCATCAAGAGGCTGTTAACTGGAGATTAATCACATATTGTGCTGGGAATTAAACCCTGGAATGTTGTGGCTTCTGACACCTCGCGGCGCCAGAATTTAACCTGTATGCTCTTTATTCCCGTGTACCCTGTGTTTTGTCATATATTGGCTTAAAATTTGTAAAGAACAAGAGATTAGAAAGGTAGCTTAATGTGCAAATTCTTTTTTTTAGTAAAGGTTTGACTGTACGCATTTCTTTCCAAACATCTTTTAGGAGGTGAGACTGAGACTTAGAAAAGTGTAAAAGGAAGTTTTTAACATCACTGAGTTGGTATCATCTGCCTGGCTCTGTACTGTCTAAAGAACTGGGTCATTAATATACACACTTGGCATCAAGACATAATAGCTTTGCTCCATATTTTGGACTAAAAAAAAGTCTTTCTTTAAAGATTCTGTTGAGGAAAACATAGAAACATGCTTACTCTTGCCATTAAACATGCATTTTCCAAAAAAAAAAAACTTTGAAAAAAGGAGATTTTGCATATCACTTTGGCAAGGGAGGAAATATATCTTTTTCATCTAGTCTTATATATATATATATTTTTTTTTTTTAACATTCTACCCTTGATTTACACACATTAAAAAAACATTTTGTTTTTTTATATAGAAAAAAGAACATATTTTATCTTTTTTGATATGTCACTGCACAGAAAGAGCAACAGACAATAAAATTAATTCACAAGCCAAAAAAAAAGATAAGCAAATGAACTGAAAAACAAAAAACAAAACAAAGTTGCATAATTCATTTCACATTGACAAAGAGAAAAAGTAGACAGTGGAGAGTAGTGGACTGTTGGAAGAACTCTGGGCCTGTTTTTCCTTTTGGGGGAGGGGGGAATAGTGCAACGGCCGACTGTGTAACCTTTGGAGTCGTTAGTGGCTAATATATGCTGGATAAATGTAAACCAAAGGATCCCGGGACACATTTATGACCCTCTACGTCGTTGTTTGTGTTCCCGACCTGGATGGAACCAGACATGACAACAGGAGGCAAGAGGAAACTCAGCCCGTCGTTTAGCCGAGACTGATTTGCGTTTTTTTCTGCGAATTGGTATTTCTACGCACCCCCCACCTCTAAAAATAGTGCCCCCTTCACTAGTGTTGACCTGTGCTCTCTGGGGGATTAGCAAGGAGCGGCGCTGCGCGGTGGCTGCCTACAGTACAGGACATTGGCTTGACCCCCCTGATCTCAAGGTCGCGGTTTAAGCCTCCGCTGTAGGAGCAGAGCCGTCTTGCCCAGGGAAGGGTAGCCGTGACTCAAGGGCTATAATTAGGCACTGTGGCGTGCCACGTCAATGTACAGTAGACTGCAACGATCCCATTGAGCCCCGCGGAGATTCTCAGAGGAGCCTAAATCTGGGGATAATCACCTGTAAGAGTCATAGAGATTATGACAGAGGGAGTGAATGGAGGAACGGAGGATTTTGCCTGTGTTTATTTATTATTATTTTTGCATCAGCTGTTGCCGGGGATCTCGGGGCCAACTGTAGCCTCGGCTAACCTGTGAACATGGCCCTGACGTGGGTTCATGCCAAGTTATTTTCTTCTGACCGAGGCGCTGATGTCACAACTCGAAGAGTCCAACGCAAGCTAGCTTTCTTTTCCTGAACTCCTCTATGGAGGCATCACGTCTCCATTTCAGCACTACCAAGTTTTTCCAAGTTAACTTCAGATGCCCTTTTTCAGATGCATTTTTTTAATGCACGCCATGGGGGCCACATACGGGATTTGAAGTGCTGCTGATGCAACAGATCAACATTTTATGCGTGATCAAAACAAGTTGGTCCAAAAAAAAAAAAGTACAACTCTCTAATGAAGCTATAAACTAATAAGGCAAGATCAAAAGACAACTAAGAGAATTCTGAACATAATTTTGAACGTATCTGAGGAGCTTTTTTTATTAACTCTTTCATTAAATCCACGTGATAGGAGGCAAAAAAAAAAATACACCAAGCGTATTTGACTCAAAAGCGTGCTTTATGTCCACTTGTCCCAGTTACCCGGCCCCTCCCTAGAGCCCCCTGCAGGTCCTACACACTAGCTCAATAATTAAACGCGGTCTCAAACAGCACCAGCGGCGCCGCCCCGACTCCATCGTCATGTCTGGTTCCACAGGCTCACAGCGTGCCTCAAATGATGCAACACAAGCCTCCAATCCCAACACGAGTTCCGTCAGTCTGCTACTCTCCCTCCTCGCGTCTCCGTCGTCTTTATCTTTATTTTTTTCTTCCTCAGCGTTCCTTTTCTCTTACAAGGCATGCATGTTGAAATCCAGTCAGAAAAGACAAAAGCAAACAAAAAGGAGAAAAGAACCTTCAAAACTAAAACAATAACTGACCCGCCTCCCTTCCCACCCGCCCCGAAACAAAACTTCCCACCAGAGTTTCTACTCATCGGTCACATAGCGAAGTCATTCAAGAAACATCACGTCATTGTAAACATGCCATTTTACGCTCGGCCCCCCGCGGGGCCTCCGACCGCTCGAAGCTGCGCGCCTGACGTGGCAGGAACAAAATGAAGCTTCCGCTCGGAAGACGGCGTCTCGTCAGATAAACGGAGGAGCTTGCGTCGTTGTACGGCGAAGCAAAGTGAAGCGATGTGAAGTGCGCCTGCTGCCGCGCAGCTTCGAGGGATTCTTTTTTTTAAAAAAACAAAGCCAGCCAGCTTTTCCCTCTACCGCCACGTGTGTCTGTAGTCGAGTTACACCAATGAGAAATTCCTTGAACTAAAATGAACATGGAAAAAAAAAGACAGACAGGAAGTAAGATTTAAAAGGTTAAAAAAAACAAACAAAGAGCTTTGTGTCCCACTCGACCCACCGTAGAGTCATAAATCTATCTGTATATACTCTAAATGGATAAATAATATTATCATGATATAGACTATGCAACTCTTTGACAATAATTAAATATATCAAGGATGGCACCATCGCTTTCTCATAAAGAATAGTCATAACTTATGGTGATATACTGTATATATATATAGATATATACTATATATATATATTTTGTTTTTATAAAATTTCATTAAAGGTGTAACAAAGTGATCCCGGCCTTCCTCTTCTCCCCTCCCTTCGTCCCTCAGCACCGTGGAATGCTGGGAAGGGAGAAGTTTGGTTTGTGCTCTCGAAAAGCGACCGATGTTTGTTTGTTTTTCCGCTGGTTCCTCTCCAACGTTTGCGCCGAGGGTTCGCAGCGAGTGTCGTTGCCGTCGTCCCCGAAGCCCCGCGGGCTCCGTGTAGCTGCCAGCTGCGAAGCAGAGATACGGGGAAGTGTTTATGGTAGCGGCTGTGTTTGTGCTGAGACCGTCCTTTGCCAAGAGACAGTGCATAAACATCGTCAGTCTGTTTTGTGTTTTGGTTTTTTTGGCTCGTGCCGGAGCGTCGCTCCAGCGGGGACGAAGGCCGACGGAGGCAGCGGCTCCTCCCTCCGTCCCTCCCTCGGCTTCGGACAACCTCCACGAGACGACGCCAGGGGTGGAAAAGTCGCCTCTCATGGAGCTGCTGGAACTTCTTCTTTTTCTCATCCGTCTCTTCTTCAGGCCATGACGGCCACCACCTGCTCCCGCCTCCGTTCCCCAGAGTCCATCACTCCTTTGACAGTTATTCCGTTTATCTTTTAGATGTTGGTGCTCATCTCCCCTCCCGCCTCCCCAACTCCCCTCCTGGTTCCCCTCGCCTGTGCTCCAGCATTCATCGAGGCTGATATACGGTCCACAGGAAAAGTACCATGGGATGCCATCAAACGCTGCTGTCATCCTCCAGCGATATCCCCCAAAGAATACAAAACAGCCTCTCATCTGCTCCCCCTCTGCCTTCTCCGGCTCGGCTCGTCTCGCGGTCCTCGCCCAATCCCGCCTCCTGAGGAAACTCTTGACAGGAACGAGGACCGGCGGAGAATTTAATTAGTCAGAAAGACAAAAAGTATAAAATGGCATTTGGAATAATCCCCCCCGCCCCCGAGGTTCCAAAGCATGTGCGTCATTTTCACAGTAACCCCCCCCTCGGCTCTTCCCTCTTCATGCTTTATTTTCTTTTTTCTTTTTTTAAAGTTTCTTCTTTCTCAACTCCCACCAGACTTAAAGTCAGAGAGTTGAAAAGTTTTGGTCTTTTTCTGGTATTTTTTTACATTCTCTTTCATCCCAGTAACACAGAGGAGAGGTCGTACTGTCGACAACCGTCTTTGTTAAAATAAGATGATAATAAATTCATTCTCTCGCTCTCTTGCACATTCACTCCAGATTCTCCTCCTCCTCCTCATCCTCTTCTTCATCTTCTTCATCTTCTTCTTCTACTCCCCCATCAGACGTAGGCCGACTCGCTGGACTGTGTGCGTCCCAGGTTGGGCGGCTGCGAGAGGTGTGCCATGTCCTTCTTCCTGATCTCGCAGATGGACTTCCTGCGGGCCTGGACTCCCCGGATGGCGGCCTTGATCTTGCGCCAGCCCAGGTGGTTGAGCTCGGCCAGGTTGAGCACCACGCAGATGCCGCTCACGGCGAACATGAAGACGAGGAAGACCGTCTTCTCGGTGGGGCGCGACACGTAGCACTCCACCTCCTTCAGACACGGGTAGCGGTCGCACTCGAAGATGCCCGGCACGCTGAAGCCGTACAGAAAGTACTGGCCGGCCAGGAAGCCGATCTCCAGGGCGTTCCTGAACACCACCTGGATGATGTAGAAGCGGGAGATGCCCTCTTGCCGCCGCACCTTGGAGCTCTTGCCGTGGGTGAGACCCCTCGGGGCGTTGGGGATCTCCTTCACCTCCAGGCAGTCGGGCTCCTCCTTCCCACCACCACCATCGCCACCGTGCTGCACCAGGATCCCGTTGATGTTGCGCAGCTTCCGCGCGCCGTCCCTTCCGCCGTAGTCCCGCTCCATGATGGGGTAGAGGAAGGAGTAGCGGCGGTCCTTCTGCTTGGCCGACTGATGCACGGAGTAGGTGATGAAGCAGAGACTGGGCGTGCACACCAGAATGATCTGGAAGACCCAGTAGCGGATGTGGGAGATGGGGAAGGCCTTGTCGTAACAGGCCTGGTTGCAGCCCGGCTGCAGCGTGTTACAGATGAACATGGTCTGCTCGTCCTCGTACACCGTCTCGCCGACGATGGCCACGATCAGGATGCGGAAGATCACCACCACTGTCAGCAGGATCCTGGAGAAGGAGAGAGAAATATAGATGGGGGTTGATTATCGGGCGTGTGCAAAGTGGAGGAGACGTCTCAAGATGTCCTTGGACGATAAGACATTTCGACATTTTATTCAGATAAGCAAAAAAAAAAAACCAAAACAAACCAGCGAAGGACGGTTGTACGTGCATAAATAGATGACCTCCGCACCCCGCTGTAGTGCAATCAGCGCATAAAGATTGTTTCAAATAATAAAACAGAGGATTTTACCACTTAAAAAGCATCAAGTTCATCCATAGGACAGATTAGCTTTGATCTTGTTGTGTTCGAAGGCTCTCTGGCTCCCTTTAATCTAACAATTTAGAGGCTTTCAAACACACAAAGGATGACAAAGACACACAAAAACACAAACTGATGGGACCTTAACTCCTCAAACTCCTAGTTACACCCAGCTGTGGACAGCTCAAGGCTGTTTTACAAAGGCAAGATCCACATGTAGTCCAATTGATATGTGATATGTTGCCAAAAGTTCTTGAATATTAACTCTTTTAGAGGGAGATGATGTGTGTTAAGTGCTGCAAAGTCTGTACAGTTGGGAAATAAACAACCCTTTTACAGCTTGTGGCTGTGATGTTCTGTGTGAAAACACTCAATTTGCAGTTTAAAATAAATATTTTCCCTTTGAACCATCTGCGCAAAACTATATGCCTAACTAATGTATGCTGATAGGCATAAATGTTGACATGTCCTTGTGTGTATTATTAGCACTGCTTAATATTGGTAAGAAATCTAGGCTAAGTGAGGCTCTTGCCAAACATGTTAGTAGTTTGCTGCAAGAATAGTGCAGTACATATATACGTATGTATAGACGTATAGAAATGTATATATAGATATATATTTAATAATTCAGTATGAATTTTTATATATACATATATATTTGTAAATAAGAGGGTCTCTCAGCAGCCTTGACACTGAAACTGTGAAAAAAAACAAACCATCAAAGGCCTCGGAATGCAGCAGTGGATCAACATCATGATGGAACCGTGAGCTCCGTAATCAGGAGGAGGAGAAGAGGAGCGGGGAGAGCGAGAAAGAGCGGCGGAGAGCTCCAGCGGTGATGGAGAAGGACGACGTGTCAGCGTGGAGTCGTCCTTAGCGCTGATAAGGACCGGAGAGGAAGAGCGCGGCATATTTCATTTATTAAGCAGTGTAAACGCTTCGGGAGAGCGGCTGCTGTGCCAGGAGCTTGAGCGAGTCATCGGTGCTCATTACTCACAGCCAGCTATCTGTGCGGTGCGTGTGTGTGTGTGTGTGTGTGTGTTTTGCAGGTAAATCTAAATCACATCTAAATTTGGCGTGTTCCACATCATTACGCCCAGTCGCCATGGCAACCCCTGATTAGACTCACTTAAGGTGAAGTTGTGATTAGTTTCTGCGCACCCACACAAATCCTTGTTTAAATAAAAAAATCAATTTGATCTATTTTTATTTCTGTGTCAATTGCTGAGTCGAGACAGAAATATTCCTGTTGCTCCCAGTGAAGGCTGAGAGCAATCGACTGTCTGAGTCTGTTTATCATTGCGTGTGTACTGAAGCGTCGGAAGGGCTGAATTTTCACGTGTGAACACTGTGTGTGTGTTTCATGTTTCCAGCCACAAACACGCGACACCCTGTTCCCTTTCAACTCCGGCTGACATCCGCTCTCTTTGTTCTCTTCTAACGTTTTTTTTTTTCTTTTTCTACCATCCCTCATTTATTTTTCAGATGTGAGACCAGGGAAGCTCTTTGAGTAGCGACTCTTCCTCCTGCCTCCCCGCTAGACAAACTGCCTCAGCCTGCAGACTCTCGCAGTGACCGACGCCGTTGTGCAAACAAGGCCGCGGACGCCGCCGCTCATCGCATGATCGATTTTTCACCGCCCGTAAGTTCAGTGGCACAGATCTGAGGAATTTCAACCGATTCCCATATTTGAGATGAATTCTCCCTAATCGCCACCATTTACGCTGATGGTGAAAGTCCCATAAACAATGTTATGATTAATCACCGTCATTACTTTTTTCACGTGGATCCGGAGAAACACGCTATTAATGCTGCCCTTTAAAACCTGACCTCATTACATTTATCATGGATTTATGTGTTCTTTGTGCATACAAGTCAATAGAGGTTGACATATAAAAATGGCTTTTTGGGGGGAGGAGGGGCGGTGCCAGCGGGACGCTGCAGGAAGATCTATGGGACCCTGTGAAAATATATACACTCATTATGCAGAGCGGTTTAAATTTTAAGTAACTGGGCTTTGAAACAAGTAACAGGGAAGTCGGACCTCAGCGGTTTATCGATGTACGAACAAGAGTGATTCAGGTTAATTCCACACTTCCCCCTAAAGGTTTCTGCACAGCTTTAGAACGGATAAAGGTCAAAACACGTGCAGCACATTCATGACGGGATTCTGGAATTCCATGGTTGCAAATCACAGGATCGTTCCGAAAGAGGTTTGAGCGTCCAAATAGTTTTCCAGCACACCGCCCTTTGTGAGGTCACAAAGATTAAATTAGATGGATATGTTATTGATCTCCAGGAGAAATTTGCATTTACAGCAGCTTGAAAAGGGAACTAGTGTAATAATAAAAGGCATGACAAATTCGAAACTACAGTATAAAGAGAGATAAAAGCATGGCATAAATGTAAAAATAGAAATACAAATAACATGAAATAAGGTGACTGTCCTAGGTGACAAGCCCATAGTCAATATAAATTGTGAGACCGCCTTGTTTTTTTCCCCTTCCAAACACGTGTAAGTTCAGGTGTTTTCACAGGACGGCTGCAAACAGAGGGCTAACAACTCAAGTCTTTACATATATATTTTTTTATTCAAACTGTCAGTCTATTTTGGTCTTGCCCCTGTTTCCCCTCCACAAACCAGGACACTTGCTCTCCTGACAGCAGGTTCAGCTTAAGATTATGAATCTCCGGCTTTTTTCCCGTTCCTCCCTCGAGATTATACCCTCGATTTATTCAATAAAGGAAGCCATGGCTGTCACTTCAGGCTGCCTCGCCGCTCCTCTGTGAACAATCAGCATGGATTCATCAAGTCAAAAGTCTTTTGATGTGGACGCCGCTGTGAGCGGGCAGTGGTGTCCCAGAAGGGAGGTGGAGGTGGGTGGAGGGGGGAGGTCCCCTGGCACTGCACCTTGGATGTCGCCAGATAATCATTAGACGGCATTTGGCTGTGTGAAGGGTAATCTACCAATCGCACAGTGGCTTTACCAGTCCCGTGTGGCACAGATGTGGAGTCGAAGGGCACAGATAATCCTTTCTAGAGTCTGACGCTCGTGCCTCACATGCACCTCTCATCAGCGGTGACCTCCAGAATGAAAAATAAATGTACTTATTTTCTGATCCGCCCACCTGTGGTTCGCCAGCCAATGAGAGGAGAGGATGAGGAAGAGGGAAAAAAGAAAAAAATAGATTTTAGATTTTTTTTTAAAACAAGTGCTTTTGCCCTTGTAGCGACTCCATTAAGGAGCTTAGAGAGTGGAGACTTCACAATACCAGAGTGAGCTGGTATTGCATTAAATGCGCACACGCACTGTATTTTGCATTGCCACACATTCAGTTCACGTGCAGGAAAACACAACCGACAACCAGCGAGTAGACATTCAGCTTTTTTTGTTGTTGTTTTTGACCCACCGAAGCGCTGAAAGAAGACCTTCAAATTGCTGCTGAAGATGAATTAGTTCCAGACAGGGATAAAAAGATTATAAAGTCACCAAAAAACCCCAGTGTGGCTCGGACATGGCGGACTTAAATTAAAAGAGAAACCTGCCAGTGCTGGGACACGGAGCAAGAGAGGGAGGAGGGGGGAGGGCTTGACGGGGGAAGGGGCTGGGGCAGGGTGGGGTGGGGTGAGTAAGGAAAACCAGCAACGGAGGAAAATCTCATCACGGAGAATGAATTATATAATAGCTTCCACACGCAAACCCACTGCTGTAATCTGTGGCTGGGCCATGGGAGGATTCTTGCATTAGTTTTTTTTTTTAATGCCATGGAATAGATTTAGATTATTGTACGACACACTGCACCTCCCCCTCCCCCAACCACCACCACCTGTTTTTTTTTTTCTTTCTACCTCCCCATCTTTTTCATCTGCATCCAGTCGCTACTGTTTTACACCCACCCACATGCAAATGCATACACACAAACTCACACACATATACGCAAAATCTCAAATACACATTCATACGACTATTCCCGCCAGGAATAATCTCCAGATTATTGCTTTACTTTTCCATAAAAACAGCAGCAGGGTGTGTTTAACGTTGTGAAAGAAGCCCAGAGAGCTCGTCTTCCTTTTAAACACTCGTGAACATTGTCCTGCAGAAATGAAGAGCAAATATGTATATTTGTGTGTATGTGTGTGTATGTGTACATTGCAAGTATGTATGTATATATATACGTGTGTGTGTGTGTGTGTGTGTGTGTGTGTGTGTGCATGCATCACTTTTTTGTTTTTTTGGTTGTCAGCTGGTATTTTATACTGAAACATTTGTTGTTAGATACAAAAAATAAAAAACATAGTTGGAAGGCGCTGCCTCCGATTAAAGCCCAATATGCTGTCACAGCCATTCAAATGAAAAGTTAACCCCTCCCATATGCATATTCCAGTATGCTTCTCAGGTCCAAGATGCAACAGAGCTTCTCTCATCCCGCTCTCCTCTTCCCGCACGCGGCGTCTGCTGCTCCTTTTCCTTCTGGCATGTTTGCCCATGTTATCATACACGCAGGAATAATTGTGCATAATAATTCTCATTATTGTGGCGACAAAACAACGCAAAAACACCTCCAGCCACCGTGCATCGCCGACCCCCCCTCAGGGGGGCGTCTGTCACACTCGGAGCTCTCGAAGAATAAAATGTGCACGGCGATGAGAAAAAGCAGAAAAAATACCAGGAGGAGTTTTCTGCTCGAATCCACCTGCCCCCCTGTGTGCCTTACATTTGCATGCACATGGGAGTTCCCTCGCTCCGCACGGCGCTGATGGCCCAGCGGTCTGCGTTATTCAGCTTTATTGAAATGCCGTGCGCAGTGCAGCACACTTGATATCTCCCCTTTTTTCAGCATGCATATATATTTGATCTTGCTTAATCTTAAATGTCAACCCACGTTAGCGGGGCCTTCCATGCTGTTTACATGCCAATCGTGGGGAGGACAGAAGCACTGAAGCTACAGTGGAATTGTGTGAGTTTTAGGGATGCTGGCGAAAAAGTCAAAGAAAAAAATATGTGTGTGTTTTTATAAGGGCCATTGCTGCAAAAATGCACAAGGAGAGAAGAGGCAACGCGTAAAGATGTCGAAGTCGATCTTTTCAAGAATCGCGGACAAAGGAGGTGGTCAGCAAGGGGAAATTGCAGCTAATCAGGAAGATGATGCAAGAACAGGAGATGTTTGGTATTGCTGGTGGCCACAGGGAGTCAACGGCCTTGGAGACAACTGGTAGATAAAAAGAATTAAAGGATGCAGAGAAGAGCAGCACTGGTTCCTTTACCCAGAAACCCGAAACAACCCGCCTCCTTTCCCTCTAATCTCCCCTCCTTCACCGCTCCTCCCTCCATCCCTCCCTCGCCCCCTTCAGCTTCCCTTCCACTCGGCTCCCCTTCCGCTAGTTACCACGGCAACAGGCGAAGAAGGGGTAGGCAGAACGGGGGGGAAAAAAGAAGAAGAGAAAAACAGAGGCAGATGAGAAGTGTGTCGAAGGGATGAGCCAAGTCAACTTAGGAACAGCAAGTTTCTGGTGCGGAGAAGAGGAGCAGATTTGTTGCACTGGTTAGAGCTTGGCTTTGTCGACTCAACCGTGGCCTGATGCTCGTTTATTCCACAGCAAAGGCTGCGGTGGAGCTCAGTGGAACAACAAATTTAATCAGCTTGCTGCTGCATTTGAAAAAAAAAGGACAGCGATTTTAACGAGGAGAAGCAGGTAACTGGGCTCCTAATTAGAGAAAAAAAAAAAAGATAGATACTGCAGGGAAGTAGAATCCACTTCAAAAACTGGAATCTAAAAATAGCACAAATTAATTATTTTGAATGGGTGAAGTTCCTTCCTA
Source organism: Thamnaconus septentrionalis (assembly GCA_009823395.1). Classification (NCBI taxonomy): domain Eukaryota; kingdom Metazoa; phylum Chordata; class Actinopteri; order Tetraodontiformes; family Monacanthidae; genus Thamnaconus; species Thamnaconus septentrionalis. The sequence continues at coordinate 7,752,968 of CM020510.1, read as the reverse complement.
TTCCAGGACGGTGGGGTGTGCGTGCGTGTGTGCGTGCGTGTGTGCGTGCGTGTGTGCGTGTGTGCGTGCGTGTGTGTGTGTGTGGTGGTGGGGGGTGCTACCAAAGGTTAATCAGTAAGAAGTGCCGCTCTTCGCTCCGTCTATTGCAGGCTCAGGAGTCTGTCAGCTGTGCATCGGCTGAAGTCAACACATCAATGTTACGAGTGAGCGGCTAATCCCTCCTAGGCCGTCACCTTTAGCCTCCATCAATACCTGCTGCCTCCGCCGGTTAGCGCCGCCTTTTCCCGCCTCACTCCCTTCCCCTTGTGCCTGTCCTCCTTTCCTCCGCTCTTTGTTTACCTCCTCATCACCTCTTTGGTTTCTTATTTGCTTATTCGGCGGTCTTTTCCGCAGCCTCTGACTCGCATGTCTCTCACTTTGCTTGACAAGCAGACTGAAAATCTCAGACTGCAATCTTACGCGGCCGGCTGTTTGGCTTATCTAGCTCTGCACGAGCGGCACGATGGGGCTGCGCCAGAGACGCGTTTGCATTTATTTCGTTCACCATCTCGCGTCGGACCTGCCAGGTGAAAGAACGTCAGCTCAGTCAGAAGAGTTTGGGTTGGTGTAGAATCGTAGGCGGACGTGATGATGAATTACAAACAACTACAAGGAACTCTACAGAAAAAAAGTCAAATTACACGTTAAAATGTGTCTCTAGCCGTGAGAAATGTCCATCCTTTACTTCTTTTGGTTGCTCCACTCTTCAGTGTGCATTAAAACCCTCATTTCTGGAAATCAGCCCTTTATGATGTCACTGTGTTGGCTCCCTCTCTGACCCTCACCCCCCCTCTTTTGTCAACTTTTTACTGTCTTAAGCTGTCAACATGTGGAAATGATGAATCGATGCAACATCACTTTTAGTTAGAAGCAGCCAATTCGGCAAAGCTCCTCCCCTGAATGAACAATGAGTATGATACCTTTAAATAGCAAGAGCAAAAAATAACGTGTTGATAAATTAAAAATAGATGGCACAAAACAGAAGCAGACTTTTGAATCCCACTTCTTAGCGTCTACAAGACCTTGTCACTTTAGTACCCTGGTCTCCTTCCTTCTTCTTGTTCCTGCTCTCAGTATGTCTGGACTTTCTGTCTCTCCTGCTGGGCTCACGGGCTCCAGGTGGTAACCTGAATACACCGTAGCAGCGGCGCTGACAAATCTAATCTGGTCACATCAGACGAGGACGCTTATACTCCCTACACTCACTCACTCACTCTTTCTCTCACTCACTCCCTCACTCACTCTCTCTGTGTGATCCCGTGCCAAGGTTTATCAATAGATCGTAGTTCACAGTGGGTGACTTGGCACCGAGCTGCGTCCAAAACTCATGCCGGAGAGAGACGCACATGTACACACACAGACGCACACACACACGCACAGGTGCACGTGTACGCACACACATGCACATCGCCAAAGGGGAAGTTCCGGTGCTCCGGGCCAGTGACAGAAGGAGTGAGGAGGAGGCCGCACTCTCTCCCCAGCGACAGACCTTTATCGTGCACGGCCACCCTCTCCCCAGTGTGACACGCATGGAAGAACACCTCCTCAGACACACTTGAACATCGACAAGACAGCCACACTGCGTGCACACTCAGACGCACGTACACACACACGCTCTGGTCCAGCTGTTGCGCGGCGCCACAAAGCCGATTGTGTCCGACATGGCCGGGTGTTAGTTCCATCCTCTCGGGAGAAGATGGAGATGAATTCCTATCATGCCAACCAGTAATAATGGTTTTAACCGTCGTCTCGCTCCAGCATTTGATCTGCCAGCAGATGGTGTCGTAGTCTGTCAGGTCTGGTCGGGGTTCAGGTCAAATAAATTACTGCAACCGAAAGGACTTATTTGGATGAATGTTCAAGGAGCATTACGTGCAAAGCACCTTAAAACAAATAATCCCAGGAGAGTAAAATGCACAGGACGGCGGACGCAGTGGAGTGACCGAGTCCACCCACTGGCCTTTGACTGTCTAATCTTTAACTTTACTGCAATGTGGGCAACTTAGGAGGAGGGTGAAGACAGAAAATGAGAGAAACAACAGGTCATGCAAGAGTCGACACGTGGTGGCTTTCACCCACTCGTTTTGAAGTCTGCCCCCGCAAAGAGAGGCGTGAGGCCTCCGAGCCGACATCCATCCCACTACAACATGGCCGAGTAATGTGGCACAATTATGCAGAAGTGCAGATGTTCTGCCGCTCATTCTTTAAGTAACCGGCGGTGTCTTAGCGGTGAAGCTTTTATAAAAACGTGCTTGCAGCCACGGTTGGGTTTTTGTGTGTTTTTTTGCCGTGGAACAGTCTCCTGTGCGTAATCCGGCATCTGTAAGCTGCTGAAATGGAAATCTAATAATAGCATTTTCTAATACTGTTCTCTTATCAAGCCATCGCTCTCTGTCCCCCTCCGCTGTTGTCTCCCTCTCTGTCTCATACACACACACACAGGGACACACACAGAAAGGTATTTCAGTCATGTGTTGATATAACCTATGAGGTCATCTTGCGGGGATGAAAAGATCTGAGCCCTGAGGTGAATCACATCTTAGATTTCATAAATCCCATATGTGCGTAGACATCCCAACCTGTGGTGATGCGGAGGCGCGCAGTGGCGTAAAAACGTTTCTCCTTCTGATGTGACGTTACGGCTGTAAAAAGGATGCACGTTTGCCATGTTTCACCTACTAACAGAGAGCGGCGAGAGCGCAGGAGGTTGGGAACATCCCGACAACAGGCTCTCCGTGATGATAGTAGCTGTGGCAGTTACCTTGGCAACACATTAGACCATCAAGTATGTCATAAATAGGAGCCCAGAAATCAAAAATAGACTTTCTGGGGGAAAGAAATCCACCGCAGAGTGATCGTTTTGAATGGATCAAGTGCATGAATGAAAAGAAGTGGCGGCTTGGAAGGGGGCAAACTAGTTTTGGAGCATCTTTTATATTTGATTTTTTTCAAGGGGTGAGGGTAAAGGTAAAGATGGAGGAGTGAGGCACGAGCAGGAGAAAGAGCAGCAGGAAGAGAGCAAATGCGTGGGTGGGAAAGGAAGGAGGGGGGAGGGAGGAAGGGAGGGAGAGAGTGAGGTCAATGGAGGGAAATACAGAGAGCAAAGAGAGAGAAATGATGGGCTTAATCCGGATTAAAACTGCTGGGTTTTTGGACAATCCCGAGTTAGGGCCGACGTGTCCGTGCCAACTCCCCAGCCGTCTCCCGTGCCAAGCCGCAGCCCAAATCATCCGCTCTGGCACATGCAGGGAGCCTCCGTGACTCACTAGCAGACGGCACATGGCTGCACAAGGGAACATCCCCAAGACACCCACCGGACCAAAATACAATAATGACAACAACCCCTCCAAAAAATACCTGCTTCTGCACACTGTTCCTCATCAGGCCGCTTTCAGTCGTGTCTGCTGTGGATTATTGGATCTCCACTTGAGGTTTACTGATCTGATTAGATATGTAATGGGATTACTGTGGGGTTTCAAGCAGGGTCCCAACGTACAAATTCAAAAATACACCACCCTCCCGATTCTGACCTGCTCTAACATTCAGTCCATCTGGGAATTACTCGACATCAAATATATATATATGCATGGGTAATATCATGACACACGATGGCTGTGTATTTTTATTCGCTGGATTGATATTTTCACACTGGCACATTGCCAGTTTTGTCTTTAGGAAGTTTGCAAATGTCCTTAGTTTGAAACAAAACTGAGGCAGGTTGAGATTACCTCACTACTTGCACAGTCCCTAGTTCCTCCAATGTTCTGCGGGTTCTGTCTTTCCATGGCACAGTCACTGGGAGCAAATCATTCACCATATTTCTGCTATGATCAAAAACGCAACATCATGACAGGAGGCTGATTCTGTCAGGAGACGCTGCGGCTTCCTGCGGTGACGAGCAGCCGAGAGCATGAAAGTGCTCACTGTCAGCCTTCGACGCCTAAATTTAGCCATTTCACATCACGGCGCCGACGAAGCTCTTCATAATTGGCTGGTGGAGCAGTGTGAACGCAGTGCCGCGCCAAGACTCGATTGCACCCCCGACCCACATCCCATCAGCTTGACCTCGGCGTCCAAAAGAAAGAATCTGCAAACGGGAGTTGTGTGTGCCGAGGTGTGAACGCACAGCCACACTCTTCCTGGCTGCTCACATGCAAAGACATTGTCTCTGTGTGTGTGTGTGACAGTTCTGGCAGCGTGCGAGGAAATGGTTCCATTTGTAGGACTGGAGCCACAAGCAGTGAGTCAGCGTTGGGGCCGTGATGCAGGTTTTGCATATGCACCGTTTTTTTTTATATTTGGGCGACCATCTGCTGATGTCTGTGAGTATTGCTACGCTCACGTGGCCGACGTCACCTCATAGCACGTTGGCCCTGGCAGAGGAGATGGGTGGTGGCGAGGCGGTGGTGCTTTTTTTCTCCTTTTATTTCATATTCACGTCCAGCCAATCACAGCGTGTAACGAACCGTCTCGCAAGCTCAGGGACACGGCAATTCTGCAGCCTGAGTGACTCAGAGCAGGAAAGTGTGAAGACACAGCCGGGGGTGGGAGGGGAGAGGGGGAGGAATCAATGTGGCCTTTTAATCTTTAGAAAAAGTGAGATGGAAGGAGATAAAGTGAGAAGGTGGAGGGAGAGAAAAATGGAAAAGGGAAAGGAGAGGAGAGCGAAGTGAGGGAGCAGGTTTATCAGAGCATCACGCTACAAACTTTGCAATCCATCAAGCAAACGAGCCCGTTGACTGCTGCGTCCCTACATAGCGACGCTGCGAGCAGAGCCGCGTGCGATAAGGACCGTTTATTTTAAACAGACGATGATCTCACAGCCATGAGCTCGCAGACAAGAATCCGTGCCGGGGTTGCGTTTCAGAAGCGGCAGCATTACACGGCACAGAATGTCACTGTTGTGGTTTTGTAATGCAGAGTTTTTGCATTAGTAAATCAGATGTTTTTATAACTAAGCTTGATTTTTGCAGTATTAAAGCACAATGTCTTGTATTTTCCTTCAACCATCCACACCTACCACACCTGTTTGTTTCTGCTAAAAGTTGCATTCAGGGAATTATTGCGAGCACCGTCACTGAATCACACCTTGACTGCGGTGTGTGATCTATTTTGAGGTTCGGCTCTGAAACAAAAAAAGGAGAATGTGATTTCTTGTTCCTTAAATAGTTCCCAGGAAATTCGCATATCAAACGATGCACTTGTGTCTCCTTGCCTCAACACTGTGGCCCCTTCAAGCTGTTTCAAGTGTCACAGGGATCCAGGCAATGAGGAGAAAACATGCTTTCATCTCTGTGTCTGTGTTAATTAAAGGGGCGACTACCTGGTTAAAAATGAATGGTCACAGTGCTCGATATGGACCGCTGCAGGACTCACCATCGTAGTTTTTTGCAGCGTTTGTTTACCTCGAGGGCAGCTCATGTCAACAAGGTGCAAAAAACGTCTGGCTGCGATGTAAACCTCGCCTCAGATTAATAATGCATGGCATCACACTCTGGTAATTGCAGATGAGAGCAGGCACTGCCTTTCACGGTGCCATGTTGACTTATTGATTTCCTGACATCACACCGCGGGATCCTGGCGTGCGATTCTCCATCTCTGCACTCTGAGATCTGAGAACGGCAGCTCGTGTGCAAGAAGGTCTTTCATCATACCGGTCCAGTTATTTATAAACGAGAGAGAACATGGCTTAGTAGTTGGAAATAAAGTGCATTCGCAGTGAAAAGTTTGTCTGTAGTTCAACAGCTAATATTCCTCCAAAATACCAAATAACGCTGAAACGTAGTTGAATTGAAGTTACTCCTCCATGCAACAGTCTCTGATCTTGAACTTGAACAGTTTCTGAACTCTATCACTTGGTAGCACTTAAAAGTGCATCACCATGTAGTAAAAAATGAGTTGACTATGTTTGTTTTAAATTTCTCTCACTGACGGTCATGAGGTTCAGCCCAGAATTCGGTGGGATTGTTCTTGCGTATCAACTCGGTGTCTGGGTTAAAACCAACCCCTGCGGTATCGTTCTAACACTGACCTGCTGTGTCCTCCAGTGAGGTGCTAACGCTAAACCCATAAGCCCCACTGAGTCACCCTGCCAGAGACAGAGAGTCTCGGCCCGCGGCCCTGCAAGGTGGAATCTGTCTCAACTCTGACCCCATCGCCGGCTTTAATCTCTCCATCTTTATCCATTCAACCCTCTGTCCTCTCTCCTCCTCCTTCTCCTCTTCGTCCATCCCCATCCTGCAGGATCCTGGCGAGCTCTTTCTTGATTCCACCGCGTCATATTGTTACTCAGAGCGTAAACACGGAGGGGCTGGTGTGAGGGAGGTCGTTGTCAGCGCTGCGCTGTGGTCAAGACGGAGAGGTTCATCATCGGGTGAACGCTCACCGTAGCAGATTAATCGATTAATCTACCACCAACCATAAGGAAGACGCCAACTCTGGGGGCCTGACCCTGGCATATGTGAACAGCGAGGATCAAGAGAGACAGCGAGAGCGGCCAGGAGCCCGGGAGGACGAGCGCACGAGCTGAGGAGCTGGAGTGAGTGGGAGCGAGGAGAGGAGGGCGGACTGGAGGTGTAAAGCAGAGGGAACTTGAGAACACAGAGCTGCATAATCGTGCGCCGTCGCTCTCCGCTCCCTTTATTCCAGCAACAGCTCCGGAGGTCCCCGTGGAGGCTGCGAGTAGAAGTCAAGTCATGAAAGGAAGCCTCGGAGCCGCTCCCTCCTCCTGCTCCCTGGGCTCCCGTTTTCCTCAACGCTCGCGTCTCTCCGTGCAGCAGATCAACATAAACGCTCCAGTGTGCACCAGGAGCGTCTTCAATAATGAACGTATCTGCATTGGTGTGATTATTCATAATTTTTCTTTTTTTCACCGGATGCTGCCTCTTCCTTTGCAGACGGTGGATGTGCACGTGCTTCCTCGTCCTGCTAGGAATTCACTAGAGCTCACGCACACAGTGCAGGAGGTCATTTTAATCACCAGTCTCTCATGTCACCACCGGGGAGGCGCTGACATTACAAGCGATGGCGTGCCGGGGGTCATTACATGCAGATGGAGGACGTGTGAAGGCAGAGGCAGGGTAGGAATGGGATGAAGAAGATTGCACGCTGAAGGTCCTGCTCTGCCTCGCAGTGTTTCTTTATTTTTAACAGAAAAAGAGAAGAAAATCTCCCGGGGGATTTCAACAGCCCTGCCACTGAAATAAAGCACACACTTTGCACATGAGCCTTCTTCCGCGCAAACAGCATCATCCATCACATCCGCCGGGGCCGCCAGCGCCGCCGGGATTTGTTGAATAAACGTGCCATAATCTAAAAGTCATGTGTAGGTGTAACCTCTTCCCCAAAAACACACACACACACCATACAAGTCAACGCTCACTAATGAACACAGGTTTCAGCTTTGCTGTTTGCGTCGTGCTTGATTAAAATGTGTGTCTTTCACACACACATGCACACACAGCCGTACGCCTTCACCTTGATGTATGAGGCGAAGGCTCCCGAGCGACAGCGCTCGTCGTCGCCAGGGAACTCACGCTGAGGAGGCGTGCTGAGCGCCGCGGCCAGTGTCAAGGCCGAGGAGCAGATCTCCTGCGAGAACACGTCAGCAGCGTGCAGTTTTCATCACCTGTGTGCAGCGTCGTGCTGGGACACAAGCAAACATCTGCTGCCTTCTCTTTGTCTTTAAAAGCTCAGAGTGAATTACAACACAAGGACTGCGCTATGTGTGTGTTGCTATGGATATTCTTCGAAGAAGATGCATGTCAGATCACGAGAGAGAGCATCTCAAACATGCAAGCCGAGCAGCTGTGCATCCAGAAGACTGTCTAAACAACCACACTTGGTGCAGGCAGTGATTTGCCAGGCGTAAAAAGCGAGAAGCTTGACTCCTCATACCTCTCATCAAAGCATCGGAACATCTGGAGTAACATGATGTAGCACACAGAGATTTAAAACTGAGAAGAAAACAATGCACAACAGTTGAAGCTGAGCTGCTACAACGTGGCCCCTAAAAATGGTCTAAACTTCCATACTTAAGAGAAAAGTCAGAGGAGCTAATGATTCATTATGCTTCAAGTCGGGCTTTTAGCATTCTTTATGGTCAGCATTAAATGTATGATCCTGAAAAAATGTACAGAACATAGGGAAGCATATGGAGATCTTCAGATTCTTTGCAGCCTGAAATGCCTTTCTACCTACTATTTTATTGCAACTTATTAAGACTTGATAGGCAGAAAATGGGCAACATTGCACCCTCATGTCCTATAAAAACAGTGAATGAGTTCAGTACATTGCAAATGACCATGATGCACATTAGGAAAACACACTCATTGAATGAGAATAGTACCTTTTCATATTTTCCAAGAGGCTGAATCTTATGATCGGACGCATGCAGTTATTTATTTTATTGTCTTCAATCTGCTGTGCATGTCGTAAAACTGATTGTAAAGACTGACCTGATTTTATTATACAGTCCCTCGACTGTTTAACCCCGACTCTGAGGTTGAAGGAGGCATATTTGGCCTGCTAATCACTGTCGTAGTTTATTTTAACGGCCCACCAAGTCAATGAGGTACGTACGGCTTTAATCACTCGCTTAACATTCACGTGGCCGCAAACCATGAGTCCATTCGTAGAGCAGTGGGATGCGCCCATAGACTGTTTCATTAAGTGCCCTGTCTTCTGTCGAGCTCCGCTTCCTCTCCCATTATTGGAGATCAATGAGAGAGAGTTTGTTGGTGGTGGTGGGAGAGGGGGGACTTGCATGTTGAGCAGTCCCACGCGGACCAATGGCAGCTTGCAGGTGAGGCTGCAACTGTGTCCTATCAGGAAGGAGGAACGAGCGCTGTGTTGGCGAATGTTCGCTGAGAGTGCTTCATCGCTTCATCACGGGTTTTTTTCCCCTCCAGGGACGCACCTGGGGAAGCGACTTACACCTGCCCCGCCCCTCTCGCTGCCCACTAATGGCAGGAATTAATCACGGTTGTAGCAGGTGAATAAACAAACACGGCATCAGGATCTACATCAGGAGCACACGTGACGCCACCACAGCAAACAGCAGAGGGGACCGACACACACAAAATCTCTGCAGCCGACCGTAATCTTACACAAACAGCAAATGTGATACCTCCCAAACCCCACTACCACCGTAATGTGTGTGTGTGTTTGTGTGTGTGTGTGACTCATGCATGACGAATTGACTGGAGCCTGTCGGCTGTTGTCACAGTGGGCTTAGGAGAGCAAACGCCAGCATCGCCTCCGGATGGGCCGGGGGTGATGGTGTGGGGGGCGGGGGGTTGCTGTCTCCCAGTTCTCTCCAAGCAAGACTGACTGTACTGGCGCCCAATGGGTTTTAGGCTTTAGCATGGCTTTATGTCAGCTGATGAACCAGGTCAGGTGGATTTGAGGGGGAGAGACTGTGAGTGTATATAAAGATGTGGAGTTTCCAACATGGAAGTGGAAAAGGTTAAATTTTATACATCATGATGTCATTGGTGAAACTTGCATTGCAGGAGCACATAAAGACACGGACATGGTGAGTTTATGAGGTTTGGACTGAGTTGCAGCAGATGAAATCTGTGCAAACTGCTGCAAAGCTTCTCTCACTGTTGTCATTACGCTGAGCGCCTCCCAACACGCTCACAGTTTCACAAGCAGCCGTAGGTGGCGGATTTTCTCCAACCCCCAGTCCCTCATGAGAGACCCCTTGCTGCTGTGTAAATCCTAAAGACAACACCCGCTCCCTACCCCCACACACACACACACACACACATACCCCTTTGAATTTGAAGCCCCAGGACTAAACAATCTATTTCTTCACAGCATCCAACAGCAACAAGAGCAGCTAATACATCACACTCACACACCTCTACAACAGCTTAGCGCCGTTATTTATGACATGTTATTGCTAAAAGAGTCGCCGTGTTATTGCAACCCGTCCTGTAGCTGGAACGTGAACGTCAGCTGTGAATTTTTTTTGGACCAAATCCGCCCAACAGTTGTCAGGATGTCTGATTTAAAACCAAAAGTGTCGTCCTAATGGTGTCACCGGAGAAAAGGGATTGTTAAATTCCAGCAGGCTTTATCCTCTGGCGACCACGGATGTCTGCACGAAAATATAACCTGACTGACACGACATAGGTGTGCCTACACAGTCAAAAAAAAGATATATGTATATATGTGTACTGTTAAAAGTAACCCTGTCCCAGCAACTATCGACCCAAAATAAATATCAGAGAGCAGAGGACTGTACAGGCTGCAGAAAAACACTACATTTTTTCACTGAGATATTTCTGGACACACAAAAATATTTCAATCATGCATATTTATCGAAAAGCAAAATGCACCAAGGCTGCACTAGGGCTCAGATGAAACGAGCCAGATTAAAGGACCAGTGCGTCAGACTTTGCAGCATCTGGTGAGAGGAGAACAAGTTGCAAAGAAATAAACACCTTGTATTTTTAGTATCTGTTTCCGTCATGGCTGTGGCCATAATGTGGCTATTAACAGCTTTGGCTGTTCCTGCAGAGAGCAGGTGACTTCAGCATCACCCTGCAACATTTTCCCTCTTCATCTTACGAGACCAGTCTGACATCAAACGCCATTTTCTCATTCCAACTAGTTGTCAGGGTCGCCGGGGCAGAAGTGGACCTGCTCTTTATGTAAACACAAGTGCCTTTATATATTACAAGCAAATGAAAATGCAGCAGCTGACGACTATATATAACTCACAAGCATATTTTTACATTTTGGCCCCTGCATGTTACACATTGAGCCTTTGAAAAAACTGTTTTCTTTTTGGGCCTTCCTCTGTTATTTGAACATTTCAGCTGTCTGGACATCAGTGATAATCTGCAAAAAGATGATCCGCAGCTTTCCGCTGCCCCGGCATCCCGGTTGCCCCACTTAGGTTGTGACATGCAGCACCATCTCGTGACGAGACATTCCTCTTGGCTTCCCACCAAGGGCCCGCAGAGCGAGGCCATGTGTCTGCTCGCCTGTCTGTGAATAACTGCCCCTCGCCGCCTTTGCTCTGCTTCCTCTCTGCCATTTTCACTCCTCCCCCCCCCCCATCGTCTGACTTTTCTCTCTACGCTCATCGTCTTTACTTTCATCAAACTCTTCTCATATTCTCATTCTTTCTATCTGCCTTTTTTGGGGGGTGGTTTCATCTCGTCTTTGGTGCCTTTCCTTGCAAAAAGTGCCTCTCTCCTTCGCGTCCTGTCTTTCTCACTCGCCCGGACCCCCGAGGCCAGGATGACTCTTCCAGCGGATGAGCAACAGCGCACGCACTTCCAGCGTGTCATGAATGAGTGAACGCTGAGCGATCATTCACCGCGGAGAAACGGCTCCAGCTAAGCATTCGACCAGCAGACTCTCGGAATGCGACTTGAGGTCACTTTGGTTACATAAGCGGACAGGACAGACAGAAAAGAAAAAAAAAAAAACATAATTCACACTCGCAGCTTTGTCAACGAGAGATGTCCTGCCAAAATTTCTCCACATCAGCTTCCTCAACGGCCGGCTGACATTTATTTATTCACTCAATAATTCAGGGGTACCACTGGCCACAGGCTGAGTCAGTGGCTCCGGGTGATTGGTTTGAAGTGCTCGGACGGCCGCTAATGAACCCAAGCCGAACACGTGGCGTGGTCACCCCGCATGCACCGAGAGGAAGAACTCGGGGACGTGCCCTTTTACTACATCCCAAAATCCTGTCCGGTAGCATCCTCGGAGCCGAGCTGTGTCTGTGGCTCAAACCCTCATCAATAATTGCTCGTCCTGCGGCGGTCGGGAGTTAAAATACAAGACTTCTCAGCATGTAGCATACATGCATAAATCATGGCTGTCGTGACCTTGCACTATTGACTAGTTTGGGGTTGGGTTTTTTTTTTTGTAGGTTGTCAAGTGACTTCATAACTTGACAGAGATGGGGAGGACATAGATAGCACAGAGAGGGGTGGGGTGAGGTGGGGGGGTCTGTCGGGAGAGCTCAAGCGCAGGCACGCTTGTGTAACGTGACGGCTCCCCAAGCAGACTTGACACAAGAGACACGAGGAAATAAAGGCGCAGCGGAGTACAGTAGGAGAAAGGAATACAAGAGGAGAGGACTTTGGTTTGTTTTTTTTATCACGAGACGTCGTCTGGATGCCCAGAGCCGACCGCACTTGGCTCAGTGCGTCCCTCCCCGTTTGCCTAACTGACTCCCCAACCCGCCCGTCGTTGTGTCACTCAGAGGGATTAAAAGAAGCTAAAGCCTTCGGCTCTTCCTGCCAACGGCCACGTTGGAGCAGGAATCACCCGCAGGGAGCAGAGAGACGTTGGGTTTTATCAGGCCGTGTGTGTGTGTGTGTGGCAAACATGACAACAAGCACAAGCGAGTAGTGTACCAGCAAAAAAGTTAAAGGACCGCAACAGACACTCACCTCCCGATCATGGTGGAGTGCTGCTGCACAGCAGCCTCCAGGAGGCGCTCTAGGATGGTCCATTCTCCCATGGCTGGACTCAGGAGGCATCCACCAGGCGCAGGAAATCAGGTGGGGGCGGGGCAGGCGGGCGAGCGGCCGGGTGAGAGGGTTTTCCCCAGTCGGCCAGTTGTTGTGTTGTTTTTTTTTACAAGTCCACTTGTTGAGCGGAGACGAGGTAGCAACGTCTGGTGGTCACAGATCAACCCGGCGGTGGAGGCTCAGTGGCGTCCCAGTCACACTGTGCGGCTGCTCCCCATCACACACACACGCACACACACGCATCCTTGTCTTGCACCTCGGTGGTCAGTTGAAGCTCGTGAACTCAAACGCGCGCGCACGCGCACGCATACACACACACACACACACACACACGTGTCCTCACGTGCGCGGCTCTCTGTCCATGCATGAGCGTCCCCCTGCTGCTCTCTGCCTGCGTCCTCTGGCTGCACCTGACCCTGTTTACCTCCTCAACATCTGCTCCGTCGTATGCTCCTGTGCGTTTGCACGCTCACAGACACACACACACGCCTGGTCTGAGCGCTGGAGTGCCACCGGCGCTCATCTACTTGTGCCGAGCTTCAGGGAGCAGCCCCGCTTCGTGCAAACAGACATCCATCAGTGGCAGTGGCACGCGCTGCGCTGCGCCTGCCTGCTTGACAGCATCTCCTGGCAGCTCTGGTCCTGCTGGGCTCATGTCAGCCTGAGGAGCCGCACACCTTCAGCTCGGCTCCTCCTCTGCTGCTCCATGGTCGTCTTCTTCTGCTCTGCCCTCACTGGCTCCGCTGTCCTCCCTCTTGATTGTGAGCTTTTGGTGTGTGTGTGTGTGTGTGTGTGTGTGTGTGTGTGTGTGTGTGTGTGTGTGTGTGTGTGTTGCTCCTCTCCTGGTTTCTGCTCAAGCAGCGTTGGTCTGAAGCACCATCCTTCTCCTTCTTCTCCTCCTCCTGTTCCTCACTCTGTCTCCCTTCCTCTGCTCTGGAGCTGAGCAAGAGTCGCTGCTCTCTCCCGTCCTCCTCCTCCTGCTCCTGCTCCTCCTCTCAGCCTCTCCCACTCTCCCCGCTGCCGCCGCTGCTCTCAGCGTGCTTGACAAGAGGCAGATCTCCTTTCTTCTCTCACCTTCATCTTGTGTGTGTGGGTTTTTTTCTGTCCCTCCTTCTCACTCGGTTCCTTTTGCTCTCTCTACGCTTGCACTCCCTCAACCTGCCTTGCTTTCTCTCTCTCTCTCTCTCTCTCTCTCTCCCTCCCGCGAGCCAGTAGGCAGCCAGACCGAGCGTGTGTCTAGAGGATTAGAGAGAGGAATCATCTCTCCGCTCCTCCCCCTTCACTCCCTCTCACTTGTTCTCCATCACTGTGTTTATCCCTCCTCCTCCTTCTCTTCTCCTCCTCTCCATCTCCTACAGCTTCACGACGCTGCACAAGCCCTTTCCCAGCTCCTGATTGTCTCCCCTCGCCGGGTTTTTGATCAGCTCTCGTCTTCTGTGTTGTCTGACACCTTCTGTAACAAGAGTGATCTTCCAAGCACGCGCACACAGTTGCACACACACACACACGCGCATCCAGGTTGACGAGTGCCTTGAATGAGTGTCGTGCTTGCATGTGTGTTGTGCAGTACAGAGAGAGTTGGAAATGGCATTAGTGACGGTCATCAAGATTAAGAGTAATTTGCACAGGGGATGTGCTCGCTCTCTCTCTTCACCCACACACACGTCATGAAAGGTCCATGTTTATCGTGATATCAAAAGCAGCTAGATCATGTCAATACTGAAACTGTGCATTTTTCCATGCATTCGAAATCACACAATTCCATGTGTGGAAGGATTTTTTTTTCACAAGTGAAAAACAAAATCAAAATTTTTGGATGAAATTTGAGTAAGTTGCATTTTTTTTCTTTCACGATGACCCTGATAAAAGTGCAGAATTGTCTATCTCACTCTGACTGAGATGCTTGTGACATCAGCAACCTCACAGCACAGGCCTCCCTCCCTCTCCTCACCACCTCCCCACTCAGAAGCGCACCGAGGGGAAAAGGTAAGAGAGGCAGGGGGCCACTGAGCCGTTGCACAAAATGCCTGTCACTTTGCAGCAAACAAGCTTGGCGTCACACAACACAATGTTCCCTCTCGGCGTGGCTTCCTCTGCTGCTGCCTGGACACCCCAGACTACGACGGTAGTAATCTATTCTTAAGGAGGTAATGAGTGAGTGCACACAAACGTAATCCGTCCTACCCCCTCCATGCCAAGACAATCTGGCAGCAACGTGTCCCACACGTGAAGGGAATGAGGCAAATACAGGGAGAAGAGGAAGAGCAGTGCTTGCTTAAAAAAAAAAAAACACACACACACAAACAGACAGACAGACACACAAACAGCTTGGCTGCAATCTGCCGCCGGCACGAGCAGACAAATGAAACACAAACATGCTCTTTAAAAACCACCACAAAATGATTTCTGTCCTTTCTGCACAGTGTGGCAATCAGCCAGGAGACATGATGATGGTCTGGCCAACCAGAAGAAGGTCCAGTGTTAATAAATTGGATGCATGTTTCTTCGTGTTCTACTCAGATCTACATTGTATCAGGTGTAGTGTAGTTTTGAATAGTGAAAATATGAGTTAAAAACTACATCTCACCAAAGAATTCATCAGGTCTGAAGTGCTTCAGCAGCAGGACCATTACAGTGATACTAGAATGACATGGATTTTTAAAAAGGCCTTGCAGAAGACATAGAGCTGTGCATTATAGAGTGTTCTGCTGCAAATCCTGTAAGCGGAGGACTAATGGATGTGGTTCCTGTGGGGCAATCAGTTGCTTTCTGAGTCTGAGGCTTAATTCACCAGCAGGTAATTGATGTGAACACGACGGTAAGCCACTGTGAACGGGCAGGCAGGTGGTCTGGGGTTGGGGTCGGGCAGCCAGGTTCTGTAAAAGATTAATGCAAGACTACATTTTCACGCTGATTACTGGATAAGAAGCTTTGGTGTAGCTCCAGGCAACATGGTAGAGTCTTTAGGTGTAAGTGTGAGTGTGTGTGTGTCCTTGTTCACATCACCAGGACAGAAGGCAATTATAGTTTTAAGCCAGCAGGTTGCAATCAATTACCAAACACCAACTTCCTCCAGCCAATCAGGGGTCTTTGCCCCCGTTGCCCAAGATTAAAACCACAGATCTACAACACCTTCATTTAATCAAGTAATTACGTGAATTGGAATTGCAAATGTCTCATTTAATTTCTTTTGCCTCTTCACTCATCTTTTTTTTCCATAAGTGATAGTAACTTTATAATCTGAGCTCTGGGGATCTCTGCAACTAAATGGAAATTTCAGCCACGTCAGACTTAAGCAAGCCTTGGGGACAACTGACACCAAGGCTCTGATAAAACCATCTTACATTATCATTATTATGTAACCCAAACCCACTGCCTCTTCAATCCACACTTCACATTACTGTATAGATCCAATATTTCTCTTCTTAAGGCACCTATTAAGCATTCAGATAAACAAGTGAGTCAACATGGGTCTCAGAGTGAACAAGAAACTTCCATCCACCCGTCCATCTATGTTAATTACCGGTATGCCACTTTCAGCAGATGGCCACAGGTGACCTGAATAACCTCGTTAATAACCTACAGGTCTGCACTCAAGCAACCAGCGGTGCAGAGCACTCACACTGGCACTTGGCCTTAACCATCAACTAGGAAGCCGAAGAAAACCTGAGCAGGATTGTATTATGTAACACACAATTGCCACCTTTTCCCACGTGTGCAAATTCAGATTACATTGACACAAAGAGTTCTCTAATGCACATTTTGCCTCTTTGTTCCAACTCTTTTGCAAGACTGCAGACGGGTTGTTCGCATTTGTGTGCTCCTGCCGCACTTGTTTTACGACTGTGGAATGATATCGAGTGCTACATTATGCTACAATGAGAGTGGCAATGATGAGATCTGTTGCAAAAATACCGTCATCTCCCCAAAAACAAACAAAAAGTAAAACAGCGGCAGGTCTATAAAAAATAAAATAAAATAAAAAATTGTGGTTTGAAAACAGAAATCCAGAATGAGGTGTAATTTTCAAAATCCATAAATAATATGAAGACTAGTTTCAAACAATTTCACTATCTGACTGTGTATAAAACCAAAACTCCATTAGCAAAGTGAGTTTAAAAGTCACATTAAAAAAAATAAAAAGGGCTTCACACTGCAGGTTCAGGGGATACTTTTAATTTCAGGTGGTGTAACTGGAAAATGACCAATTTGTTGCCAGATGGCAATTTCCAAAAGAGGTCAAACAGAGTCAACAGTGAAAAATCGTATTTACACAGTTCCATTGCGTTTGTAGCATCGAAAGCTGCTCAGCTTCTTGCGCCATGTGGGCGGGCATTAGGTGATCTCTTTAAAAGCCCTTTTCTCCACATACTTGAGCTTGTATTTCCTTGTGAACCTGAGAGAAAAAGGGTGGGAACACATTGTAAAAGACAATATACAAAAATCAAATAAATATGCACATTAGACAAAAGCAAGACAAGCGGTTCTCACTTGGCTCGTTCTCTTGGTTCGATGAGATTCCTCTTCTGCAGGCTCTTGAAGCGATCCTTGAGGACACTGCCCTCTGGCTGCAAGGGCAGCACATTACAGCAGGTGAGGGCGGGAGAGGAGACCATCATAGACAATGTTTTCCCTTGAATTCAATGCCCAATTCCCACACAAAATTAAACCATCCCATTCACGTCACATCAGGATAATAGAAGCATTACATGAGCCATAATAGAATGAGATAAGAGGGGGTCTGAAACGTTCCACCAGCAATTGGATCATAAATGGTGAAAATCCCTGCGGGAACCGATGGACCGCTTCAGTGTTTTGAGATTCTCTAAAGCGTATAATTATCGCACAAGAGCACTCAAGACAACAGAGTCAACTAATGACGCAAAAAGTAATTACAGATAGAGACTGTGTCCCCGCCGTGGGGTAAGGTCAAAGCAGAGGAACAAAGAAAAGTTTTACAAGTTTTGTCAAGTACCTTAAGTTGTCGCAGGGAGCCAGCGAGCTCATCGCTAAGCTGAACATTCAGGTCCTCTGGCTGAAACCTGCAAGCAAAGATCACTGGTTTACAGGCTAGTAGTTTATCTTGTGTCAATAATGGTTTGTTGCATGTCAGCTGGGAGAGCTAATATGGATCAAGAGCCCAACAGTGATGCTGTGGCTCAACATGTCTCAACAAGGATCCTTTACAGATAATGAAGTAGGAGATACAAGACATGAAGAGAAGTTAGAAGTAGAAAGACCTGAATAAAAACAGTCACAGAATGTTGTAGCAATGAAAGCATTGAAATGTGTGATGATGCAGCTTTATCAGTACTGAAAGAAATGCAATGAAAGCGTTTTAGTGAAAATATTGTTTCACTTTGGTGAAGTAAACACAAAACACTAAGAAAACATGGCGTGCTGAGTGCCACTTTAAGAAGGAGGAGCCTGAAGCACGTACTTGAGTTTGCCGAGGCGCCTGGGCTGCGACTTCTGCGCCTCCTGGTTGGCTTTCCGTATCTTCTGTCTACTGTTGGTTTCCTCCTCCCGCTGTTTGATGGTGGACTTTATGGAGCGGAGCTGGAAGAGCTGCTGCCGCTGGTCAATCAGCCGTCTGTCTGCCAGCCGCTGCTGCTCCTGAGATGTGCAGAGAGTGACGCATGTTAGGGTTGTCAGATGAAACAATACCTTCGTGGAAGCACTCGTCATGTTGAGTGGGAAACAAACAGGCATCAGCTGACCTTCATTTTTTCTGCCTTCTCTCTCTTTCTCTGTCTCTCTGTCTTTTTGTCTGATAGTGTGATGCCTCCCACAGCCACGTCTTCCCCATCTTCATTAGGAGCGGATTCTTCTTCCTCCTCATCTTCTTCAACCAGGCCTTCCACCTGCTCTCTTAAAATTGTCTCCTGCCAAACAAATGAGAATGTGAAACAACAAAAAAAAATATAAAAAGAAAAAAGAAAAAGAAAAGCAACCTTCTAAAGAGTTCACTGGGTCTAATAATGGAGATGGAATGAGCATGTGCACCTCTGTTGCTGTGTCTTCTTTGTTGACAGCCAGCTGTTTTTCAATTTTGTCTTCTTCCTTTTTCTTTTTGACCTCCACCTCGTGGGCTTCCTTCAGGAGGGCCTGTATTCAGGGGATGGGTGTGTCATTAGAGTAAGATGAGAAACAAGTTACAGATTCAACACAGTATTTACAAATTAAGTGCCTATGGTACAAGTCTGTGGGGCCTATAGGTTGAGTTTTATGCAGTGCTTGTTCTTTTTACCCATTTTTTTTTCCAGCTGTCAAAAAGTGAGGGCAAGGCATTACCTGGTGGGAGAAGAAGTCTGGGTTGTAGGATCCTCCAGGAGCGATCACCTCTACTGCAGGAAGCACGGACGGCTTAGCGTTCATCCTCTCCGGACGCTGTGGAACACAAGATTCAGTCACATTAGTTCAATTTATGCCACTTTAGATTAGTTAGAAAAGATTAGTTTTCCTTAGCAGGTTTATTTGAATGTGAAGTGTATTCTCACCTTGACGCGCATCTTGCCGGTCTGCTGGAGGTACCAGGTGTCAGCAGAGGATTTGGCTAGGGTTCAAGGAAAAAAAGAGCTTTGAACATCCAAGAATTTGCCTGGGCTTTAAGAACCCCATAATATTTTGTAATGTGAATAACAGCGGTTAGCCATTAGCATGAGCAGCATCACATCTTTTAACTTGTACACGTTTATCCTCAGATCCCAGACGACTGTTCACATAACAATCGTCTGAGCTCCAAGTTGATCTTCACATTCCCATAAAGGAAATACTGGGAGCGCAAGGATGGGATCATCACCGGACAGTAGATACAAACTAGTCACGGGACACTTATTGGTTTCAAGGTAAACTACAGTGGGGAAAAGTCATGGTTTTTAAAAGCTCCAGTATTTAAGTCATCATTGCATCTTTGTCACAGGAGCTACTTTTTTTTAAGAAACAACACATTTTGGAGAAGTATTCAATATAATGCATAGGTTAGTTTGGCACACTAATGTCTGCCACAAATTGCAAAAAACCCTAACAATAAAAGACTTACGCTCTTCGTCCCATATGTCATAATAGTCTCTGTCTGGGTTGTTATTGGCCTCAGTTACAGCCTTCTTGGTCGTCCTCTGGACGGACCGCCTGTTCAGAAGGAGTTTCTGCCGTCGTGGCACCACACCTTTGGCTGCCAAATGCTCAGCCCTCTGGGCAGTACGACGTAGTTTCTTGGCATTTGGTTTCTGATAGGCCAGCACACTAAAAACAGGAAGCACACAATTGGTTTACTACCTCAAGACCCAATGATGAAATGAGCATATGTAAATAAAAAATAAATGTGACTATGATTAAAAAAAAAGACAAGGCTTGAGTCTGGAAGTTGTTTGTATGTGGTGTCATCGGTCATCTCTGCTTGCACATCCTCAGATCCAAGAATACTGTTCACATAACAGTCTCCTTAGCTCCTGTATTTTGTCTTCACATTTCCCTTAAGGAAATACTGGGAGCGCAAGGATGAGATCATCACTGGACATAATCAATAACATTTTTACACATTTATGGATTTATGATTTTGAGTGGGCACAATGAAAAATCACTGAACAGGATCAAATAAATCACATAAAATCTTGAACTTCTTTATAAGCCGTTTTTGAGAACTGGCACTGAAGGGAAAGAAATCCCTATATTTTTCTGTACTATATGTATCCCTATAGGTTGTGATAAATACTGACTCTTTTGGTGGCGGCACAAGAGAATCGTGCTGCAAGATCAGGTCTATCCTTAGAGGCCGTGTATCCTTCCCTTTCCTCTTCTTTCCTGTAACCGGTTCTTCAACTACAAAGAAGAACAGATTTATTTCATAAATGCATTCACAAACAATACACGAGTAGGACAACAATGCAATCAAACCCATAAGCCGCTTTGTTACAATAAAATTGAAAATAATTCAATAGCTTCAGCACATATTTACCCTTCTGCTCAACTTTCTTGGGCTGTCCAACGTCCAAAAAGAACAAAGTGTCATCTGGCTTCTCAGACAGCAGACCACTGTAAATCCAAGAGTCACACGGTTTATTTGAATTCAAACAGAAAAGAAACACTTTAAGGAAACAGCAAAATTCAATTAAAAAAAAAACAACAAAAAAACAAAAACCGAAGACAAAGACTTATGACGAATACAAAAAAACATTCACTTGCTTGACCGAGATGAAATGTAAAATCATTTGAAACATCAGTCTGAACGTTGCAGCTTACACATTTAGCGCAGAAACTTGTAGAGAGGTACTTGAGAAATTTACCTAACAAAACGTGTTCGAACAAATACACATTGAGGGGACATACGCGATATACGTGTCTCACGAAAAATGGGTAAACTGTCACCAAAATTCGAGAAATAACATACATTCTTGTTTCCATAAGCTCAATATCAAAAGTTGACGTTTTTTAAAAAAAGAAAAAGAAAAAAAAAGTATTTACCCTTGACAGCGCAGGCATTATGTTTACTTTAAAACGTAAACGCATACGGCTAGAAAACTTACCCTGTGGTCCTCTCTTGATGTCTGACGTCCTCTAAAAAGTCTTCTACGTCGTTGATATCGCTGTGTTTGTTCCAGCTCTTCTTCTTATTCTTGTTGACACGTTTTCTACGACTGCTGACGAGAGATGAGGGACCTGCGTTCGACTTTAAATTGATAAAACCAGGCTGTGATGCCACCACGCGTTTCAGCCTCCTGGCGGACGCCATGTTGGTGGGTTGAGAGAGAATCGGTTCTTCCTCGTTTGTTATAAGTGGGCAAAGAGGTCGCCACCTGCAGGATGGGAATTGTAACTGCTACAAAAACATCTAAATAACAATTACCTAAAATAGTTTCCCCCCCACATTGTCTAATATTTTATTAGGGAGTATAATAATGCGTTTGTTTTCATAGTGTGATCGCTATCATAGTTTGCCATCATTTCAAAAATAATCGAAATGTGATAATTTGTTAGTAAGTTTGTCTGGTTAGTATGATTATTTTTTAATTAACTTAAATTAACTAAATCCTTTATTCCTAGCCCAGAGTGCAAAAATATTAAATGTGCCTTTATTTTTGTGTGTCAGATAGCAACTGCTGCAGCAGTTTTTGTTTTTGTTATCAAATACCACAATTTCAGTACAAACTGTTCCTGAAATTGTTAAATTCTTCTGAATAATGTTGAAATGACGTGTTAATCTAGACTCGCAACACGCAATGTGATCATGAACTTGCTTATCATATAGCTGCATCTATAGCCTGTTTGTCCCAGATGCATCATGGGAAACGTGTCTCCTGTTGCTCTCCTATGTTCTTTTTCCTTTTTTCCTGCCTTCATTTTATTGCGAGAACAACGCTTTAGAGACTCGAGAATCAATTCTCATTTTGAGCGGCAATCTTTCCGGAAGTTTCCAAAGGTCGGTATGACGATTTCATTAAAACTATAATCTATCATCTAACCTCACGTATTTTTTCGGATGGAAGTGTTTTCGCGTTTATTTTCGTTTAAGAAAGACGCAAAGCAGTCGCGCTATTATCTGTCTGCTCGGGGAGTCGGAGACCTAAAAGGTGTTTCTGAAGCGGTCAAACTTGACACGGAAATGCGCCGAAAGCAAGGGGTCATCTGACAAAATATTGTTCATCAGTCGATCCCCAAACATGTGTAGTGTCGTTTGGAAAAATAATACCCCGCTTTCTCGCGGCGGTTTTTGAGATATCTCGACGTTTTTGTCACATCCTCTGCCGTATCCTACAACGATTTTTTCCTTCCCGTTTACATTCTTCTAGCCAGCAGCCAGCCATCATCTGTATGTGCGCTTCTTTCTTTACACTGGGCAGCCGGGGCGGGCGGGATCGACTGGCTTCCTTCATTATAGCTCATTCTGAATAGAAAAACAAGGCTTCCTAGTGACCGGGTAGTCCGCGTGTCGTAAACTAACGAATCGTCGCTCCAGACGCAGGGGGCGGGCATCATGATGCAATAACTGCTCTATGATTGGTCGAAACGTTAACAACAACCCCCCAAGGAGGGGTTTCTGCTGGGGTTGATTGGTTTGCATAATGAAGCACCTAAGCTTTGATTCGACGACTCTCCTGTCAATTTCGGCAATTTTATTGCATAAGGTCCCTGGAATACAAATAACTATTTCATGATGCCGATTTTGGATGTACATACATAAATCCATAATAGGTGTAAACGTTATAATTACATTGAAATATAAAAGAAATTGAAGTATTCAAAATAATAATACTAATAATAATGATAATGATGATGCTTTTCTTATTATTATTCACTAATTAAGCTTTGCCATATGCCCGTAGGTGATCGTAAGTAGCCATGGCCCGTACTAAGCAGACTGCCCGTAAGTCCACTGGAGGCAAGGCCCCTCGCAAACAGCTGGCCACAAAGGCAGCTCGCAAGAGCGCCCCTTCCACTGGTGGTGTCAAGAAGCCCCATCGTTACAGGTAAGACACCGAACACTTTGGTGTGCCCCGTTGATCATAGGGTTATTTTTTCATGATGAAACTGGAGTTGTTTTCAACTCAGAAAACTCCATTGGGGCATATTAATAGGTAATTTAAGACACATTTTAATCAGCAAACACTTCAGAATAAAGCACACTGGAGACAACTATCATTTGATTTTATATTTCCTCACTTTCATAGGCCTGGAACTGTGGCTCTGCGTGAGATCCGTCGTTACCAGAAGTCCACTGAGCTGCTGATCCGCAAGCTTCCATTCCAGCGTCTGGTCAGAGAAATTGCGCAGGACTTCAAGACCGACCTGCGTTTCCAGAGTGCAGCTATCGGAGCTCTGCAGGTCAGAATCACTTTTAATACTAAATGTAATTAAAATATGTACTTTTCACAATGACCTAAAAACATCGTTTTGACTCTCTCCTGCAGGAGGCCAGCGAGGCCTACCTGGTGGGTCTGTTTGAAGACACCAATCTGTGCGCCATCCACGCCAAGCGTGTCACCATCATGCCCAAAGACATCCAGCTGGCACGTCGTATTCGCGGAGAGCGTGCTTAAATTGGCTTTTTGATTACTCTTTCCTTTCCCTTTTCAGCCTCTATACTTAGTAGTTTGGTTTGAGGTTCAATATACATATATATCAGATGATTGTGATAACCGTATAATGTGTGATTTTTGTCTTCTTTGGTGCTACGAGTAGCAGTTTTCCTTAGAGATCTCTTCATGTATGAATAAAATTTTGAATCACATTTATACTCATGCATCTAACTAGCTAGCTCAAGGAAATTCCTGACTTTCTCTTTCAGGTGTTTATATGGGCACAAATAGTAAGATCTGATCAGAACGAAGTAGCATTAAGGATGAGACGTGGTCATCTTCAGGTGGACATATATTGGTATAATGAGTCTTCATTTTCCCCTTTGATTAGAAATTTGATGTACAAGTAGTGATTTTTCTTTCTTACAATAATGACGTACCTACTGTTAACTGTTGTAACAAAGACAAAATTTGATTTTGGGTGTCAATTTGAAATGTTAATGTGCTATGGTGCATTTTTGGCAGATTACAAGCGGCATATATGTAGCAGACCAATGTCGAACATGTTTTGATTTACAGCCACGTTCTCATGTCCAGGCATTGCTTGACTTTTTGTTCTTCTCTCAGGTTGATAAGGTAACCTTTTTTTTTATTTGTACTGTGTTTGATTTATGTTGTAAGTCATTTTTAAAAGCAAAATATTTGTACTCTGAAAATCACATTCAAACATAAACAGATTCTTGTGGTAAAATAAGACAACTGTCTTTGTATTTATTACCTTGAGAAAACATACTTTTGTTAAAAACAACTTCGAAATTGACATTTTCAAGGAGCAAACCAGTGCTTTGTCAAAAATAAATATACAGTCATAATTCACATGACTTCTTAAGTTTAATAATACAGCCAAAAATATGCTACATTTTCTTAGGAAACAACGAAAGTTAGCTGAAAAAAACAACACTGAGTAATTTGCATAATGTAACTCAGATAATAGGATATAGGAACACGATTTCATAATACTTTGTTAGCGTGAATTTAAGGTGTGAAGGAGGGCTTTCAGTTAACCAGCTGTCACACTCAATAGCTCATTCAAAATACATTAATGCTCAGGGTTTAACTAGGACTACTGTATTATGAACAGCCGAGCAGCGAGACCTTTAAAGCGCATAGTGTGAAACTTTCGGTTCTACCGCGTGGTAATGTTTACACAGTGAGAATCAATGTTGCGAGACCTTCGAGCCAGGCTGTATAAGTCACGCCTGCCCATCTGTCTTTAAAATAAAACCCTTGAGCCCTAAAACGACGACAGAGCGAACATTAACCGCGTTTAAAAAACGGATCTTAAAGAAAAGTGTCAGAAGACTGCCACGGGAGTGTTGTGAACACTGTTGCATTGTGGGACAGTCGTTTGACGCGGCGGCCATTTTCCCGCTGGACGGCCGCTGCTTCCCATTGTGGATACGAAGAAGAAAATAGAGACGAGCGAAACATTTCTCGCGACTTCAACTCACTTTGCCCTTAGGTAAGCCCACCCCTGCGCACCAGCCTATTCTCTAACTAACTTTGTGTTTCTTAACTTTTAATTGTATGTATTTGGGGAGTGTTAAACCACGAGAAAAGCTTGGAAATTGTCGTGTGAAAATAATTACACACTGGGGCTGTCGAAACGACGGCGAAATGCAGCCTTTACCGCAGCCGTTCGGACCAGAGAAATTTCTGTTTCAAATCATGCGCGGGTTCAGCTCGATTCTATGCCGTCGCGAGGACGTGTTCGGCTCTTCTGTGTCCACGTATGAGTTCCTTGGAGTGTCTTCTGTCTTCACATCTCAATTTCCGATGCGGGGGTTGCGCGATTACTTCCAAAATTTAACTTGTTTACGTGCTACTCCTTTGCTCTTCTGCCCCGAGTCTTTATCCCGTTTGCGCATCAAACCGCCGCCATCATCAGAGCGCGGTGGGCGGGACTTGCAGCTGGGGAAGGCAATTGTAGAGTCCGCCTACTGTGAAGCTTAAGGAGACGATTGGCTGTACTCTCCTATTATCGAACTACGTATTTGTGTACAACCAATAGCGCAGTCGTTCTTTTTTTGATTGACGTGCCGTGTGATAAGGAAGTCTATGGTATGTTTATTTACCTAAAAAGTTTACTCAAGTTTTGAGCGTTTTATTTTAAACGGCTACAGCAACTAAAATGGATATGTACTGTATCTAACGGCGGTGTAATTAAAAACTATCGACTGTTTTCATTATTCGTCTTGGTTATGACGCAAATGCCCTTTTCTTTGCGCGGCTAAATTTTAGATATGTAGACAACGAACATTAAAGCAAAAGAATAGACAAATTAAAACAAAATATTTAACTTTAATCTCTTAATATAGACTAAAGTGAATTTCATATAGTTTGTGTGTTGAAAAATACTTGGAACTGTAAAGTATTTTTGAAGTCATTTAATCACAGGCTACTAAAAGTCAGAAAGTGGAAGAGTTGACGTGGATTTACTGTGGATTGTGATTTTGCTAACGGCTGACTCGTTCTACAAAAATTTCCAACGCAGGTGATCGTAAGTAGCCATGGCCCGTACTAAGCAGACTGCCCGTAAGTCCACTGGAGGCAAGGCCCCTCGCAAACAGCTGGCCACAAAGGCAGCTCGCAAGAGCGCCCCTTCCACTGGTGGTGTCAAGAAGCCCCATCGCTACAGGTAAGTTGAGCATGAAAAGCCTCCATGTGTACTTGTACTGCATGATATGACAGGTTGTTTTTGCATGTGTTTTTAATTAAAGGCCTGGAACTGTGGCTCTGCGTGAGATCCGTCGTTACCAGAAGTCCACTGAGCTGCTGATCCGCAAGCTTCCATTCCAGCGTTTGGTCAGAGAAATTGCGCAGGACTTCAAGACCGATCTGCGTTTCCAGAGTGCAGCTATCGGCGCCCTGCAGGTATGTGTTACAGTTAAATTTGCATTCTGCCCAAAGGATGGCTTTAAAAACTCTCAAGCTTAGTACTTGAATAGGATACAGTAAAGGCTTGACATTAAAGCCAAGTCATGGACTTGTGAATGCGTTCTCAGAATGAATACTGGCAGTATGTTAAATAAGTATGGCGGACAAATCATGGGATGTAATCTGAAGTCTGTTACAAATTGCGTAGACCAAAAAGAGGTTAACAATATAAGGTACACTGACACCTTGCTTTCCCTGTTTTCCCTCTCTGCAGGAGGCCAGCGAGGCCTACCTGGTGGGTCTGTTTGAGGACACTAACCTGTGCGCCATCCACGCCAAGCGTGTCACCATCATGCCCAAAGACATCCAGCTGGCACGTCGTATCCGCGGGGAGCGCGCATAAACATTTCTCCTGCTCTCTTCTTTTCACCTCTTCCGGCCCTTCCATCACTGGTCTATCTCCATCCCTCTCCCTCCCGTCCCCACCTTCTCTCCCCTTCTCCCCTTCCCTGTGTTGGTAGTGTGTAGAGGAAAACTGATTATATTATGAATAAAGTGTATAGTTGTGTTTTTCTTAGTGCTCTTGGCAACAGAATTCGGGGGTACTCTCTTTTGTGCATGTAGCGCTTCTTTGGTGATGAGATCTTCTCAAGCACACATCTCAACAGATTGCATTATTTGCAAGTTAAATGTACGGCATTGTATGGTTTGTGGATCAAATGGGTAAAAGCGTGGACTGAAATAATGTAATCTGGGGGGCAGACAGGAGGAGAGGATCACTATTTGTCTGCTGAGGGAATCATTCTCTCCAGCAGGGTGCTAGAAGAACTTGGTTCTCTTCTGCTGTTAAAGTCTGCTGGCCTCGCTACAGAGAACATTTCATTCTCTTCTAGTTGAGGCCTGGTATTTCTGTCCCACTGCATGTGTGCATGAACACGTCTAATCACCAAAGGGAATTGTATACAATCCATCAGCATCTTTGGAGAAGATCATTCTAGGTTTGTTTTTTTTTTTCATATGGCATTTAGATTTCTTTTTATCTCATGCACAGTTTTTGTTTCACTTTAGACTTTAGTTGAGTACATGAAGATTGGGGAAAATCCATACTAATACAAAGAACAAAACATTTGATTTAAAAACAAACAAAAAAAAAAAAAACAGAAATTTGAAGCTACTGACATGTTTTGGCACCAAAGTTAGACCTAGACCTTCCAAGTAACCTTTTTCCTCAGGTCTTACTTGTTTTGTGGTGATGACATTGGTTTCATGTAATTATTAAAATCCAAAGCTTGAGAGTTCATGCTTCTTGTAAAAATGTTTTTAACTGGCTTTCTTTTTTAAATTCAAAACCGCTTTCTCAAAGGTTCATGAAAATTGTAATGTTGCAAACCACAAGTTCAAATAATTTTTATAAAGAATGAAGACCAATCGGAATGTCAGTTATCAGTATTACATTTTAAACAAAATTCCAAATTGTGTTTCTGTAAATGCCCCAGATTTTCTTTTACCTTCTGGTTTAGTTGGTTGTCTTTACCGTTTCTCAGGTTGACTCTTCACACTTTTAACTTAATTTTTTTTTTTTTTTTTTTTTTGAAATGTTAAGGATAATGTTTAAGTCAAATGATGTTTGTAATTTCCAGATTTGTCATATAAAGTGGTAATAAATGGATGTTACACACACAAAACTGACTCATACATTTCCTATTTTAGACCTTTTAGCATATCAATTCGAATTTCAATAAAAATTCATGCACATAATATAACTTGCAATGTTTTTAAATCATGCTATAATATGCACTTAGAGTGAAATTGGCCATTTTAATTCAGCTAAAACGTAAACGTTTCTCGCGGTAGTTTCAGTACTGCTCGATTTCTCTGATGTTTGTGCCACTAGATGGCAGTGCAACCTTACATTGCTCTCAATCTCAATAAAACGACGGAGGTGATTAGTCTTTGCAAAAGTTCAAATTGGTTTTCTTTTAAGCTCAGCCTTGAATAATTAATATAATTATTTTCTTTAATCTGTTGAGACTTCCGTCTGAGCTATCAAATGAATTTTTCGCAAGCAGTTACGATCGTTGGGACGAACACAGTTCAGTGGCAACGACGGGCATTTCCCAACGCAGGGGATGTTTCGAAACCATGGCCCGCATCAAACAGACTAATCGTAAACCCAGTGTTCCACGCAAACACTTGGCCAAACAGGCTGCTTCTAAAAGCGCTCATCGTACCGGTTCCATCAAAAAGTCCAAACTTTACACCGCAAGTAAGACAGGCATACACAGCCCACACAAGTTTCTTGAGCCATGCTTTGAGCTACTCCTGATGGAAGTGATTCTAGAGGACAACCTATTCGAGAGACTTCTCTGTGGTTAAGGGACCGCAGGTTTTCCTCTGCAGGAGATCCGGAAGCCGACTTACCGGAAGTCGGCGGTGCTCCTGTTTGGCCTGCTTCACTTCAGACGCCTGATCAGTGAAATCGCGTTCGACTGCCCTTTTTTTTGCACCACTAGATGGCAGTGCAAGGTCATTTTGTTGTAAAAATCTATTTACAACAATACAGTTTCAGTCTGAAATTGAAATCCCCATGCTTCTCCATCCAGATCTTTGTCTTTGAAACCAGGGATGCAGCCTCAAACAATTTTCTAAAAAACAAAATCAATATATTGATATGTGGCTCTGTACGCGCCCATGTATTAAATGATTGGAATAAAGGGTCATTGTCCATTAAAGAAAAACATTGTTTGTAGATGGAAAAAAATAGACAGGTTTCATTTTACCTGGAAGAATATACACTGAGCAGATGAATGTATCCATGCAAATGTGAAATAGCAGCCACACAATTAATACCATTTCTGGGTTCCGGGGTTCATTCCCTTCGTCAGTGTTTCATGTCATCCTTCTACTTCCTTGATTAAAAGAGATAAAGCTGTGGCCTCAGCCATATTCATTACAATGAAACACACAGACGCACACAGAAACACACACACACTCACACACACACACACACACACACACACACACACTTTTACCCATGTCACTGTGGTCCTGGCAACACTTATTACAATGAAACACAGACAAACAAACATCTAATCAAACACCAGCAGTTAATCCTGTTGTTTTGAATACACACACCACAGCCACAGTGGTACGTATAGAAATGCAAGTGGAGTAATCATTTTAGTGTGAGGGGTCAGCTCTGGCCACCACCAACATTCAATATGACGCCGCTCCATTTCAAATTATTATGTTCAGCCACTCTGAATCAGTTGAATTAGTCTGATCTTTCTAATCAAGAATGAGATTTTACTATTTTCAAAAAAGGATATGACATAGCTTGTACTGTCACTGTTTCAGCTTTAGCAATATAGTACACGGTTGTTTTTCATTAAATTCCTACTTCAAATGTAGATCTCTAATTAGTCTTGTCTTTATCCTCCCTTTTTCTGTTCTATATTTATATTTTGACTAACAAGCAGTAAAACACTTCTATTCACCTTTCTGGATATGTAAACTAACAATTTAGTAATACTTTTCCTTTTAACGGTAATTCTCCTAACTACAGAAAAGATTTGTTGGCTAGATATTAATTCATACAATATCTTTTCCAACCTCAGACTCCAACTTTATCCTGTGAAGATATAGAAATTGTAAAAAAAAAAAAAAAAAAAAAGAAAGAAAGAAAGAAAGAAAGAAAATGTATTTTTTTTTTTAAAATTGCCATGCCTTGGTACTTCTGTGTTGGTTAGCAAACTGCTCTTTTTGAACAGTTAAATGCAGTTGGTGTCTGGTAAATCGGAAAAATCCTTGTTTTGTGGACTAGAATCATCAGGATCAGAACAAAAAAAAAAAATCTATTTGCAGTTCAAGACATGTATATGCATCTCTGCTTTCTCAACAAGGCTGCTGTGATATTGTTTATTATTATTTTGTACTGTTTTTGTATTGGTTCAACAAGCTTTCCAAGCTCACATCTATGAAGTATACGTGCATAGTTATTTTTCTGACTTTGTGCGATTGTGTGTGTGTGTGTGTTTGTGTATGCTTGTGTGTGTGTGTGTGTGTGTGTGCTCATGTGTGCTCGTGTGTTTGCACACGCATGCGCCTTCCTCAAGGTCTGCGTAGCTGTGCTCCATCTGTGGCACTCAGGGGATTAAAGCCAATCTGTCTGTCTGCTGCTCAAAATGCTGACCGTCAGACCAGCACCAGATTAACACAGTACTGGGATTGGAAGGGTGCGGGGGTGGGGTGGGGTGGGGTAGGGTGGGGGTGCTGCAGGTGGAGCAGAGGCGCAGCCAAATGGGGTGTTGGGATAGAGGAGGTCGGATGGGTGGAGGGGAGGGAGGGAGGGAAGGGAGAGAGGGAGACAGACGTTTGTCTGCGTGTATGTGTACACGTCCAAAAGTGGATGTTCTTGTACGACCGGCCTCATATGGACAAACATCAGTTGGACACAGTCTAATTGCTGGTGCTGGTGTAAAATGTGATTTCGGGAAATGTTCCCATGTGCCACCCATAACCAAAACCTTTATTTGCCAAATGCAATACGCTGATAGTGATGCGCAGTTTGACTTCTTGCCAGTTTTAATTTTTCCAATATGTTCTGGCTAACACAGCTTGTTTCCAGTCTCTGGCAGTAGGAATGATTGCAAAAAATTCTAAGCTGATGACAAAATACTGCAACATGTATGTAAATGAAATGTAAAGTTAATAAAACAAGACTTTAGGTTAGGTTAGGTTGTTTAAGGTTGAAAACAGTACTACTATGGTTATATTGTATATTTATCAGCTCGTACATTTGGAAATCAGACCATGCAAACAATTATAATTTCAATAGAGACAAGCTGACAAAAACCTGGTTGTTTCTGAGACGTCTAAAAAAAAACAATTTACAGACAGCTATTAATGTATTCTGAATGTAATGCAACATTTACTGTTTCCTGTAGTTACAAAAAAAGACAATACACCTGACCCCTCCCAATCTGAGATCGCAGACATCAAGGTGTGGCTGTGCAGCGGTTGGGTCTCAAAGAGGGTTGAGTGGGTTCAGGCTGGATGAGACCTCTGAGATTAATGCAGCAGTCAGTGCACAGACTAGACCCACTGGGGGTGCATGGGGAGTCAGGAATTACTTCATGGGATTAAACATGTTTAGCCACTGGTTGAGCCTGGCAGAACATACTGGTAGACGGCTCCACCAGTGTCCCAGCAGTCACTGGGCTGGCACACGCAGTGTAACAGGAAGAGGTGGCCTTCAAAAAACTGAATTAATTCACAATTTCAATCATGCAGAACAGTGTCAACTTTTTTATACATTGAGAAAATCCCATGGCACACCGTGATACAAAATATTATAAAATTACACTTTTTAGCCTAATAATGACAATATAGTCTCTTAATTTATTTATTCTCACTCAGTGTGAAACCCGGGCCTGTTCAGATGCACACAAAGCCGATATCCTGGGTGGAATTGGGGGAGGAAATTTGTTTTTAGACCAATTAAGAGAAATTGGTGATTGATGTAGAGTTTGGTATTGTGATGATTATATAGTATATATAGTATTGTATGTATATAGTTAGTTATTCAAACATGTCGGTTCAGTTTTACAGGACTGTAACTAGCTTCTGACTTTCTATATGCAATCGTACTTCATTTACAAAAATTTACATCTGCAAAAAAGAAAACCTGAAGCCAAGAAACAGGTTTTGGGTCTTGCTTGTGAAATAAATAGCACCCATTGAAATAATGTCTTTCGCAAATCCCACTTCCAATTAGAAAGACTTTGACTTGCCTTGCACTACCAGTGTGTGCGTGTGTGTGTGTGTGTGTGTGTGTGTGTGTGTGTGTGTGTGTGTGTGTGTGTGTGTGTGTGTGTGTGTGTGTGTGTGTGTGTGTCCAGCAGGCCATGTGCTCCTGCAGTCACACTGCTACCAGAACTGAGATGGGAGGGAGCAGACACGAGTCTCTGCGAACACGCGCTGCTCTCAGTTTCCCTGCGTGCGTCTCTCAACGGCTCCCCCAATAGACCGGATGCAGCATTACAATACAGGGACGGGAGAGACAATAAATTACTGAACAACCTTTAAACTGCTTTCAAGATGTGCGGCGAACTTGAAAATGTGCTTCTGACTGAAACTATTTCGGCAGAGAAAATACATTGTTTTATTTTTTATTATTTAATGCTATATTCATTTATAAAGGGTTTTTGTTATTCTTTCTGAATGCAATTTCATTACCAATTTCTTGAAGGATCAGAGTACTTTATTTATTCATTTATACACATTATAGATTACCAGTTTTTTTATTTATTGACTCATTTCAAATCAAAGATTCTTTCTATGTCTTTTTTTCCGTGCATATATAAACTTAAGTTGTTTGACTTGAATTGTTTTAGGGTTTTTTTAAAGAAAGTATTTAACAAATAAGACATGAGCAAAACAAACATGTTTTCAAATATGATAGCGTCTTGTTTTTGTATAGATACTAGAGTTGTTATGAGCCATTAATGTGAACCTCTCCGTCCATCCATTTTCAATACCCACTTCTTTGTATAGGCACTAAATATATACATGCCAACACACAGTAAATATTTGTGCAAGTGTGGCTCCTGTCACAAACAGAGTCGTGTTTATTGTTAATGGCTTTTAGAAAAAAAAACTGAGTGAAAGAGATGAAACAAACATGTTGACTTGTTTCAAGGGGGAAGTGTGTGTTTGTGTGTGTGTGTGTGTGTGTGTGTGTGTGTGTGTGTGTGTGTGTGTGTGTGTGTCTGAGTAATATTTTGCAACTTAATGGAGCACCCCCTGACCTCCCCACCCCATCAGTTCGTGATTGGTCTGCGGCTCCAGCATCGCGGATTAGACCATGTTTCCCCACTTTACGTGCTGTCCTCTCTCTCTCCCTCCATCTCCCTCACTTCCCCTCCCCTCTTTTTTCCTCTCTTTTCTATTTCTCTCTCTTTCCCTGTGCATCACATGATCCGTTACATCACGGGATTGAGGTCAGAGCTGGATTAGGCTGAGCTACGTGAGTGAGCGAGCGAGAGGAGGCAACGCTGAAATTACTGAAAGTGAGGGAGGCAAAGTGTGTGTTTGTGTGTGTGTGTGTTTGCGTGTGTGTAGCAGCTGAGTGGGGTAGGGGGGAGAGGTGTTCAGGCGGCCTGCAGATGAAGAGCGGAAGAAGAGGAGGGGGGAGAGTGAGAGATGAGTGATTGAGACAAAGGACGGCGGCAGATTGGAGGGATGAAGATGGAGGCAGGGGTCTCCATTAAAAGGGGGGGCAGAACAATGCAGATGTTCTGTGGCGCTTCCGTTTCTCTCATCCTGGGGACAATGTGTGCAGAAGGTCATAGCAATAAAGCACCTTTGAAAGTCACACTGAGCTCAGACAGGAAGTCACTCTCCTGTGAGACAGTCTTTAGAATATCTAAATGTTTGACATCATCACCAACAACAACAAGCCCAAGTCATTAAAGCTCCCATATACACATTATTTTTGCATATGTTATTTTCAAGTCTTCATTTTTAAAAAAAAACCCCGTCATCCAAAAAGTGAATGGCAAAGATCAATAATAAGTCATTTGCCAGAAGATGCAACACTAGACAATGAGAACATGTGTTTAAAGTTCTGTATGTCCATCTTGAGATATTTGGTTTTCACCCTTCGCCCTGCATTGGACAGCCTAAACAATTGCTGGGTTGCCAGGTTGTTGTCATAAACCTGGGGGCAAGGGGTTGGCAACCTTTTGTGATGTCACATGGGACACGTTTTGGAACTGAGTGTTTTTTCCATTGGAACATGGCATTGGTCCGATCTCCAATTAGTCTGACAAATTGCCCATTGGTCCAACCTCCCCTAACCCCAACCCTCACCCTACCCCTAACCCTAATGGGAGGTCGGACTAATGGGCAGTTCCCATTATCCACACATTTCTTTGGAGTTACTTGGACTTACTGATAGTCTTATTATTGTAAGACACCAGAAAGGTGAGTTTTACATGAGAGAGAAATCTATCCATGAAGTATGCTCGGCATTTAACTTGCCATCTGGTTTTTGGAGGCTGATTGCTTCATTTTAGAAAACGACTGACTTACAGAAGGCTTGATTATGTGTACTATTAAAATTAGAAGATGATAACTAAATTATTTTGTATCGGGCCACAGTGTGCTGTCCTGATGCACTTTAGGATTCAGGGACTGTGTGCAGGCCTGGCAGGGATCAAGGGTAAGAGGTCACAGGAGTCAGACTGTGGATTATACAGTGGACAGTGACCACAGTCAGCCCGGGCTTCCTTCACACTTCTCTGAAACCAGTAACTGTCAACAAAAATAAATTCAAAAAGGCCTTTTTGTTTGCAGTGAAATTAGGAGAGCGCCGGCCTTTGTCATCATGCATTATGTTAACAGAAATCAGAAATGATAAAGATTTCATAAACAGCCTCGTTGATTGTTTTCCTGTGTTTATTTAACCTTCAGGGTAATGTGTGGTGTCAGGTCAGGGTCACCCATTTTAATTTAAAAGGTCAAAGTGTAATTAACAGTACTTTACGTCCCATGATGCACTGGGGCACGTGAGTGCATCTGTCACTGGGGAGCGCATTGGAACCAATTTGCCATCTGAAGACGGAGAAGATTTTAATCCCAAGCCAATGAAAATGTCAAACATCCGCAGCAAGGATGGACGTGAGGATGCGGAGGAGAGAGTGACAGCTTGGAGAAAAAGATGAGGAAGAGGATGGACGAGGAGGAGGAGGAAGAGGGATACGGTAATCCCGTCTAATTCACTTAGTGTTGCGCTGAGGGAGCAGGAGCACTAAGAGGATTTGGGACATTCTCTAAATTAGATCAGCAAGAATAACAAACTGCGAGGAGAGGTATGTCAGAGGGAAGCAGGGGGCACACGGGCAGGTTGGCACAGAGGGAAGGGGGCAGAGCAGGGAACGTGACAGGGCCGAGGTGAACGCAGGAGCACGAGGAGATTGATAGCTGAGACGGAGGAGCAATGAGGGAAGTTTGTTTTGCCTCACTTGGGGGAAAAAAGTGAGCAAAGCTTGGAAAGGTCAAAGTGCAAATAAAGGTCTTGATCGCCAAGGTAACCAACAAAAACATTACATTTAAAGTTGAAGATTAAAGTCCTGCCCCCAAAAAACTCCCGCCAGCCAGACATATCATTAATCTGTGACTCTAAACTCTCTCTCATTGACTATTAGCGATATTAACTAGGTGTTAAGTTGTAATCTGCCATAAAGCCCTGAGCAGAAGTGTATGGCTGAGGGGTGACAGTGGACGGTTGATCCATTCATACTGTAATACTGATCCTGTTACCACTACCAGCTGCAGATCACTCACACCGACTTACACTGCGCCGCCGCCTGGTTTAGCAGCATTTACGGCCCGTGCACAAATCTCGTTTGATAACTAATGCAATTGATTTTGGGGTGGGATCAATTAAACACTCGTCGGTTTATCACCTAATTTGCGTCGTTAGACTTTGTACACAGCTGAGGAGAGTTGATGAAGGCATACTGAAGACCGAGTGCATACTATCAAACAACAGGCTAATCATTTTATTTAGCATTTTTAAAGGTTGAGTACTATTATTGGTGGAAAAGAATGCAACAGTTGTTTCTTTTTTGTGACTTTATCCAACTAAGAACAAATGCATGCATTTCCTGTTACATGTTACACAATGGGCCTTTCATCAATAATGGCCTCTGCTTACAAAACATAAAGGCATTGGGATTTTATTGCGCTCTTACACAACATGTTTGAAATTTTTCTGATTATACTCTGAAATAATCTCAGCTCTTTTAGCATGCTTGATGACTGCCGTCTGTTTCCATCCTTATAAACACATTACTGTGCCTGCTTTTTTTTTCTTTTTTTTTACATATTGGTATATAGTTTGGCCATTGTGGGTATATGTGGGCGTGCAAGCGCTGGACATGTGTGTGCGCTGGGCAACGCAGGGATTAGGAATCGATTAAGGAGGAAATGGACGGCAGAGGGGAGGAAGGGAGGAGGAAGGGGACGATGGGAGGGAAGGATGATGAGGGGAGGAGGCCGCTTGGCTCTGGAAGCAGCAGCAACAGCAGCAGCAGCAGCAGCAGCAGCAGCAGCAGCCCGCGGTATGATTACAGACTGCCTCAGAGCAGGCTGGCCACCAGCTTGTTTGTCGGGGATTAGGGAGGGAAAAGAAATGAATCATATTTCTACGTCCTGCGTGCAACTCTGTCTGTACTGCAGCTGCTCTGGGAATGCAGAACAGTCTATCTATCTATCTATCTATCTATCTATCCATCAATCTATCTATCTATCTATCTATCCATCAATCTATCTATCTATCCATCAATCTATCTATCTATCTATCTCAACTTTTCTGAACGCTACTTGCTCTCTGTATCTCCATTAGAGCCCATTAGTGACCCCTGTTGACTGCACTCTATCATGAGCTTTTGGGCCACAGAGTCTCTACTGCTCTACCCCCCATGGCGCAAGTCTGTAAAGAAAGAACAAGTCAAAATAAGGAATTCTTGATTTTTACAACGTTATTCTACATAAATAATGTTGAACATAAAAATAATGTCCCCATTGCAGTAATACAATTGAAGGGACATTATAAATACATATATATATATATATATATATATATATATATATATATATTAAACATTTGAGACATTCATTTTCTGTTCACCAACCTAGCAGATGTGGTGAGCCCTGTAGCTAAGTTAGCATCATGCCAACTAAGTTCTCAGAGAAACCCGGCTCATGTGATTCACAAGACTCATTTAGCCCTCTGTTTACATCCTCCTGGACCAATACTTGATTTTAGCTGTCAGCAAAAATGGATGCCTTGCTGGATCTTCCAATGTTTGGAAGGAAGCGGCCTCAGAAGGCAAATACCTCGCTGGGGGGTGATGGTCACTAACCTGGGAGAAGTTATGGTGAGATGACATCACAAATGGCTGATTTCGAGGAGAAAAAAAATAGCATTTGATTTTACATGGACAGAGGCTCACTATTGTCAAAAAACACTCGTGAAAGAAACTCCAAATACTAATATGAAAAAAACAGATTGTAGGTTTCAGCCTGTGACTGATCAGGAATCAGTGGGAAAAGACTTGAATGTGAATGAGTCACAGGACAACAGAACTTTTAAATTAGTCGTTTAATATCTCAGAAACATCATAGCTATCTAGCATGGTAGAGGCAAGACTAGTCGAACACAGGAGACACGTGAAATATACAAAATATTTCATGTCAGAAAAAATAAACAGAGAAGATTATAGCAATGCAAAAGATAAAAGTAATACAGTAAGTGATTAAGAAGCATGAACAGCGTTGTATCTAGTACTGCTACTTTAAACTGGATGAACCCCTGAGTTTGAAAAAAAAATAGAAGCAGAAAAGTATAAACAGAAATAAAATAAAAAGTTGGCAGTTTGCTAAAAATTAAAAAAGAGAAAGATTGTGTGAATCACCTGCGTAACAACTGGTCGCCGATACCAGGCGTGATTGCATTTTTCAAGTATTTACAAAAGAATAGTAAAAAGAAACGTATATTAGCAACGTCCATGTCGGCTGAAGACACAATATTCATGATAGCAATAATACTTAGAATAATATCAACTTCAAAACAAAAAATTACGACAATTTTAACTTGAACAAATCCACAAATTCTTTTGAAAGAAACATTTTACCCCTAATACAAAAAAATAAAATAAAATCAAACGATACACCAAACATATAAAGTGATACCCAACGCGTCTTGACAGGTTGGAGCTGAGAGAGGCACCAAGCTCTCTGTGCAAAGGGAGGCAGCGAGGAGCGGCCCGGACCTTTCCCTTTCTCCGGTGCAGTCTTCTCTCCCATCACGTTCCTTCCAGGCTGAGATAATTAGTGACTGGTGAAAAAGTCAGCGCTCGAAACTTCAGAAACAGCATGTGTGTGTGTATGCGTGTGTGTGTGTGTGTGTGTGTGTGTGTGTGTGTGTGTGTGTAGCTCCGCCTGCCTGCCTGCTGTGACTACAATGAGGCCATTGTGTGGCCAATTTGTCTGGAAGTGATCCTATTAAAACCAACAATGCACAAACTATTCCGCTAATGATTTTGAACCAATGCTCAAAGGCAACAGGTTTTTGTTACTGCAGTCACTTCTGTGGCCGACTCCGTGCCCCCCCACCCCTCCCCTTCTGGCTGTGGAGGTCGTGCCGGTGATCACGTCAAGACACCACTGTTTGGGTTGGTTGTGTTTGCTTGTGCAGGTGGAAAACGCAGAGAGGACGTGAACAGTGAGTACACAACGACTCTACAAAGACAAAACAAACTCGATCTCGGGCTCTCATGCCGTGACGTGTCGGTTTCAAGGCCGTGCATCCAGTGAAACTAGTGTTGGTCACTGTCGTGTTGAGCTGTGGCAGTTCTTTTGTACGTTACCACTTTGTTCGATTCAACTTCTACAAGCCCAAAGCGGTAAAGTCCACTAAAATTGCAGTGAAACGACATCACAGTGAAGTGTCTTTGTACAAATTACACAAAACAAAGCTGGACAGGATTTGATTCTCATTCGCTTTCCTTTCTGCCACCACGTCGGAAAATAAAAGCTGGAAATCTGTCACACTCTTGATTTTATTGTACAGACATTTCTTTTACACAGCCAGTCCTTGATTTCTGCTCAGAAGAACTGCCGCTACCTCATATTTACAATCACCAAACCAAAGCCTGGACAGATCAGTTCAACTCTAGGATTAGTTGTGGAACAAAATAATGTTGTTCCTGTTCATTATTCATCAATTTGCATCCCAAAGTACCTCGCCCTACTCACCCTACTTCATTTTTTCTCTCTTTCACTCCTGCTACAGCCACCCCTCCCTGCTGACTCCGCCCACCACCGCCTTTCCCTGCCATTTACAAGACTTGGAACTTCCAGGAGTTCTGGTCTTTGTAGTCCAGACAGTCAGTGGCATTGAAATTGAGCTTCCAGGCAGCCTGGTCCTTGTAGTCTAGACAGTCGACGGCTCCGAAGCCCAGCGAGGCGGCCGTGTAGCCCTGAGAGGACAGCGAGGCTGGCGACTGGCTGAGCGGCCCGCCCATGGAGGAGGCCGTGATGGGGCTGAGCGCGCCTCCCGTGCCCGACAGCTGTGAGTGCATGGGGGACAGGTAGGAGCTGCAGTCCAGGCCAGTGAAGTAGGAGGAGGAGCCTGCGTAGCTCTGGCTGTAGGCCGGGGCCTGGGTGTAGGTCATGGGGTAGGCGCTGGTGCGCTGCATGCAGGGCGTGCTGGAGGCAGACAGGGGGTCTGGCAGCGGGGAGATGGAGGCCGGGCTCCAGATGGACACGGTGGCGCTGGCCGAACTGGAGCTGGGGGTGATGGCCGTGCCCGGGGGAGGCGGCGGGGGGCTGTAGGGTCCGTTGGCGGGGTTGGCACTGGTGTCGGCGGAGGCCTCGCGGGCCGGTGAGGCCTTCTTCTTGGGGGGCCGTGGCTTGGACTGGCCGGTGCTCTGCTGCTGCTGCTGCCGGCACTTGGCACGGCGATTCTTGAACCAGACCTGGCAGGAGCATCAGAGAGGAGGTCAACCAATCACTCCTGACCCGTCACGTCTGAGATATTTCTCTTCTCAAAGGTTTTCCTCAAATGTTCACTTGGTGCTTCTATTGCACTTGCTCTCTGTTGCTGCTGTAACAAATTCCTTAATATGGGAAACAAAATTCATATGTTTGATCTCTAATCTTATTTTACATTGCATGCAGGGAGTGAAATCTATATTTCATTTTTACAAGAGGCCATTGTGTAGACATCTTTCGTAATCTCGAACACATGCAGATAAAACTTTCTTTTTGCTCAAAAAAAAAAACCAAAACAAAAAGTCTTCTTTTGCTCACCTGAACTCTGGACTCGGGAAGGTTGATCTTCAGGGCCACTTCCTCCCTCATGAAGATGTCCGGATAACGAGTTTTAGCAAACAGAGCCTCCAGGATATCCAGCTGTGCGCGTGTGAAGGTGGTGCGTTCCCGGCGCTGCTTACGCGGGGTGTCTGATAAAGAAAATTATTATTATTATTATTATTATTATTATTATTATTATTATTATTATTATTATTATTATTATTCATGAAGAGTACAAGCTTAGTGAAAAACCTACAACAGCTGTATCGCTTTTATCGGTATTATGTATGAAATGTATTGGCTGTAAAATCAAATTCTATAAATACAATAATTTGTATTCCAAATAAAACAGTAAGTTCCCTTGAAAGACAACGACGGGATTTATTTATTTATTTGTGCCGTAAAAAGCAACACACATTTTATTTGATTACTGTCGATGGACCACAGCGGACATTTCGTATCAAGACGGGGAGATATTTTTTAATTGGAACGAATTAAATTTATTTTAGTTCTAAAGTCGTTAAATAAAAAAATGTCCAAATCGAAATATGTCGAGCAACGACACGAAAGTTACTCTCGGAGGTACTTTTTTTCCCCCCCAAAAAAAGACAGTTTGCTGAACTCTAGTCTGGAGGCCACGCTGAAACACTCCTGCCATCGGTGCCAAACCTTTGGCGTCTTTTCTTTCAAACTCTCCTTTCAGTGGTGACAGATGCCGCTAAAGCTCATCCTGAACAATATCTGAAGCGTTCATTCATGTGACGATGGGGGTTAAAAAATCAAAGACAATGTAAATAGGTTAGATGTTTAAGAGCAACAGATTGGAGTCTGCACTGATGTTAAGTCTGTGTGAGAACAGCCTGCGATTCTATTCACACACAGTTTTTTGTATTGTTTTTTGACTTCATAATCCTCCGAACTTATAGGTCAAGAGGAACACATGTTCCGACGGCAAAGGGATCAAACAACCGATCCACGCTCTTAACGTAAAAAGAGCTTTACGCACGGTTTTACGCACACGGCAGCGATAGTTTCT
This sequence comes from Thamnaconus septentrionalis, assembly GCA_009823395.1. Lineage (NCBI taxonomy): Eukaryota > Metazoa > Chordata > Actinopteri > Tetraodontiformes > Monacanthidae > Thamnaconus > Thamnaconus septentrionalis. The sequence continues at coordinate 7,711,551 of CM020510.1, read as the reverse complement.
ATCATCAATCTGCACGCGAAAACAAACATGAAAAAAATAAGTCGACATAAACATCCAAACAGAGACAAATGTGTACTTACTGGGATATCCAACGGCGGTGGAGTGCAGCAGATCCATGCCCGGGCCGGACAGCGTTAACCCGTTCACGGCGTAATGTGGTTGCTTAATGTAGGACATCATGTCTCCTGTGTTGCTTTAAAACACTGCCGCCTCACTCTCTCACTCCTTCTCTCACACCGGGGGCCGGCTCTCCTCACTGCTCTCCAGAGAGGGGTGGGGGTCTCTCTCTCTCTCTCTCTCTCTCTCTCTCTCTCTCTCTCTCTCTCTCTCTCTCTCTGTCACTCCTCTCTCGATCTGTTTTTTTTCCTTTGAGTTGTTTGTTGGCTTTTTTTCTCCTCTGATACTGCTGCTGTTGTCTCTGTCTTTGTCTCTCTCTCCTGGACCTGCTGCGCTGTCCCGGCTGAATTGCTGGAGAGGCCGGATGAGAGTAACACTGCAGTGAACTTTTTACACCTGCTGCGTAATAGCGCAAGGAAGCAGTGCCAGGTTTTGTAAGCTCCGACAAACTACCTCAGGTTATAAAGGCAACGGCAAATAAAATGAACGCACGGCTATGAATAAAGGGAATGAAAGGATTTCTTTTTTTTGAAAGAAAAAAAAAGAAAAGAAAGACTGACTACATAAAGAACGCAGGTGCAAAGTTTTCCTTCCTTTCCTTCCGTTCCACGGCAGGTCGGCCGTCTGTCAGAGGCAGTGAGCAGCGCAGGCGAGGCCCTCCAGACGGTACCTGGTCACCGAGGACAGGATCTGGAACTGCACAGTGGACAAGTGAAGCGAACAGGAGCGGACTGGCTAATTAGAAGTAACTTCTTACCCAAGTAGCCACCCAGAGCCCTCCCTCTTTCTCTCCCTCTCTCTCCTCCTCTCTCTCTCTCTCTCTCTCTCTCACACACACACACACTCACTCTCTCTCTCTCTCTCTGTCTCTCCTGTACTTCTGTCACTGACTAAACTCGCACCAAGGCCAAACGTATTAAATATTTACAGTTATAATTATGTCTATCAAAACAGCACCCTTTAAAATTTAAAAGGCAGAATCGTTAAAATAAGAATACATATGATTTTAGTGGTGTGTTATGCTACTAAGAATTTCTAAAGAGCGGGTTCACTTGTTTTTACTTAAACGTCCTCGGTGTTTAAGAAATTTCTGTGATAACAGAAAACACGGATTTTAAATTTAAACATTGTCTGAAATCTTTTTTATTTTTCATTAGATGATAATAAATCTCATACATGGGCATTTCATTTTGGGGGTGGGGGGGTTCTCCTTTGTCTTATCGTTCTCTTTAGTAAAACCTTTATTGGACATTGGTATAAAACTTCTTTGAATAAAAGGGACGAGGCGGGCAACAGGTATTTGTCGCCTTGCTTTTATGAATGATTCGTGTTTTGCTCAGTAAAACCATAACTTTTAAACGACCATTTTGGAAACTGGCCCCCTGAATTAATTGGGCGACCCTGTCCGGGTGTTCGAGGCAGAGGTTGAGCCACCGAGAGGCCGAGAAGGGGGGTGCTGCTGGGTGTACAGGCCGGATTAAAAGCAGCACAATGACCGCCTTGTTCTGCTATTAAATCCCCTTCTGATCCCCAACATGCTCCCTCCGACCTGTTCATGCATTTATTCACTGCACAACTCTAATATTAATAATGACATGATCATAATGTTCAGATCAAGTCCATTCATGCCAATTTACACAGCATAGATGAGGCAACAAATATTACAAAGCTTTGATCTAAACATTTTTCAGAAAAAAAATATTTTTAGTAAATATATAAGATATATATAGTAAATATATTATACATATATATGTGTGTGTGTGTATACATGTGTGTGTGTGTGAGTGTGTGTGTGTGTGTGTGTGTGTATGGACACATATATTTACCCTACACCCATTCGAACATGGATATGCTGTTATAGAGTTGTCTTTGCAGTTTGCGTAAGCATTTTGTCACATTTTGTTTATTTATTATTTTAACCTCGAATAAAATAAATGAAAAATGAATTTTGCACTTTAGGCCTTGAATATTTGCGCATCAGCCTCAGCTTCGAGCGCTTCAAAATGTTTTTTTTTTTTCCCCCACAAACGGTCCAGGTTGCATTTTCTTCTCCCACTTTCTTCTTCACAATGAAAGACGGTTCTTCGACTCTTTACTTGTAGCTGCGGTGCCTGGTGCGCATCGCAGACACGGAGACCTGTGTGCGCTGTGAGGCCCCGTTCATTTCTGCCATCCTCCGGTGCCGAGACAATTTCACAGTGTCCAAAGCCGATTCTCTGCGCTTGTTAATTGAATCGGATTTCTTATAGTTTAAAATCCACACACACACACTCACGCGCACGCACGGAGACCCATGTAGCTACAGCCCAAAGTGTATAAGGGGTTTATCTAGCTCTGTAAAGCCAAAGCGGAGATATAAAGACACACACAGCGAGCGACGCAGAGACTTTTAGCTGTGTGCTGCGAAATAACAATAAACCAAAAAGAAAACCACACCTGCGAAAAGGTGCAGCTCTTTGCTTGGAAGAGGCCCGTGTGTGTTGCTTCCGGCCGCGCGGACGCCTCACCTGCGTCGCTGAAACTCAAGGTAGGCACACGTGTTGACGTGTTTTGACGCGTCGTGTTGTTTGTTCGCGCTGTTTTCTGGGGGTTTTCTGGCGGCACGCTGCAGGCGGAGGCCCGGAACCGCGGGGTGTCCGGCGACAACATGCCTCCAGCCCGGGGAGAAATGGTGGGGTGGAGGGGTGAGGGGGCGAGGGGCCACGGCGGGAACACGGCGAGATGTGCACGCGCACCGCAATGTCAGCAACGGCACAGACTGTGCACGCGCAGGCTTCACGCACTTGCCTTGAATAAAACTTACAAAGCATTTTAATATTTGTGTTATATATTCGTGTATTTCATCAGAACACCTGAATACCTTTTTTGTTTGTTTGTTTGTTTTCATGCTATAAGTCTGGGCTGAAAAAAAATCTTTGGGTTGCCATTCAATATTCGTTTATGTGTCAATATACTACCTAAATGGCTTGCAGTTGTTCGTTTGGTTGTTTTAAAATAGATACAATCGAATAAATGTGTGGATGGATCACCTATCTTATGATCAAATGTTAACCTTTAAAAATCTGGAAACTTTTTTTTTTTTTTTTAATTTTTAAATAGTTAATCTCCCAAAGTGACTGTGCACTTGAAACAATTGATTATACTTATTTCTGTCCTTTACTCATTATATCATGTAACAAAAATGGGGAGACATTGATATTATTTTCAGAAAGGCCAACTATCTAAATAGATTTGTAAATTATCCTCTAAATTCCTATTGACTGAGCACCTACCCAAAATACCAACAACCCTATGTTTCATTGTTTTTTGTTTTTTTTATAGGGCAACAGATTAGTTGTAAATCTTTTCTCTTTCTATCCAAATATTATTCATCATATTCATCAGTCAATACTCTGCAAGCAATTTGGTTGCAAAAGTTCAATCTTCGCTCTTCACTTCTCCCCGGGCATATATGTATAATTATATAGTCCTGCCCTGAATGCAGTATATTAATGCTCTTTAAGATAAAGGCTGTATTTTATTGTCTGATGGCGTGCTGGTGTGTTGTTTGTGTTGTAAATTGCAGTGGCGAAGGGCCGCTGGTAGTTTGGATGCACTAGGACCCAGAGCTGATGAAAATTAAGGACAACCAGCACATAAGAGGCTTAGTGCATCTAATCTACACACACACACACACACACACACACACACACAAAGGGACACAAACCCTGCATTTCATAAACATCCCATTTTGAAACAGGCACGCATCCACGTCCCAGAGGCAAACACTGCCATTGTATTTTCATTTAGTTTTCATTTTCTCCAAACTCTTTTATTCCCCTTGTTGACCTTAACTTTCCATCCCACTTTGTCGGACAACATTTGCCCATATGCTCCACTATTTGCCTGCATCCCATTTCATTAGCGAGCACTTCAGTGAAGAAGAGAGAGAAAACAATTCATCATGGAAATAAAATCTATTAAAAAAGTGGGGGGAACATCCTCCTCTAATGTGTTCTTCAATATCCAGATTTTAGGCTTTTGGTTATTTTCAACCATTTGACAGAGCAAATAATTATTTTCTTTCTAAAAATAAAAAAAAACTTTAAAAACTTTCTGAAAGATTTTTTAGATCTGAAATTTAGTTGACAGCAATGCAGCATCAACTCACAACAAAAACAGGATTGTTTTTGTTGTTGTGGTTGTCCTGGTGGTTGTATGTTTTTGCTTTCTTTATTCTTCACAAAAATTAGGCTAGAGAGTCAAAATATGTGATTCATAATTGAGTTTGCTTGTGTGAAAAAGGAAAATGGCCATAATAATTTAGCTAACCTAAAATTCATGACAACCCACAAGCCCCTACACACCTACATACACACACGCATTACATAAACACAAACACTTTGCCAGCTGTTAAGTACCTCTGACATCATTTTGTTCGATACACACACTGTATTTTTGTATGTCTGTGTCCACATAGTGTGCTTATAGTGTATGTGTGAGTGTGTATGTGTGCGTGTGTGTGTGTGTGTTTGAGTGACAGTTACACACTCTCTCACACACACACACACACACGCACAGAGTTCAGCCGATTTATCATAATATGCTTTATCTGAAAAGTAAGTATCTTACCTCGGGATAAAGGGAGGAAAGAGGGGTTTGTGGCCAGATTGACAGAGGAAGGGTGGATGGAGAGAACCGAGCGTTGGCTGCGGAGGGACAGAGAGCGGGAAGCTGCTGCTCCGAGGCGGGATTGATCACTATTGATAAGGTAACGGAGCTTTTGCGGGTCTTGAAGGAAGCGGCATTGACTGAGAGGGCCACAGCAGAGTGTGAACAGTCGGTGTGTGTGTGTGTGTGTGTGTGATTGAAATGAACAGTGAGTTGTGGGGAAGCCTGTGAGTTGACTGCTGGCGAGTCCAACTGTGTCGGGAAGTGTCGTTACTGGGTGGAAAGGTGGTGGAGGGAAGGAAAGAAGGAAGGAAGAGTGCAGGAGTGCGACCATAGCACAGTGCAGACACAGGAGGAAGCGGAGAGGCAGACAGATGGGGACGGGGGGTGTGGGAGGGGCTTTGGTACCGACCTCATCTGAGTTCTCGGCAGGATTGGGGGTGGGGGGGGGCTGTTGCTGTAAATGTATTTTAATATTCAAAATACTCTAAACTTTGATTATGAAGGCAACGACAATTTACATGCTTTTTGAGTCATTATTGCAAGTGTATTTGCTCTTAATGTGTGAGTGTGTGTGTGTGCGCGCACGCGCGCACGTCCATGTGCAACGGGGTCAGTGTGTGTTAACTCCTCATTAAAGTGATGTGAGGATTACTCTGTGTGAGTCCAGGCCATGTGTCTCTCTACGCAGCACCTCCAACTCTTGCAGCACAATGTTGCACACTGGAAATGTTAATTGACCCTGCTGTGCCACTGCCATTATATGCTGTAATGCATGCATATTGCATAGCCGCGTGTGTTCCTCTTGGGCCTTAAAGGCCAAAGATAAACTGTGGCCGCTTACATAATGATGAACTGCATAAGTGCACCGGTGCTCTGTGAACAGGAACCTATAGGGGTTAGCGATGGAGAGATTAACCTTGTTCGTGCATTTTTCCAGTACACCAGTTGAACCCAACTTACTTAGGTTTGTCTGCAATTTTGCCTTAAAAGTATAAAAAAAAAATGTCTGAGATGGGTTTTTAATTTGTATTATGAGAACGACAGCAACAATATTTCGGAAGATAAGGATTCATCCTTCCACCCATTTTCTATACCCGCTTCTCCTGCATTCAGCGTCAGCCAAGGCAAAAGTGGGGTTGCCAGTTTATCAGCCACAGAAAGACAAACAACCATTCACACTCATACATAAATTTTGGGTTGCCAATTTGAGGAGGCCGGAGAACCAGGAGAGAACCCATGCAGACACGGGTAGAACGAAGTCCACACAGAAAGGCCCCAGACCTAGGAATGGAACCCCCAACCTTCTTGCCGTGAGCTGACAGCATGAACCACGGCATCACCATGTTTCCATAATTTATAGTCAAGTTCAGGTTTCAGCTTTTGCAGCAGATATGGTGCATCCTGAAAATTAGACTGAGTTAGCTGTGGGGTTTAGTTTGACCCACAGAAACCGTTCATGATGGCCTAAAACATTATTTTTAGATTTTTTTTTAAGGATGCATGAACACT